>CM039678.1:527848560-528448560 GCA_022496015.1 Hordeum marinum
CACGGTACTACCGCTACGACGGTACTACCGCACTGGGGCGGAACTATTTTTTTACTTCCGCAACCAGGGCGGTACTACTGCCCCACACACGGTACTACCGCGTCTAGAGCGGAACTATTTTTTTACTTCCGCAACCAGGGTGGTACTACCGCCCCATCCACGGTACTACCGCCCGAGCGGTACTACCGTGTCTGGAGCGGATGTAAAATTTTACTTCCGCCGGAATCCTGTGCTACTCCTCTCGTTCCACAATTTCCTCGTTTTTTCCTGTCCATTCTTGCTTCTAAATGTTTTTGTGTTGTGCTCTCATTTGCCTTATTCTCTCGTTTGTCGTTGTGTTTGCGTTGTGTGTACTAGGTGGTGGTTCCAGCTCTGCTTCGCGCCGTTCCAATCCATCACGCGACACCAGTTCCAAGAGGCCCCGCAATCCAGATGTTCCTGAAGGCTCCCGTCCATCCCAATGCTTCAAGAGGACTGCCACCAAGCAGAAGCCAGTCGTTGAGAACTATGACAACATGCCTCAAGCTGAGTTCCTGCAACGTCGGGTGTTCAACCCCTATGACAAACCAAGGGTATCCTCTCAGGCCTTTGGATTGTTCTGGTCCAAGCAACAATTTCTCATTCATGCAGATGTGATCAAGGGCAAGAAGAATCTATATGTTCCGGTCCAATCCATTGATCTGGAACACATGAGGAAGGATCCGAAATACTTTGGTGAGGCTCTTGAGTTGGTGGACCAGCTGGCTATTGCAGACATTATCTCCTTCAACCTTGACTTCGATCTAGAGCTTGTCGGTCAGTTCTACGCCTCAGTGCACTTTCACTCTGATGAGGCACGAACTATGACATGGATGACCTGTGGAGAGCAACTTACTGCCACTTGGTCGGATTTCATGGGACTGCTTCATGTTCCTGATGCTGGGCTGGATACGCCACTTGGTCTGCGCCCTCACGGCAACCCTCACGCAGCCGGTAAGGACCGGCTCGTGCCCTACCACATTCTGAAGACCCTTCGATCTGGTGAGCAAGTCCCTGTGCTCAACCCTTTCTTGGATGTCGTGCACCGGATCTTCCGTAACACCTTGTTTCCTCGCATGGGAGACAAAGACAAGGTTCACTCATACTTGGTGGATATGCTGCTGCTCTATGGGAAAGGGAGGATTGAGCCCATTGGCGTTCTGGATGTATCTCATGTGATGTGGTCTGAACTTCGCACAACCATCTTTCATCGGAAGGTCCCCATTTATGGGCCATACTTGTTCCTTATGATTCAGCATACTTGGAACAAGACCTTCCCTGGTCAGGACTTGCCCGTGCACACGTTTCTTCATGAGCCCATCCGTCTGCGTTTGAAGGACAAGTGGGCCAACACTTCCACCAAGCCACCATATTCCCGCATGGAGGTCGATGAGGATGACTTCGACGAGGAGGCTGATACTAGTTCCGAGTCCTATGTGCCCCCCTCTTCTGAGCCATCTTGGGCCAAGAAGCTTTCTATAAAGATGAAGGCCTTGTTCTGCATGCAGGCCAAGGGTCAGTATCTGGCTCATGTTGCTCAGAAGGAGAGTCGCCAGCGTGACAAGCGCATCCTCAGGAAGCTTGGCGAGCACATCTCTAGTGGGTCTGAGCAGGACATCACCCCTGTGGCCACTTGGATGGCTAACCAGTAGTATAAGTGGGATGATTCAGATACAGAGTCTGTTCCAGCTGCTTCCGATGATTCCGAGGAACCCGATGCCTGAGCGTTCTTCCTGGGAGCTACCACCTAGGTGTTAGGTGTCCTCTCTGCCTTTTTGGCGTCTCGATGCCAAAGGGGGAGAGAGTGTAGGATTTGTTGTGCTTGCATTTGCCTTTTCATCGTCTCTTTGCTTTCTGAAGTCTTTGTGTGTGTGAACTAGTGATTCCCTTTATCATATGGTGTGAGACATATGCTATCTCCTCTTTAGCTAGTGAGTCTGTCCATGTAGTTCCATTATCTTTTTGCTCACTTGCTACATCTAGTTCCCATACTTAGTGTCATTCTTTCGGTAGCAAAGATTTCATTGCCTATAAAATATAGGGTTGTGTTGATCGTAGTGTGTGTGCCATGCAGTCCAAAGCATATCTAAAGTGTGCACACATCTAGGGGGAGCTATTCTATATTTTGTAGGTCCTGAGGTTGCAAATACTATTTATATATCCTTTTGTGCAAATCCCGTATTGTCATCAATCCACCAAAGAGGGGGAGATTGTAAGGGCATATTTCTCCCTAAGTGGTTTTGGTGATTGATGACAATATGTTTGCGGACTAATCGTGTGCGTTGAGCTTTTCAGATAAATCAGGTCTAGCCACAAGACGATTCAGTGCCCCTCGGAATCTCTCGAAGACGGTTGTTCTTTGCGTTTCTTTTCGGTGGATCTGATTCGTAGGAAAGCCGTACTATCAAGAGGGGGTCTGCATCGGAAAGGTCTGGGTGGAATCAACATGTGCACATTTATCCTTTGCCCGTCTTTCCCTCTCTTCAGTGGAGCCCCAACCTGTTATCTCTCTCTCTATGCAAAAAGGAATGCCTGTGAAGTGTTTGAGTTCAGTGGCCAGCGGTAGTACCGCCCCAGGATGCGGTAGTACCGCACGGGCCTGCGGTAGTACCGCTCGTGGTTGCGGTAGTACCGCAGGTCACCGCGGTAGTACCGCTCCAAAGGGGCGGTAGTACCGCTTGCCCCTGCCCTGACCTCTACCTCTGCGGTAGTAGGCACAGATGTAATTTTTTACATCCGCCCTGGTACGGTAGTACCGCTCCAGAGGAGCGGTAGTACCGCTTGCCCCTAGCCTGAACTCTACCTCTACGGTAGTAGGCGCGGATGTAATTTTTTACATCCGCCCTGCTACGGTAGTACCGTGATTCTTGCACGGTACTACTGTGCGGACTTTTTTCGCACAGGTTCCCATGCGGAGGTTGGCACGGAAGTAATTTTTTTACTTCCGTGCGCCTCCAGTACCTGCCTCTGCCGAGCCATGTGGTAGTACCGCACGGGCTCGCGATAGTACCGCTGTGGCGGTACTTCCACACAAGCAGTAGTACCGTGCTGCCCTGCGGTAGTACCGTGAGCCATCACGGTAGTACCGTGGGTCCTGCAGTACTACCGTAATGTGCGGGGCTGGCAAGTGGGTAACGGTTGGAACTTTCCCCCTACTATATAATGGAGGTCTTCTTCTCCAAGAAGGTCATCTCTTCCTCCCCAAAGCTCCATTGTTGCTCCAAGCTCCATTTTCGCCCGATCTCTCTCCCTAGCCAATCAATCTTGTTGATTTTCTAGGGATAGGTTGAGAAGGCCCAGATCTACACTTCCACCAAGAGAAATTTGATTCCCCCCACTAATCGTTGCGGATCTTGTTACTCTTGGGTGTTTGAGCACCCTAGACGGTTGAGGTCACCTCGAGGCCACATTCCATTGTGGTGAAGCTTCGTGGTGTTGTTGGGAGCCTCCAATTCAGTTGTGGAGATAGCCCCAACCTTGTTTGTAAAGGTTCGGTCGCCGCCTTCAAGGGCACCAATAGTGGAATCACGGCATCTCGCATTGTGTGAGGGCGTGAGGAGAATACGGTGGCCCTAGTGGCTTCTTGGGGAGCATTGTGCCTCCACACCGCTCCAACGGAGACGTACTTCCTCACAAGGGAAGGAACTTCGGTAACACATCCTCGTCTCCACCGGTTCCATCTTTGGTTATTTCGCACCTTTACTTCTTCAAACATTTATTGTATCATTTTACTTGCTTGTTTGAGCTTTTGTATTGAGTAGCATCATATAGGCTTGTCATCTAGTTGCATATCTAGTTAACCTATTTGTTGCTTAAGCTTCAATGTTAAAGAAAAGCTAAAAATTGGTTGTTGCCTATACACCCCCCCCCTCTAGTCAACCATATCGATCCTTTCAACGCTTAATAGCACTTTCACAGAGCACATACCTTGATAAAGTTTTGAAGAAGTTCAAAATGGAACAAGCCAAGAAGGGGTTCTTGCCTGTGTTACAAGGTGTGAAGTTGAGTAAGACTCAATGGCCAGTGACTGCAGAAGATAAAGAAAAGATGAGCATCATCCCCTATGCTTCAGCCATAGGCTCTATCATGTATGCAATGTTGTGCACCAGACCCGATGTCAGCCTTGCCATAAGTAATGCTGGAAGGTTTCAAAGTGATCCTGGAATGGAGCACTGGCAAGCGGTCAAGAATATCCTTAAGTACCTTAACAGGACTAAGGACATGTTTCTCATTGATGGAGGTGATGAAGAGCTTGTCGTAAAGGGTTACGTCGATGCAAGCTTCAACACTGATCCGGACGATTCTAAATCGCAAACCGGATACGTATTTATTCTTAACGGGGGAGCGGTAAGCTGGTGCAGTTCCAAGCAAAGCGTGGTAGCTGATTCTACGTGCGAAGCAGAGTACATCGCAGCCTCGGAGGCAGCGAAGGAAGGTGTCTGGATGAAGCAGTTCATGACAGATCTTGGAGTAGTGCCTAGTGTACTGAATCCAATAAATATGTTCTGTGACAACACTGGTGCCATTGCTCTAGCCAAGGAACCAAGGTTTCACAAGAGGACCAGACACATAAAGCGACGCTTCAACTCCATCCGGTTCTACATCGAGGAGAAGGACATAAATATTTGCAAAGTGCACACGGATCTGAATGTTGCAGACCTGTTGACTAAACCTCTTCCAAGGGCTAAACATGATCAACACCAGAACTGTATGGGTATTCGATTTATTACCATGTAAATCACATAGTGATGTGAACTAGATTATTGACTCTAGTGCAAGTGGGAGAGTGTTGGAAATATGCCCTAGAGGCAATATATAAAGTGTTTATTATTATATTTCCTTGTTCATGATAATCGTTTATTATCCATGCTATAGTTGTAGTGATTGTAAACACATTGCATGTGTGGATAAATAGACAACATTATGTCCCTAGTATGCCTCTAGTGAACTAGCTTGTTGATCAAAGATGGTCAGGGTTTCCTAGCCATTGACATGTGATGTCATTTGATAACGGGATCACATCATTAGGAGAATGATGTGATGGACAAGACCCAAACTACAAACGTAGCATATGATCGTGTCAGTTTATTGCTACTGTTTTCTGCATGTCAATGTATATGTTCCTATGACCATGAGATAATGCAACTCACGGATATCGGAGGAGTGCCTTGTGTGTATCAAACGTTGCAACGTAACTGGGTGACTATAAAGGTGCTCTACAGGTATCTCCGATGGTGTCTGTTGAGTTGGCATGGATCAAGACTGGGATTTGTTACTCCGTGTAACGGAGAGGTATCTCGGGGCCCACTCGGTAATGCAACATCACAATAAGCCTTGCAAGCAATGTGACTAATTGTTAGTTGCGGGATCTTGCATTACGGAACGAGTAAAGAGACTTGCCGGTAACGAGATTGAACTAGGTATGGAGATACCGACGATCGAATCTCGAGCAAGTAACATACCGAAGAACAAAGGGAACGTTATACGGTATTAACTGAATCCTTGACATAGAGGTTCGACCGATAGATCTTCGTAGAATATGTAGGAACCAATGTGGACATCCAGGTCCCACCATTGGTTATTGGCCGTAGAGGTGTCTCTATCATGTCTACATAGTTCTCGAACCCGCAGGGTCTGCACACTTAAGGTTCGGTGACGTTTCAGTAGTGTAGAGTTATGTATGGTGGTGACCGAAGGTTGTTCGGAGTCCCAGATGAGATCCCGGATGTCCTGAGGAGCTCCGGAATGGTCGAGAGGTAAAGATTCATATATAGGAAGTCCCAGTTTGGTTGCCAGAAAAGTTTCGGGCTTATCGGTAGTGTATCGGGAGTGTCGGTAGTGTACCGGGAGGACTCCGGGAGGGGTATTTCGACCCCAAGAGGTCCATGGGCAGTGGGAGGGTGTTAACCAGCCCTTAGTGGGCTGGGAAACCCATCCACAAAGGCCCATGGCGCAGGAGGTGGAAATTCCTAAAGGAAAAAGGAAAGAAGAGAAAATCAGCCAATAGGAGGCAATCCTACTCCAACTAGGATTGGAGGTGGAATAGGATTCCACCTCTCCTCTAGCCGGCCGAACCAAGAGGCCTTGTCTACCTCTCCTCTCCTCTCCTCCTATATATATTGGTGGATAGCTAGGGTTTTGCACATAGTTTACGGCCGCGTGCTACCCATTCCACCGGTGCTCCTCTAGACTAGATTTCCGCAGTGCTTAGGCGAAGCCCAGCCGGAATTTCTCCACCACCACCATCACCGGAGCGCCGTCACGTTGCCGGTGAACTCTCTCTCCTCTCCACCTTTTCTTGCTGGATCAAGACGGTGGAGATCGTCATCAAGCTGCACATGTGCTGAACGCGGAGGTGCCGTCCGTTCGGTACTAGATCGGAAGGATCGTGATCAAGGCCATGGGACGTTCGTGATCGGATCGTGGGATGGATCGTGACGAGATCGCGGGACGGTTCGTGATTGTTTTGCCGGACGGTTCGTGATTAGATCGTGGGACGCTCGGTGATTTGGATCGCGAAGAAGTACGACTACACCAACCGCGTTTCTTAACGCTTCCCGCTTAGCGATTTACAAGGGTACATAGATCCACTCTCCCTCTCGTAGATGCTCATCACCATGGATAGGTTGGCGTGTGCGTAGGAAAAATTTTGTTTCCCATGCGATGTTCCCCAACACAGCCTGGCGGCGTCGATTTCGTCAGCGACGTCGGGAGGGGGGCGAGATGAGAACTGAAAAATCTGGAAAGTGCTACTTATATACCCAAAGCATTGGTCCCGGTTGGTGCCACCAACCGGGACCAAAGGTCAGTTTTCAGCAACCCAAAGGGCGGGAAACAGGGACCTTTGGTCCCGGTTGGTGCCACAAACTGGGACTAAAGGGGTGCATTGGTCCTGATTGGTGCCACCAACCAGGACCAAAGGATGGTGCTGCCCGGGCCAAATTTTTAGTCCCACCTCGCAAGCTGAGAGAGCTCGAGAGTGGTTTATAAGCGCTGTTGCACGCACCCTCTCGAGCGCCTCTCATCTGCAGGCTTCCGGGCCTAATCTATCATTGCATGTGGGCCTATTGGGACTTGTGCGGGCCTGAATCCTGGCCCAACAATCTGGTTGGGTTTCTAGTCGTATTCAGGTCGTGGTGGCCTAGTAGGTGGCTTTTTTTTCAAAGTCTAGTTTTTTTGGCTTTATTTATTTTATTTCGTTTCTACTTACTATTTTTAGTGATTCTTTTTGCTTTTAGGTCAAAAAAATTATACACTTTTTGTTAGTACCATTAGTTTTCAAATTTGAATAGTTCAAATTTGAATTTTTTGAAATTTGTGTGAATCACTAGTTTGTGAATAATTTTACTAAAAATAGATTTTTGAGTGATTCTTTTTCCTGTTATTTAATATTACTGTGTTTTATCATTATATTCAATTTGGTAAGTTTTAGGTTATTTTAAATTTCTGTTTTAATCAAAAATAGATTTGGTTATTTTAGTTTGCTACTAAAGTTTCTATCAAAAAAATCATTATGAAAATTCTTTTTGTTATTAATGTTTTGAAGAAAAAATACTTTGATATTTTAGCTGCATAGTTTAGTAAAAGCTTCTCAGTTCATTCTTTTTGCTATTAGTTCATTCTTTGAGCTAAATGACCCTGAAATTGAAAAGCACTTCAAATGAACTCTGAAAAGGTTGAAAGTTGTCATGGTATCATCATTTCACCCACATAGTATGTGCTAAAAAGTTGAGAGGGTTACGGCAAAAACAGGATGCACTTCATGTACAAAATGGACAATCTCTTTTGAAGTATCACGGTTTCGGATGAAAACTCATCTGTTACAAAGGGATTTCATTTCTTGAACTTATTTGAACTCCAGTCGTTTTGTGTGTTCAAAATGAACTAGGGTGTGTGTCATTATATTGAAGAATGACGGTGGGAACACCAGCTCGAAACTAACAAGACATTATACCAAATCACTCCTTAACCTTGGCAGGATTTCTGGATCGATCACCTTCTGGGAGATTGTATTGAGGAATGCACATAGCTTCACAATGGCTAATCGAACGTTTTCCGGTAGAAGCCCCCTCAATGCAACCGGAAGTAGTTGTGTCATAATCACATGGCAGTCATGAGACTTTAGGTTCTGGAACTTTTTCTCTGCCATATTTATCATTGCCTTTATATTCAACGAGAAGCCAGATGGGACCTTCATACTGAGCAGGCATTCAAAGAAGATTTCCTTCTCTTCTTTGGTAAGAGCGCAGCTGGCAGGACCTTCATACTGCTCTGGATGCATGCCATCTTTTTCATGCACATGTTATTATTCCTCGCGTGCCTCCGGTGTATCTTTTGTCTTCCCGTACACTCCCAAGAAGCCTAGCAGGTTCATACAAAGATTCTTCGTCATGTGCATCACGTCGATTGCAGAGCGGACCTCTACGTCTTTCCAATAGGGTAGGTCCCAAAATATAGATTTCTTCTTCCATATGGGTGCGCGTCCCGCATCGTCAGTCGGAATAGATAGTCCGCCAGGACCCTTTCCAAAGATTACTAGTAAATCATTGACTATATCAAGTATGTGATCACCAGTACGGTGGGCGGGCTTCTTCTGGTGATCTGCCTCACCTTTGAAATGCTTTCCCTTCTTTCGACATTGATGGTTGATCGAAAGAAATCGACGATGCCCCAGGTACACATTCTTTCTGCATTTGTCCAAATATATACTATCGGTGTCATCTAAACAGTGTGTGCATGCGTGGTATCCCTTGTTTGTCTGTCCTGAAAGGTTATTGAGAGCAGGCCAATCGTTGATGGTTACAAACAGCAACACATGTAGGTCAAATTCCTCCTGTTCGTTTTCATCCCACACACGTACACCTCTTCCATTCCATAGTTGTAAAAGCTCATCAACTAAAGGCCTTAGGTACACATCAATGTCATTGCCGGGTTGTCTAGGGCCTTGGATGAGCACTGGCATCATAATAAACTTCCGCTTCATGCACAACCAAGGAGGAAGGTTATACATACATAGAGTCACAGGCCATGTGCTATGCTTGCTGCTCTGATCCCCAAAAGGATTAACGCCATTGGCACTTAAACCAAACTATACGTTCCTTGGGTCAACTATAAAGTCGCTCCACTTTCTCTCGATCTTTCTCCACTGCGACCTGTCAGCGGGTGCTCTCAACTTCATGTCTTTCTTACGGTCCTGTTTGTGCCATCGCATCAACTTAGCACGCTCTTTGTTTCTGAGCATACGTTTCAACCACGGTATTATAGGAGTATACCACATCACCTTGGCAGGAACCCTCTTCTTGGGGCACTCGCCGTCAACATCACCAGGGTCATCTCGTCTGATCTTATACCGCAATGCACCGCATACGGGGCATTCAAATTCTCGTACGAACCGCGGTAGAGGATGCAGTCATCAAGGCATGCATGTATCTTCTGCACCTCCAATCCTAGAGGACATACAACCTTCTTTGCTGCGTACGTACTGTCGGGCAATTCGTTATCCTTTGGAAGCTTCTTCTTCAATATTTTCAGTAGCTTCTCAAATCCTTTGTCAGGTATACCATTCTTTGCCTTCCACTGCAGTAATGCCAGTGTGGTACTGAGCTTTGTGTTGCCATCTTCGCAATAAACTTCTCCTTTTCACTTTCGCATTATCTCTTTGCATCAACAATGACCCAGCGAAGATCATCACTGGGCACATCGTATGGTTCCTCTTGATCTTCATCTTCCCCCGTTGCAGCATCACCGTATTCAGGAGGCACATAGTTGTCACCATCCTCTTCTTCTTTGTTGTCTTCCATCATAATCCCTCTTTCTCCGTGCTTGGTCCAAACATAATAGTGTGGCATAAAACCCTTCTCAAGCAGGTGGAAGTGTAGGGTTTTAGAGTTGGAGAAAGCCTTCGTATTCTCACAGACAGTACATGGACAATGCATAAAACCATTCTACTTGTTTGCCTCAGCCGCTTCGAGAAAATTATGTAGGCCCTTAATATACTCGGAGGTGTGTCGGTCACCGTACATCCATTGCTGATTCATCTGCATGCGTTAATAGATAGGACGAGGGCCGGCGGAGGCGGATACCAAAACCATCGCACTATATAATAACAAACAATAATAAAAGTAAGAAAATTACACAAGTATCTATCTAAATAATACAAGTAAGAACTTTTTTCTTGTAGAAAGAAGATAAGAAGAAGAGGCTAACCACGATGCTGCAGGTGCCGAGATGGGCGCGGGCGATCGACGGTGGTGAGGACGGGGACGGGACAGGACGGACCGCCAAACCTAGACAAATCTTGAGGAAAATGGAGCTTGGACAAGAAGCTTCGAGAGGAGAAAGCTTAAGTGTGGCTTGGACATTTCATCAAACACCTCATGTGCATAGGAGGTGAGATAGAGCACCACAAAGCTCTCACACGGACGGCCAAAAAATCAGAGCAGTGCACTGGTCTGGTCGCGGGGGGTATATATAGGCCAACCTTTGGTCCCGGTTTGTGGCTGGAACCGGGAGTAAAGGACCACATTTCGTCCCGGTTCCAGCCACAAACCGGGACCAATGGTTGTGGGTCAGGAGCGAGGTCCATTGGTCCTGGTTCGTGGCTGGAACCGGGACCACAGGGGTCAGACGAACCGGGACCAATGGCCCATGAGGACCCGTTAACGCCCTGGCCTCACGAACCGGGTGTTGGAAATATGCCCTAGAGGCAATAATAAATTAGTTATTATCATATTCCCTTGTTCATGATAATCGTTTATTATCCATGCTATAATTGTATTGATCGGAGACTTAGATGCATGTGTGGATACATAGACAAAACCATGTCCCCAGTATGCCTCTAATAGACTAGCTCGTTGATCAAATATGGTTAAGGTTTCCTAGCCATGGACATGAGATGTCATTTGATAACAGGATCACATCATTAGGAGAATGATGTGATGAACAAGACCCAAACTACAAACGTAGCATATGATCGTGTCAGTTTATTGCTACTGTTTTCTGCATGTCAAGTATATGTTCCTATGACCATGAGATCATGCAACTCACTGACACCGGAGGAGTGCCTTGTGTGTATCAAACATCACAACGTAACTGGGTGACTATAAAGGTGCTCAGGTATCTCCGAGGGTGTCTGTTGGGTTGGCATGGATCAAGACTGGGATCTGTTACTCCGTGTGACGGAGACGTATCTCAGGGCCCACTCGGTAATACAACATCACAACAAGCCTTGCAAGCAATGTTACTAAGTGTTAGCCATGGGATATTGTATTACAGAACGAGTAAAGAGACTTTCCAGTAACGAGGTTGAACTAGGTATGGAGATACCGACGATCGAATCTCGGGCAAGTAACATACCGAAGAACAAAGGGAACGTTATACGAGATTAACTGAATCCTTGACATAGAGGTTCGACCGATAAAGATCTTCGTAGAATATGTAGGAACCAATGTGGACATCCAGGTCCCGCCATTGGTTATTGACTGTAGAGGTGTCTCGGTCATGTCTACATAGTTCTCGAAACCGCAGGGTCTGCACACTTAAGGTTTGGTGACGTTTCGGTAGTATAGAGTTATGTATGATGGTGACCGAAGTTTCTTCGGAGTCCCGTATGAGATCCCGGACGTCACGAGGAGCTCCGGAATGGTCCGGAGATAAAGATTGATATATAGGAAGTCCTATTTTGGTCGCCGGAAAAGTTTCGAGCTTATCGGTAGTGTATCGGGAGTGCCGGTAGTGTACCGGGAGACCATCGGGAGGGGTATTTCGACCCAAGAGGCTACATGGACTGGGGGAGAGTGAATACCAGCCCTTAGTGTGCTGGTGGAAGTCCCACACAAGGTCCATGCGGCTGGGAGGGAAAATCCAAAGAGAAAAGGTGGAAAAAAAGGCAAAATAGGGAGGAATCCTAGTCCTACTAGGATTGGAGGAGGAGTCCTCCTCTCCTCCTTGTTTTGGTCGACCCAAAAGCTGGCCCCTTGAGGGCCAAGCCTCCTCCTCTCTTCCTCATATATATACTAGAGGTTTTTGGGTTTTTGGCACTTGATTTTCAGCCACGTGCTACCCGTTCCTCTAGTGCATAGTTTCTCCTCTAGACCGGTTTTCTGTAGCGCTTAGGCGAAGCCCTGCCGGAATAGCTCCATCACCATCGCCGGAGCGTCGTCACGCTGCCGGAGAACTCTTCTACCTCTTCGCTCTCTCTTGCTGGATCAAGGAGACGGAGATCGTCATCGAGCTGTACGTGTGCTGAACGCGGAGGTATCGTCCGTTCGGCACTAGATCGGAAGGACCGTGATCAAGATCGCGAGACGGATCGTGATGAGTTCGCGGGACGGATCGTGATTGGATCACGAGAAGGAACGTGATGAGATCGCGGGACGCTCGGCGATTTGGATCGCGAAGACGTTCGACTACACCAACAGCGTTTCTTAACGCTTCCCGCTTAGCAATCTACAAGGATACGTAGATCCACTCTCCCTCTCGTAGATACTCATCACCATGGATAGATCTTGCGTGTGCGTAGGAAATTTTTTGTTTCCCATGCAACGTTTCCCAACACCGGGACCGATGCCGCCATGGGTCCTGGTTCGTGAGTGAACCGGGATTAATGGTTTTTCAGGCCTGGACCGTAGCCCTGTTTTCTACTAGTGGAGATGTTTCTTTATTGGAGGAGCTGATAATTTTCTTCTTTTAATATGTCATTCTTGCAATCAATTGTTGATAAAATATTAACGTATAAACTTTACTATGTTTGGACTGCACCTCCTAATATAATCTGTCGTTGTTTGATGTCTACAGTATATGGTATCTTTTAGATGCTTTTAACGATGTGAATGTCTACCAGTGATTCATATTTAGGCTTTAGGCCTTGGACTTTGAAAGATTCGGTTTTAGCCTTTTAGATGTTCTTACCAGTGGCGTGAATGATGGTGTGCTTTATATCTAGGCATTAATGATCTACATAATTCCTATTCTTTAGTATCCACATTAACTATTTTTGACCTCAGTTTCTATGCTACAAGATGTTCAAACACATCCCTTATTATCTGTTGTATTGTGTGTGTCAATTCTTTGCTGTTGCGATGATTTTGATCTTGAGGTTTATGTACTATATTGTTCCTTGCCTATCCATATCTTAATTATTTTAAGTTGGACATGCATGGATTAAACTCAATGCAGATGTAAATTTACTGTAAAGATAGTGACAGTAGATGTGCTCACCAGCAGCGCTGGGTATGCCCACTTCCTTTCTCGCACAACATATTCCACCACCCCCTCCAACCTGACCTAGCTTTCCACATGCCAGATGGCTAGGAAGAGCGCAAGTCGTCACCGCCGCCATGTACCAGATGGTACCATCGAGGATGTCGTCGTACTGACTGTCAATGATCTCATGTCCATCTCTCCTCTTCCTCTCTCAAATGTTAAGCTTGATTCCTAATTATTTTGCATGATGGGTGCTTGAAAGACACTTGATTGAAATTCCATGTCTTGTGATATGCCTTGCATACAGTTTCTTTCCTGTGATATTTTTCCGTCTTGTATTTGTTTATGGATACAAACAAATATGATTAAGATTGTTGCATTGCATATGGTTGCATTCCATTGATGATAAATGTTGAACAACTATGGTACTTTTCCGACTTAACTACATAAGGTTGTCTTGAGCTGAGCTCAAATCCATATGTCACTCCAATGTCTTCCTTTCTGCTCCATATATTGTTCTGGTATGTAATTATAAGGCAGAATATGTATAATCTGCAGTCCCAGCACCGAGAGACCACATTGTTTTTACTTCAAATGGATTTTTTTTATTATGTATTTGTTGGCAACTGTTTCTTAAATAGTCAATTGACGTTGGTGTGCAATCTACCAAGCATGTTCATGCTGTCTTTTGATTTTCAATCCATTTTTGTTTCTCATCAGGTTAACCAATGTCGTTGCCAAAGGCTTATGATATAGCACTCCTGATATAAGCTTGATTGTTAATACTTTCAGAAAACTGGATTAGGCACTATGTTAAAGGACTATAAATCTAATGGTTCGGTTTCAATGCAATTGACTTCTGTATATTTTTTTCCTATTTATGCACTATGCTATATGACCTTGGCGTGTGTAGTTACAAAATACAGGATGGTTTGGTCAAAGGTTCACACCACAACGACGGCAGGAGCAGGCTTCAGCTCATGCGCTCTCCCCACCCCTTTTACATGTTGATGGCCGCTTGCCACATCAATGCTCATGGAGGGGGCGCATATGGTTAGTGACAATCTACTCCCATTTAATTATCTTTGGTTTCTCCATTGTAAATCTCCTACCCTTGGAAGTGGTTTTCTATTGTTCTATTCATGATAATGTACACATGAATACAAGTATGTTGGTTAACGTGATATATCCTTAAGCAGATTTGTGCATCACAACACACAAGAAAATTGGATGGCAGGCGTCTGTACGGATATATCTATGTAATTGTCAACTACTCCCTCCGTTTCTAAATATAAGACCTTTTAGAGATTACACTATGAACTACATACGGATGTATGTAGAGATATTTTAGAGTATAGATTCACTCAATTTGTTTCGTATGTAGTCTTATAGTGGAATCTCTAAAAGGTCTTATATTTAGGAACGGAGGGTGTATATAGTTTGTTGTTGTGTCGTATAAAAGCATGCTGTGTTGTGTACTGAACTCAATACTTTTGGTATCATGCTACACATTTATATAAAATGGATCAATATGTGTAATGAATCTTCATGCTTTGGAACTTTGCGTCCTGTGTAACATATATTTTAATTTCTCAGGTTGGATATGACAAAATGAAGTTGCATTCCTATAATACTGCATATCATCTTACATACCATGTCTACCAAAAAGCCTGAATATGTTTCCTATTTGTATGTAAGACACATTTTTGTCTTATGCCTCTTATCCTTAAGCCTGAATCCCGAGTTTGTGCTCCCTTTTGATAGACGCGGTATGTAATAACGAATCACGTCGACCTCTGTCTAAATGCTTGGAACTTAGTACTTGGGTTATCTAAATGTTGCTCAGAATTTAGTTTGTAGTTTGTACTTTATTTACCTATAATATGGTATATAATGACAAGGAAGTCGAGGACTACGTAATTTCTACTCTGTATGGATGTTGCTTAACTATATATTTCTTGGCGACTCTTCCTTAAATAGTTAGCTGGTCCCTGCCGTGTAATCTGTTGGGCCTTTTGATGCTCTCTTCGATTTCCAATCTATACTTTGTGTCTGATTGAGCTTACCAATGCTCCTACCAAATATTTATGTACATGGCAACTCTAATAGAGTTTTAACCGCCTAATTTTCATAAGACTGGATGAAGTGCAATGTTAAGCGCCTATAAACTTGATTGGTAACACATCTATATTATGTTATTTTATATATTTGCAATGCTTTGGTGACTGTATTATCGGGTTGGATATGACTATATCCGACAGCATCGCTGTCGAGTGCGGCAAGCCGCACTTCCTACCTAGTTCTAATATTATGGAACAGAGTGATCAAAAACGTTTTTATATTATAGGATCATATAAGAGTATTTTTATACTAGTGTAGTGTGAGAAATGCTTTTATATTATAAGACGAGGGAGTAGATTTTACGAGTAAAGGTACTTCTAGAAAGCGAACGTACGCTCGTATGGCTTACAGCGCAAGCTGCTTCAGCCGTGCGATTTTTATTTTTTGCAAAATAGCCGTGCGATTGACGACAAGGCCTTGCATGTGCCTGCGACCCGATTATACAGTGGAGTACGTTTTATGGATCGACTGAAGTTGGATTATACAGTGGAGTACGTTTTATGGATCGACTAAAGTTGCATAAGAAAACAGCAGTAGTACTGTAAAACTCCTCTCAAAACATCATTCAAATACTCATCAGTAGTAGTAATATAAAACTGAAACGTGTGCAATGGCGGGCTTGTAGCTGAATTCCTTCCATGGACCTGCGATGCAGGCTGCTACCATTGAACTGAATCTAAAGCTAATTGAGATCCAAGTGAATGCCCATTAATAACACTGGCTTCCATGGACCTGATTACTGTCTACCTGTCTACCGTCTTAATATTAAATGCAGAACAGACAAGAAAATATCATAGTGCTACTGCAATGCATGGCATGCAAGATCGTGAAGGAAGTAAAGGATACAGACCCCATTAGACATCTCCAAAATCAAAACAGCAATAAAATAGAGTGAGTGAATCCAAGTGGCTCTTATGCAAAATCTGCAACAGCGTACTAGGAGCAACTGCTCAGCTCTCCGCTGATGAATGTGAGGCACTGCACTCCTCTTGGAGCTTTCCTCACGTGAAGGTGGGTCACTCCGGGATTTTCACTGGAGACGGTGAGTCACTCCGCTTGTGGTTGCCGGAAGCTGCAGTGACATCTTTCTCATGGTTCAACCAACCCTGGAAACATCCTTTGAAACCAAGTCCCTTCATGTCGAAGCATCCTTTGAAACCAAGTCCCTTCATGTTGAAGCATCCTTTGGACCCTTTGTCAGAGATGTGTGGCTTTCCCTGGATCGCAAAGGATGCTACAGTCAAAGTCTGGGGGGGGGGGGGAGGGGGGACTCTTGGCCGGTGTTCCGATTTCCAGGGTCGACGACAATCTTTTCTTCATCTTCATCAATTCCATCCTTCTTATCTTGAGGGTCGTCGTTGTGGCTGGCCTTATCACTTTCACTGTCGGACGGGTCTTCAGTCTCATCTTCATCAATTCCATCCTTCTTATCTCGAGGGTCGGCATTGTGGCTGGCCTTATCACTTTCACTGTCGGACGGGTCTTCAGTCTCATCATCAATTCCATCCTTCTTATCTCGAGGGTCGTCATTGTGGCTGGCCTTATCACTTTCACTGTCGGACGGGTCTTCAGTCCCCTGGTTTGAATTGGCCTGAAATTCACCTTGTCTGTCAGACTTAAACTGGATCAAGATCACCGTCAAATTCTCCTTTGATCCCAGCCTCATGCATTTATCCAGAAGTTCCTCACAACTTGCTCTCAGACTTTTCGCCTGCATTGAATACATCATAAGCGAACCCAATCAATTTTTCTTCATCCCGCAGGAAGTTTCTTTAAAATGTACTACTATTCTTCTCACTAACAAGCAGATTTTTTTCTCAAAAAGTAAAGACTCACAGATTGCAAGGACTCGCGTACAGATTCAACTGCCTCCTGACTCGTCATGGCTGTCCTGAAAAAATTAAGAAACACAAGAATTAAAATTTTGGTATGGTAATGCATAAACAAAATTATATTACTAGCTAGGAAACATCAGAACCAAAATATCTTCGCTATGGGTAATAGTGATCTATAGGCAGATTGTGGTGACTGTTACTCTCGGTAGTTTTATTCTTCCACGTGAACGGAGAACTTCGCACAACTCCTCAACAACAACAAAACAACAAAGCTTTTAGTCCCAAACAAGTTGTGGCAGGCTAGACGTGAAACACATAAGATCTCGCGACCAACGCATGGTTCTGTCACATGGATAGCAAGCTTCCAAAACTTGGCTCAACTCCTATTGGAATAAATGCTTCATAAAGCACTAATGTTGTTATGAAGAGCAAACATATGAAACTGCCATTTCCAAATATCAAATCAACATGATATGACACCCTCAAATGTAATTAATTATCTACACACTACAAATCACTAGTTAAATTAGAAATTGAGAAATGTTGCTCTTTTCAGTAACTAGAACTCAGGAAATAACTTAATATCCTCGCGTTCGAGAAATCGGAGGCTGAATTACAAATGGTGATGAATTAGTTCTAAGTCAGACAATTCTCGTATAGGGTGGATCAAATTAAAGTTAAACTAAACCAAAATGTACACAACTCCAGTGAAAATACTACTGGCCTAGCATGAAACAAACATGAAAGATTAATAGTAATCTGATCAAGCATTGCCCTTAGAATTGAGTCATCATACAACAGCCTTGTGTTAATTTTTAGTTGACTTACCATATACCCCTACTTGCTATCAGAAGAAATTCGATACTATCAGTTTTCTTCACCTAGAAAAACAATTTGTCATTTCCATCAAAAGATTCAGAACACCACCATCAGAAACAAACTTACACCGAGCTCGCGCTATATAGTACAAACTTACAACAGAAGTGTCAAGATCAGATGTCACCATTTGTTGTGAGTCATCCAAAGTTTTGTCCTGCTTAAATTGAAAATAACCTGAAATGCAAGTAAAATGGTCATCAATAGTAAATATATAGTATCAAACAAATGGAAACTTGATTAGATAAAAATTATACCAATCACTCTAGATATGTGTAATTTTCCGTCAACGCGATAGATTCTCAGATCCTTCAGTGCTGCATTGGGGGACTCCTCTTTGTATACTTTTCCTCCTGCCATGACTATTCTCTTTTCTTCAGCTTCGTCTTGTGGCTTGTGGTCAGCGGAAATGTCAATTACCTTTCGGTAAAATGGATATTATAATTGTTAGGCGCTACTTAAACGCATTCATTATGAAAAAAATACGATGTCCCATTCCCAACTTGACCAAAAAATGGTCATATACCTCACCAACTTGACCTTGACCTTGACCTCTCATTGAGAGTACACAACGGGTATCACCAATATTTCCAACAGTAATTTGGTTGTCTCTAACAACAGTCACGCATGCTGTGCTTCCCACCTGTAGGGGGCCAAGATAAGGTGTCTGCAAAATAATTCCAAACTAAGTATAGTACAAAAAATGAAACTCATGGAAAAATAGGCTATGAAAAAGCAGCAGCTGAGTGGCACACTATCAGGGAAGAAATTTGTCAATGTGCCCTTGCATAACAGAAGCAATTAGAGTCGGTAAAAGAGTGAGAGAGTTAATTGTCAACTCAGACACAGTAAAGAAGTTTTTGTCATATAGTATCTCAATTTTGGTAGGATGATTACTACTAGAGTGCAATGAGAAACTTAAGAAGCATTTGGCTTCAATTCAGTAAACTAGACACTCGATGGAACAAAAACTGGGAAGTGGGCTAAATATGTTGGTGCCAAGTCCAAAGCATAGCTCGGAAAAGTACAATAAATCCTACTTATCACACTCATGACTGATCAATCCCTTCCAGTTCCTTTTTATACATAATACTATGCAGCACTAACCAAGAGATAAAATTTTCATGGGACTTCTTCGACAACTAAATATTCAAAGAACATTCATCACCTTCCAGGGCCACTTAACAGCACAAACAGCAACACCGAGATGCCTTATCAACTTTCTAATGCCAGGAGGATAATCCTTCCTCTTCCAATCATCCGATTGTTTCAACTTCTCATCAATTCTGCAACAATTAAGCATAAAATAATTACACATCCTATATCTGCGCATTCGCCCTTTTACCTTTCCATACTGAAAAGAAGTGCTTATATACTAGTTCAGATGACGTGAACATGTGCAGAGGCACTTAACCCTTGTTTCTTGTGTGGGCTGGTTGATCATCTTTTTTAACCGCAGATCCAAATTTTATAGATCATGACTTTGCTGATATTGACTAAAATGTAAAGTAAATCATCTAGAAAATAACCTGGTACAAGCTCCCTTCATTGCAGCAGGCAGGTTACCGCTATACTCGGAATGCTTACTAAGCTCAATATGAAATTGCCTCGAACAATACAATGCTACTTCAGCTCCTGAAAAAGAGTCAACTTTGCATGAGCATCTCATATAAAAGAAAACGAAGGATGAATCAATCATATGCATCTACAAAGTCATACATGGAAATAGTGTGAACGCCAACACGAGCTCATATATCATAACAAAAAACATGTGTATCACTGTAAATAAAGCACAATGATGTGTTGAACAATTGCTATCATATTCCCCTCCACATGAGTCCAATCTCTTAATGTTTTTCATTCATAGCAAATTTCAGAGTTCCTAGATATGTTATCTACGGTACAATAATTTATAGTCCACAAATATAACTTGATCTCTGCCCTGACTAGGTTATTCATTCAGATCGCACTAATCTATGTCTCTTACTGATATTCTAATTCTTGGATTACATCTCCCTTTGTTTCAGTCATCAATTACTAAGTTATGGATAACGCTTGGATTGATAAACATAGAAATAGCACTGAATACAAAGCAGGCATTTACCAATTTTTACGTTTTGCATTCCGTGATGTGAGAACCCAAAGAACAGTACTTTGTGTGTGTGTGTGTTAACTGTGCAAATTGCCCCATGAAGAGCTACAATGAGGTTAATGAACATTTAAGGTGTGATGGATTTTTAAAAGGGTATAAAGCATGGAAGTGTCATGGTGAAGATCCTCCCTTTCTCCCTACTAGAAATCCCACAAGCACACATTCTCAATTTGGTGAGAACAATATTGAAGATGATGACATGCATGGGCTTGTACATGCAGTTTTAGGAGTAGTCAATGAGCAAAACACACTGAATTTAGGTGGTGACGAGGAAACTGATCAGGGCACACCAGTTCATGATGCACCTGAGCAAAACACTGAAGCACAACTAAAGGACCCCACCCTAGAAAATTTACTGAAAGATGCAAATGCAGAGTTGTAACCAGGCTGCAAAAATCATTCCAAACTCTCTTTCGTTGTGAAGCTATATCAAAACAAATGCACCTATGGATCAAGCAAAGAAGCATTCACAGCACAACTTAAGATTTCTGCTGAGACCTTAGCAGACGCGTCAAATGTTCCAACAAGCCACTGATGTCCTAGACTATGTGAAGATACATGCATGTCCAAATGATTTTATGTTTTATCGTGGCGAGAGAAAAAACCAAGAGTCTTTCCATATCTGTATTTTTTCTCGTTGGATAACTAAAAAGAAAAAGGGGCGGTATACGAAGTCATAGAAGGTAAGAAGAAAGCGGCAAAGCTTTTCATTATTTTCCTTTGATACCAAGGCTTCAAAAAAATGTATTCAATGGAGAAAACTTCACAAGATGAAAGGTGTCATGCAGAAGAAAGAACAGGTGATGGAAAACATTGACACACGCCACCCAGCTGATGCTCAAGCTTGGAAAAAAAATGATTCTCTGCTTCCAGATTTCAAAGCTGGTCCTCGCAATATTCGACTTGGGTTTTAACCCCTTTGGAATGACACGTACTATGCATGGCACATGACCAGTAATATTACTTTCTTATAACATATCACCATGGTTATGTATGAAGCAATCCAACTTCATCATGTCAATGTTAATAACAGGACCAAAAACGCCCAGGAAATGACATAGGTGTCTATCTGGAACCATAAATTGGTGAGCTAATGCAATTGCGTGTAGGGGTAGATACATATGATGTTGTTACTAAAAAGCCATCCATCCTACATGCTGCGTTATTGTGGAGTATACAAGATTTTCATGTATATGCGTATTTGTCTGGCTATGGCACTAGGGGAAAATTGGGATGTCCAAATTCACCCGAAAACACGTCATCTGCATGGCCATGAACACAAGTACTGCTACATGGATCATCACCATTGGCTTCCAATCAATCCTTAGCTCAGATGAGGAGAGACCATTTTATAGTAATGTAGAACATAGGTCTGCCCCAAAAATGTCAAGTGGGATATCTGTCCTTGCTAAGTTACATGGAAGAACTTCCACTTTGCGGAAACAGAAAAAAAAAGTCAATGATTCCAAGAAGAAAAGGTGGAAAAGAAAAGATAGAGGACTGGTGAGGGTGAGAGCATTAGGTTCAAAGGATCCTAAGAAATAGTGGAAGAAGGAAAATATTTTTTTAAAATAACATATTGGACGCATTTGACACTTTTTCACAATATTGATGTGATGCATATAGAAAACAAAATTGTCATAAACTCATTGGGACTCTACTGGATGATGGGAAGTCAAATGATAATCTTGTGGCATGTCTAGATTTGGCTAAATTAGGCCTACAACCTAACTTCATCCAAAAGAGCAACAAGATGGCCGCTACACAAATCCTGATGCTTTCTTCAAAATGTCCCTACAGAGTAAGGAGATTCTTTGTTCAATCATTAAAAGCAACAACATGCCTTAGGCTATGTTTGGTTGAGATAGATTTGAAGGGGATTGGCAGGGATTGATGGGGATTAAATACCCTACTAGCTAAAATCCCCTCCAATCCTCTCCAATCCCCTTGGGAGGAGGATTAACCAAACAAGGGCTTATGGGTATGCCGCTAATATCGGTAGATGCGTTGGCAGGAAAGCTTACGAGTTCACTGGTCTAAAGAACCATGATTGCCATATTTAATTGAACAGCTTCTTCCACTAGCACTAACAAGTTGCTTCATAAAGATATCATGTATGTGGTTGTTGTTGTTGTTGTTGTTGTTTTTCGAAAAGGAGAACGACCCTAGGCCTCTACATCTGGATGATGCATGCTGCGACTTTATCAATTATTCACAAAGACCTTACAAAGTAATACATCAATAAATCTGAAGCCACCATCTCGGCAACATCTGTCGCTACTCCTATCCACTTGATGAAGGGGTGTTGAAAATCCAAGCCGGATATCCAATAGACTTCGCACCAAACCCTAACATCTAAAGCCGAAGACCCAAACCAAGCCACAATTCCAGGTCTGGGGCACACAACGGTCCGACGCACCCTCAGAGGCACCTACCGTCGTCTTCCACCTATCCATCTTCAAAACATGCGTATGTATTTGTTGAACTATCCAATTCCTGTAAATCACTATGTTCTAAGGTGCAATGCTTGACAAACTAAAATAACCAAGTTGCGCTGACACTATGCAAGATGGAGAAATTATGATCCCTTCCTTTTGTGCAATAATGGTTCATTTAATTGTGCACTTGGTGGATGAATCTAAGTTCGGAGGTCATGTGCAATATAGGTGTATGTATCCATTTGAGTGGTAATTGTATCAGCCAATTGCATGTTTCTCTTAAACTTTAAAAAACCATATTCATATTTTTTTATGTGCATGAACTTCAGGCTTTTTGTCCATTTGAAGGGCTACGTGCATAATCTGGCATATCCCTAAGGGTCTACCGAAGAGGGTTATATAGTTGATTAATGCTTCACACTTTGTTCACGATCTCTTGAAGTGATTGATAAATTGTCAAGTACATAAAAAAACAAAAATTTAAAAGAAGAGAACTGTTTGTTTGATAGTTTTGGGGATACAATTGGAGTTGTATAAGAAGTGAAGTTTGATGGGAAAACGCTTATTCAAGCACAACGTTATGTGCTGTGATATATTGATGAACTAGCAGATTTTCGCAGGTATGGCAACTTAATGCACTAGTAAAATCTGAAATAAACTATTCACGTTATCTTACTATGCCACCATTTATGTGAATTTATTGAAGAGGGGAAGAGAAAGAAAAGGCTATCAACTATAAGTGAATTACAATCTGCAAAGTTAATCAACAACCGATTCCAAGATTGGTTGTACCACAAGGTTAGTATCAGGGGATCATGATATCCATGCATAAGTTAACTCTAAGCAAAATCTGACTAGTATGTAGAACTAAATATGAAGATGGTAGGCCACACATTACAGAAAAGACCATCAAACTAGCTGAAAATCCTGGTAACATTGGAAAACGATTTTCGGTACAAGGAAGCTACCTTCATTTGTTAGTTCTTTGAGAAGAACATTAGCTGATTACTTTCTAAAATTTGCTTGTCATTTCAGTTGTGTTTCCCATACTCTTCGAGTATTGGAAAACTTAGCATCATACTGGTGAATATATATGTTTAAAACTTAGCATCATACTGCTTAGAAATCTAGGGATTTTAGTCAAGAAGCCACATCTAGCGCCTCTAAACATTCCTAGATGGAATGATGCCATGTTCAAGGAGATATATCATATAAAATGCTTGCTGCAGTAATGGTACAGTTCTCAGCCTATGATGTTGGTAATAAAAAGTGGTGGTGGTGATATTATTTTACCTCTTAATATCAAGTTTAAGTTCTGTGTCGTACAGAAGATTTGGAATTAGTCAAAAGTGCAAAGGGCTGGCTTCTCAACAAGTTGGGTGAGATGAAGTCAGTACAATAGAAGTTTGAAGAAAAAACATTATGATGCTGATGTGCCTATGGAGCAGGTAATGGTAAATGCTCCTGAAACTGTTGAGGAAACCGAGTGGAATGCACTTGTTTCGCACTGGTACACAGAAGAGGCTAAGGTAATATTATCTTGGTTCTTCCAACAGTTTACCAATACATTTTTCTTATTAATCTCATATAGTATTAACAGATAATATGGTGGATGGTCAGGTAATCAGCAACAGGAATAAGGATAATGCAAAAAAAAATATTGACACACTTGGAAGAGAAAAGTTATGCTAGGAAGAGGATGGAACTAGTAATCACCAATTTTGATTTGCTTTCACTTTTTCTCTGCTGAGTTGGACAGTGATTATTGTGTTGATATTTTTCTTCTGGTGATCATCGTGCTGATATTAATTGTACACAATGTGTAGAGACGACAACGACAAATAATTAATGTTCCTAAACATGATACAATACAGTAGAGACGGATCATGACTGTGCTAGCACAAACGTAAGATATCTCTATTAATGAACTTCGACACAAGGCAACCGTGTCTACGCGTATGTTGCCGTATATAATGATTTAATTTCATGATTCATATTTCAGACTAGACAGGGACATAATTTGCATTAGAGACGGTTAATGGCATGCCTTGCAAATCAATTTGGGTTTCAAACTCACCATGTAGCGACAGATTTAACCATGTCTATTGACCATCTCTAGTTGAGACACGGTTATCAACAACTCTTTAGTTGTTTGAAACGGAGGCAATGGCTACGCCGATGAGACGCTGGCTAAAACCGTATCCAGACGGTGTAGAGACGGGTATAAATGTGGCTACATAACATAAAAATTGTCTCTACATGCTATTATTGGTGTAGTCAACCCTCCAAAAAAATGAAAGAAATGTCTGGCCACTCGCAGATTGACAGCTACAAATTAGGACAAATAGTAAACATGCAGAATATACACACTGGTAGTGTAATAAACAGAGCACATGATATATAAATTGGATAACAACGAATTTGAAGTTCCATTTACTTTAATATAACAGAATCAAAATAAATATCAAACCTCCATCCCCATCGTAAACACCAAAGAACGAATCTGAAGTTCCATTTACTTGTAAGATGATTGTGTGCTGCAAATGTAAGGGGTACAGGTCAAATTCAGTATTTTACCAGAAAAAATCCGACACCGTCTCAATATTCACATCAAGTAGTACAATATTACTCACGGCATCTTCCATTTCAGCAGGAGCGCCTTTCATAGATGAGGCAGCATACTTGATTGAGTTGTTCTCGCCATCGGTGGAATGTTTATTTGGTGTCTTACCCATTGCACTACATTGCAGAACATACATAAAGCAGCAAACTTGATTAAAAAATTGATTGAAAACTGTTAAATAACTCCATCATGTTACTGCACGTTAAGTGCAAGTACATTGGCAGATTGTAGAAAGAAAAAACATATCTATGCCGCTATTTGAATAGCCTATATCTATTTCTATTGCACGTTGGAGGCGGTAACTCGTGCTTAGATTAAGAGCCCCTGGGTGCATAAGGTGTGCTTATGAAATAAAATAAATGCATAAAAACTAGAGAATGCAGGGCTTTCACGGGATATGCTCCAACTGAATCTAACCAATACATGATGCACTGACTGTAAGTATGACCAGGTAACTTAGGTCGGTACACTCCAAGTGAGAGCAGAACATAGATCCTCTGTTGGATGAAAAGGATCAAGCATATTCAAGGGGGAAAAGCAGAGATGGATTGACAGCATTATTTAGGACTCATGAGAGCGGCATGACGAGCAGAGCCGGCAGATTAGAAATAAAAATCAGAGGAATCAATAAAGAATGGTTCGGATCCACAATCTTGGAAGCAAAAAAAACGCGATTTTTTATAACACCACGACAACGACAACAGAAACGATTGGATCTGGTTTGGATGGAGAACAGGATGGGAACAGAGATACCCGCTGTGTTGGGGTGCTCGTGAGACCCCTCCTACCATCACCCGCCACCACATACCACATGAACGAGACGAGATTAGAACAAACCAGAAAAGATGCGCCAACAACCGATTCGTGGCGCTCTTTAGCCTCCTCTTGGCCCGAAAAAGCACCAACCAACAAATGCAAGAGAGAAAAGCAGCAAAAACGAAACAACTAGTAAATCGCCACGGAATCTCTCCCCGTGCGTTTCTCAACCAGTCAATCGGCACAAAACTTGAACAAGAAAAAAGACCCGAGATTGAAGAGACCCAGCCATGTAGGAGTATATCCCGCTGCTCCACCGCGTTGACGCGACGCGACCAAGGAAGAAGAGAGCCGACCAAGAGAAGATCTTATCTTACCTACGGCGGCGGGATTCGGATTTCTCTCGGGTTTGATCCGATGCGCACGAACTCAGAGAGCGAAAAGAAATGCAGCGCAAAAGTTGCGGAGGGGAGGGAGAGCAGAAGGAGGAGTGGGGGAGTGGCGGCTGGCTTGGTCTCCTCGCCTTCTCCGGAGGGTCAAAAGAGAAGTCACGGGGAAGGGAGCGGGAACCAAGGCGCCGAGATTTCGGCTTTCTTCGTCCGGCGCGCCCCCGCACCGTTGGATCGCCGTCCGCGTGCAATCCAGCGGCTCTACCGCCGCTCGAGCTCTCACGTGCCACCGCGCTCGCTCGCCAAGGCTCGGCCTCGGCAGGTGGGGTCCTGCGGAGTGGGCGCGCGTGAAGCGTCCTCCGCCGCCGCTCTGTCGTGCGGTACTACGCTCGGTACCGACCGGCGACGTGCACGGTTCATCCGTTGCACGTACCTCTTGTCTGCTGCAAGTTCTTCAATAAGAGTATCTTTTTTTTTACGGGGTAATAGGGCTTTATTCTTCAATAGGAGTATCAAAAAAGAAGAAAAGACCTTCTCTTTTCTGCGTGCGGTGCACGCAGATAGATAGCCATTGGTTCTGTATTACCAGGAAGTATAACTGGATGGCGTGCTAAAACAGTGTTAAAATGAAATAAATGTCACATTGTTAGTGTAATTTGACCACGTTGCTATGCATCATTTTTGGAATCTTTAATAAATTTAAAGCCATTGCGCATGTCCCGGGGGCCCGCATCCCCATCCGCCCCGTATCGTATTCTGACCAGAAGCTCTCTTGCTACGTCGATTATCGGGTGCGCAAGGGCGCCGAGTGCCGGGGCGGCATCGGCATGGGATGTGGCGTGGAGGAGGAGCTCACACTCTCGGCCGTCGTGTCAGAGGAGCTCATTGTTGGCGTTTGACGTTGTTTGAATTCAGCATGAAGGTGGTGTGTGCGAGTTTCGCGTCTAGTCGGACGTCGAAGATGTCAATGGTCAAGGGCGAAGGGGATCCGTTGTGGTGGCGGTGCCCGAGGTGGATTTGGCGTCGAGGTCGTGGCGCTCGAAAAAAAAGTGAGGTGGAGTGTGAAAACAAGGGGTCCGAGGGCTTTTGGGAGGGTCCGAGCTAAGAGTCCGACGTAGCCTTCAGACGCCCCTTCCTCACCTCAATTCGAAGTCTGTCCAGGAGATTTTGGACATCCGCACATGTTTAACCCAAAATAAAGATTCACTTATGAGATGTCCATACCGTCTTCCAAGGTGATTTTTTTTAGTGAGAGCTGACTAATTCAGCAAAGGTTGCATACAATAAATACCACATGACCTATGTGGTAAGCAACTTAAATTATTCGAAAAGGTTGCATACAATAATCAATGATTTAGCAATCGTTTTGATTCACATAATTACTGCCCTAGAGGGCCTTTACTTTACACACAACATATTCGTAAAAGCACCTCTTGTTTGGTGTGTTTTCTTGTAACATTTGTGCCTGATTAATACTGCATGGAATTTATGAGGGCATCTGCGTCGCGCCGGCACGGGAGCGGTGACGGTGCAGATTTGAAGTTTTCCCCGTGTCCACCTTGGACTGCTCCAGCGCAATGCGAAGGGCTAGCTCCTCCTTGACATCGAGGTTGGAGCTTGAGTGGCTATCGGGGCTCGATATCTCGTCAAATTCGATCAAAATCGGAGAGGAAGAGAAGGGGGTGAAGCGGGAGAGGAGAATGGAGTGGGAGGTAGGGTTCAGAGAGGGGAGGGATTACGGTTTTTGTGGGACGTCATTGGGTCGATGGTGGGCCGAGGAGACGTGGCGAATGCATCGAGTCACGCCTGGGCCGTCCGATATCCGCCCTACATTTGAACTGGATGAGGGGCGTCGGACAATCCGATCGTTTGAGGTCGGTTTGAGACACCCGGATGAATCGTTTTTACTCGACCGGTCCGTTCGCCCAGACGTTTGACGGTTTTGAGACGTCCAACTATAGATGTTCTTATTCTTGATGGCTGACATTGGAAACAGTTTTTTTTTTGTCAAGGGGGTGGAGGACTTCGCCACCTTATTCTCTAGTACTCCATAGATGGTGATGTGCCAACAAAATTATGCATTTTGCCGAGAAAGAGGGTGGTGGAAATCTATACACGTACTCCATAGATGCAACTCTGCCGTATTGCTCGTGGACCTTTTGGGAAGGCAAGTGCTATTGTTTGAAATGATTTACACTGACCGGTTGAAATGATGCAGCTCACAGAAAAAGTTTAAGCCAATGCAGTACAAAACTCCTACACATATATAGTGCATTGATTGTGTTGTACTAGGACTGGAACCTATTCCCGTTTCTCGGACAGAAAGAAGGCTATGATGCTCTCATCCCATCCTATGGGATTCCGTCTGCCAAGACACTGCAAATTTAAGTACAGCATGCCACTTCTCAGCACGCAGCTGTTGCGGTCCACGATTCTTGTCCCCTCGTGAGGCGTGCTCCATGAATTGTGAGCACTCACAACTTTTTTCAAGAAAAAAAAAGAAACATGCAACTTCAAAATTTGCGGAGTGGTGACATGGTATCATGTGAAGTGTTGTATCGTGTGATATTTTCCCGTGCGTGCCGGTCGATGACCAGTTGGCCACGTGTGCACACCATGGAGGTTCGCTGTCGAACAGGCTGCGCCTTGCTCGTGTCGCCGGCAGATTTTATGTATAGGCCTATGCAAACAACAGCCTTCCGCAAAAAAAAAAAAGCCTTCCTAAAGCCCAACGGCTAATCCATCGACACACCGCACCAACCACAGAGCAACGCAGCGCGGCGCAGACGTGACACCCAACACAGTGCGGTACATGCATGGACAGACAAGGCGTTGTACAGCTGAGCTAGACTAGCTGTCCTCAAAGGCGTCGTGACGGCCAAGCAGCAGAGGCACGGCACGGCGGACGCAATGTGGCAGAGCCTTCTTTCCAGGCACGGTCACTTGCATTGCATGGCGCCCACCAACGCTTTTACACGGCTAATTGATTAATTAAGTTGCGGTTTTGAGGTGTTTTATACTTTTATTGCGGTAGTACGTTCATAGGGCGCCTAAGACTGTGCACTGTGATTTATATTTAGAAACGGAAGGAGTATCTAGGTATTTTCAACATTATCCTTATTGTGCTAGTCTTTTTTCACTCGCTATATTTCTGTTTGGAGCTCTGTTAAAGCTATTTTAGATGATCTTATTTTTTGGTCTCACCACCCATCTTAAGACGCAAACAAGGAAGGAACATGTCGGGCGCTGGCATGGTTTCCTCTCTTCATGCAATACGTGAATCCTATATATTTGAAAAGTTTACTCTCACTACTTGATTTATCTAAACATGCGGCCCGTCCACCTCAGCAATACTGCCACATCACTAGCTCTCAACCAACCTTCCACTTTTTTTAAAAAAAAGACCAGATCCAATTCTTCGTTTTCTACGGCGGAGCGCTTTCTGATTCTGTGCGTTGAGTTTTGCCGTCGGCAAACTGGCAACTACATGCAACCATTTATTAGATGCTCACCAAATCGAGAGAAACTACTGCACACGGAAAACAGAAACCGATTGGGGCATACGAGAAGTTGTAATACTAGGATTCTGTGGCGTCCTCTCTTCCCATTCCCTGCATCTTCTTTTGACCTTCCTATATACGAAGCAACCGTGTAGTTTGAAGCCCTTCTCATTCCCAATCCTGATAAACAGATAACTCTCCTCCTTTACAAGCGGCCAGCGCCCAGCCATGGCTCCACTAGGTGATCTTTTCGCCACCGTCGCGTGCTCGGCTCAGCGACATTGATGAAGCCGTGATATTCAGTGGATTCCCCCTCCCCGATGATTTGGTTTACCCCCTTCCTTCTTATGTTCATATTTCCCCAGCCCTTTTCTTCACGTCTTGCAAATTAAGGTTGATGCTTCCATGGCCGTATTCATTATCTTCCGCCACTGCTGCAAGGAGACCTGATGAGGCGTTGAGGCCCACGTCTAAAGTATTACAACAATGATGAGGCGTTGAGGCGTTGAAGACCTTATAAAGTATTACAATAATATGACTCAATCCGTCATCTTGGCAACATATGCTCCTACTCCTATCCATATGATGAAGGGGTGCTAGCTGAGCCATATACCCAGACCACTCATCTAAGCCTATCATCAAAAGCCGGAAGCCCCAGCCGAGCCACATACCGGGTCCCGATCTTCAGGTTACATCCTCCTCCCATCAGAAGCCGAGCTCTGCTGCTCCCGTACCATTGTCTGATGCGAGCAAGCATGTCGACAGCTACGACAATGAAGGAGGCAAGTTTCCTGTACATTCATCCGTTTGCATGACGAACTGCTGCATTGCTTTATTGGAAGTGGTTGGAAATTGTAGGATAAATTAGTTTTAATTTTGAGCGCCCCCCTCTATCTTTTGTTTACATGCAGTCTGAAACTCTAAATGTAGTACACATACATCAATCCTGGCCAAGGAACCCTTGTGGAAGGTGAGGCAGCGTCACATCTTTAGTATTGCAGGCAATCACAACCATGGACAAGCACTCTGGAATCAAGCCATGAGGACACCAAGCTTCCACACGCCTACTAAGCAATGTAGCTACAAACGTTGCAGTTTATGTATAATAATGCTGATCTCTATTACTCTATATGCTTCAGGTATGAAGAACTAAAGCTGAACACCTAATGCATATTATGTAAAGTAAATGTACGTAGAGAACTTCGTTGATAAACAGTCCTTATTTCGGATGAGGGGAATCAGATCCAGATCGAGTTCATGAGTCACGCTATCATACACAACCAAATCTTATCAAAATATATCATCGTACCTTCCAAGCACAGAGTGTTCTTATGGCTTGCCTTCCGTGGGAGACTAAACACAAAGGGCAACATGTTTATGAAAGGTTGGATCAAGGTTGCGCCAACCAATGGCTGTGATGTTTGCCCTGCTCCAAAGAGTGTTGCACACCTGATGCTTCAATGTCGTCAAGCTGATTTAATTTGACGAAGGCTTGGGCTGACAGACCTAGCGATCAAGTCACTAAGTATTGCAGACTTTGTCTCATCTCCTGAAACCGTGGACAAATTGGAAGCACTATGGCATATTCTGTTCATAGCCTGCGTTGTCACCATATGGCACACTAGAAACGACCGAGTGTTTGAAAATCAATGCAGGGGATCCCACAGACCAATGTTTTTGTCGCCGAGCTCTTGTAGTCGTGGAGCCGCCGAGCTAAGAAAGAAGAAGACAGAGAGACGGTGATGAGCTGGCTGGTGCATTTCTCCTGGTCTCTTTCTCTGTACAGGAGGTGTTATATTCCTCTTTCTCCTCGTTTCTTTACTTTTTGCTCCCCCCCCCCCCCCTCTCAATTATGCTTTTAAGTTTGGCTATAGCCTGCTACAACACCTTCTGCGGCACTCACATAGTCTCTCATGTAATTGACTTTGGTCACCGAGGCTCTTCGCCTGTTTTAAAATGGATAAGGTAGAGACTGCTCATGGTTCAAGTTGTCAGGTCATGATCCGGTGATTTTTGAGAACTAAAACTAACAGATGGGAACATATACCTTTTTTCCATTGCAGCCCATGGGAAATGTTACTAGTCAAAATTAAATACATTTTACTAGGATAGAGATAGAAATCCAAGTAACTTGGAACGAAACGGAAAGCAATAGATAGATAGATGCTTTGTTCACCTGTAATCTGCATAGAAATTTGAAAACTCACCTATAGATATAATCACAAACTCACTTGCCTAGTTTCCGTGAACGAGGAAAATGCATTACTTATTGCTTTGTTTCCTGGAAAATGAACTCCTATACCAAGATGTGGGTGCTAAGGATGTTGCCTATGCAGGAGAGGACCGGGGTTGACCAATGCGGGTGGGTGGCCCATTCGTTTTTGCTGTCCCTCGGATGATCTCGAGATGAGGATGCCATGGAGTCACCGAAGAAGGTTCGGATTGACAAGACCTTGACGGATGGGTGGCAATGGTTGTGATACGGTAATCACTTTGCAAGGAGGAAGAGGGACAATGTGCTTTTAGGACATTAAAGCTGAAGCACAAGCGTTTGCTAGATTTCAATCCAACGGCTCGGGAAAATCTACAGAAACATTCTTTAGGCAACTGTGGAACTGAGGTCCCAACAGAGAATTGCAGGTACAGGGCGAACTACTCACAATCCTTTTTTGCAAGGCCTATATTGGATCTCAAGAGCTGGAATTTAAGTTGAGCAAGCAAAATAGAGACTAGCACGTTGTGCTTTTATACAACATGGCAGCTGACTAGCTGTGCAGTAAATTACAAATGAGATTTGTGTGGGTCTTTCTTCTGTAACCGAACTGGCTAGGCATGCATGGCGCTAAGCAGAGGAGTCAACACTGATTCGCTGCTGCACATGGGGCCATCGGCCAGAGTCTCCTCTGGCACAACAACGGTAAGGTAGCACCGAACATCGAGGCGATCGTCTTGCATGGGCGATGTTTTTCTAATTTGCTCTAGATCATAGAAGAAGTCATCGTTGTCACGGTCAAACGTGTGCCTCATCTTGTGGGACTCATGGTTCACCACCCCTTTGAGCTCGAAGCTGAACTCCGCAGTCGTCCGCATCTCGTCCTTACCCATGGGGCCGATGCCAAGGCACAAGAAGGACAGCCCGTAGAATCGGGGGCAGAATTTGAGGTACCATCTCCTCCCCCCTATGGCGAAGTGCGTGGAGTAGATGCCCTCCCCTTCGTCTCGGAGCGCCGCCGTGAGCTTGGAGAAGCTGCGGACGGTGAGCGTGTAGGACCCGTCCATGGCAACCTGCGGCGGCTCGAGAAGTGCAGTGCGTTTGAATGAGAATCCGAGGAGGCGCGGCGTCTTTGTTGCATGCTGCTTCCATTCCAGGGTGCACCTGACATTGAACTCGTCGAGACGGGAACACACGCACGACGATGCCTCCAGCTCCCTCCAACATGGTCATCCTGCAGAAATCGGCGTCTTCTTTGTTGCTGTCTTTATGGAAGACGGTGTGCTGGCCGGTCGCGTCTAGGATTTCGAGGGAGACGCGTATGCCGGCGAGCGATTTGATGTGACGACACAACCCGAAGTCGATAACTAGAGAGACGACCAGGACGTCCGCTAGGCGGTCCTTGTCGAAGCACGTCGGCATCACTTCGACGTCGCAGACGAGGCCGCCGAAGAAGAGTTTGCCCACATTCAGCACACGACGCGACCGCACCACCTTAGAGTAGGGGGAGACCGTCTTGACCTCGCACGTCATCGGCGCCGATCGGCTCGCGGTACCGCCCATTGTCGACGTGCCAACTATGCTCTGAGACGTTTGAGTATGTCCGTGCACGCGCCTGTACTTGTATACTATATATGTAGGCCGGCCGGGGAGGGAATCCCAGATACGAAGCCGGATCGGATTCAGCTTCCTATCCACGTGCCAAGTAAGCTCCGAGGCGTTTCACGGTTTGAGTATGTCCCCGCACGCACATGTCCGTGTATACGTAGGCCCGTCGGGGAGGGAACCCGAATCGACTCCGGACTCCGGATCGCAGTAGAGTCATCTTTGTCTTCGAACGATACAAAATACATCGTCGAGTGAACAAGGTAATCGTTAGAGCATCTTCAACAGCGTGCTCGACGTGCTAAAAAAAAAGTACAACGTCAAAATAGCGTCTTAGCAGGGCAGGAGGATGGTTGATTTTCCACGCGCTGCAAAATTTAGCATGCCGATGTAGGTTTCACAAGGCACATTAAAATTCAGCACGTGCTCAGCCGGCGTTTGAAAAAAATATGAACAATGCATAGGGAAACATTCAAATTCATAGCATAGTTCAAGCCCCAACCCACAAGCAAGTTCATACGATGCAAAAATAAAAAAATGGATAAAACAATGCTAGACTACTCGTCCTCTTCGATGGTCTAGTCCGACGACGTAAACGCATCGAGCCACCGAGGATCTACATCGTCTCAGGTCGACGCCGGGTTGTCGAGCTGGGCATCCGCCAATTCCTTCCGCGCACACTTGTCCACCCGGCGCGGGGCTCACTCTGCCCTCCTATGTGCCCAGAACTCGTTCTCAGTGGTGACATTCTGCACGAAACGCTTGCGCCACACCGTCATGGTCTTCTCGTTCGCCTCCGTGATGAGGAGGGGGTGCTCCCGCTTCCGCTGGAGACGACGATCCTTGACGCTTATTAGTCGCTGGGGAGGAGCGAGATCCTGTGCCTACTGTCGCGTCCACACGTCAAAGAAATTTATCTGCGACCGCGGCCACCTGAGGCGCCACGCCATCGCGTCGTACGCGCGGGCGGCCTCGTGGGTGGTGTCGAATGTTCCGAGCCCGAGGCGTGTATCGCCGGAGAGGATCTCCGCGTAATACACGCCGGAGGGGTGGATGCTGATGCCTCAGTAGCCCAAGCTACTCCAGGGGCGCGGTGGAGGCGGGGCCGCGCTGGAACCGATGGAGGGAGAAGGGGCGGCAGCGGGCGGGAGGGGGGAGGAGGCACGGCGATGTCGGGATGATGGAAGAGGCGGGGAGAGAAGGCCCGACGGGAGGGAAGTTCTGGCAGTTGGCGGGTGCAAGCACGTGACTTTTTAATGCGCGGGGCGTCGCGCGGCAAAACCCCCGCGTGTGTTGCCACTTTTTGCCAATGCATGGTCCAAGGTATTTCATGCGCTAACTTTTTGCGTGCCTGCTCAAGCGCGCCGCGTGGCCTCTCGCGCGCCAAACTGACGGTTTTTCCGGTGTGCCGCCAATTTCGCGCGTTGATCCTTCTCCAACGTATCTATAACTTTTGATTGTTTCATGCTATAATATTATCATTCTGCGATACTTTTGGGGCATTTATTTGCTTATTCATATTATTTTTAGCACAAACCTATTAACCCAGTGCCCAGTGCTAGTTATTGTTTTTTGCATGTTTTTGGCTTTTCAGGTTTACACTTTCAAATGAAGTCCAATTACAATGAATTTGTTGATGATTTTTTCTCGACCAAAAGAAGACCTGAAAGCTTCGGGAGGAGGTTTGGGGCCGCACGAGGGCCTAGGGGGGAGGGGGGGATCTTCGCGCCCTATTATCTTGTGGTCGCCCCATGCGTCTCCCGACGCCCCTAGTGTTGAAAATATGCCCTAGAGGCAATAATAAATTAGTTATTATCATATTTTGTTGTTCATGATAATCGTTTATTATCCATGCTAGAATTGTATTGATCGGAAACTCGGATACATGTGAGGATACATAGACAACACCATGTTCCTAGTATGCCTCTAATGGAGTAGCTCATTGATCAAAGATGGTTAAGGTTTCCTAGCCATGGACATGAGATGTCATTTGATAACGGGGTCACATCATTAGGAGAATGATGTGATGGACATGACCCAAACTATAAACATAGCATATGACCGTGTCAGTTTATTGATACAGTATTCTGCATGTCAAGTATCTGTTCCTATGACCATGAGATCATGCAACTCACTGATACCGGAGGAGTACCTTGTGTGTATCAAATGTTGCAACGTAATTGGATGACTATAAATGTGCTCTACATGGATCAAGAGGTATCTCAGGGCCCACTCGGTAATACAACATCATTATAAGCCTTGCAAGCAATGTGACTAAAGATTTAGCCACAAGATCTTGTATTACAGAACGAGTAAAGAGACTTGTCGGTAACGACATTGAACTAGGTATAGAGATACCGACGATCGAATCTCGGGCAAGTAACATACCGGAGAACAAAGGGAACATCATACGGGATTAAATGAATCCTTGACATAAAGGTTCGACCGATAAAGATCTTCGTAGAATATGTAGGAACCAATATGGGCATCCAGGTCCCGCTATTGGTTATTGACCGTAGAGGTGTCTCGGTCATGTCTACATAGTTCTCGAACCCGCAGGGTCTGCACACTTAAGGTTCGGTGACGTTTCGATAGTATAGAGTTATGTATGGTGGTGACCGAAGGTTGTTAGAAGTCCCGGATGAGATCCCGGACGTCACGAGGAGATCCAGAATGGTTCGAAGGTAAAGATTGATATATGGCATAATAGTGTTTTGTCTTCGGAAGGGTTCCGGAGTTCACCGGCAATAGTTTCGGGATGTTTCCCGAAATGTTCGGGGTACAGGAACACTTCATTTGGGCCAAGGGGTAAAGACCATGAGGCTTTAGGAAGGTGCAAAAGCTATTTTATGGAGGCCAGGGGCCAGATGCTAGGGACCCTGGCGTCTGGGGCCAAACGCCGATGACCTTGGCATCTGGTCCTGGAGTCCGAGAAGGACTCTTGCCTTGCAGGCAAACCGACCTTGATGAGGATTTTTCTCCAAGTTTCCACCCCAAGGCTCAGCATATAAATAAAGGGGCGGGGCTAGCACTTGGGACACATCAAGAAACCCTAAGCCACGTGCTGCCTCTCCTCTACTTCAAAGTTTCTCCTCTAGATCGGTTTCAGCGGTGCTTAGGCGAAGCCCTGGTGGAATTGCTCCACCACCATCGACGCAACGCCGTCGCGCTGCCGAAGAACTCGTCTACCTCTCCACCCCCTCTTGCTAGATCAAGAAGGCGGAGATCGTCATCGAGCTGTACGTGTGCTGAACGCGGAGGTGACGTCCATTCGGCGCTAGATCGGAAGGACCGTGATCAAGATCGCGAGACGATTCGTGATTGGATCGCATGACTGATCGTGATGAGATCACGGGACAGATCGTGATTGGATCGCGGGATGGATCGTTATGGGATCACGGGACACTCGGCGATTTGGATCGCGAAGACGTTCGACAACATCAACCACGTTTCTTAACGCTTCCCGCTTAGCGCTCTACAAGGGTATGTAGATCCACTCTCCCTCTCGTAGATGCTCATCACCATGGATAGATCTTGCGTCTGCGTAGGAGATTTTTTGTTTCCCATGCAACGTTCCCCAACAATGGCATCATGAGCTAGGTCTATGTGTAGATGAGATTGCTACTTCTCTACAACGTCACCAGAAATTGGCAAGTTGATAGTAGAATTCTTGTCTTGCGTTGGTTTTTCCCTTGAAGAGGAAAGGGTGATGCAGCAAGGTAGCGGTAAGTATTTCCCTTAGTTTGAGAACCAAGGTATCAATCCAGTAAGAGTAAATAGATGGAGCAACAAGGAACCTGCACAAACACAAACAAACTTGCACCCAACACGATAAAGAGGTTGTCAATCTCTTCACGATTGCTTGCAAGGTGAGATCTGATAGTGATAATGAGTAAATATAAATAAGTAAATAAAATTGCAGCGAGGTATTTTTGGTGTTTTGATGTTTAGATCTGTATATATAATATGTAAAATAGACCCGGAGGCCATAGTGTTCACTAGAGGCTTCTCTCATGATAGCAAGTATTACGGTGGGTGAACAAATTACTGTTGAGCAATTGATAGAATAGCGCAAACTCATGACGATATCTAAGGCAATGATCATACATATAGGCATCACGTCCGAGACAAGTAGACCGATACTTTCTGCATCTACTATTATTACTCCACACATCGACCGCTATCCAGCATGCATCTAGTGTATTAAGTTCATAAGAAACGGAGTAACGCTTTAAGCAAGATGACATGATGTAGAGGGATAGATTCATGCAACATGAAATAAACCCCATCTTTTTACCCTTGATGGCAACAACACGATACGTGCCTCGCTACCCCTTCTGTCACTAGGTGAGGACACCACACGGTATGAACCCAAAACCAAGCACTTCTCCCATTGCAAGAACTATAGATCAAGTTGGCCAAACGAAACCTATAACTCGAAGAGACTTACAAGGATATGAAATCATGCATATAAGAATTCAGATTTGACTCAAATAATATTCATAGATAATCTGATCATAAATCCACAATTCATCGGATCTCAACAAACACACCGCACAACAAGATTACATTGGGTAGATCACCATGAAGATCATGGAGAACTTTGTATTGAAGATCAAAGAGAGAGAAGAAGCCATCTAGCTACTATCTATGGAACCGTAGGTCTGATGTGAACTACTCACTCATCATCGGAGAGGCAAGGGAGGCAATTGTGTTGATGAAGATGGCCTCCGGCGATGAATTCCCCTCCAGCAGGATGCCGGAACGGTCTCCCGATTGGTTTTTGGTGGCTCTGGAGGTCTGTGGCGGCGGAACTTGCGATCTTTGTTTATTTTCGAGGGTTGCCGTATTAATAAGGCCGTCTGGAGTCGGGAACAAGTCAAGAGGTGGCACGAGGAGGTCACGAGCCCCCTAGCCGCGACCAAGGGGGGCCCGCGCCTCCCAGGCTCGTGGCTCCCTCGGGCCGCCTCTCCGGTAATTTTTCTTCAGGTATTTTTTATATTTCCAAAAAAATCATGGCAAAAGTTTTATTCCATTTGGACTCCGTTTGATATTCCTATCTGAAAAAGGTCAAAAACACGGAAAAAACAGGAACTGGCACCGGGCACTGGATTAATAAGTTAGTCCCAAAAATCATATAAAATAGCATATTCATGCATATAAAACATCCAAAGTTGATAATATAATAGCATGGAACGATAAAAAATTATAGATATGTTGGAGACGTATCAAGCATCCCCAAGCTTAACTCCTGCTCGTCCTCGAGTAGGGAAGTGATAAAGAACGAATTTTTGATTTGGAATGCTACCCAACATATTTGTTTCATGTAATCTCTTTATTGTGGAATGAATGTTTAGATCTGTAGGATTCAAAACAATAGTTAAATATTGACATGAAAACAATAATATTTCAAGCATAATAGCAAAGTAATCATGAACTTTTGAAATAACAAAGCCAAAGAAAGTTATCCCTACAAAATCATATAGTCTGGCTATGCTCCATCATCCCCACACAACGAATTTAAATCGTGAACAACCTTGGTATTGGACAAGTAATTGTTTTCACACTCTTATTTTTTCAAACCTTTTCAACTCTCACGCACTACATGAGCGTGAGCCATGGATATAGCATTATAGGTGGAATAGAGTGTGGTGAAGGTTGTGAGGCAAAAAGGAGGGAGATGGTCACATCGACTCGGCGTATCAATAGGCTATGAAGATGTCCATCAATAGATATCAATGTGAATGAGTAGGGATTGCCATGAAAGGGATGCACTTGAGCTATAAGTGTATGAAAGCTGACAAATGAAAACTAGTGGGTGTGCACCCAACTTGCTTGCTCATGAAGACGTAGGGCAATTTTGAGGAAGCCCATCATTGGAATATACAAGTCAAGTTACATAATGAAAATTTCCACTAGCATATGAAAGTGATAAAACAAGAAACTATCCATCTTGAAGAACATGGTGCTATTTTGAAGCACAAGTGTGGAAAAAGATAGTAGCATTGTCCCTTCTCTCTTTTTCTCTCATTTTTTGTTTGGGCTCTTTGACCTCTTTTTTTTTGGTGGGCATCTTTGGCCTCTTTTATTTCCTCACATGGGACAATGCTCTAATAATGATGATCATCACACTTTTATTTACTTACAACTCGATACTTAGAACAATAATGACTCTATATGAATGAAAGTGATGGCACATGTCATGAGACAGAACGGTGAAAGTTGCATGGCAATATATCTCGGAATGGCTATGAAAATGCCATAATAGGTAGGTATGGTGGTTGTTTAGAGGAAGATATATGGTGGGTTTGTGCACCGGCGAAAGTTGCGCGGCACTAGAGAGGCTAGCAATGGTGGAAGGTGAAAGTGCATCTATACCATGGACTCACATTAGTCATGAAGAACTCACATACTTATTGCGAATTTTTTATTAGTAATCCAAACAAGGTGCTAAACACATACTCCTAGGGGAAGGGTTGGTAGGAGTTAACCATCGCGCAATCCCGACCTCTACACAAAGGATGACAATCAATAAGTGCATTATGCTCCGACTTCCTAACATAGCGGTTAACCATACGTGCATGCTACGGGAATCACTAACCTCAACACAAGTATTTCTAGATTCACAACACCCTACTATCATAACTCTCATATTACCATATCCATATCTCAAAACTAATCATGATGAATCAAACTTCTCTTACTAATCAATGCACTTGAATATGAAAGTTTTTATTATATCCTCTTTGGATGCCTACCATGTTTAGGACTAATTTCATAACACACGCCAATTACCAAGTTTCTCAGAGAGAGCACTCTCAAAACGATATAACTGAAGATTAGAGAGTTTTGATTTCTACAAAATATGACACCGCCGTGCTCTACAAAGATTTAAGTGAAGCACTAGAGCAAAATTTATCTAGCTCAAAAGGTATAAGTGAAGCTCATGGGAGCAAAATTACTGCACTCAAAGGATATAAGTGAAGCACATGGGAGCAAAATCATCAAGCTCAAAAGGTATACGTGAAGCACATGTGAGCTAATATTGCCAATCTCAAAAGATATAGCTCAAAAGATATAAGTGAAGCTCATTGAGTATTCTAACAAATTCACGATGAGTGCATGTCCCTATCATAAGGTGTGAAGCAATGATGATTGTGATAAATCAAAAAGCAAAGACTACTATAACACATGACACTCCAAGCAAAACATATATTATGTCGTGAATAAAAATATAGCTCCAAGTAACGTTACCGATGGATTGAAGACGAAAGAGGGGATGCCTTCCCGGGGCATCCCCAAGCTTAGGCTTTTTGGTGTACTTGAATTTGGATTGGGATGCCTTGGACATCCCAAATCATAGGCTCTTTCCACCCTTTATTCCATTGTCCATAAGAACATCACCCAAAACTTGAAAATTTCACAACACAAAACTTAAACAGAAACTCGTGATAGCATTAGCATAAGAAAACAAACCACCAACTATTTGTGTATTGTAGTAAACTTGATTTCCATTTAGATTGATTTTATATTACTGTATTCTCACTTCTCCATGGCTTGTACCCTCCGATACTAACCATAGTTTCATTAAAATAAGCAACCAACACAACAAAAACAGAATCTGTCAAAAACAGAACAGTCTGTAGCAATCTGTATATTTCGAAAACCTCTGCTAACTCAAAAATTATGAAAAACTTATGACAATTACGGAAATTTGCATATCAATTAGAAGCAAAAATAATAAACTCAAAATCTCTTTTTGTATGAGAATGAAAAATAATTTCGTGATCAGAAAGTTTTTGTCTTTTTCCAGCATGATTAAACAACTATCACCAAAACTAATCGTAAAGGTTCTACTTGGCACAAACACTCATTAAAATATAAAAAACAAAATAATAAAATATTCATGATGGTGTTGACTCAACAAAACAGAAAGTAAAAAGCAAGAATAAATCTATTCATTGGGTTGCCTCCCAACAAGCGCTATCGTTTAACGCCCTTAGCTAGGCATAAGGCAATGAAATTAAGTATTATCATCTTTAGTGCTCAAACCGTAAGTAGCTCTCATAATGGATTCATAAGGAAATCTTATTTTCTTTCTAGGTAAGTGTTCCATGTCCTTCTTTAATGGAAATTGAAATTTAATATTCCCTTCCTTCATATCAATAATAGCACCAATAGTTCTAAGAAAAGGTCTACCAAGAATAATGGGACATGTTGGATTGCAATCAATATCAAGCATAATGAAATCTACGGGCACACAATTCCTATTTGCAATAATAAGAACATTATTAATCCTTCCCATAGGTTTCTTAATAGTAGAATCCGCAAGATGCAAATTAAGAGAGCACTCATCAATCTCATTGAAACCTAGAACATCACATAAAGATTTTGGAATCGTGGAAACACGAGCACCCAAATCACACAAAGCATGGCATTCATAATTTTTAATCTTGGTTTTTATAGTAGGTTTCCACTCATCATGAAGTTTTCTAGGAATAGATACTTCCAACTCAAGTTTCTCTTCAAGAGATTTCATCATAGTATCAACGATATGTTTAGTAAAAGCCTTATTTTGGCTATAAGCATGTGGAGAGTTTAACATGGATTCCATTAAGGAAATACATTCAATAAAAGAGCAGCTATCATAATTAAATTCCTTGAAATCAAAAGTAGTAGCTTCATCACTATTCAAAGTTTTTATATCCTCTACTCCACTTTTAGTATTTTTAGTATCAAGATAAATAGACTTCGAATCATTGGGGTGTTTCTCAACCAAAGTGGATTCACATCCAGCCCCATAATCATTAGGATTGACATTAGAAAACAAGGATTCAATAGGATTCACATCAAGCACTGTAAGATCTTCATGGTTTTCACCACGAGAACACGCCTTTTTGAGCCATTCATGTCTAGCACGAATTTGGGCGGTTCTTTCTTTACTCTCATTCATAGAGATACACATAACTTTCAAAGTTTCATCCATATTAATCTTGGGAGGAACACATCTTAATTTCAAAGCATCAATATCAAGAGACATTCTATCAACAGTCCTAGCCAAGTCATCAATTTTAAGCAGTTTTTCTTCTATGGAAGCATTGAAAACCTTTTGCGAATTAATAAACTCCTTAATAGTAATCTCAAGATCAGAGGGTATTTTATTATAATTGCCATGAGCATTGTTGTAGGAATTGCGAAAATTATTAGAGGGATTACTAGGAAAAGGCCTAGGATTAAAGTTGCCTCTATAAGCATTGTTGTTACCAAAATTATTCCTACCAACGAAATTAACATCAAAATTTTCATGGCTATTCTCAATCAAGGAAGATAAAGGCATATCATTTGGATCTAGAGGAACACTTTTACTAGCAAACATCTTCATTAACACATCCATCTTAGCACTCAAAGAATTGATTTCTTCTATAGCATGCACTTTTTTACTAGTAGGTGACCTTTCGGTGTGCCATTGAGAATAATTTGTCATGATATTATCTAAGAGTTTTGTAGCTTCTCCTAGTGTGATTTCCATAAAAGTTCCACCAGAAGCGGAATCCAAGATATTTCTAGAAGCAAAATTTAAACCAGCATAGAAAATTTGTATAATCATACAAAGAGTTAGGACATGAGCGGGACAATTTCTAATCATCAATTTCATTCTCTCCCAAGATTGTGCAACATGTTCATGATCTAGTTGGTTAAAATTCATAATATCATTATGGAGAGAGATAATCTTAACAGGTGGAAAATACTTGGAAATAAAAGCATCTTTACACTTGTTCCATGAATCAATACTATTTTTGGGTAAAGAAGAAAACCAAGTTTTTGCTCTATCTCGTAGTGAGAACGGAAATAGCTTCAATTTAATTATATCATTGTCCACATCTTTCTTCTTTTGCATATCACATAACTCAATAAAGGTATTAAGATGGGATGCGGCATCTTCACTTGAAAGGCCGGAAAATTGCTCTTTCATAACAAGATTCAACAAGGCAGCATTAATTTCATATGATTTCGCACTAGTGGCGGGAGCAATTGGGGTACTAATAAAATCACTGTTATTAGTATTAGAGAAATCACACAATTTAGTGTTTTTAGACATGGTGACTTAGCAAGCAGACAAGCACACAAGCAAATAAAGAAAGAAAAATATTTTTTAAATTTTTTGTTTTTTAGGTGAGGAAGAGGAAAACGAGAGGCAAATAGCAAATAATGTAAATGCAAGAGATGAGTTTGTGATAGGTACTTGTAGATATGCTTCACTTGAATACTCCCCGCCAACAGCGCCAGAAATTCTTCCTGCTACTTCTCTACAACGTCACCAGAAATTGGCAAGTTGATAGTAGAATTCTTGTCTTGCGTTGGTTTTTCCCTTGAAAGGAAAGGGTGATGCAGCAAGGTAGCGGTAAGTATTTCCCTCAGTTTGAGAACCAAGGTATCAATCCAGTAGGAGTAACAAGATGAAGCAACAAGGAACCTGCACAAACACAAACAAACTTGCACCCAACGCGATAAAGAGGTTGTCAATCTCTTCACGATTGCTTGCAAGGTGAGATCTGATAGTGATAATGAGTAAATATAAATAAGTAAATAAAATTGCAGCAAGGTATTTTTGGTGTTTTTATGTTTAGATCTGAATATATAATATGTAAAATAGACCCGGGGGCCATAGTGTTCACTAGAGGCTTCTCTCATGATAGCAAGTATTACGATGGGTGAACAAATTACTGTTGAGCAATTGATAGAATAGAGCAAAGTCATGACGATATCTAAGGCAATGATCATACATATAGGCATCACGTCTGAGACAAGTAGACCGATACTTTCTACATCTACTACTATTACTCCACACATCGACTGCTATCCAGCATGCATCTAGTGTATTAAGTTCATAAGAAACGGAGTAACGCTTTAAGCAAGATGACATGATGTAGAGGGATAGATTCATGCAATATGATATAAAACCCATCTTTTTACCCTTGATGGCAACAACACGATACGTGCCTCGCTACCCCTTCTGTCACTAGGTGAGGACACCGCACGGTATGAACCAAAAACCAAGCACTTCTCCCATTGCAAGAACTATAGATCAAGTTGGCCAAACAAAACCTATAACTCGAAGAGACTTATAAGGATATGAAATCATGCATATAAGAATTCAGATTTGACTCAAATAATATTCATAGATAATCTGATCATAGATCCATAATTCATTGGATCTCAACAAACACACCGCACAACAAGATTACATCGGGTAGATCACATGAAGATCATGGAGAACTTTGTATTGAAGATCAAATAGAGAGAAGAAGCCATCTAGCTACTAGTTATGGAACCGTAGGTCTGATGTGAACTACTCACGCATCATCGGAGAGGCAAGCGAGGCAATGGTGTTGATGAAGATGGCCTCCGGCGATGAATTCCCCTCCGACAGGATGCCGGAATGGTCTCCCGATTGGTTTTTGGTGGCTCTGGAGGTCTGTGGCGGCGGAACTTGTGATCTTTGTTTATTTTTGAGGGTTTCCGTATTTATAAGGCCGTCTGGAGTCGGGAACAAGTCAAGAGGTGGCACGAGGAGGTCACGAGCCCCCTAGCCGCAGCCAGGGGGGGCCGCGCCTCCCAGGCTCGTGGCTCCCTCGGGCCGCCTCTCCGGTATCTTTTTCTTCAGGTATTTTTTATATTTTCCAAAAAAAATCACGGCAAAAGTTTTATTCCATTTGGACTCCGTCTGATATTCCTATCTGAAAAAGGTCAAAACACGGAAAAACAGGAACTGGCACCGAGCACTGGATTAATAAGTTAGTCCCAAAAATCATATAAAATAGCATATTCATGCATATAAAACATCCAAAGTTGATAATATAATAGCATGGAACGATAAAAAATTATAGATATGTTGGAGACGTATCAAGCATCCCCAATGTTGATGGAGCGGGCAAGTGATTTATTGGAAATGATACATGTTGATGTATGCAATCCAATGAGTCTTGTAGCGTGCGGTGGATATCGTTATTTTCTTACCTTCACTGATGATTTGAGTAGATATAGTGTATATTTACTTAATGAAACACAAGTCTGAATCATTTGAAAAGTTCAGGCAATTTCAGTGAAGTTTAAGATCATCGTGACAAGAAGATAAAAATGTCTGTGATATGATCGTGGAGGTGAATATCTGAGTTACGAGTTTGGTATACAACTTTAGACAATGTGAAAGTTGTTTCACAACTCACGCCACCTGGAACAACATAGTGTAGTGGTGTGTCCGAACGTGATAGTCATGCTCTATTGGATATGGTGCATGCTATGATGTCTCTTATCATTTTGCTACTACAGTTTTGGGGTTATGCATATCAGACAACTGCATTCACTTTAAATAGGGCACCATCTAAATCCGTTGATATGACACCATATGGTTTGGCAGAAACCTAAGCTATCATTTCTTAATGTTTGGGGTTGTGACACTTATGTGAAAAGGGTTTTCACCTAATGAGCTTGAATCCAAAGCGGACAAATGCATCTTCATAGTATACCCTAAGAACAGTTGGGTATACCTTCTACCTCACATCGAAGTGCAAAGTGTTTGTTGCTAAAAATGTGTCCTTTCTCAATAAAGAGTTTCTCTCGAAAGAATTGAGTGGGAGGAAGATAGAACTTGATGAGGTTGTTGAACCTTTGTTCAACCAGAGAGTAGCACATCTTACAAAGATGTTTCTGTGGAGCCTACGTCATTTGAAGAGGAAGTTAATGATGATGATCATAAAGCTTCAGATCAAGTTACTATTGAACCTCGTAGGTCTACAAGGACACATACTACTCCTGAGTGGTACGACAACCCTGTCTTGGAGGTCATGTTGTTGGACAACGATGAACCTATGAGCTATGGACAAGCGATGATGGGCCCGGATTCCGACAAATGGTTTGAGGCCATGAAATCCGAGAAAGGATCCATATATGAAAACCAACTATAGACTTTGGTAGACTTGCTCGTTGGACGGCAGGTCGTCGAGTACGAATGTACCTTTAAGATGAAGACATACGCTGATGGTAAATGTCACCATTTATAAAGCTCGACTTGTCGCAAAGAAGTTTCCGAGAAGTTCAAGGAGTTGACTGCGATGATACTTTCTCACCCGTAGCAATGCTAAAGTCTGTTGGAATTATGTTAGTACTTGCTGCATTTTTCAATTATGAAATCTGGCAGATGGATGTCAAAATATCGTTTCCTTCCATAAGGAAAGGTTGTATGAGATACAACTAGAAGGTTTTGTCAGTCCTAAGGATGCTAAAAGGTGTGCAAGCTTCAGTGATCCTTCTATGAACTGAAGCAAGCATCTCAGAGTTGGAATATACACTTTGATGAGGTGATCAAAGTATTTTAGTCTATAAAAAGTTTATGAGAAACTTGTGTTTACAATAAAGTGAGTGGGAGCACTATAGAGATTCTGGTAAGCATATGTTGTTGACATATTGTTGATCGAAAATGATGTAGAATTTTTGGAAAGCATAAATGGTTGTTTGAAAAGAGTTTTTCAAAGGAAGACCTGGATAAATCTACCTAATTGTTGAGCATCAAGATCTATAGAGATAGATCAAGATGCTTGATGAGACTTTCAGTGAATACAATAAAGTGAGTGGGAGCACTATAGAGTTTCTGGTAAGCATATGTGGTTGACATATTGTTGATCGGAAATGATATAGAATTTTTGGAAAGCATAAATGGTTGTTTGAAAAGAGTTTTTCAAAGGAAGACCTGGATAAAGCTACCTAATTGTTGAGCATCAAGATCTATAGAAATAGATCAAGATGCTTGATGAGATTTTTAATGAGTACATACCTTGACAAGATTTTGAAAGAGTTCAAAATGGATCAGTCAGAGAAAGAGTTCTTGCCTGATTTGTAAGGTGTGAAGTTGAGTGAGACTCAAAGCTTGACAACAACAGAAGAAATAGAAAGGACGAACGTCGTCCCCTATGCCTTAGCCATAGTCTCTGTATAGTATGCCATGTTGTGTACCACACCTGTGTGTGCCTTGCCATGAGTCCGTCAAGGGGTACAAGAGTGATCCAGGAGTGGATCATTGGACAGCGGTCAAGATTATCCTTAGTGACTAACAGAGTAAGGAAATGTTTCTTGATTCTGGAGGTGATAAAGAGTTCGTCGTAAATAATTACGTCGATGCAAGCTTTAACACCAATCCGGATGACTCTTAGTAGCAATCCGGATATGTATAGTGGAGCAGCCATTTGGAATAGCTCCAAGTGGAGCATGGTAGAAGTGTCTACAGTATGACATAGAGATTTGCAAAGTACACACGGATCTGAATGTCGCAGACCCGTTGACTAAAAGACCTCTCTCACATGCAAAACATGATCGAGCCCCAGAACTCATTGGGTGTTAGATTCATAACAATGCGAATCACATGGTGATGTGAACTAGATTATTGACTCTAGTGCAAGTGGGAGACTATTGGAAATATGCCCTAGAGGCAATAATAAATTAGTTATTATCATATTTCCTTGTTCATGATAATCGTTTATTATCCATGCTATAATTGTATTGATCGGAAACTCGGGTACATGTGTGGATACATAGACAACATCATGTCCCTAGTATGCCTCTGATGGACTAGCTCGTTGATCAAAGATGGTTAAGGTTTCCTAGCCATGGACATGAGATTTCATTTGATAACGGGGTCACATCATTAGGAGAATGATGTGATGGACAAGACCCAAACTATAAACGTAGCATATGATTGTGTGAGTTTATTGCGACAGTTTTCTGCCTATCAAACATCGCAACGTAACTGGGTGACTATAAAGGTGCTCTACAGGTATCTCCGAGGGTGTCTGCTGGGTTGGCATGGATCAAGACTGGGATTTGTTACTCCGTGTGACGGAGAGGTATCTCAGGCCCACTCGGTAATACAACATCACTATAAGCATTGCAAGCAATGTGACTAAAGAGTTAGCCACACGATATTTTATTATAGAACGAGTAAAGAGACTTGCCGGTAAGTAACATACCGAACTATTACTATTACATTGAACTAGGTATAGAGATACTGACGACCGAATCTCGGGCAAGTAACATACCGAAGAATAAAGGGAACATCATACGGGATTAACTGAATCCTTGACATACATGTTCGACCGATAAAGATCTTCGTAGAATATGTAGGAACCAATATGGGCATCTAGGTCCCGTTATTGGTTATTGGCCGTAGAGGAGTCTCGTTCATGTCTACATAGTTCTTGAACCCGCAGGGTCTGCACACTTAAGGTTCGGTGACGTTTCGGTAGTATAGAGTTATGTATGTTAGTGACCGAAGGTTGTTCGAAGTCCCGGATGAGATCGCGGGCATCACGAGAAGCTCCAGAATGGTCCGGAGGTAAAGATTGATACATGGGATAATAGTGTTTGGTCTCCGGAAGGGTTCCGGAATTCACCGGAAATAGTTTCGGATGTTTCCCGAAATGTTCGGGGTACAGGAACACTTTATTTGGGCCAAGGGGTAAAGCCCATGAGGCTTTAGGAAGTTGCAAAAGCTGTTTTGCGGAGGCCAGGGGCTAGACGCCAGGGACCCTCGCGTCTGGGGCCAGACGCCGAGGACCTTTGCGTGTGGTCCTGGAGTCCGAGAAGGACTTTTGCCTTGTGGGCAAACCGACCTTGATGAGGATTTTTCTCCAAGTTTCGACCCCAGCGCTCAGAATATAAATAAAGGGGGAGGCTAGCACTTGGGACACATCAAGAAACCCTAAGCCACGTGTTGCCTCTCCTCTAGTTCAAAGTTTTGCCTCTAGATCGGTTTCAGCGGTGCTTAGGCTAAGCCCTGCTGGAATTGCTCCACCACCATCGCCGCAACACCGTCGTGCTGCCGGAGAGCTCTTCTACCTCTCCGCTCTCTCTTGCTGGATCAAGACGGCGGAGATCGTCATCAAGCTGTACGTGTGCTGAACACGGAGGTGCCGTCCGTTCGGCGCTAGATCGGAAGGACCGTGATCAAGATCGCGAGACGATTCATGATTGGATCGCGGGACGGATCGTGATGAGATCACGGGACGGATCGTGACTGTATCGCGGGACGGATCGTGATGGGATCGCGGGACGCTTGGTGATTTGGATAGTGAAGGAGTTTGACTACATCAACCGCGTTTCTTAACGCTTCCCGCTTAGCGATCTACAAGGGTATGTAGATCCACTCTCCCTCTCGTAAATGCTCATCACCATGGATAGATCTTGCGTGTGCATAGGAAATTTTTTGTTTCCCATGCAATGTTCCCCAACACCTAGCTGGCCTATAAATTTTTATATATTAGGAAAACCCTAGGCAGCTTCCCGAAACACTTTTTATGTCGTCGGAAGTCTCTGTCCCGTCGTGTATCTATTTGGAGTCTTGTTTCGGTGCCCTGTCGGAGGGTGATTGATAACCCACAAGTGGGATCGCAACAGTTTTTGAGGGTAGAGTATTCAACCCAAATTTATAGATTCGACACAAGGGGAGCCAAAGAATATCCTCAAGTATTAGCAGTTGAGTTGTCAATTCAACCACACCTGAAAGATTTAATATCTGCAGCAAAGTGTTTAGTAGCAAAGTAATATGATAGTAGTAGTAACAGTAGAAGCAGTAGCAATAGTGATTTGTGTAGCAAGTGTAATAGCAGTAGTGGTAAAGTAACGTAGCAAAGACCAGTATAGGAAAAGCTCATAGGCATTGGATCGGTGATGGATAATTATGTTGGATAGCATTTATCATGTAACCGTTATAACATAAGGTGATATGTAACTAGCTCCAGTTCGTCAATGTAATGTAGGCATGTATTCCGTATATAGTCAAACGTGCTTATGGAAAAGAACTTGCATGACATCTTTTGTCCATCCCTCCCGTGGCAGCGGGGTCCTAATGGAAACTTAGGGATATTAAGGTCTCCTTTTAATAGAGTACCGGAACAAAGCATTAACACATGGTGAATACATGGACTCCTCATACTATGGTCATCTCCGGGAATGGTTCCGACTATTGTCACTCCGGGGTTGTCGGGTCATAACACATAGTAGGTGACTACAACTTGGAAAATAGCATCAAGAACTCACATATATTGATGAAAACATAATAGGTTCAGATCTGAAATCATGGAACTCGGGCCCTAGTGACAAGGATTAAGCATAGCAAAGTAGTAGCAACATCAATCTTAGAACATAGTGGATACTAGGGATCAAACCCTATCAAAACTAACTCGATTACATGATAGACCTCATCCAAACCCTCACCGTCCAGCAAGCCTACGATGAGATTACTCACGAACGATGGAGAGCATCATGAAATTGGAGATGGAGGATGGTTGATGACGACGATGGCTTCGATTTCCCCTCTTCGGAGCCCAGAACGGACTCCAGATCTGCCCTCCCGAAGAAGAACAGGTGGTGGCGGCGGCTCTGTATCATAAAACGCGATTATTTCTTCTCCTTGATTTTTTCTGGGACGAAAGTGAATATGGAGCTGGAGAGGAGGCCGGAGGGGCCACGTGGGCCCCACGAGCCCACCAGGCGCGACCTAGGGGGGTGGCTCCTGGCCTCATGGCCCACTGGCTCCTCCCCTCCGGTTGATTCTTTCTCCAGTATTTTTTATATATTCCACAAAAATTCCACGTCCATATTCAGGTCATTCCGAGAACTTTTATTTTTGCACAAAAACAACACCAATGGCAGTTCTGCTGAAAACAGCGTCTGTCCGGGTTAGTTTCATTCAAATCATGCAAATTAGAGTCCAAAACAAGGGCAAAAGAGTTCAAAAAAGTAGATACGTTGGAGATGTATCAACTCCCCCAAGCTTAAAGCCTTGCTTGTCCTCAAGCAATTCAGTTGATAAACTGAAAGAGACAAAAGAAAAACTTTTATGAACTCTGTTTGATCTTGTTGTTATAATTATGTCTAACTCATATTCAGATTTTCAGCAGGATCATAAGCTAACCACATAAGCAATGACATTTAGGTCTCATGGTATACTCATATCAATGGCATAATCAACTAGCGAGCAATAATAACAAGTTTCAAATGTCAACACTTCAATCAAAACAATCACGATACAATATGAATAGATGGTATCTCGCTAGCCCTTTCTGAGACCGCAAAACATAAATGCAGAGAACCTTGAAAGACCAAAGGCTGACTAGAAATTGTAATTCATGGCAAAGAAGATCGAGTCATAATCATATTCAATATCTATTAATAGCAAAGCATACAAATGACGGAGGTGCTCTCTAGCTGGTGCTTTTAATATGAAGAGGATGACTCAACAACAATGTAAATAGATAGGCCCTTCGCAGAGGGAAGCATTGATTTGCAAAGGTGCCAGAGCTCAAGCTTTTTTAACAGAGATGAATAATTTTGGAGGTGATATGCTTTCATTGTCAACGCGATAACCAAGAGTTTTCACCATCTTCCATGCTACACGTATTATAGGCGGTTCCCAAACAGAATAGTAAAGTTTTAACTCCCCCAACCACCAATCAATCACACTCCATGGCTAGCCGAATCCTCGGGTACCGTCCATACCAACAACAATCCTGGGGGAGTTTTGTTTGCAATTATATTTTTATTTGATTTGAACATGGAACTGGGCATTCCGATTACCGCCCCCTTTCTCATGAGTGATAGTGAATAAACACATATCGAGGATAACACGCCTAGCATTGAAGATACTGACCACCCCGTGTCACAACATGAGCCGTTCAGGCATAAAACAGATTATTGTTTGAAGGTTTAGAGAATGGCACATGCAAATTTACTTGGAACGGCAGGTAGATACCGTATATAGGTAGGTATGGTGGACTCATATGGAACGACTTTGGGTTTATGGAAGTGGATGCACAAGTAGTATTCCCGCTTAGTACAAGTGAAGGCTAGCAAAAGACTGGGAAGGGACCAACTAGAGAGCGACAACAGTCATAAACATGCACTGAGATTAACCAACATGGAGTGCAAATATGAGTAGGATATGAATCACCATGAACATGAATATCGTAAAGGCTATGTTGATTTTGTTTCAACTACATGCATGAACATGCGCCAAGTCAAGCCACTTGAATCATTCAAAGGAGGATACCATCCTATCATACTACATCACAATCATTTTAAAATTCATGTTGGCATCCAAGACAAACCATTATAAGCTCCTATCTAATTAGGCATGGCATAAGAAACTATGATCTCTAAGTTGTCATTGCAAACATGTTTCTCTCATAACAATGTTGAATTAGGAATGATGAGCTAGTCATATTTACAAAAAAAAATAGATCAAGTTCATACCAGCTTTACCAGGCTCAGTCACTTCATCATATATCGTCATTATTGCCTTTCACTTGCACGACCGAATGATGTGAATAATAATAAGAGTGTTCGTGCATTGGACTAAGCTGGAATCTACAAGCAAACTCAGAGGAGAAGACAAAGAAATATGGCTCTTTGATGAATAAACAATAATGCATATGAGAGCCACTAATCATTTTAATCATGGTCTTCTACCTCGACCCAAAGAAAAATGAAAACTATTTACACGGGAAAGCTCCCAACAAGCAAAAGAAGAACGGGAAATCTTTTTGGGTTTTCTTATCTTAATTACTACTAAGCATGCAAGAATGTAAAGTTACAACTAATTTTTTTGTTTTTCTCGTTTTTAATTTTTTGGGGTTTTCTCAAGTTAATAAAACACACAAGAAGAATGCGAGAAAAAGGAAAGAAAATAAACTAGCATGGGTGATATAATGAAAAAGTGTGAACACCGACTATCAAAGTGAATGTGTGAACAAGAATATAAAGTCGGTGAGAAACATGTACTCTCCCAAGATTAGGCTTTTGGCCTAAGTTGGTCTACTCCCAAGGAGGAAAGTAACTGGCTCCGGGGTACTCTAGAGTGTATCCGAAATCATAATGTGGGTTGTACTTGGACGCGGCAGCTACTGCCTGAATAGCTGCTTCATGGAGGCGAGCAGCCTTCACCTCCCTCTCATATTCCTCTGCCTCTTCTCTAGTTATGTAATATCTCTACTTGGAAAATCAAAGAAGGCAGGAGCAGGAAGGGTAATATGAAAAACATGTTGTCGATTAAATATTAACCGGTATAGGAGGGACTCATTGCTCCTCTCAAGGAACTGGAAACGCATCATAGCAGCACGATCAAGGAAAGCACTATGAAGCGGGGGATCTCCAGTCGGAATGGGTACTCTAAAATAATTAGCTAGGCGAGTGGCATAGATCCCACCAAAGAAATCTCCTTCATTAGCATTTTTATTTAGTCTCCTAGCAATTATAGCTCCCATGTTAAAACTTCTATCACCTGTTACTGCACTCTTGAGTATACTGATGTCAGGTGCGCAGAGGTGGCGATGATCACGCTTACCGTTAATGCATCTACCTACAAAGAGGGCAAAAAAATGTGAAGCAGGAAAATGAATGCTCCCTATGGTAGCCTGCGTAATATCTCTAGTCTCTCCGACTGTTATACTGGAAGGAAAATCTCTAACCGAGGACTTGGGAGGTTCATTGAGACTACCCCAATCAGGTATCTTACATATTCTATTAAAATCTTCTAAGTCCATGGTATACGATTTATCATAAAGATCAAACAATACGGATGTGTTACGGCCAGATAAAAATTTAAATCTACGGACAAAGGAGGCAGTGAGGCAAGTATACTGTTCACATTTATCGGAGATGAATTCTTCGAGCCCGACGTTATGGATAAATGTATCAAACTCGTCCTTGAAGCCTGCTTCAATCATGAATTCATCGGAAGGCCATTCACATGATTGCACTAGTGTGTCCCTCGGCTGATAATGATCGGGCTCCCGAATCACGAGACGGGGACCCCTCCTGCTTGAGGAACCACCGTGATAGCTCTTCCTAAACATTTTCCTTTTTCTGAAATAAATCTGAAATTTTAGTGAGTCAAAATAAAAGTGAACAAAATTTAACAAAACTCATATCAACTACTCATACAAGTGCCTAGAGACTATATCTTGCATCAAAACTACTTGGGACCAAATAAATTTAACATGCAAAGCTCAAGAACAGGGTCACCAAGGCAGCAATAATATGCAATGAATAAACAAAAACTAATTGGACCAATGGAGGAGTCACATACCAAGGAGCAATTCCCTAAAAGAGTTCGGTGAATGGAGCTTTACACAAGGAGATCAAAAAATGAAGCAAAACGAGCAAGAACATGGGTTTGAGCTAGAGAATGATTTTTTATGGAGGAAGAAGAAGGAGTTGGGGGCAGGAATAAGTGGAGGGGGGCCACGTGGGCCCCACGAGCCTGCCAGGCGCGGCGAGGGGGGTGGCCGCGCCTCCTGGGCTCGTGGCCCACTGGTGCATCCCCTCCGGTTGTTGTTTGTCTCAATTTTTTTAAATATTCCAGAAAAAATCATACTAAAATTTTAGGGCATTTGAAGAACTTTTATTTTCAGGTCATTTTTTATTGGACGGATAATGCAAAAACAGGAAAATAATGCTATATTTATTATTTTTCTACTAAATAACAGAAAGTAAAAGTTGTGGACAGAAGGTTGTGACTTCTAGATTCATCCATCTCATGGTCATCAAAATAAATCCACCAATAAGGTTGATCAAGTATCCTTGACAAACTTTTTTCGAATCACATGAAACCGGAGAATTTTCAAAAAATCACTAAGTTACCTCAATGGGGATATGCATGTCCCCAAAAATAAGTATATCATATCTCATCTTGACAGTAGGTAAAGGAATTTCAAAGCTTCCAACAATATGGGATGAAGATCTTTCAATAGAATTTATGCAATGAATCTGATGTTGTTTCTTCGGAAAGTGCATTGTGTGCTCATTACCATTGACATGGAAAGTGACATTGCCTATGTTGCAATCAATAACAGCTCCTGCAGTGTTTAAAAAGGGTCTTCCAAGGATGATTGCCATGTCTTCATCCTCGGGAATATCAAGAATAACAAAGTCTGTTAAGATAGTAATGTTTGCAACCACAACAGGCACTCGCAAATGCCGATAGGTAAAGTAGTTGATTTGTCGGCCATTTGCAAAGAAATTTCAGTAGGTGTCAACTTATCTAGTTCAAGTCTACGATATAAAGAGATAGGCATAACACTAACACCGGCTCCAAGATCACATAAAGCAGTTATAACATAATTTCCTTTAATGGAGCAAGGTATAGTGGGTACTCCGGGATCACCTAGTTTCTTAGGAGTCCCACCCTTAAAAGTGTAATTAGAAAGCATGGTGGAAATCTCAATATTAGGTATCTTTCTTTTATTTGTCACAATATCTTTCATGTATTTAGCATAAGGAGACATTTTAAGCATATCAGTCAAACACATTTGCAAGAAGATAGGTCTAATCATTTCAACAAAACGCTCAAAATCCTCATCATCCTTTTTCTTGGATGGTTTAGGAGGAATGGGCATGGGTTTCTGAACCCATGGTTCTCTTTCTTTACTGTGCTTTTTAGCAATAAAATCACTTATCATATCTTTTATTCTTAGGTTGTGGGTTATCAAGATCGATAGCAGGTTCAATTTCCACATCATTATCATTACTAGATTGAGCATCATTATCAATATTATCAATAGGCTCATGTTCATCACTAGATTGTGTCTCAGCATCAGAAATAGATATATCATTTGGATTCTCAGGTGTAACAGAAACTTGTTTATTAGCATGCAAGTTCCTATCATCTTTCTTTTTCTTTTTACCAGGATGACTAGGTGCATCAGTATTAATTCCTTGAGAATCTTGCTCAATTCTTTTAGGATGGCCCTCAGGATACAAAGGTTCCTGAGCCATTCTACCACCTCTAGTAACAACTTTAACAGAATTATCATTTAATGCATTAAGCAAGTCATTTTGAGCCTTAAGTACTTGCTCTACTTGAGTAGTGACCATAGAAGCATGTTTACTAATAAGCTTAAGATCATTGACATTTCTATCCACACAAGCACTTATATGATTAGTCATGCGAGCATTTTGTTCCAGTTGTCTGCTAACATAATCATTAAAACTTTGTTGTTTGACAACAAAGTTATCAAATTCATATAAACATAAGCTATCAGGTTTATCATAAGGAACATCACTCTCATTGAATCTACGGAGAGAATTTACCTCTACTACCTGTGTCGGGTTATCAAGACCATGTATCTCTTCAATAGGTGGTAGATTCTTAACATCTTCAGATTTAATACCTTTCTCTCGCATAGATTTCTTTGCTTCTTTCATATCTTCAGGACTGAGGAATAGAATACCTCTTTTCTTTGGAGTTGGCTTCGGAGGTGGTTCGGGAATAGTCCAAGCATTATCATTGCTCAAGATATTATTCAATGGAATTTCAGCTTGTTCCACAGTTCGTTCCCTGAAAACACAGCCAACACAACTATCTAGGTGGTCCCTAGAAGCATTGGTTAGTCCATTATAAAAGATATCAAGTACTTCATTTTTCTTAAGAGGGTGATCGGGCAAAGCATTTAGTAACTGGACAAACCTCCCCAAAGCTTGTGGGAGACTTTCTTCTTCAATTTGCACAAAGTTATATATATCCTGCAAGGCAGCTTGTTTCTTATGGGCAGGAAAATATTTCTCAGAGAAGTAGTATACCATATCTTGGGGACTACACACACAACCAGGAGTAAGAGAGGTAAACCAAGTTTTAGCATCACCCTATAGTGAGAAAGGAAACAACTTAAGGATATAGTAATAGCAAAAAATTTCCTCATTACTAAATAGGGTGGCAATATCATTCAGTTTTGTAAGATGTGCTACAACAGTTTCGGATTCATAACCGTGAAAAGGATCAGATTCAACCAAAGTGATTAACTCAGGATCGACAGAGAACTCATAATCCTTATCAGTAATACAAATAGGTGATGTAGCAAACTTAGGATCATATTTCATTCTATCATTCAGAGATTTTTCTTTCCACTTGCATAATAATTTCTCAAGATCATAGCTATCCTTACAAGCAAGAAAGTCTTCAGCTACCTCTCCTTCCATAACATAACCCTTAGGTATATTAGGAAATTCATATTTAGGAGGCCTAGGTCTAACAGGTGTAACAGCAGGTTCAATTTCAATAGTTTCATCATTTTCAGAAGTATCATTTGATTCAGTAGTAACTCTAGCAATTTGTGCATCCAGAAATTCACCAAGTGGCATCTCATTGTAAAGCAAAGCAGCATCATAATTATCATGTATAGCAGAAGTAGCATCATCAAGCACAGGCGACATATCAGAATTAATAGCTGGTGGCGGTGTCGCAAATTTACTCATAACAGAAGGTGAATCAAGTGTAGAGCTAGATTGCAGTTCCTTACCTGTCCTCGTAGTTGAGGGCAGAACTTTAGTTTTTGGATCTCGCAATTTCTTCATAGTGATCAACAGATATAAATCCCAAGTAACTCAGAGAATATAGCTATGCTCCCCGACAACGGCGCTAGAAAAACGTCTTGATAACACACAAGTATAGGGGATCGCAACAGTTTTCGAGGGTAGAGTATTCAACCCAAATTTATTGATTTGACACAAGGGGAGCTAAAGAATATCCTCAAGTATTAGCAGTTGAGTTGTCAATTCAACCGCACCTGAAAGATTTAATATCTGCAGCAAAGTGTTTAGTAGCAAAGTAATATGATAGTAGCAGTAACAGTAGCAATAGTAGCAGTAGTGATTTGGATCGGTGATGGATAATTATGTTGGATAGCATTTATCATGTAACAGTTATAACATAAGGTGATATGTAACTAGGTCCAGTTCGTCAATGTAATGTAGGCATGTATTCCGTATATAGTCATACGTGCTTATGGAAAAGAACTTGAATGACATCTTTTGTCCATCCCTCCCGTGGCAGCGGGGTCCTAATGGAAACTTAGGGATATTAAGGTCTCCTTTCAATAGAGTACCGGAACAAAGCATTAACACATGGTGAATACATGGACTCCTCATACTATGGTCATCTGCGAGAGTGGTTCCGGCTATTGTCACTCCGGGGTTGCCGGGTCATAACACATAGTAGGTGACTACAACTTGCAAAATAGGATCAAGAACTCACATATATTGATGAAAACGTAATAGGTTTAGATCTGAAATCATGGCACTCGGGCCCTAGTGACAAGCATTAAGCATAGCAAAGTAGTAGCACCATCAATCTTAGAACATAGTGGATACGAGGGATCAAACCCTATCAAAACTAACTCAATTACATGATAGATCTCATCCAAACCCTCACCGTCCAGCAAGCCTACGATGAGATTACTCACGAACGATGGAGAGCATCATGAAATTGGCAATGGAGGACGGTTGATGACGACGATGGCTTCGATTTCCCCTCCCCGGAGCCCAGAACAGACTCCAGATCTGTACTCCCGAGGAAGAACAGGTGGTGGCGGCGGCTCTGTATCGTAAAACGCGATTATTTCTTCTCTCTCATTTTTTCTGGGACGAAAGTGAATATGGAGCTGGAGAGGAGGTCGGAGGGGCCACGTGGGCCCCATGAGCCCACCGGGCGCATCCTAGGGGGGTGACGACTCCTGGGCTCGTGGTCCACTGGCTCCTCCCCTCCGGTTGATTCTTTCGCCAGTATTTTCTTATATATTCCACAAAAATTCCTCGTCCATTTTCAGGTCATTCTGAGAACTTCTATTTCTGCACAAAAACAACACCATGGCAGTTCTACTGAAAACAGTGTCAGTCCGGGTTAGTTTCATTCAAATCATGCAGATTAGAGTCCAAAACAAGGGCAAAAGAGTTCGAAAAAGTAGATACGTTAGAAACATATCGGTGATTGATCATGGAGGGCCTGTACATCAACCTTGATGCTCTCATGGTGATGTGTGAGTAGTTCACCACAGACCTATGGGTCCGTAGTTAGTATCTAGCTCGCTATCTCTCTCTCTCTCTCTTTGTTCTTTAATACAAGTTCATTGTATCTTTGCGATGATCTATTCGATGTAATCACTTTGTGTGGTGTGTTTGTTGGGATCTAATGAATTCTAGGTTTATGTTCAGATTATTCATGAAATTATATTGAGTTCCTTGCTGGTCCCTATTTACATATGCATGATTATATGATAGCTTCGTAATTCTCTCCCAGCTATTGAAACACTTTTGTCAACTAGATTGATATTTCTTCAGCGGGAGAGGTGCATTGTAGTGGGTTCAATCTGGCGGTGCTCTCTATCCTAATGACAGAAAGGGACAAGACACATCTTTATATTGTTTCCACTTAGGTCAAAACGATGGGGTTCATTCATATTAATTGAATTTACTTTGTCTACATCATGCCATTGTTCTCCAAGCATTACTCTATTTTAATTAATACTCTAGATGCATGCTGGATAGTGGTCGATGGGTGGAGAAATAGTAGTACATGCAGGTAGGAGTTGGTCTACTTTCTTAGGGACGTGATGCCTATATGTAATGATCAATGCCATGAATAAATATTGCATAAGTATGCACTTTTCTATCAATTTCCCAACATTAATTTCTTTACCCACTGTATGTCTTCTACATGAGAGATGCCACTAGAGAAAACTATGGCCCCTGGGTCTATCCATTTATATGTTTACAATAACTTTGATTACCTTGCTACCATTATTTACTTTTCATTTATCTTGCAATTTATCAACTATCATCTACACACTTCATTCGCGTGCAAGTAGCGAGTTCAAGGGGATTAACAACCCTCTTGCCCGCGTTGGGTGCGAGTGTTTGATCTTTTGTGTGCAGTCGTTGAAGACGGGGGTTACATGTTACTCTTATTGGTTTCATAACCTTGGTTCTCACTGAGGGAAATACTTATCTATACTGTGTTGCATCACCCGCTCCTCTTCGCAGAAAAACCCAAAGTAGATCACAAGTATCAAGAAGGATTTCTAGCACCGTTGTTAGGGAGTATCATCAACTTACTATTATGTACCTACACACAAATTATCCTTCTCTTTCTCTACTCTCCACTTGCCTTGCAATGTAATCTTTATCTTTTCCACACAAACATAAAGCAGAAGAAGAAAAGTAAGATACATGGATCCTCATCTACTTGCTAATATTTTCAAAATACCCGATTATGTTGAGCCAATTGTTAGTGAGTTGAGTGCACTAGATTATCTTTATGTGGTCTTGCTTGAAAATCGTGAATTTGAAAATTGTGATGAAGTGTTAAAAGAAATTTACAAAGTGATTCATGATAGTTCCTTGAATGAAAAGCATGATTGCAATTTTGTTAGTATAATTCTATGAATATCATTTCTGCTAATGATCATGATTGGGGTGATAATATTGTTGTTTCTTGTGATCTTGGTAGTTCTAAGCTTCATGATGAATGTATTATTGACTATGATATTTTCAATAGTACTAAAAGTGGGTTTGGAGGAGCATCGAGTTTAGGTAATAATGATCCTACTATTTTGCAGAATGGTCAGTCTTATGATTTTTTATTTATAAAAGTCGGTTTGGAGAGGTCATGACTTTAGCTAATGGTGATCCCACTATCTTGGAAAATTGCAAATTATTTATTCATGTGGATCATAGAGAAAATATTTCATATGATAGTTATATTGTTGAATTTGAATATGATCCTACATGTAATTATTATGAGAGAGGCAAATACGTTTATAGAAATTTTCATGTTACTCACTTACCTTTTGATGTTCAAATTGTTAATGCTTCAATATTACTTGCATATGCTAGACACCTTTTGTATTGACAACTTGTTTGCTTATAAAATTCCTAAGCATAGGAAGTATGATAGATTTAGATGTGTTTTTCACAGGCTATATGGTGATCACTTTGTGATTCACTTCCTATCTTCTACGTGAGCATCATTATTATCCCATGCCTATCTTAATGGCTATATCACTACAAGAATTATTGAATTTTTTGTCGATGACAAAGATGGTGGACAGATGGCACAGATACTATTTTCCATTGATACGTCTCCAACATATCTATAATTTTTGATTGTTCCATGCTATTATATTATCAACTTTGGATGTTTTATATGCATGAATATGCTATTTATATGATTTTTGGGACTAACTTATTAACTCAGTGCCTAGTGCCGGTTCCTGTTTTTTCCGTGTTTTTGATCTTTTTCAGATAGGAATATACAACGGAGTCCAAATGGATAAAACTTTTGAGCGATTTTTTATGAAAAATATCAAAAATACCTGAAGGAAGAAATACCAAAGAACTGGGCCAAGGGTGCCACGAGCCTGGGAGGCGCCCCCCTAGTCCGCGGCTAGGGGGCTCATGGCGTCCTAGTGGCCCATCTCCACTTGTTTCCACCGTCATACGGTCTTATAAATAGCCAAACGCATAGAAATAGACCTACATCGCAAGTTCCGCAGCCGCAAGCCTCCAGAACCACCAAAAACCAATCGGGAGACCGTTCCGGCATCCTGCCGGAGGGGAATCCATCTCCGGTGGCCATCTTCATCAACATCCTTGCCTCTCCGATGATGCGTGAGTAGTTCACATCAGATCTTCGGGTCCATAGCTAGTAGTTAGATGGCTTCCTCTCTCTTTGATCTTCAATACAAAGTTCTCCATGATCTTCATGGTGATCTATCCGATGTAATTCTCTTTTGCGGTGTGTTTGTTGAGATCCGATGAATTGTGGATTTATGATCAGCTTATCTATGAATATTATTTGAGTCTCCTCTGATTTCTTATATGCATGATTTCATATCCTTGTAAGTCTCTTTGAGTTATGGGTTTCGTTTGGCCAACTTAATATATGATTCTTGCAATGGGAGAAGTGCTTGGTTTTGGGTTCATACCATGCGGTGTCCTCACCTAGTGATAGAAGGGGTAGCGAGGCATGTATCGTGTTGTTGCCATCAAGGGTAAAAAGATGGGGTTTATATCATATTTCATGAATTTATCCTTCTACATCATGCCATCTTGCTTAAAGCATTACTCCGTTTGTTATGAACTTAATACACTAGATGCATGTTGGATAGCGGTCGATATGTGGAGTAATAGTAGTAGATGCAGACAGTATCGGTCTACTTGTCTTTTTTATTGGCCTTTTTTATTTGCCCTTTTCTTTTGCTTGCTTTATCTTTGCTTGTGTGCTTGCTAAGTCACCATGTCTGAATCATTCAAACACAAGATTACTCTACCTAGGTTTAATGCCTGTGATAGCCCCTCTGTCGTCCCCAAACTCACAAATAATGAGTCTATGGGAAGACGTCCTGAGGTTGCTAAATATGCTTTCAGTAATGTGGATGATGGGGATCCTGTACTCTTTCACTACTCACTTAATGAATCCTTGAAAGATGCTTGGGACAGACTACTGAGAATTCAAGCTAGTCATATCCCTCCTTATCATATTGGGTTATATTTAAAAGGCTTTTACACCGGATTGCCCCACTCGTTTAAACAAATCCTGGGTTCTATATTTGATGAGGGTTTCCTTGTAGGAGATGCCTTTGACACTTATGAGAAAAATGAAAGCTATATTTGGGCATCCCAAGGGAGAAAATGACACAACTGCCCTCATCTGTTACTACCAAAATGAATCAATAAAAGAGATGAAGGCTAGTTTAGACACAAACTTTCGTAATGTGCTTAATCTTTCTTCCACTGTAAATGGTCATGTACTTTCACAGAATTGGAAGATAGATGCTCTCGAAAAAAGGTCTCCCCTAGTTTTCAAAGGAAGTAGTATGATAATACTTGATTTCATTGCCTTATGCCTAGCTAAGGGCGTTAAACGATAGCGCTTGTTGGGAGGCAACCCAATGAATAGATTTATTCTTGATTTTCTACTTTCTGTTTTGTTGAGTCAACATCATCATGATTCTGTTATGATTTTGTTTTTTATGTTTTAATTAGTTTTTGTGCCAAGTAGAACCTTTATGATTAGTTTTGGTGATAGTTGTTTAATCATGCTGGAAAAAGACAGAAACTTTCTGCTCACAAAATTATTTTTAATTACCATCCAGAAAGAGCTTTTGAGTTGATTCTTTTTTATTCTGATTGATATGCAAATTGCCCTAATTTTCATAATTGTTTCAGAATTTTTGAGTTAGCAGAGGTTTTCGAAATATACAGATTGCTACAGACTGTTCTGTTTTTGACAGATTCTATTTTTGTTGTGTTGATTGCTTATTTTGATGAAACTATGGTTAGTATCGGGGGGTACGAGTCATGGGAAATTGAGAATACAGTAATATAACATCAATATAAATGGAAATCAAGTTTACTACAGAACATGAAAAGTTGGTGGTTTGTTTTCTTATGCTCATGCTATCACGAGTTTTTGTTTAAGTTTGGTGTTGTGAAGTTTTCATGTTTTGGGTGATGTTCTTATGGACAATGGAATAAATAGTGGAAAGAGCCTAATCTTGGGGATGCCCAAGGCATCCCAAGACAAATTCAAGGACACCAAAAAGCCTAAGCTTGGGGATGCCCCGGGAAGGCATCCCCTCTTTTGTCTTCAATCCATCAGTAACGTTACTTGGAGCTATATTTTTATTCACCACATAATATGTGTTTTGCTTGGAGCGTCGTGTGTTATAGTAGTCTTTGCTTTTTGTTTTATCACAATCATCCTTGCTTCACACCTTTTGAGAGGGACATGCACTCATCGTGAATTTGTTAGAATACTCAATGAGCTTCACTTATATCTTTTCAGTTAGGCAATATTAGCTCACATGTGCTTCGCTTATATCTTTTGAGCTTGATGATTTTGTTCACATGTGCTTAACTTATATATTTTGAGATTGGTAATATTAGCTCACATGTGCTTCACTTATATCATTTGAGCTTGATGATTTTTCTCCCATGTGCTTCACGTATATCTTTTGAGCTAGATAAATTTTGCTCTAGTGCTTCACTTAAATCTTTGTAGAGCATGGCGATGTCATATTTATTATAAAGCAAAACTTTCTAATCTTCACTTATATCATTTTGAGAGTGCTCTCTCTATGAGAAACTTGGTAATTGGCGTGTGTTATGAAATTAGTCCTAAATATGATAGGCATCCAAAGAGGATATAATAAAAACTTTCATATTCAAGTGCATTGATTAGTAAGAGAAGTTTGATTCCTCATGATTAGTTTTGAGATATGGATATGCTAATATGAGAGTTATGTTAGTAGGGTGTTGTGAACCAAGAAATACTTGTGTTGAGGTTAGTGATTCCCGTAGCATGCACGCATGGTGAATCTCTATGTTAGGAAGTCGGAGCATAATTGATTTATTGATTGTCATCCTTTGTGTAGAGGTCGAGATCGCGCGATGGTTAACTCCTACCAATCCTTCCCCTAGGAGTATGCGTTTAGCACTTTGTTTCGATTACTAATAAAACTTTCGCAATAAGTATGTGAGTTCTTCATGACTAATGTGAGTCCATGGTATAGATGAACGTTCACCTTCCACCATTGCTAGCCTCTCTACTGCCGCGCAACTTTTGCCAGTACACAAACCCACCATATATCTTCCTCAAAACATCCACCATACGTACCTATTATGGCATTTTCATAGCCATTCCGAGATATATTGCCATGCAACTTTCACTGTTCTATCTTATGACATGTGCCATCATTTTAATTCATGTAGAGTCATTATTGTTCTAAGTACGAGTTGTAAGTAAATAAAAGTGTAATGATCATCATTATTAGAGCATTGTAGCATGTGAGGAAATAAAAGAGGCCAAACATTCCCACCAAATAAAAAAAAGAGGTCAAAGTGCCCAAACAAAAAAATGAGAGAAAAAGAGAGAAGGGACAATGCTACTATCTTTTTCCACACTTGTGCTTCAAAATAGCACCATGTTCTTCAAGATGGAGAGTCTCTTGTTTTGTCACTTTCATATGCTAGTGGAAATTTTCATTATGTAACTTGACTTGTATATTCCAATGATGGGCTTCCTCAAAATTGCCCTAGGTCTTCATGAGCAAGCAAGTTGGGTGCACACCGACTAGTTTTCAGGTTTGAGCTTTCATACACTTATAGCTCTAGTGCATCTGTTTCATGGCAATCCCTACTCATTCACATTGATATCTATTGATGGGCATCTTCATAGCCTATTGATACGCCGAGTCGATGTGACCATCTCCTTCTTTTCGCCTCACAACCTTCACCACACTCTATTCCACCTATAATGCTATATCCATGGCTCACGCTCATATATTGCGTGAGAGTTGAAAAAGGTTTGAGAAAGTAAGAGTGTGAAAACAATTACTTGGCCAATACCAAGGTTGTGCATGATTTAAATTCTTTGTGTGGGGATGATGGAGCATAGCCAGACTATATGATTTTTGTAGGGATAACTTTCTTTGGCCTTGTTATTTCAAAAGTTTATGATCACTTTGCTATTATGCTTGAAGTATTATTGTTTTCATGTCAATATTAAACTATTGTTTTGAATCTTATGGATCTGAATATTCATGCCATAATAAAGAGATTACATAAAACAAATATGTTGGGTAGCATTCCACATCAAAAATTCGGTCTTTATCACTTCCCACTCGAGACGAGCAGGAGTTAAGCTTGGGGATGCTCGATACGTCTCCAACATATCTATAATTTTTGATTGTTCCCTGCTATTATATTATCAACTTTGGATGGTTTATATGCATGAATATGCTATTTTATATGATTTTTGGGACTAACTTATTAACTCAGTGCCTAGTGCCAGTTCCTGTTTTTTTCCGTGTTTTTGATCTTTTTCAGATAGGAATATCAAACGGAGTCGAAATGGAATAAAACTTTCGCCGTGATTTTTTGTGAAAAATATCAAAAATACCTGAAGGAAGAAATACCGGAGAAGTCGGCCGAGGGAGCCACGAGCCTGGGAGGCGCCCCCTAGGCCGCGGCTAGGGGGCTCGTGGCCTCCTCGTGGCCCATCTCCACTTGTTTCCGCCGCCATACGGTCTTATAAATAGCCAAACACATTGAAATAGACCTAGATCGCAAGTTCCTCCGCCGCAAATCTCCAGAACCACCAAAAACCAATCAGGAGACCGTTCCGGCATCTTGCCGGAGGGGAATCCATCTTCGGTGACCATCTTCATCAACATCCTTGCCTCTTCGATGATGCGTGAGTAGTTCACATCAGACCTTTGGGTCCATAGCAAGTAGCTAGATGGCTTCCTCTCTCTCTTTGATCTTCAATACAAAGTTCTCCATGATCTTCATGGTGATCTATCCGATGTAATTCTCTTTTGCGGTGTGTTTGTTGAGATCCGATGAATTGTGGATTTATGATCAGCTTATCTATGAATATTATTTGAGTCTCCTCTGATTTCTTATGTGCATGATTTCATATCCTTGTAAGTCTCTTCGAGTTATGGGTTTCGTTTGGCCAACTTGATCTATGATTCTTGCAATGGGAGAAGTGCTTGGATTTGGGTTCATACCATGCGGTGTCCTCACCTATTGACAGAAGGGGTAGTGAGGCACGTATCGTATTGTTGCCATCAAGGGTAAAAAGATGGGGTTTATATCATATTGCATGAATTTATCCTTCTACATCATGTCATCTTGCTTAAAGCATTACTCCTTTTGTTATGAACTTAATACACTAGATGCATGCTGGATAGCGGTCGATGTGTGGAGTAATAGTAGTAGATGCAGATAGTATCGGTCTACTTGTCTCGGACGTGATGCCTATATGTATGATCATTGCCTTAGATATTGTCATGACTTTGCGCTACTCTATCAATTGCTCAACAGTAATTTGTTCACCCACCGTAATACTTGCTATCATGAGAGAACCCTCTAGTGAACACTATGGCCCCCGGGTTTATTTTACATATTATATATTCAGATCTAAACATAAAAACACCAAAAATACCTTGCTGAAATTTTATTTACTTATTTATATATACTCATTATCACTATCAGATCTCACCTTGCAAGTAATCGTGAAGGGATTGACAACCCCTTTATCGCGTTGGTTGCAAGTTTGTTTGTGTTTGTGTAGGTTTCTTGGTGACTCATCTTGATACTCCTACTGGATTGATATCTTGGTTCTCAAACTGAGGGAAATACTTACCTCTACTTTGCTGCATCACCCTTTCTTCTTCAAGGGAAAAACCAACGCACACTTGAGAAGTAGCAGCCATGTGTCAACTCTTTGTCGTCTGCTAGCAGAGGGCAAAGAGACTGGGTGGTTTAGGTCAAACAGATGGCCTGGATTTCGTCCGTACATTCTTTGTCGTGTGCTACTATCCTCTTTGACATCTGTTAGCAGACGACAAAGATCCTATATATATATAAAGTCGTCCCCGACCCCCGACCTCTCTCTCTCTCTCACTCACTCCGAGCGCCCGCCGCCCCGCCGCAACCTCTGCCCCCGTCACCTAGCCGCCCCGCCGCCCCTGCCGTCCTCGTCGGACGGTCGCCCAGCCGGTTGGCTACCCACCACCCCGCCTCCCATCCGCCCCCCGCTCGGACACCCCCCCTCCGGTGAGTGCATTTTCCCCCTATTATTTTCTTTTTTCCTGTTTAATTTGTACTGTTAATTAGGTTAGTTAGGTTAGAAAAATAAGAAGAAGAAGAGAAGGGTAAGTAGTAGTAGCACTAGTAGAAAACAGACCTTTCATCCCAAGAATTAGTCCCGATCTGGTTACGAGCCGGTACTAAAGGTGGTATTTAGTCCCAGTTCGTGCCGGCTCCAATGGCTAGGAGTAGGGCAACCTTTAGTACCGGCTCATGAGCGATCTTTAGTACCAGTTCGTGTCACGAGCCGGTACTAAAGGGGGCGTGGAAGGCTTTTGGTCAGACTTGGGCCCCGCGTGCATCTTTAGTACCGGTTGGTGACACCAACCGGTGCTAAAGGGCAACCTTTAGTACCGGTTGGTGTCACAAGCCAATACTAAAGACTTCCTACATATACGCTTCGTCTGCAGCTGATCGAAGGGGCTCTCATTTCTCTGTTTTCTCCCCTGTTCTTCTTCTTGCTCGAAGCTCACCCTCCATTTTGCCAAGGATTTGTCAAGATTTAAAGGCACCCATCTATCCAAGTGTTCATAAAGTTTAGCAAGTTTGCTCCTTCATCTCTCATTGCTAGATTAGCTTGTGGTATGCTCAAAGATATGTGATTTGTGGGTTTTAGCTAGGTTTTGGAGGACTGATCATTATGTGGGAGTTTATTTGATTTATATGCAATTTGAGCTTAAATTAACTTGTTAGGTTGCATATGTGTAGGTGTGGTCTATTTGGTGCCTTCCCATCCCCGACCTAACCACCGTCGATCGTCCGCACCGTCTCGTCGCGGCACCGGCCACCTTGGTGAGCCACTTGTTCTTCTTAAAACCTTTTTGTTAAAAAAAATTACTTGTATGATTTAGGTAGCTGCGTGTACGATTTACTTACTTGTATTATTGTTAGTTATGCTATAGTGTCATGGTTATGGTATCCGCCCACGTCGTCCCTCGTCCAGTCTATGATTCAGATGTAGTATGTCGTTATCTTTTATAACTATTTCACCCATCATCTAATGTCTATGACAATTAGTTATGCCACTAAATTGACATAGATGTTTTTATCTATAGGGAGTAGTTGAACCAGAAATTCCAACCGACTATGCAATTCTGCTCGAGAAATTAACACAATCTGAAAAAGAAATTGATCATTTGAAAGAAAAATTGAAAAGAACTGAAGATGAGAAGATGGGATTGGAGTTGCATATTGCCGATATCGTCGATGATCACAAGAACAAGATGGCGAGAATGCGCTTGACGCTTAGAAAGATTAGAAAATATGCCATTGATAAAGTGGCTTGGTATCATTATGACGTTGGCTCAATTGTTACCTTAGCTACGATTATGATCGCATTTGTTGTTGCATTTACATGTTTTAGATAGTTGTCTGTTGTTTTATGAGATTTATGTATGAACTATAAGTATCTATTATTTGCATTAATAACATTTGGTCACTGCTAGCTCTACTTTGGTTGTAATGTGATGATGAAGTTGTATAAATTTGGTCACTTCGATGTTGTGTAGTGAACATGAGTCAGCAATGGATGTATGATGACCGACTAAGTCCAGGGTTTCTTAATGGCCTGCATGATTTTATTTGTGTGGCTAAGGCAAACAAGCAGAATGGTTTCATGTGTTGTCCTTGTCGTGACTGTAAGAATGATAGGAATTACTCTACCTCAAAAACCCTTCACTACCACATGCTGAAATCCGGTTTCATGTCCGGCTGTAGCTGTTGGACCAAGCACGGAGAAAGAGGGGTTATAATGGAAGACAATGAAGAAGAAGAGGATGATGACAACTATCCTTTCACCGATACAACAATGGGGGGAGATGAAGAAGAGGCATCAATGGGGGAAGCTGAAGAAGAGGCATCAGATGAGCCCGCTGATGATTTGGGTCGGGTCATTGCTGATGCAAAGAGAAACTGCGAAAGTGACAAGGAGAGGTTGAAGTTGAAATGCATGTTAGAGGATCACAAGAAATTATTGTATCCAAATTGTGAAGATTACCAGAAAAAGCTGGGTACCACGCTTGTTGGGGATATAACCCCACAATATGACCCGCCCTTAAGACTCCGGGTCATGCTGATGGCTCATGAGTCGGCCGAGGGGAGAGCCGTAAAACCTACGGCCCAAGAAGATAGACGGCTCATGGAGTGGGCCGTAAGGTGGCCCGTACGGAGAAGACCCGGTCTTGCAAGCCGCCTCAGTGACAGCTTGGACAAGAAGATAGAGAGAGACTCGAAGGTACGATGAGACTCGGTTACACAATTGTAAAGACCCGGTGGTCCTTACCTCCTATATAAAGGCAAACCCGGGGCGACTTAGAGGATAGGTTATCGAGAACTAGGTCAAGGTTTTAGCTCCTTGTAATCGATATAACAAGCAATATAAACACAAGCAGGACGTAGGCTATTACCTCTACTTGAGGGGCCAAACCTAGGTAAACCCGTGTCTTTCGTCCCGATCAACCCCTTTGAGTCCACCCCGTTAGCGATGGCCTCGAATCCAAGTCCGTTCACCCGGACATCTGCCGTGATAAATCCACGACAGTTGGCGCCCACTGTGGGGCTAGTGCTTGGTGGTGCTGAGTTCTCAAAGGGCTCCCTTTTGGGGCTCGAGGGATACGTGGTCGGAAGGATGAGCAAGAGTCATCGCGGCCAACTCTACATCGACGATGCCGGCTGGGGGCTTGATGCTGAGTCCGTGGAGTGTGGATTTCGGGTTCTGTTCGGCGGGATCCAGGTTTTCATTGGAAAGGCTGATGGATCTACACCCGGGCCGGACATCTGCACCAACATCGTCGAGCCGGCTCGACGTCTCCAACCAATAAGTAGCGTGCAGCCTACTCGCGCCAATCCGGATCAGAAACATGTTTTTGTAGGCTTCACTCAGGGTATGGATCTAGAAGCGTCCGGGTCGCAGGAAACTCTCGTTTGCTCAGAAGATGAGTCCTCAAGTGGGGAGACATAATCGGTGTATCGGCTCAGCAATGGTGGACTTGGGGGCTACGCTGATGCCTACTCTAAGTCAGAGGGCTTTGAGTTGGATGCTCCAAGACCTCCGGTTCATGCGGCGGTGTTCATGGCAGGATCAGCCCCAGCCGATGGTAATACAGCCACGGGAGCCGCCGCCGCGGGTGATAGCCTGCCGCCGCCGGCTCAGATTCCTGTGGAATTGGTGGATGAACTTGCGTCTCTCATGGCCACTAAGGTAAGACCAGATAATCAAGCAGCTCGAAACATAGAAGTTGCACGGATCAAGGGCCGGATGGCAGAGGAACGACAAAGGATGACTGAGCTAAAGATCCAGATGGAGGAAGAAGCAAAATGTATCAAGACAGAGGCTTTCCGTCTAGAGCTGGAGCAAAGGTCGGCAGTCGTGATACACTGGAGGAGGCATCAGCCCCGTCTGCCAGAGCGTTACGAAGCGAGGAACCTATTTAATACCCCTGGCGCGGGGCAAGCTGCGGGCGCGCCCGAGAGCCGCCTGACGGAACTGTCGGCGACTCATCCGGCCCAGCATAACCAAACTTCACCTAGAGGTTTTCCAACACCGGAGGCTCATTATTCTAACCCGGCCAAGAACATGGTGGCGGCGGCCTCCCGGCTCGGAACAATACCTATCCCAGATGAGGCACCCTTCGCGGAGGAGAAAGAACCGTTGCTCCTTTATGTGGCGGCTAACAACAGGGCAGTCGGCGTTGCAATTGTGGTTGAGCGCAAGGAGGCAGGGAAAGAGTATCCTATGCAAAAGCCGGTTTATTATATCAGTGAGGTCTTGACAGAATCTAAGCAGAGATATCCGCATTGGCAGAAGCTAGTATACGGAGTTTTCATGGCCAACCGCAAGTTAAAACACTACTTCCTAGGGCACTAGATAACTGTGGTCAGTTCTGCCCCGTTGGGAGATATCATCCAGAATAGAGAGGCCAAGGGGAGGATTGCCAAGTGGGCCTTAGAGCTGGGACCTCTTAATAATAAGTGTGTTCCTCGTATGGCGATAAAATCCCAAGCTTTGGTGGATTTCATAAATGATTGGACAGAGTGTCAAGCTCCTGAAGGGAGGCCGGATAACACATACTGGACTATACACTTTGATGGATCTAAACAGTTAGAGGGGTCCGGAGCAGGGGTTGTTCTCACCTCCCGGAAGGGTGACAAGTTTTGTTATGTGCTCCGGCTGATGTTTCCTTGCACTAATAATGCGGCTGAATATGAGGCTCTGCTTCATGGTCTCAGAGTCGCTAAAGAGATGAATTTAAGCCGGGTCAGATGTTTGGGCGACTCAGATCTTGTGGCTCAGCAAGTTTCAGGTACCTGGGACTCCAAGGATCCGCGGATGGCGGCTTATCGACGGGAGGTTGATATTATTGCAGGTCACTTCAAGGGGTATCAGGTGGATCATATTGATCATCCCAGGAATGAGGCAGTTGATGCCTTATCACGGTTAGGTTCCCAACAAAAACCGGTACCGCCTAATGTTTTTCTAGACGTCTTGCATTATCCGACTGTCAAGATACCTTGCGAGGAGGATTTAGCTATTCCTAACCCGGAGGCAGAGTTGGTAGCGGCTCTACATGCTATCCCAGACTGGACTATTCCTTATTTGGCGTATTTAACACGTGGCGAGTTACCTGAAGATGAGGATGTGGCCAAGAAAATCACCCGGCATTCTAAATCTATGACAATAATCGATGGTGAGTTACATAAATGTAGTGTAATGGGTGTCTTCCAGCGTCGCGTCTCACCAGAAGAGGGCCAGCATATCTTGAGCGAAATTCATGCTGGTGATTGCGGACACCATGCCGGGTCAAAATCTCTGGTGGCCAAGGCTTTTCAGCATGGGTTTTTCTGGTTGACGGCTCACAAGGATGTAGAGGACTTAGTCCGCAAGTGTGGCGGCTGTCAGAAGTTCGGCCGGCGTGCTCACATTTCGGCTCAGGAGTTAAGGATGATACCAATCACTTGGCCGTTTGCGGTCTGGGGGCTTGACATGGTAGGACCTTTCAAGAGGTCCAAAGTCAAGAAAACACACCTCCTAGTGGCGGTTGATAAATTTACTAAGTGGGTAGAGGCAGAGCCGGTCAGCAAATGTGACGCGGCAATGGCGGTTCTATTCATTAAGAAGCTGATTTACCGCTTTGGTTAGCCGCACAACATCATTACTGATAATGGAACAAATCTATCCAAGGGGGCTATGAAAGCTTCTGTGATAAGGAGCATATCCGGCTTGACGTTTCAGCCGTGGCACATCCACAGTCCAACGGTCAGGTGGAGCGAGCCAATCAGGAAATTTTAAGAGGGGTCAGACCACAACTCATGGTTCCTTTGAAACGGAAACCCGGATGTTGGGTTGACGAGTTTCCCTCCGTCTTGTGGAGCATCAGAACTACCCCTAACAGGTCTACGGGTTTCACACCTTTCTTCATGGTGGATGGTGCCGAGGCGGTTTTGCCCAACGACATCCGGCACGACTCACCAAGGGTGGCGGCTTACGTTGAGACAGACAATGAAGTGGCACGCCAAGATGCGTTGGATGCTTTGGAAGAAGCGCGAGAGCTAGCAGTAGCTAGGTCGGCGATTTGTTAGCAAGACCTGCGACGCTATCATAGCCGCTGGGTGAAGACCCGGACGTTCCAGGAAGGCGACTTGGTTCTCCGGTTGATTCAAGACCAATCAGGCATGCATATGCTATCTCCGCCATGGGAGGGGCCTTTTGTGATCAGCAGAAACCTTAACAATGGGTCATATTACCTCATTGATATCCGGGATGAGTCGGACACAGCGGGTCAGGAGACCCAGCGGCCATGGAATATCACACACCTGCGACCGTATTTCACTTAGCAGATGTTGAGAACCGCTATCAATGTACATATCATATTTATGTGAATAAAATTTAGCATCCCTACAAAGACTGGGGCCTCTGCTCTTATATACATCCTTGATCAAGCAAGATGAGTTTTTCCGGCTCAAAATTTGAGCTGAATCGGTTTTTGACCGCCGACGGCTGAGCCGTCATCCGGTTCAAAGCAAGTTAATCATGGTTGCAGGGGGCTTCTTACCTTCGGGTATAGCTTTATCTCACTCGAAATAACCGGCGTTCTTGCCATGCTGTTGTACGGAGGCTTTTTACCTTCTGGTATAGCTTACATTGCCCTTACACAGCCGGCTTTATGCCCAATTTGGTTTGTGCATTAAACGCGGTTGCCGATGGAGGCTTCTTACCCTTTGAGTATAGCTTACATTACCCTAAGGCAAACCAGCGCGTACACCAAGTTCCAGTTGCTTATCAACTGCGGTCGTCAAAGGGGGCTTCTTACCGACGGGTGTCGCTTATCTCACCCTAACGGCCGGCTTTATGCCACTTCCGGTTACTTATTAACCGCGGTTGTCGAAGGGGGCTTCTTACTGACGGGTTCACTTATCTCACCCTAACAACCGGCGCTTTGTGCCAAAATTCAGTTGCTTATCAACTGTAGCCGTTGAAGGAGGCTTCTTACCCTCGGTATAGCTTACATTGCCCTAAAAACAGTCGGCTTTATGCCGCTTCAGGCTTATCATGAGCCGCAGTTGTCCATGGAGGCTTCTTACCTTTTGGTATAGCTTACATTACCCTAAGACAACCGGCATCCGCGCTTATAATACTCGTTGTTAAACAGGAGGCTTCTTACCTTTGGGTATAGCTTACATTACCCTGCAAACAGCCGGCTTTATGCCGCGTCCGGCTTATCATTAGCCGCGGTTGTCGATGGAGGCTTCTTACCTTCAGGTATAGCTTACATTACCCTACGACAACCGGTTCTCGAATTGGTTCATTTTTGAAGAGCCGGAGTCATACTGCTCTGGTTGGCAATTTTTAAGTGTCAAAGTCTTTGGCTGACTCTAAATTTCGGAGAAGACATGGCATCTTCAAAGGCAAGCACTTCTCAAAGCTCAAGATACATTTTTTAGGAAGTGACCAATCAATGGAGAGCCGGCAAAGCATGAAAATAAAACAGAAAGACAGAAAGTATATACAGCCGGACTTTCAGAAGTGCGTGATGGCACTACATTCAAGAAAAGCAGAGTCGTCTTTAAGCTATTAAAGAGATGCTCTCAAGAGGAGCCAAAAGTGTTGACAAGTTTTACCGCCCACGGCGGGTCATTACACGAGCCACTTCTCAGAAAATCAAGACAAAGTTGAGTTAACTGACGGCTCACCCTGCTTCGGCTCTTCTGCTGGCTTGATCCGGAGATTATGCAAATCCCAATTGCAGTCAGCCAGAGCTGCAAAGTTTCCGTCTGTAAAAAAGGGAGACGTGTTGAGATCGCAAGGAAAGAGATCCTTACTGCGGGCGGGTGTCAGATCTTTCCACTCGTAAAGAGGCCCGTGGATTCTCTTCTCGTTGACATCATAAGCCACCTGATAGGTGCCTAAGTCAGCTTCTTCTGCTAGCATGGAGGCCAAGTAGCGAGAGTCCTTGACAAACTGGATGTAGTCTGCCTCTGTGAACTCCGAGCCATCATCTTTCTTTGACGGGTAACCATCCATCATTTCAGCCGGCGTCAGTTCTGGGGTGAAGGCCAGAGCCCGGCGTCAGTTCTGGGGCGAAGGCCAGAGCCCGGCTCAGGCCTGCGACTGCTCCTTGGTGGAAAGCCGACTTCTTTAGCTCTTAAATTTGCTTGGGCATGGTCGAGAAAAGCTCCAAGACCCCTTTCAGAGCTGAAGGGATCTGGTCTTTATATTGCACTGTCTTGATGGTGAATATGGCGCCACTGTAAAGTTTCTCCGGAAATGTATAAATGGCCTTGAGGGGCAAGAGGCTGTCAGAAGCTAATTGCCGGCTCCTAGGACCTGTATAAGCCGGAGATGTTCATAATGAGTCGCCAAGCTTAGAAGATTATGCAGAAAGTAAGAGAGGAAGGTCAGGAGTTTACCAAAGAGGGTGGCTGTCATCTTCGAGATGTGCTGCTTGATAGCTTACAGCTCTTCAGACACGGATTTTAGCCCTTGTTCGGCATCATCCACCTGCTTTGCAAGTTCTGCTTTTTCAGACAAGACATATTCCTGGAATGCGGCGAACTCCGCCTTAACCGTGGCCAGTTCTTCAGAGAGAAGCCGACACTTCTCGTCTGCGATGCTGCGGGCCTCTTGTTGAGCCGCTATATTGATCTTCAGGTCCGTCAGTTGCGACCCGGCATCATTTAAAACTTCCCGTGACACATCAAAATACAGGATAAGTCACAGAAATAGAAGTCATATGCAAGTCTCAAGCAGATTGCAAGCAATATGTTTGACACTTGGGGGCTAATGTATGTTTGATCTTTGAGTATGCAATGCAGTTCTGGTTCATCTTCATCAAAGTTAATCCGGAACTTGGGGGCTACACTATGGCTCTTCAAATTACTTATAAATGGAAGCCCTGACTCAAACTTTGTCAAGTTTTGAGTCGGCCCTTGGGGGCTACAAGTGGTTCTTCAAGGTATCTACACTAAAGCTCCGACTCAACTTGATCAAGTTTGAGCCGGCCCTTGGGGGCTACGATTGGCTGTTTACGCTATCTACATGGAAGATCTGACTCAATTCTGGCAAATTAAGCTGGTTCTAGGGGACAATAGATATGGATTTTTTCTAACAGTAAGTTAAACAAAGACCCGGTTCAACGCTTGAGTACATTGAACCGGACCTTGGGGGCTAAGGGCTAAGTAAGGTTATGGCGACAAGAGGAGTACCTCATATTTCGTCTTCATTAAAGAGACCAGCCGAAGTTCCAAATCCCGGCTGGTGGTAAGCCGGTTTGTATACCCAGCATGGAGCTCTTTGGCTGTCATCTTCTCATAGGAAGAATCAAAATCCAGCTTCTTGGAGGCTTCAGCCGGCTCTTTATGCCTGGTCAGCACATGAACCGGAGGAGTCTCGTGAGCAGACCCAGTGATAACAACCTCCGGAGTTGCAGGGGTCTTGGCAGGAGTTGGCGGCTTTGAAGGAGCCCTTGGAGGGCTCTCCATGATGACATCTTCAGCAGCCGGCTCAGTGGAGGCAGCCAGCAGATTTACTTCTGGTTGAGCCTCCTCCGGTTGTTCGAGCTCCGGCTCTTGAACAGCAGGGCCGGGGGAGGGCTTGTTGGTCTTCCGGCGCTTGGCTTGAGGACTGCAAGATAAAAAAATCAGAATCAAAAGGTTGTTACATACCTACAAAGAACCGGAAGTTATGGTGGAAAGGCACTTATAGTGGGTTGATCTTCGGAGGCGGCAGAGTGGTCGCCGATGAGTCGCCAGAAGAAGGAGACTTCTAAGATGAAATTCAAGAAAGATGAGATGGCACGAAGGTCATAAAGTGAAAAAGAGTCAAACAGGAACACATACCTCCTCAGGGCGTTTCTTTTGAACCGACGAGTTCGCCAAGCCGGACATAAGCTCAGTGGAGCCTACGCCCCGGGTCTGGCGGCGTTCAGCCTGCTGTTCCTTTTTCAAAAGTAAGTCGGGAGCCAGGTAAGTGAGAGGATGAGAAAGAGGAACTTTTCTGATAACCCGTCGCGGCTTTCGGGGGGCAAAACATTCTGAGCCGGAAGAAATATAGTTTACCTCAGGAGCATTGGCGCGGCTGGTTTCCGCTTCATCCTACGAGTAAAACAGGCATTAATAAATCAGGAAGGCAAAGGGTCAAGCAAACAATTAAGATCTTACCTCTGAGTCGGATGAATGTGGCCGCTCGAGCCAGTCCTCTTGGGGGGCGCCCTTTTTCGATTTCTTGCCCGTAGCTTTCTTCTTGCCCTTCTTCGGAGGAGGGACGTACTCCTTCTTCCAGAGATCTGAGTCGGCCTGCAGAATGACCCGAAGAAGAGTAATAGATCAGCAAAGTACAAGCAATATCCAAGAGACGGAGGGGAAGAAATTAACTTACGTCTGGAGCCGGATTATTGACGTAGAAATGCGCCAGGACGATGGCGCTGCATGAGCCGGAGGCTTCGTGGACAAGGCTCCGGATGACCATGGTGATGTTATCCTCTGTCAAAGTTGATTTGCTAAAGCACAAGGAACTACCGTATTTGCCTTCATATTCGCACATAAGCCGGCCTCTATGGCTTAAGCGCATGATCTGCCAGGAAATCCAATAGCGGATCAAGTCTAATCCTGTTAATCCATTGGCCATGAGTGCCTTGATCTTGGCATGGAACGGCTCATACCTGGCACACTCTGAGGCTAAGAGCCGGCCAGGAAGCTCTGTATCTGTCCTGAGCCGGGAGGGACGATAACCCGGCAAAGGGTGCTCTTTCTCAGGAGAGGTGTCCTAGCAGTAGAACCATGTCTTGTTCCAGTCCTTTGGATGACTCGGCATTTGAGCAGCCGGAAAGATGATGTCTCAGCGACATTGAATAGAAATGCCGCCTAGCTCCAGACTCGAACCGCCCTTCATCTCGGTTTGGTGGTTGGCATAGAAGAACTCTCGGAAAAACCCCACAGACGGCTTGGTTTGCAGGTAAGCTTCGCAGAGCAATTGGAAGTTACAGATGTTTGAGACGGAATTGGGGGCCAAGTCTTGAGGATGTAGCTTGTAGAAATGAAGAACGTCTCGGAAGAATTTAGAGCCGGGCGGCATGAACCCTCGTTCAACATGATTAGTGAAAACTACTACTTATCCTTTCTTTGGCGAGGGCCGTATCTCATCACCCGGAACCCGCCAGTGAAGGACCTCCTTGGAAGGGATAGTACCTATATTGACAAAGTCTGTTAAATACTCCTCCGTGACACAAGACCCAACCCAGTTGCAGGAGTTGGAGGCACGAGACATATTGGCAGCTGTGCAAAGGGGATAAGTGGCGAGTTAAGGACAAGCAAGTATCTATGGAGGCTTACAATGTTAAGGGCTTTACAAAAATTATAGTCTGGCTGATGAGAGCCGGAGAAGCCTGGCGACTCAACAGAGGAATAGAAGAGCGAAAATCGGCTAAGTCCTAAAAACAGGTTTCACAAACTATCGCTACAATTACGGATCTACAAAAGACAGAAAAAGGAAATCTTATTTCAACCTAGCGAAGAACAGCGGAAACTGAGAAGCGCAGAACGGAGCCGCACCGGTCCGTGCATTATGCACAGCCGGCCCGTGCGCTGTGGTGCTGCAAGAAACACATGCTAGGACGTCAACGGCATCGGGGTACCCTAGCGGTGGCGGCGGAGAAACCTGAACGGCTATGGCGACGATGAAGGTCCTAGGAAGCGCGAGGACTCACCGCTGATGGAGCAATGGTCGCGGATGAAGCTCTGGTATGATTCAGGGTGATGCAGCGGCCCGATCGATGAAGATGCGGAGGCGGCGCCGGAGGTCGGATGCGCTGGAAGCAGAGGCGACAGGAGGAAGAAGAGGAAGAGTAGGCGGGAGAAGAAAGATTTCTGCCCACACAGGTCATATTTAAAGAGGGAATAAGGCACGCGCGAAATTCCAGGCGACGAAACCGTTTAACCGAGGCGGATGCCTCGATTCTCGGGCTGACCGTTTAATGAAATATTCGGTGGTACGTCAGCGGATCTCATGACGTCACGCCGGTGTTGGGGAACGTCGCATGGGAGACAAAAAATTTCCTACGCACACGCAAACCTATCCATGGTGATGAGCATCTACGAGAGGGAGAGTGGATCTACGTACCCTTGTAGATCGCTAAGCGGGAAGCGTTAAGAAACGCGGTTGTTGTAGTCGTACTTCTTCGTGATCCAAATCGCCGAGCGTCCCGCGATCTAATCACGAACCGTCCTGCGAACCAATCACGAACCGTCCCGCGATCTCGTCACGATCCGTCCCGCGATCTGATCACGAACGTCCCGTGGCCTTGATCACGATCCTTCCGATCTAGTACCGAACGGACGGCACCTCCGCGTTCAGCACACGTGCAGCTTGATGATGATCTCCACCGTCTTCATCCAGCAAGAGGAGGTGGAGAGGAGAGGGAGTTCACCGGCAGCATGACGGCACTCCGGTGATGGTGGTGGTGGAGCAATTCCGGCAGGGCTTCGCCTAAGCATTGCGGAAAACCAATCTAGAGGAGCACCGGTGGAACGGGTAGCACGTGGCCGTAATTTCTGCCAAAACTCTAGCTATTCCACCAGTATATATAGGAGGATAGGAGTAGAGAGGCAGACAAGGGCCTCTTTGGTTCGGCCGAATAGGAGGGGTGGAGTCCTACTCCACATCCAATCCTACTTGGAGTAGGATTAATAGCTCCCTATTGGCTGATTTTTGGCCTTTTTTCCTTTAGCCTTTTTTCTCCTGCACCATGGGCCTTCTTGTGGCTGATTTACCAGCCCACTAAGAGCTGGTTATTATTCTCCCACAGCCCATGGACCCTCTAGGGTCGAAATACCGCTCCCGGAGGTCTCCCGGTACACTACCGGCACTCCCGGTACACTACCGATGAGCCCGAAACTTTTCCGGCGACCAAACTGGGACTTCCTATATATGAATCTTTACCTCCGGACCATTCTGGAGCTCCTCGTGACGTCCGGGATCTCATCCGGGACTCCGAACAAACTTCAGTCACCACCATACATAACTCTACACTACCGAAACGTCACCGAACCTTAAGTGTGCAGACCCTGCAGGTTCGAGAACTATGTAGACATGACCGAGACACCTCTTGTTGGAAATATGCCCTAGAGGCAATAATAAATTAGTTATTATCATATTTCCTTGTTCATGATAATCATTTATTATCCATGCTATAATTGTATTGATCAGAGACTTAAATGCATGTGTGGATACATAGACAAAACCATGTCCCTAGTATGCCTCTAGTGGACTAGCTCGTTGATCAAAGGATGGTTAAGGTTTCCTAGCCATGGACATGAGATGTCATTTGATAACAGGATCACATCATTAGGAGAATGATGTGATGGACAAGACCCAAACTGCAAACGTAGCATATGATCGTGTCAGTTTATTGCTACTGTTTTCCGCATGTCAAGTATGTGTTCCTATGACCATGAGATCATGCAACTCACAGATATCAGAGGAGTGCCTTGTGTGTATCAAACGTCGCAACGTAACTGGGTGACTATAAAGGTGCTCTACAGGTATCTCCGATGGTGTTTGTTGAGTTGGCATGGATCGAGACTGGGATTTGTTACTCCGTGTTCCGGAGAGGTATCTCAGGGCCCACTCGGTAATACAACATCACAACAAGCCTTGCAAGCAATGTGGCTAAGTGTTAGTCATGGGATCTTGTATTAAGGAACGAGTAAAGAGACTTGCCAGTAACGAGATTGAACTAGGTATGGAGATACCGACGATCGAATCTCGGGCAAGTAACATACTGAAGAACAAAGGGAACATTATACTGGATTAACTGAATCCTTGACATAGAGGTTCGACCGATAAAGATCTTCGTAGAATATGTAGGAACCAATGTGGACGTCCAGGTCCCGCCATTGGTTATTGACCGTAGAGGTGTCTCGGTCATGTCTACATAGTTCTCGAACCCGCAGGGTCTGCACACTTAAGGTTCGGTGACGTTTCGGTAGTGTAGAGTTATGTATGGTGGTGACCGAAGGTTGTTCGGAGTCCCGTATGAGATCCCAGACGTCACGAGGAGCTCCGGAATGGTCCGGAGGTAAAGATTCATATATAGGAAGTCCCAGTTTGGTTTCCGGAAAAGTTTTGGACTCATCGGTAGTGTACCGGGAGTATCGGTATTGTACCGGGAGTGCCGGTAGTGTACCGGAGGACCACCGGGAGGGGTATTTCGACCCCAAGAGGTCCATGGGCTCTGGGAGAATAATAAACAGCCCTTATTGGGCTGGGAAAACAGCCACAAAGGCCCATGGCGCAGGAGAGAAAGTCCTAAAGCAAAAAGTGGAAAATCAGCCAATAGGAGGCAATCCTACTCCAACTAGGATTGGAGGTGAAGTAGGATTGCTCCCACCTCCTATTTCGGCCGACCCAAAGGCCTTGGCTGCCTCTCCTCTCCTCTCCTCCTATATATACTAGTGGATTGGGTGGTTTTTGGACAGAATTTCCGGCCACGTGCTACCCGTTCCACCGGTGCATAGTTTCTCCTCTAGATCGGTTTTCTGCAGCGCTTAGGCGAAGCCCTGCCGGAATTGCTCCACCACCATCAGCGGAGCGCCGTCACGCTGCCGGTGAAATCTCTCTCCTCTCCACCTCCTCTTGCTGGATCAAGACGGTGGAGATCGTCATCAAGCTGCACGTGTGCTGAACGCGGAGGTGCCGTCCGTTCGGCGCTAGATCGGAAGGACCGTGATCGAGATCGCGAGACGGTTCGTGATGAGATCGCGGAACGGATCGTGATGAGTTCGCGGGACAGATCGTGATCAAGATAGTGAGACGGATCGTGATGAGATCGCGGGACGGATCGTGATGAGTTCACGGGACGGATCGTGATTGGATCACGGGACGGATCGTGATGAGATCGCGGGACGCTCGGCGATTTGGATCGCGAAGATGTTCGACTACACCAACCGCGTTTCTTAACGCTTCCTGCTTAGCGATCTACAAGGGTATGTAGACCCACTCTCCCTCTCGTAGATGCTCATCTCCATGGATAGGTTTGCGTGTGCGTAGGAAAATTTTTGTTTCCCATGCGACGTTCCCCAACAGTGGCATCATGAGCTAGGTTGATGGTTCGATGAGATCTCGAGTAGAACACAAAAGGTTTGTGGGCGTTGATGCTTAGATTGCTTCCTCCCTTGGTCGTATTTTGGTTCAGCGGGATTGTGAGATGAAGTGGCCCGGACCAACATTACTCGTACGCTTACGAGAGACCGGTTCCCTCGACGCAACTTGTTGCCTAGATGGCTTGCGGGTGACAGTTTCTCTCACTTTAGTTGGATCGGATTCGACAAAGGCGGTCCTTGAGAAGGTTGAAAATCAAACTAGTGTATCACCGTTGTGGTTTATGCGTAGGTGAGAATCGTTCTTGCTAGATACCCATAGCAGCCACGTAAAATATGCAACAACAATTAGAGGACGTCTAACTTGTTTTTGCAGGGTATGTTGTGATGTGATATGGCCAATTACATGATGAGATATATCTGATGTATGAGATGATCATGTGATGTATAGATTATCACGACTTGCATGTCGATGAGTACGGCAACCGGCAGGAGCCATAGGGTTGTCTTTAATTATTGTATGACCTGCGTGTCAATCATTAAGCGCTATGTAATGCTTTACTTTATCGGTACGGTAGCAATAGTAGTAGAAGCATGCAGGGCGTGACAACCCCAATGGCAACACACTGATGGAGATCAAGATGATGGAGATCATGGTGTTGTGCCGGTGACGATGGAGATCATGCCGGTGTTTCGAAGATGGAGATCTTAAACACAAGTTCATGGCCATATCATGTCACTTATGAATTGCATGAGATGTTAATCCTTTTATGCACCTTGTTTTGCTTAGTACGGCGGTAGCATTATAAGGTGATCCCTCACTTGAATTTCAAGATGAACTGTGTTCTCCCCGAGTGTGCACCATTGCGAAAGTTCGTCGTGTTGAGACACCACGTGATGATCGGGTGTGATAGACTCTACGTTCACATACAACGGGTGCAAGCCAGATTTGCACGCGCAGAACACTCGGGTTAAACTTGACGAGCCTAGCATGTACAGACATGGCCTCGGAACACGAGAGACCAAAAGGTCGAACATGAGTCATATAGTAGATATGATCAACATGATGATGTTCACCATTGCAACCACCTCAACTCACGTGATGATCGGACTTGAGTTGGTAAATTTGGATCATGTATCACTCGAATGATCAGAGGGATGTCAATTTGAGTGGGAGTTCTGAAGTAATATGATTTATTGAACTCATTATCATGAACATAGTCAAAGTGTCTTTGCAAATTATGTTGTAGATTACTAGCTCGCGTTGTAGCTCCCTTGTATTTTTATATGTTCCTAGAGAAATAGAATTGAAAGATGTTGGTAGCAATATTGCGGACTGGGTCTGTGATCTGAGGATTGTCCTCTTTGCTGCACAGAAGGCTTATGTCCTTAATGCACCGCTCGGTGCGCCACCCCCTCTAGCATCGTCTATAGATGTTGTGAATATCTGACAGGCACGTTTCGATGACTACTTGATAGTTTAGTGCGTCATGCATTACAGCTTAGAATTGAGGCTCCGAAACGTTTTGAACGTCATCGAACATATGAGATGTTCTAGGAGCTGAGATTGTGATCTCAGGCTCGTGCCCGTGTTGCGAGATATGAGATCTCCAACAAGATTCTTTGCCTGTAAGATGAAGGAGAATAGCTCAATCGTTGAGCATGTATTCAGATTGTCTGGGTACTACAATCGCTTGAATCAAGTGGGAGTTGATCTTCCAGATAAGATAGTGATTGATATAGTTCTCCAAGTCACTGTCACTAAGCTACTAGAACTTGGTGATGAACTATAAGTTGCCAGGGATAGAAATAATGATTCCTGAGCTGTTCGCGATGTTTGACACCGCGGAGGTAGAAATCAAGAAGGAGCGTCAAGTGTTGATGGTTAATCTAACCACTAGTTTTTAGAAGGGCAAGAGCAAGGAGGGAAACTTCATGGATAGCAAGTCAGTTGCTACTCCAGTGAAGCAACCCAAAGTTGAACTCAAACCCGAGACTAAGTGCTTCTATTATGAGGTGAGAGGTCGCTGAAGCGGAACAACCCTAGATACTTGGTAGATAAGAAGGCTGGCAACATTGACAGAAGTATATCTGATATACGAGTTATTGATGTGTACCTTGCTAGTACTCCTAGTAGCACCTAGGTATTGGATACCAGTTCGGTTGCTAAATGTTAGTAACTCGAAATAAAAGCTACGGAATAAACGGAGAACTAGCTAAGGGTGAGGTGACGATGTGTGCTGGAAATGTTTCCAAGGTTGATGTGATCAACATCGCACGCTCTCTCTACCTTCAGGATTAGTGACGAACCTAAATAAATGTTATTTGGTGTTTTGCGTTGAGCATGAACATGATTAGATCATGTTTGTTGCAATACGGTTATTCATTTAAGTCAGAGAATAATAGTTATTCGGGTTACATGAATAATACCTTCAATGGTCATGCACCCAGTGAGAATGGTTTGTTGAAATCTTGATCGTAGTAGTACACATGTTCATAACATTGATGTCAAAAGATACAAAGTTAATAATGATAGTACCACATACTTGTGGCACTGCCGCTAAATGTCATATTGGTATAAAGCGCCTGTAGAAACTCCATGCTGATGGATATTTGGACTCATCGATTTCGAATCGGTTGAGACATGCGAACCATGCCTCTTGGGCAAGATGACTAAAGGACCCCGTTGGATGGAGCGGGCAAGTGATTCATTGGAAATGATACATGTTGATGTATGGAATCTAGTGAGTCTTGTAGCGTGCAGTGGATATCGTTATTTTCTTACCTTCACTGATGATTTGAGTAGATATAGTGTATATTTACTTAATGAAACACAAGTCTGAATCGTTTGAAAGGTTCAAGCAAATTCAGAGTGAAGTTTAAAGATCATCATGACAAGAAGATAAAAATGACCGCGATATGATCGTGGAGGTGAATATCTGAGTTACGAGTTTGGCATACAACTTAAGACAACGTGAAATTTGTTTCACAACTAACGCCACCTGGAACACCATGGTGTGATGGTGTGTCCGAACATCATAGTCATGCTCTATTGATATAGTGCATACTGTGATGTCTCTTATCGTTTTACTACTATAATTTTTGGGGTTATGCATTAGAGACAACTACATTCACTTTAAATAGGGCATCATCTAAATCCGTTGAGATGACACCGTGTGAATTATGGTTTGATAGAAACCTAAGCTGTCATTTCTTAATGTTTGGGGCTGCGATGCTTGTGTGGAAAATGTTTTCACATAATAAGCTAGAACCCAAAGCGGACAAATGTATCTTCATAGAATACCCTAAGAACAGATGGGTATGCCTTCTATCTCAGATCCGAGTGCAAAGTGTTTGTTGCTAGAACTGGGTCCTTCCTCGAGAAAAAGTTTCTCTCGAAAGAATTGAGTGGGAGGAAGATAGAACTTGATGAGGTTGTTAAACCTTTGTTCAACCAGAGAGTAGCGCAGCGCAGAAAGATGTTTGTGTGAAGCCTACGTTAGTTGAAGAGGAAGTTAATGATGATGATCATGAAGCTTCAGGATCAAGTTACTATCGAACTTCGTAGGTCGACAAGGATGTGTATTGCTCCTGAGCGGTATGACAACTCTGTCTTGGAGGTCATGTTGTTGGACAACGATGAACCTACGAGCTATGGAGAAGCGATGATGGACCCGGATTCCGACAAATGGTTGGAGGCCATGAAATCCGAGATAGGATCCATGTATGAAAACCAAGTGTAGACTTTGGTAGACTTGCTCGTTGGACGACAGGTCGTTGAGTACAAATGGATCTTTAAAATGAAGACAGACACTGATGGTGAATGTCACTATTTGTAAAGCTCGACTTGTTGCAAAGATGTTTGTGACAAGTTCAAGGAGTTGACTACGATGAGACTTTCTCACTCGTAGTGGTGCTAAAGTCTGTTGGAATTATGTTAGCAGTTGCTGTGTTTTCAATTATGAAATCTGGCAGACGGATGTCAAAACATCATTTCCTTAACGGTTTACTTGAGGAAAGGTTGTATGTGATACAACCAGAAGGTTTTGTCAGGCCTAAGGATGCTAAAAGGTGTGCAAGCTTCGGTGATCCTTCCATGGACTGAAGCAAGCATCTTGGAGTTGGAATATACACTTTGATGAGGTGATCAAAGTTTTGATGTTTATACAAAGTTTACGAGAAACTTGTATTTGCAATAAAGTGAGTGGGAGCACTGTAGAGTTTCTGATAGGTATATGTGGTTGACATATTGTTGATCGGAAATAATGTAGAATTTCTGGAAGGCATAAAAGGTTGTTTGAAAAGTGTTTTTCAAAGCAAGACCTGGATAAAGCTACCTAATTGTTGAGCATCAAAATCTATAGAGATAGATCAAGATGCTTGATGATACTTTTAATGAGTGCATACCTTGACAAGATTTTGAAAGAGTTCAAAATGGATCAGCCAGAGAAATAGTTCTCGTCTGATTTGTAAGGTGTGAAGTTGAGTGAGACTCAAAGCTCGACAACGGCAGAAGAAAGAGAAAGGACGAATGTCGTCCCCTATGCCTTAGCCATAGGCTCTATATTATGCCATGCTGTGTACCACACCTATGTGTGCCTTGCCATGAGTCTGTCAAGAGGTACAAGTGTGGTCCAGGAGTGGATCACTGGACAGCGGTCGGAATTATCCTTAGTAACCAGAGGACTAAGGAAATGTTTCTTGATTATGGAGGTGATAAAGAGTTCGTCGTAAAGAGTTACGTCGATGCAAGCTTTAACACCTATCCGGATGACTAGTAGTAGCAATCTGGATACGTATAGTGGAGCAGCCATTTGGAAATAGTACCAAGTGGAGTATGGTAGCAGTGTTTACGGTTTGACATAGAGATTTGCAAAGTACACACGGATCTGAATAACGCAGACCTGTTGACTATAAGACCTCTCTCACATGCAAAGCATGATCGAGCCCCAAAACTCATTGGGTGTTAGATTCATAACAATGCGAATCACATGGTGATGTGAACTAGATTATTGACTCTAGTGCAAGTGGGAGGCTGTTGGAAATATGCCCTAGAGGCAATAATAAATTAGTTATTATCATATTTCCTTGTTCATGATAATCGTTTATTATCCATGCTATAATTGTATTGATCGGAGACTTAAATGCATGTGTGGATACATAGACAAAACCATGTCCCTAGTATGCCTCTAGTGGACTAGCTCGTTGATCAAAGGATGGTTAAGGTTTCCTATCCATGGACATGAGATGTCATTTGATAACGGGATCACATCATTAGGAGAATGATGTGATGGACAAGACCCAAACTGCAAACGTAGCATATGATCGTGTCAGTTTATTGCTACTGTTTTCTGCATGTCAAGTATGTGTTCCTATGACCATGAGATCATGCAACTCACAGATATCAGAGGAGTGCCTTGTGTGTATCAAACGTCACAACGTAACTAGGTGACTATAAAGGTGCTCTACAGGTATCTCCGATGGTGTTTGTTGAGTTGGCATGGATCGAGACTGGGATTTGTTACTCCGTGTTCCGGAGAGGTATCTCAGGGCCCACTCGGTAATACAACATCACAACAAGCCTTGCAAGCTATGTGGCTAAGTGTTAGTCATGGGATCTTGTATTAAGGAACGAGTAAAGAGACTTGCCAGTAACGAGATTGAACTAGGTATGGAGATACCGACGATCGAATCTCGGGCAAGTAACATACCGAAGAACAAAGGGAACATTATACGGGATTAACTGAATCCTTGACATAGAGGTTCGACCGATAAAGATCTTCTTAGAATATGTAGGAACCAATGTGGACGGCCAGGTCCCGCCATTGGTTATTGACCGTAGAGGTGTCTCGGTCATGTCTACATAGTTCTCGAACCCGCAGGGTCTGCACACTTAAGGTTCGGTGACGTTTCGGTAGTGTAGAGTTATGTATGGTGGTGACCGAAGGTTGTTCGGAGTCCCGGATGAGATCCCGGATGTCACGAGGAGCTTCGGAATGGTCCGGAGGTAAAGATTCATATATAGGAAGTCCCAGTTTGGTTTCCGGAAAAGTTTCGGACTCATCGGTAGTGTACCGGGAGTATCGGTATTGTACCGGGAGTGCCGGTAGTGTACCGGAGGACCTCCGGGAGGGGTATTTCGACCCCAAGAGGTCCATGGGCTGTGGGAGAATAATAACCAGCCCTTAGTGGGCTGGGAAAACAGCCACAAAGGCCCATGGCGCAGGAGAGAAAGTCCTAAAGCAAAAAGTGGAAAATCAGCCAATAGGAGGCAATCCTACTCCAACTAGGATTGGAGGTGAAGTAGGATTGCTCCCACCTCCTATTTCGGCCGACCCAAAGGCCTTGGCTGCCTCTCCTCTCCTCTCCTCCTATATATACTAGTGGATTGGGTGGTTTTTGGACAGAATTTCCGGCCACGTGCTACCCGTTCCACCGGTGCATAGATTCTCCTCTAGATCGGTTTTCTGCAGCGCTTAGGCGAAGCCCTGACGGAATTGCTCCACCACCATCAGCGGAGCGCTGTCACGCTGCTGGTGAACTCTCTCTGCTCTCCACCTCCTCTTGCTGGATCAAGACGGTGGAGATCGTCATCAAGCTGCACGTGTGCTGAACGCGGAGGTGCCGTCCGTTCGGCGCTAGATCGGAAGGACCGTGATCGAGATCGCGAGACGGTTCGTGATGAGATCGCGGAACGGATCGTGATGAGTTCGCGGGACAGATCGTGATCAAGATCGTGAGACGGATCGTGATGAGATCGCGGGACGGATCGTGATGAGTTCACGGGACGGATCGTGATTGGATCGCGGGACGGATCGTGATGAGATCGCGGGACGCTCGGCGATTTGGATCGCGAAGATGTTCGACTACACCAACCGCGTTTCTTAACGCTTCCCGCTTAGCGATCTATCAAGGGTATGTAGATCCACTCTCCCTCTCGTAGATGCTCATCTCCATGGATAGGTTTGCGTGTGCGTAGGAAAATTTTTGTTTCCCATGCGACGTTCCCCAACACCTCGATGGTCAATAACCAATGGCGGGACCTGGACGTACACATTGGTTCCTACATATTCTACGAAGATCTTTATCGCTCGAACCTCTATGTCAAGGATTCAGTCAATCCCGTATAACTTTCTCTTTGTTCTTCGGTATGTTACTTGCCCGAGATTCGATCGTCGGTATCTCCATACCTAGTTCAACCTCATTACCGACAAGTCTCTTTACTCGTTCCGTAATACAAGATCCCGCAACTAACAATTAGTCACATTGCTTGTAAGGCTCATTGTGATGTTGCATTACCGAGTGGGCCCCGAGATACCTCTCTGTCACACGGAGTAACAAATCCCAGTCTCGATCCATGCCAACTCAACAGACACCATCGGAGATACCTTTAGAGCACCTTTATAGTCACCCAGTTACGTTGCGACGTTTGATACACACAAGGCACTCCTCCGATATCTGTGAGTTGCATGATCTCATGGTCATAGGAAAACAGTAGCAATAAACTGACACGATCATATGCTACATTTGTAGTTTGGGTCTTGTCCATCACATCATTCTCCCAATGATGTGATCCCATAATCAAATGACATCACATGTCAATGGCTAGGAAACCCTGACCATCTTTGATCAACGAGCTAGTTCACTAGAGGCATACTAGGGACACAGTGTTGTCTATTTACCCACACATGCAATGTGTTTCCAATCACTACAATTATAGCAAAGATAATAAACGATTATCATGAACAAGGAAATATAATAAGAAACACTTTATATATTGCCTCTAGGGCATATTTCCAACAGTCTCCCACTTGCACTAGAGTCAATAATCTAGTTCACATCACTATGTGATTTACATGTTAATGAATCGAACACCCATACAGTTCTGGTGTTGATCATGTTTAGCCCTTTGAAGAGGTTTAGTCAACGGGTCTGCAACATTCAGATCCGTGTGCACTTTGCAAATATTTATGTCCTTCTCCTCGATGTAGAACCGGATGGAGTTGAAGCGTCGCTTTATGTGTGTGGTCCTCTTGTGAAACCTTGGTTCCTTGGCTAGAGCAATGGCACCAGTGTTGTCACAGAACAGGTTTATTGGATTCAGTGCACTGGGCACTACTCCAAGATCTGTCATGAACTGCTTCATCCAGACACCTTCCTTCGCTGCCTCCGAGGCTGACATCGGGTCTTGTGCACAACATTGCATACATGATAGAGCCTATGGATGAAGCATAGGGGATGATGCTCATCTTTTCTTTATCTTCTGCAGTCACTGGGCATTGAGTCTTACTCAACTTCACACCTTGTAACACAGGCAAGAACCCTTTCTTGGACTGCTCCATTTGGAACTTCTTCAAAACTTTATCAAGGTATGTGCTCTGTGAAAGTGCTATTAAGCGTCTCGACCTATCTCTATAGATCTTAATGCCTAATATGAAGGCAGCTTCTCCTAGGTCCTTCATTGAAAAACTCTTATTCAAATATTCCTTCACGCTTTCTAGCATTTCTATATTGTTTCCAATCAGCAATATGTCATCCACATATAACACTAGAAACGCTATAGAGCTCCCACTCACTTTCTTGTAAATACAAGCTTCTCCATAAACTTGTATAAACCCAAACGCTTTGATCACCTCATCAAAGCGCTTATTCCAACTCCGAGATGCCTGCACCAGTCCATAAATGGATCGCTGGAGTTTGCAAACTTTGTCAGCATTCTCTGGATCGACAAAACCTTTGGGTTGCATCATATACAACTCTTCCTCAAGGAAACCGTTGAGGAACGCCGTTTTGACATCCATCTGCCAAATTTCATAGTCGAAATAAGCAGATATCGCCAACATGATTCTGACAGACTTAAGCATCGCTACGGGTGAGAAAGTCTCATCGTAGTAAACTCCTTGAACTTGTGAAAAACCCTTTGCCACAAGTCAAGCTTTATAGATGGTGACACTACCGTCCATGTCTCTCTTCTTCTTATAGATCCATTTGTTCTGAATGGCCTTTGCCCTTCAGCAAGTACTTCCAAAGTCCATACTTTGTTTTCATACATGGATCCCATCTCGGATTTCATGGCCTCTAACCATTTCTCGGAATCTGGGCCCATCACTGCTCCTCCATAGCTCGTAGGTTCATTGTTGTCTAACAACATGACCTCTAAGACAGGGTTGCCGTACCACTCGGGAGTAGTACGCGTCCTTGTCGACCTACGAGGTTCAATAGCAGCTTGATCCGAAGCTTCATGATCATCATCATTAACTTCCTCTTCTACCATCGTAGGTTCCACAGAAACATCTTTCTGCGCTGCGCTACTTTCCGGTTGAAGTAAAGGTTCAATAACCTCATCAAGCTCTATTTTCCTCCCACTCAATTCTTTCGAGAGAAACTCGTTCTCAAGAAATGTTCCGTTCTTAGCGACAAACACTTTGCCTTCGGATCTGAGATAGAAGGTATACCCGACTGTCTCTTTCGGGTATCCTATGAAGACGCATTTCTCCGCTTTGGGTTCCAGCTTTTCAGGCTGAAGCTTTTTGACATAAGCATCACATCCCCAAACTTTAAGAAACGACAACTTTGGTCTTTTGCCAAACCACAGTTCATATGGCGTCGTCTCAACGGATTTTGATGGTGCCCTATTTAAAGTGAATGCTGTTGTCTCTAATGCATAACCCCAAAACGATAGTGGTAAATCGGCAAGAGACATCATCAACGCACCATATGTAATAAGGTTCGATTACGACGTTCAGACACACCATTACGTTGTGGTGTTCCAGGCGGTGTCAACTGTGAAACAATTCCACATTGTCTTAAGTGACTGTCAAACTCATAACTCAGATATTCACCTCCTCGATCAGATCGCAGAATCTTAATCTTCTTGTTATGATGATTCTCAACTTCACTCTGAAATTGCTTGAACTTCTCAAAAGTTTCAGACTTGTGTTTCATCAAGTAAATATACCCATATCTACTCAAGTCATCAGTGAATGTGAGAAAGTAACGATATCCACCGCGTGCTGCAACATTCATTGGACCACACACATCAGTATGTATGATTTCCAACAAGTCACTTGCCCGTTCCATTGTTCCAGAGAACGGAGTTTTAGTCATCTTGCCCATCAGGCATGGTTCACATGTGTCAAGTGATTCAAAATCAAGTGACTCCAAAAGTCCATCAGCATGGAGCTTCCTCATGCGTTTTACACCAATATGACCTAAACGGCAGTGCCACAAGAAAGTGGTACTATCATTAACAACTCTACATCTTTTGGCATCAATGTTACGAACATGTGTGTCATCACTATCAAGATTCAATATGAATAAAACCCTAACATTGGGTGCATGACCATAAAAGATATTACTCATATAAATAGAACAACCTTTATTCTCTGACTTAAATGAGTAACCGTCTCACAATAAACAAGATCCAGATATAATGTTCATGCTTAACGCAGGCACTAAATAACAATTATTCAGGTTCATCACTAATCCCGATGGTAGTCGAAGAGAGAGCGTGCCGACGGCGATCACATCAACCTTGGAACCATTTCCCACGCGCATCGTCATTTCATCCTTTGCCAGTCTTCGTTTATTTCATAGTTCCTGCTTTGAGTTGCAACTGTGAGCAACCGAACCGATATCAAATACCCAGGCACTACTACGAGAACTAGTAAGGTACACATCAATAACATGTATATCATATATACCTTGTTTGTCGTTGGTCGCCTTCTTGTCAGCCAGGTACTTGGGGTAGTTCCACTTCCAGTGACCAGTTCCCTTGCAATGAAAGCACTCAGTTTCTGGCTTAGGTCCATGCTTAGGCTTCTTTGTAGGAGTAGCAACTGCTTTGCCATCCTTCTTAGTTTTACCCTTCTTGCCTTTGCCCTTGCCATTTTTCCTGAAACTAGTGGTTTTACTGACCATCAACACTTGATGTTCTTTCTGGATTTCAGACTCAGCGACTTTCAGTATCGCAAACAGCTCGGCGACTGACTTGTACATCCCGTGCATGTTATAGTTCATCACAAAGCTCTTGTAACTAGGTGGCTGTGATTGAAGAACTTTGCCAGTGATTGCCTATGGCGGAAGGGTAATTCCCAACTCCGCTAGATGATTTGAATACCCAGACATTCTGAGTATGTGCTCACTCATAGACTCGTTCTCCTCCATCTAGCAAGCATAGAATTTATCGGAGGTCTCATACCTCTCGATCCGGGCATTCTTCTGAAAGATAAACTTCAACTCCTGGAACATCTCATATGCTCCATGATGTTCAAAACGTCTTTGAAGCCCCGGTTCTAAGCCATACAATATTGCACACTGAACTATTGAGTAGTCTCCAGCACGAGCCTCCCAAGCATTCTTAACGTCTTCGGAGGTCATGTCTTCTGGTTGGTCACCAAGCGGTGCATCAAGGAAATATTGTTTCTGGGAAGCCGTGAGGATAATCCTCAGATTACGGGCCCAATCAACAAAGTTACTTCCATCATCTTTCAACTTAGCTTTCTCTAGGAACGCATTAAAATTCAGGGGTGCTACTGCGCGAGCCATTGATCTACAGCATAAATATGCAAAGGTCACTTTAGACTATTGTTCAAGATAATGAGTTTAGTTAATAAAATTACTAAGACTCCCACTCAAATTGACATCCCTCAGGTCATCTGAGTGTCACATGATCCAAATTCACCAACTCAAGTCTGATCATCACGTGAGTTAAGCTGGTTTCAATGGTGAACATCATTATGTTGATCATATCTACTATATGACTCATGTTCGACCTTTTGGTCGCTTGTGTTCCGAGGCCATGTCTATACATGCTAAGCTCGTCAACTTTAACCCGAGTGTTTTGCACGTGCAAATCTGGCTTGCACCCATTGTATGTGAACGTAGAGTCTATCACACCCGATCATCACGTGGTGTCTCGACACGACGAACTCTCGCAACGGTGCACACTCGGGGAGAACACAATTCATCTTGAAATTCAAGTGAGGGATCACCTTATAATGCTACCGCCGTACTAACAAAAACAAGGTGCATAAAAGGATTAACATCTCATGCAATTCATAAGTGACATGATATGGCCATGAACTTGTGTTTAAGATCTCCATCTTCGAAACACCGGCATGATCTCCATCGTCACCGGCACAACACCATGATCTCCATCATCTTGATCTCCATCAATGTGCTGCCATTGGGGTTGTGGCGCTAGCCCTGCTTCTACTTCTATTGCTACCGCTTAGCGATAAAGTAAAGCATAACATAGTGCTTAATGATTGACACGCAGGTCATACAATAATTAAAGACAACCCTATGGATCCTGCCGGTTGCCGTATTCACCGACGTGCAAGTCGTGATAATCTATACATCACATGATCATCTCATACATCACATATATCTCATCATGTAATGGGCCATATCACATCAGAACATACCCTGCAAAAACAAGTTAGACGTCCTCTAATTGTTGTTGCATGTTTTACGTGGCTGCTACGGGTATATAGCAAGAACGGTTCTCACCTACGCATAAACCACAACGGTGATACATAGATTGCTTTTCAACCTTCTCAAGGACCGCCTTTGTCGGATCCGATCCAACTAAAGTAAGAGAAACTGTCACCCGCAAGCCATCTAAGCAACAAGTTGCGTCGCGGGAACTGGTCTCTCGTAAGCGTATGAGTAATCTTGGTCTGGTCCGCTTCATCTCACAATACCGTTGAACCAAAATCCGACCAAGGGAGGAAGCAATCTAAGCATCAATGCCCACAAACCTTTTGTGTTCTACTCGAGATCTCATCGAACCATCAACCTAGCTCTGATACCACTATTGGGGAACGTCGCATGGGAAACAAAAATTTTCCTACACACACGCAAACCTATCCATGGTGATGAGCATCTACGAGAGGGAGAGTGGATCTACGTACCCTTGTAGATCGCTAAGCGGGAAGCGTTAAGAAACGCGGTTGGTGTAGTCATACTTCTTCGCGATCCAAATCGCCGAGCGTCCCGCGATCTAATCACAAACCATCCCGCGGACCAATCACGAACCGTCCCGCGATCTCGTCATGATCCGTCCCGCGATCCGATCACGAACGTCCCGTGGCCTTCATCATGATCCTTCCGATCTAGTACCGAACGGACGACACCTCCGCGTTCAGCAGACGTGCAGCTTGATGACGATATCCACCGTCTTGATCCAGCAAGAGGAGGTGGAGAGGAGAGAGAGAGTTCACTGGCAGTGTGACGACGCTCCGGTGATGGTGGTGGTGGAGCAATTCCGGCAGGGCTTCGCCTAAGCACTGCGAAAAACCAATCTAGAGGAGCACCGGTGGAACGGGTAGCACGTGGCCGTAATTTCTGCCAAAACCCTAGCTATTCCACCAGTATATATAGGAGGAGAGGAGAGGAGAGGCAGCCAAGGGCCTCTTTGGTTCGGCCGAATAGGAGGGGTGGAGTCCTACTCCACCTCCAATCCTACTTGGAGTAGGATTGCTCCCTATTGGCTGATTTTTGGCCTTTTTCCTTTAGCCCTTTTTCTCCTGCGCCATGGGCATTCTTGTGGCTGATTTACCAGCGCACTAAGGGCTGGTTATTATTCTCCCACAGCCCATGGACCATCTAGGGTCGAAATACCCCTCCCGGAGGTCTCCCGGTACACTACCGGCACTCCCTGTACACTACCGATGAGCCCGAAACTTTTCCGACGACCAAACTGGGACTTCCTATATATGAATCTTTACCTGCGGAGCATTCCGGAGCTCCTCGTGACATCCGGGATCTCATCCGGGACTCCGAACAAACGTCGGTCACCACCATACATAACTCTACACTACCGAAACGTCACCGAGCCTTAAGTGTGCAGACCCTGCGGGTTCGAGAACTATGTAGACATGACCGAGACACCTCTACGGTCAATAACAAATGGCGGGACCTGGACGTCCACATTGGTTCCTACATGTTCTCCGAAGATCTTTATCGGTCGAACCTCTATGTCAAGGATTCAGTTAATCCCGTATAACGTTCCCTTTGTTCTTCGGTATGTTACTTGCCCGAGATTCGATCGTCGGTATCTCCATACCTAGTTCAGCCTCATTACCGGCAAGTCTCTTTACTCGTTCCGTAATACAATATCCCGCAACTAACAATTAGTCACATTGCTTGCAAGGCTCATTGTGATGTTGCATTACCGAGTGGGCCCCGAGATACCTCTCTGTCACACGGAGTAACAAATCCCAGTCTCGATCCATGCCAACTCAACAGACACCATCGGAGATACCTGTAGAGCACTTTTATAGTCACCCAGTTACGTTGCGACGTTGGATACACACAAGGCACTCCTCCGATATCCGTGAGTTGCATGATCTCATGGTCATAGGAACATATACTTGACATGCGGAAAACAATAGCAATAAACTGACACGATCATATGCTACATTTGTAGTTTGGATCTTGTCCATCACATCATTCTCCCAATGATGTGATCCCGTTATCAAATGACATCACATGTCAATGGCTAGGAAACCCTTACCATCATTGATCAACGAGCTAGTTCACTAGAGGCATACTAGGGACACAGTGTTGTCTATTTACCCACACATGCAATGTGTTTCCAATCACTACAATTATAGCATGGATAAGAAACGATTATCATGAACAAGGAAATATAATAATAAACACTTTATATATTGCCTCTAGGGCATATTTCCAACAGCCGGGTCATCATCGGGCGACTCGCCAAGATCAAAAGATAAGGATGAAGTGAGCAAGCTCAATTCAACCTGGGGCTTAATGTTGGGGATATAACCCCGCAATATGACTCGCCCTTAAGGGTCCGGGTCATGTTGATGGCTCGTGAGCCGGCCCAGGGGAGAGCCGTAAAACCTACGGCACAAGAAGATAGACGGCTCATGGAGTGGGCCGTAAGATGGCCCGGACGGAGAAGACCCGGTCGTGTAAGCCGCCTCAGAGACAGCTTGGACAAGAAGATAGAGAGAGACTCGGAGGTACGATGAGACTCGGTTACACAATTGTAAAGACCCGGTGGTCCTGACCTCCTATATAAAGGCATACCTGGGGCGACTTAGAGGATAGGTTATCGAGAACTAGGTCAAGCTTTTAGCTCCTTGTAATCGATATAACAGGCAATACAAACACAAGCAGGACGTAGGCTATTACCTCGACTTGAGGGGCCGAACCTGGGTAAACCCGTGTCTTTCATCCCGATCAACCCCTTTGAGTCCACCCGATTAGAGATGGCCTCGAATCCAAGTCCGTTCAGCCGGACATCTGCCGTGATAAACCCACGACAACGCTGGAATTGCTGCAACGGAAGGCGGAGAATGGTGTAACTGACAAGGGATTTCAAGAATTGCTGATAACGATAAAGAAGATGCATCCAAAGGATAACGAATTGCCTGAAAGTACGTATGAAGCAAAGAAGGTTGTCTGCCCTCTAGGATTAAAGGTGCAGAAGATACATGCATATCCTAATGACTGCATCCTCTACCGCGGTGAGGAGTATGAGAATTTGGATGCATGCCCGGTATGCAGTGCACTGCGTTATAAGATCCACCGCGATGACCCTAGTGATGTGGAGGGCGAACGCTACAGGAAGAGGGTTCCTTCCAAGGTGATGTGGTATGCTCCTATAATACCATGGTTGAAACGTTTGTTGCCAAACAAAGAGCATGCCAAGTTGTTGCCATGGCACAAAGAAGAACGTAAGAAAGACGGGATGTTGAGAGCACCCGCTGATGGGTCGCAGTGGAGAAAATTTGAGAGGGAGTTCGAGGACTTTGCAGCTGACGCAACGAACTTATGGTTTGGTTTTAGTATAGACGGCATGAATCCTTTTGGGGAGCAGAGCTCCAGTCATAGCACCTGGCCCGTGACTCTATGTATCTACAACCTTCCTCCTTGGTTGTGCATGAAGCGGAAGTTCATTATGATGCCAGTGCTCATCCAAGGCCCTAAGCAACATGGCAACGACATTGATGTATACCTAAGGCTACTAGTTGATGAACTTCTACAGTTGTGGAAAAAACAGGTGTACTTGTGTGGGATGCACACACACAGAGAAGGAAATTGATCTATGAGCATTGCTATTTGTAACCATCAATGATTGGCCTGCTCTTAGTAACCTTTCAGGACATACAAACAAGGGATACAATGCATGCACGCACTGTTTAGATGATACTGAAAGTATATATTTGGATAAATGTAAGAAGAATGTGTACCTGGGACATCGTCGATTTCTACCGATCAAGCATATCTTAAGAAAGGCAGGCAACCATTTCAAAGGTAAGCCAGATAACCGGAAGAAGCCTGGCCTCCGTACTGGTGCATATATATTTGATATGGTCACGGATTTACATGTAATCTTTGGAAAGGGTCCTGACGGACAATCTGTTCCGAATGACGCCAACGGACACGCACCCATTTGGAAGAAGAAATCTATATTTGGGAACTTGAATATTGGAAAGCCCTAGAGGTCCGCAAGGCAATCGACGTGATGCACGTGACGAAGAATCTTTGTGTGAACCTTCTAGGCTTCTTGGGCGTGTATGGAAATACAAAAGATACACTGGAGGCATGGGAGGACAAGCAAAGAATTAACGAAAAAGACGGCATGGCTCCAAAGGAGTATCAAGGTCCTGCCAGCTACGCTCTTACGAAAGAAGAGAAGGAAATCTTTTTTGAATGCCTGCTCAGTATCAAGGTCCCGTCTGGCTTCTCGTCGAATATAAAGGGAATAATAAATATGGCAGAGAAAAAAATTCAAAACCTAAAGTCTCATGACTGCCACGTGATTATGACGCAATTACTTCCAATTGCACTTAGGGGGCTTCTATAGAAAAATGTTCGATTAGCCATTGTGAAGCTATGCGCATTCCTCAATGCAATTTCTCAGAAGGTAATCGGTCCAGAAATCCTACCAAGGTTACAGAATGACCTGGTCCAATGTCTTGTCAGTTTCGAGTTGGTCTTCCCTCCATCCTTCTTCAATATTATGACGCACGTTCTAGTTCACCTAGTTGAAGAGATTAACATTCTGGGTCCTGTATTTCTACACAATATGTTCCCCTTTTAGAGGTTCATGGGAGCCTTAAAGAAATATGTTCATAACCATGCTAGGCCAGAAGGAAGCATCGCCAAGGGATATGGAACAGAGGAGGTTATTGAGTTTTGTGTTAACTTTGTTCCTGACATTAAGCCGATTGGTCTTCCTGAATCGCGGCATGAGGGGAGACTGGGTGGAAAAGGCACACTAGGAAAGAAAGAAGCAATAAATATGGACGAGCATTCTTTCACTCAAGCACACTACACAGTTCTAAAAAATTCCACCTTGGTGACACCATATGTCAAGGAACACAAGGATATTGTACGGTCCAAGAACCCGGAGCAGTCTGACCCCTGGATTGAACGTAAACACATGGAGACTTTTCTTGGTTGGTTGCAAACAAAGCTCTTCAATGACAATGATGTTCCAGATGAACTGTACTGGTTGGCCAAGACACCAAGTTCGACTGTAACGACTTTCAAAGGGTACGAGATAAATGGGAATACATTTTACACGATCGCCCAAGATAAAAAGAGCACCAACCAAAACACATATTATGGTTACATAGAGGAGATATGGGAACTTGACTATGGACCCGATCTTAAGGTCCCTTTGTTTCGGTGCAAATGGATCAAATATACTGGAGGTGGGGTACAGGTAGACCCACAGTACGGAATGACAACAGTGGATCTCAACAATCTTGGGTACACAGACAACTCATTCGTCCAAGCCAATGATGTGACTCAGGGTTTTTATGTGAAGGACATGTCTAGCAAACCGAGGAGAAAAAAAGATAAGGAAGTGAATACATCATACGATGAGCCAAAGCGCCACATAGATCTTTCAGGGAAAATAAACATTGTGGGAGTGGAGGATAAGACAGACATGTTAGAAGATGATGAAAAGTTTCATGAAATCCCTCCCTTCAGAGTGAAGACTGACCCAAGCATCCTGTTAAATGATGAAGATTCTCCATGGTTATGGCGCAGTCATAAGCAAGGGACAAACACGCAGAAAAAGTCTTACACCGCGAGATCCCAATCTAGGATGTGACCGGCTTCACCGTCATCACTTTCTATGTGAAGGACATGCATGCATTTTGTAGCATGGTATCTTTGTAACAGTTTGTACACGAAGTGCATCGAGTTTTTGCCGTAACCCTCTCAACTCTTTAGAAGTTGCTATGTGGGTGAAATTACGATGTCATGCCAAGTTACAACCTTTTCAGAGTTCATTTGTACTGCTTTTCATATTTAGGGTCATTTAGCTCAAAATAAATTATTAAATGCATGAAAATATCAAATGAAGTCAGAAAGGGTTGAAAATTGATGATGTGCCTTTGAATGGTGCATACTGAACACACAAAAAGTATGGAGTTAAAATAAGTTATTAAAATGAAATCCCTTTGTAATAGATGAGTTTTCGTCCGAAACCCTCATACTTCGAAAGAGATTGTCCAATTTGTACACGAAGTGCATACAGTTTTTGCTGTAACCCTCTCAACCCTTTAGAATTTGCTATGTGGCTGAAATTATGATGTCATGCCAAGTTACAACCTTTTCAGAGTTCATTTGTACTACTTTTCAAATTCAGGGTCATTTAGCTCAAAATAAATCATTAAATGCATGAAAAGTATCAAATGAAGTCAGAAAGGGTTGAAAATTGAGGATGTGCCTTTGAATGGTGCATATTGAACACACAAAAAGTATGGAGTTAAAATAAGTTATTAAAAATGAAATCCTTTTGTAATAGATGAGTTTTCTTCTGAAAGCCTCATACTTCGAAAGAGATTGTCCAATTTGTACAAAAAGTGCATCCAGTTTTGCCATAACCCTCTTAACTCTTTAGAAGTTGCTATGTGGGTGAAATTATGATGTCATGCCAAGTTACGACCTTTTAAAAGTTCTTTTGTACTTCTTTTCAAACTCGAGACAGGAAATTTAAAATACAATTTAATAAAATTGTCTTATACAGCAATTTAAGTTGTTCAAACATGCATGGAAATGCCATAAACAAATTCTTTATATTTTTCTGATATTTTTTCATATATTATTTATTTCCATTGGAGTCATAGATTTTTTTTCTATGATTTTCTAAAGTTTATGGTTTTTCTGAAAATAATAATTAATAACGAATTAAAAAACCTTTAGTACCAGTGCAAGCCACGCACCGGTACTAAAGGTCCACCGCCCCGCGCATTTTTTGGGGTTGACCTTTAGTACCGATGAGTGGCTCGCACCGGTACTAAAGACCCTTTAGTACCGGTGCGAGCCACACAGCGGTACTAAAGGCCCTCCATGTATAAATAGTGGAGGCCTCGTCCCGGTGCGAGCCCAGCACCGGGAGAAGCTTATATTGTGCCGCCAGGCTACGGGAATCCATCGTCGCCGCCGCCCGTCGCCCCGACGCCGCATGTCGCCCCGAGCCTACCGCCCCGAGCCCGCCGCCCCGACGCCGAGCGTCATCCCGACGCCCGCCGCCCTGTCGCCGCCCGCCGGCTCGCAGGCCGCCCAAGTAGCCCCCACCCAACTCCGGCTCCGGTGAGTGCCCGGCCACACCCACCTTTTTTCCTGTTTTTAGTTAATTAGGTTAATTAGGTTAGTTTAGGTTAGTTTATTAGGTTAGTTAATTAGTTTATTAGGTTAGTTTAGGTTAGTTTATTAGTTAATTAGGTTAGTTTATTAGGTTAGTTTAGGTTAGTTTATTAGGTTAATTAGTTTAGGTTAGTTTATTAGGTTAGTTTAGGGTAGTTAATTAGGTTCTTAATTAGGTTAGTTTGGGTTTATTAGTTAGGTTTTGAGGTTAGTTTAGGTTAATCAGTTAGGTTCTTAGGTTAGTTTAGGTTAGTTTAGGTTAATTAGTTAGGTTCTTAGGTTAGTTTAGGTTTGTTTAGGTTAGTTTATTAGGTTAGTTTAGGTTAGTTTATTAGGTTAGTTTAGGTTACTTTATTAGGTTCTTAGGTTAGTTTAGGTTAGTTTAGATTAATTAGTTATGTTAGTTAATTAGTTAATTAGTTAGTTTAGTTTAGTTAGTTAGTTAGTTAGGTTCTTAGGTTATTTTAGTTAGTTAGGTTAGTTTAGTTAGTTAGTTAGTTAGGTTATCGGGTTAGTTTAGTTAGTTAGTTAGTTAGGTTCTTAGGTTATTAGGGTATGTGTTAATTTTATTAATTTTGTTAGATGCTAAGTGTTATTTAATTTGATAGATGCTAAGTGTTAATTTTGCTAAGTTTTCTCTAATTTGTTTTCATAATTAAGTGTTTCTTCTCGACATGGACGATGCCGATCCCGCATCCTCATCGTCGAGTCAGCGGAGGAGGTCACTTGCTTGAGCCGACCGGCCCTGTCAGGGACTGGGCTCCCCCGGGCTAGTACTGGGAGGTGCTACCTTCCGGGCGGCACAGCTTGCTGAGGAGTGATTACCCACAAGTATAGGGGATCTATCGTAGTCCTTTCGATAAGTAAGAGTGTCGAACCCAATGAGGAGCAAAAGGAAATGATAAGGGGTTTTCAGCAAGGTATTCTCTGCAAGCACTAAAATTGTCAGTAACAGATGGTTGTGTGATAAGATAATTTGTAACGGTAGCAAGTAGAAATAGTAACAAAGGTGCAGCAATATGGCCCAATTCCTTTTGTAGCAAGGGACAAGCCTGAACGAACTCTTATATAAAGTAAAGTGCTCCCGAGGACACATGGGAATTTCTGTCAAGCTAGTTTTCATCGTGTTCATATGATTCGTGATACGTCTCCAACGTATCTACTTTTCTGAACTCTTTTGCCCTTGTTTTGGACTCTAATTTGCATGATTTGAATGAAACTAACCTGGACTGGCGTTGTTTTCAGCAGAACTGCCATGTTGTTGTTTTTGTGCAGAAATAAAAGTTCTCGGAATGAACTGAAAATGGATGAGGAATTTTTGTGGAATATATAAAAAATACTGGCGAAAGAATCAACCGGAGGGGAGGAGCCAGTGGGCCATGAGCCCAGGAGCCGCCCCCCTAGGTCGCGCCTGGTGGGCTCGTGGGGCCCATGTGGCCCCTTTGACCTCCTCTCCAGCTCCATATAATCACTTTCATCCCAGAAAAAATCAGAGAGAAGAAATAATCGCGTTTTACAATATGGAGCCACCGCCACCACCTGTTCTTCCCCGGGAGGGCAGATCTAGAGTCCGGTATGGGCTCCGCAGAGGGGAAATCGAAGCCATTGTCGTCATCAAGCATCCTCCATCGCCAATTTCAAGATGCTCTCCATCGTTCGTGAGTAATCTCATTGTAGGCTTGTTGGACGGTGAGGGTTTGGATGAGATTTATCATGTAATCGAGTTAATTTTGATAGGGTTTGATCCCTAGTATCCACTATGTTCTAAGATTGATGTTGCTACTACTTTGCTATGCTTAATGCTTGTCACTAGGGCCCGAGTGCCATGATTTCAGATCTGAACCTATTATGTTTTCATCAATATATGTGAGTTCTTGATCCTATTTTGCAAGTTGTAGTCACCTACTATGTGTTATGACCCGGCAACCCTGGAGTGACAATAGCCGGAACCACTCCCGGAGATGACCATAGTATGAGGAGTCCATGTATTCACCATGTGTTAATGCTTTGTTCCGGTACTCTATCAAAAGGAGACCTTAATATCCCTAAGTTTCCATTAGGACCCCGCTGCCACGGGAGGGATGGACAAAAGATGCCATGCAAGTTCTTTTCCACAAGCACGTATGACTATATACGGAATACATGCCTAAATTACATTGACGAATTGGAGCTAGTTACATATCACCTTATGTTATAACTGTTACATGATAAATGCTATCCAGCATAATTATCCATCACTGATCCAATGCCTATGAGCTTTTCCTATACTGGTCTTTGCTATGTTACTTTACCGCTACTGCCATTGCACTTGCTACACAAATCACTACTGCTACTGCTGCTACTGTTACCGCCACTCTCATATTACTTTGCTAGTAAACACTTTGCTGCAGATATTAAATCTTTCAGGTGTGGTTGAATTGACAACTCAACTGCTAATACTTTAGGATATTCTTTGGCTCCCCTTGTGTCAAATCAATAAATTTGGGTTGAATACTCTACCCTCGAAAACTGTTGCGATCCCCTATACTTGTGGGTTATCAATTCGCGTTCTCTACTTTGATAGTTTGATATGTGGGTGGACCGGTGCTTGGGTGCTGTCCTTACTTGCACAAACATCCCACTTATGATTAACCCCTCTCACAAGCATCCGCAACTACGAAAGAAGAATTAAGACAAAGTCTAACCATAGCATTAAACTAGTGGATCCAAATCAGCCCCTTACGATGCAACGCATAAACTAGGGTTTAAGCTTCTGTCACTCTAGCAACCTATCATCTACTTATTACATCCCAATGCCTTCCTCTAGGCACAAATAATGGTGAAGTGTCAGGTAGTCAACGTTCACATAACACCACTAGAGGAGAGAAAACATACAACAAATCAAAATATCGAACGAATACCAAATTCACATGACTACTATTAACAAGACATCCCATGTCCTCGGGAACAAAAGTAACTACTCACAAAGCATGGTTATGTTCATGATCAAAGAGGTATTGAATATCATTAAGGAACTGAACATATGATCTTCCACCCAAGAAACCAACTAGCATCAACTACAATAAGCAATTAACACTACTAGCAACCTTACAAGTACCAACCGGAGTTGCGAGACGGAGATTGAGTCAGGAGATGAACTAGGGTTTGTAGATGAGATGGTTCTGGTGAAGATGTTGATGGAGATGTGTCCCCTCCGACGAGAGGAGTGTTGGTGATGACGATGGCGACGATTTGCCCCTCCGGGAGGGAAGTTTCCCTGGCAGAACAGCCCTGCCAGAGCTCTAGATTGGTTCTGCTCAAGTTTCGCCTCGTGGCGGCGGGTCTCCTCCTGAAACCTCTGTTCTGATTTTTTTTCTCGGACGAAACCCTCCATATAGGAGAATATGGGGGCCAGAGGAGCTACGAGGAGCCCACGAGCCCAGGAGGCACGGCCAGGGGGTGGTCGCGCCTGGCAGGCTCGTGGCCTCCTGGCTGCCCCCTCTGGTATTTCTCCGGCCCAGTATTTTTTATATATTCCAAAATAATTCCATGTTGATTTTCATGTCTTTTGGAGTTGTGCAGAATAGACATCTCAAACTTGCTCCTTTTCCAGCCCAGAATTCCAGCTGCCGGCATTCTCCCTCTTCATGTAAACCTTGTAAAATAAGAGAGAAAAGGCATAAGTATTGCACCATAATGTGTTATAACAACTCAAGATGCGATAAATATCAATATAAAAGCATGATGCAAAATGGACGTATCAACTCCCCCAAGCTTAGACCTCGCTTCTCCTCAAGTGGAAACCGAGATCGATAAATATGCTCACATGTTTAGTGATAGAGGTGTCGATAAAATCAAAAAATATGGACATGCAGGCATCATGATCATATTTAGAGCAGCAATATCGTCGTATAATCCCTTATGCTATAGTGACAATTCATTCACAATGTAAAGCATGCATCAAGAATCTTATTGAGAATTAACAACCAATAGTCTTTAGTCACTGAAACAATTGCAATTTATTATAACATCGGAAAGAGTCAAATAAGAGCTTGCAAGGCAAGTCCACATACTCAATCATTTTTTAGCCTTCCATAATTGCTAAAACTCACGTGGTACTCATGAGATCAAAGTTTCAGTTGGACAGAGAGGAAGATAGGGGCTTATGGTTTCGCTTCCCAACGATTTACCTCAAGGGTAATGTCAATAATAATAATTCATGATTACTTACTTCCAAGTTAATATATGGATATAGATCTTTCCTTAACACATGACGCTTGCGAAGATAATGGCAGAATAAGGAATTGGTGTTGATCACTGATACGTCTCCAACATATCTATAATTTTTTATCGTTCCATGCTATTATATTATCAACTTTGGATGTTTTATATGCATGAATATGCTATTTTATATGATTTTTGGGACTAACTTATTAATCCAGTGCCCAGTGCCAGCTCCTGTTTTTTCCGTGTTTTTGAACTTTTTTAGATAAGAATATCAAGCAGAGTCCAAATGGAATAAAACTTTCTCCCTGACTTTTTTTGGAAAATATAAAAAATACCTAAAGAAAAATATACTGGAGCGGCGGCCCGAGGAAGCCACGAGCCTGGGAGGCGCGGGCCCCCCTGGCCGCGGCTAGGGGGCTCGTGACCTCCTCGAGCCCCCTCTTTATGTATTCTTGACTCTAGACGGCCTTATAAATACAAAAACCCTCGAAAACAGATCAGGAGAGCAAGTTCCGCCGTCGGAGACCTCCAGAGCCACCAAAAACCAATCGGGAGACCGTTCCGGCATCCTGCCGGAGGGCAATTCATCGTCGGAGGCCGTCTTCATCAACACCATTACCTCCCTTGCCTCTCCGATGATGCATGAGTAGTTCACATCAGACCTACGAGTCCATAGCTAGTAGCTATATGGCTTCTTCTCTCTCTTTGATCTTAAATACAAAGTTCTCCATGATCTTCATGGTGATCTACCCGATGTAATCTTCTTGTGCGGTGTGTTTGTTGAGATCCCATGAATTGTGGATTTATGATCAGATTATCTATGAATATTATTTGAGTGAATTCTGAATTCTTATATGTATGATTTCATATCCTTGTAATTCTCTTCGAGTTATAGGTTTCATTTGGCCAACTTGATCTATGATTCTTGCAATGGGAGAAGTACTTGGTTTTGGGTTCATACCGTGCGGTGTCCTCACCTAGTGACAGAAGGGGTAGCGAGGCACGTATCGTGTCGTTGCCATCAAGGGTAAAAATATGGGGTTTATATCATATTGCATGAATCCATCCCTCTACATCATGTCATCTTGCTTAAAGCATTGCTCTGTTTCTTATGAACTTAATATACTAGATGCATGCTGGATAGCGGTCGATGTGTGGAGTAATAGTAGTAGATGCAGAAAGTATCGGTCTACTTGTCTCAGACGTGATGCCTATATGTATGATCATTGCCTTAGATATCGTCATGACTTTGCGCTATTCTATCAATTGCTCAACAGTAATTTGTTCACCCACCGTAATACTTGCTATCATGAGAGAAGCCTCTCGTGAACACTATGGCCCTCGGGTCTATTTTACATATTATATATTCAGATCTAAACATAAAAACACCAAAAATACCTTGCTGCAATTTTATTTACTTATTTATATTTACTCATTATCACTATCAGATCTCACCTTGCAAGTAATCGTGAAGGGATTGACAACCCCTTTATCACGTTGGGTGCAAGTTTGTTTGTGTTTGGTCAGGTTCCTTGTTGCTCCATCTTGTTACTCGTACTAGATTGATACCTTGGTTCTCAAACTGAGGGAAATACTTACCGCTACCCTGCTGCATCACCCTTTCCTCTTCAAGGGAAAAACCAACGCAAGTCAAGAAATCTCACATCAACTAGCCAATTTCTGGTGACATTGTAGAGAAGTAGCAGGAAGAATTTCTGGCGCCGTTGCCGGGGAGTATTCAAGTGAAGCATATCTACAAGTACATATCACAAACCTATCTCTTGCATTTACATTATTTGCATCTCGTTTTCCTCTAAAAAACAAAAAATACAAAAAAATATTTGCCTTTCTTTATTTGCTTGTGTGCTTGCTAAATCACCATGTCTGAAAACACTAAATTGTGTGATTTCTCTAATACTAGTATAAATGATTTTATTAGCACTCCAATTGCTCCCGCCACTAGTGCGGAATCATATGAAATTAATGATTCCTTATTGAATCTTGTTATGAAAGAGCAATTTTCCGGCCTTCCAAGTGAAGATGCTGCATCCCATCTTAATACCTTTATTGAGTTATGTGATATGCAAAAGAAGAAAGATGTGGATAAAGATATAATTAAATTGCTGCTATTTCCGTACTCACTACGAGATAGAGCAAAAACTTGGTTTTCATATTTACCCAAAAATAGTATTGATTCATGGAACAAGTGTAAAGATGCTTTTATTTGCAAGTATTTTCCACCTGCTAAGATTATCTCTCTCCATAATGATATTATGAATTTTAAGCAACTAGATCATGAATATGTTGCACAATCTTGGGAAACAATGAAATTGATGATTAGAAATTGTCCCGCTCATGGCCTAAGTCATTGGATGATTATACAAATTTTCTATGTTGGCTTGAATTTTGCTTCTAAAATATCTTGGATTCCACTTCTGGTGGAACCTTTATAAAAATCACACTAGGAGAAACTACAAAACTCTTAGATAATATCATGACAAATTATTCTCAATGGCACACCGAAAGGTCACCTACTAGTAAAAAAGTGCATGCTATAGAAGAAATCAATTCTTTGAGTGCTAAGATGGATGAGTTAATGAAGATGTTTGCTAGTAAAAGTGTTCCTCTAGATCCAAATGATATGCCTCTAGTTTCCTTGATTGAGAATAGCCATGAAAATTTTGATGTCAATTTCGTTGGTAGGAATAATTTTGGTAACAACAATGCTTATAGAGGTAACTTTAATCCTATGCCTTTTCCAAGTAATCCCTCTAATAATTTTGGCAATTCCTACAACAATGCTCATGAAAATTATAATAAAATACTCTCTGATCTTGAGATTACTATTAAGGAGTTTATTATTTCGCAAAAGATTTTTAATGCTTCCATAGAAGAAAAAGTGCTTAAAATTGATGACTTGGCTAGGACAGTTGATAGAATGTCTCTTGATATTGATGCTTTGAAATTAAGATGTGTTTCTCCCAAGATTAATATGGATGAAACTTTGAAAGCTATGCGTATTTCTATGAACGAGAGTAAAGAAAGAACCGCCCAAATTCGTGCTAGACATGAATGGCTCAAAAAGGCGTGTTCTCGTGGTGAAAACCATGAAGATCTTAAAGTGCTTGATGTGACTCCTATTGAATCCTTGTTTTCTAATGTCAATCCTAATAATGATGGGGCTGTATATGAATTCATTTTGGGTGAGAAACACCCCAATGATTTGAAGTCTATTTATCTTGATGCTAAAAATACTAAAAGTGCAGTAGAGGATATCAAAACTTTGAATAGTGATGAAGCTACTACTTTTGATTTCAAGGAATTTAATTATGATAGATGCTCTTTGATTGAATGTATTTCCTTGATGCAATCCATGTTAAACTCTCCACATGCTTATAGCCAAAATAAGGTTTTTACTAAACATATCGTTGATTCTATGATGAAATCTCTTGAAGAGAAACTTGAGTTGGAAGTATCTATTCCTAGAAAACTTCATGCTGAGTGGGAACCTACTATGAAAATCAAGATTAAAAATTGTGAATTTCATGCTTTGTGTGATCTGGGTGCTAGTGTTTCTACGATTCCAAAATCTTTATGTGATGTTCTAGGTTTAAATGAGATTGATGAGTGCTCTCTTAATTTGCATCTTGCGGATTCCACTATTAAGAAACCTATGGGAAGGATTAATGATGTTATTATTATTGCAAATAGGAATTATGTGCCCGTACATTTCATTGTGCTTGATATTGATTGCAATCCAACATGTCCCATTATTCTTGGTAGACCTTTTCTTAGGACTATTGGTGCTATTATTGATATGAAGGAAGGTAATATTAAATTTCAATTTCCATTAAAGAAGGGCATGGAACACTTCCCTAGAAAGAAACTAAGATTGCCTTATGAATCCATTATGAGAGCTACCTATGGTTTGAGCACTAAAGATGATAATACTTGATTTCATTGCCTTATGCCTAGCTAAGGGCGTTAAACGATAGCGCTTGTTGGGAGGCAACCCAATGAATAGATTTATTGTTGCTTTTTTACATTCTGTTTTGTTGTGTCAAAACCATCATGATTCTGTTATGATTGTGTTTTTTATGTTTTAATTAGTGTTTGTGCCAAGTAGAACCTTTCTGATTAGTTTTGGTGATAGTTGTTTAATCATGCTGGAAAAAGACAGAAACTTTCTGCTCACGAAATTATTTTTCATTCCCATACAGGAAGATATTTTGAGTTGATTATTTTTTCTTCTGATTGATATGCAAATTTCCCTAATTTTCATAATTGTTTCAGAATTTTTGAGTTAGCAAAGGTTTTCGACATATACAGATTGCTACAGACTGTTCTATTTTTGACAGGTTCTGTTTTTGTTGTGTTGGTTTCATATTTTGATGAAACTATGGTTAGTATAGGGGGGTACGAGCCATGGAGAAGTGAGAATACAGTAACATAACATAAATCTAAATGGAAATCAAGTTTACTACAGCACATGAAAAGTTGGTGGTTTGTTTTCTTATGCTAATGCTATCACGAGTTTCTGTTTAAGTTTTGTGTTGTAAAGTTTTCAAGTTTTGGGTGATGTTCTTATGGACAATGGAATAAAGAGTGGAAAGAGCCTAAGCTTGGGGATGCCCAAGGCATCCCAAGCCAAATTCAAGGACACCAAAAAGCCTAAGCTTGGGGATGCCCTGGGAAGGCATCCCCTCTTTCGTCTTCAATCCATCGGTAACGTTACTTGGAGCTATATTTTTATTCACCACATGATATGTGTTTTTCTTGGAGCGTCGTGTGTTATAGTAGCCTTTGCTTTTTGTTTTAACACAGTCATCCTTGCTGCACACCTTTTGATAGGGACACACACTCATCGTGAATTTGTTAGAATACTCAATGATCTTCACTTATATCATTTTGAGAGTGATCTATCTAAAGTAACTTGGTAATTGGCGTGTGTTATGAAATTAGTCCTAAATATGATAGGAATCCAAAGAGGATATAATGAAAACTTTCATATTCAAGTGCATTGATTAGTAAGAGAAGTTTGATTCCTCATGATTAGTTTTGAGATATGGATATGGTAATATGAGAGTTATGTTAGTAGGGTGTTGTGAATCTAGAAATACTTGTGTTGAGGTTAGTGATTCCCGTAGCATGCACGTATGATGAACCGCTATGTTAGGAAGTCAGAGCATAATGCATTTATTGATTTTCATCCTTTGTGTAGAGATCGGGATCGCGCGATTGTTAACTCCTACCAACCCTTCCCCTAGGAGTATGCGTTTAGCACTTTGTTTCGATTACTAATAAAACTTTTGCAATAAGTATGTGAGTTCTTCATGACTAATGTGAGTCCATGGTATAGATGCACTTTCACCTTCCACCATTGCTAGCCTCTCTAGTGCCGCGCAACTTTCATCGGTGCACAAACCCACCATATATCTTCCTCAAAACAGCCACCATACCTACCTATTATGGCATTTTCATAGCCATTCCGAGATATATTGCCATGCAACTTTCACTGTTCCGTTTATTATGACACGCACCATCATTGTCATATTGCTTTGCATGATCGTAAGATAGCTAGCATGATGTTTTCATTGCTTGTCCGTTTTTTGATATCATTGCTATGCTAGATCACTGCACATTCCGGTACACCGCCGGAGGCATTCATATAGAGTCATATATTGTTCTAAGTATCGAGTTGTAAGTAAATAAAATTGTGATGATCATCATTATTAGAGCATTTTCCCATGTGAGGAAATAAAAGAGGACAAAGATGCCCACCAAAAAAGAGGTCAAAGATCCCAAACAAAAAAATGAGAGAAAAAGAGAGAAGGGACAATGCTACTATCTTTTTCCACACTTGTGCTTCAAAATAGCACCATGTTCTTAAAAATGGAGACTCTCTTGTTTTTTCACTTTCATATGCCAGTGGAAATTTTCATTATGTAACTTGACTTGTATATTCCAATGATGGGCTTCCTCAAAATTGCCCTAGGTCTTCATGAGCAAGCAAGTTGGGTGCACACCCACTAGTTTTTATTTGTGAGCTTTCATACACTTATAGCTCTAGTGCATCCGTTTCATGGCAATCCCTACTCATTCATATTGATATATTGATGGGCATCTTCATAGCCTATCGGTACGCTGAGTCGATGTGACCATCTCTCTCCTTTTTGTCTCACAACCTTCACCGCACTCTATTCCACCTATAGTGCTATATCCATGGCTCACGCTCATGTATTGCGTGAGAGTTGAAAAAGTTTGAGAAAGTAAGAGTGTGAAAACAATTACTTGGCCAATACCAAGGTTGTGCATGATTTAAATTCTTTGTGTGGGGATGATGGAGCATAGCCAGACTATATGATTTTGTAGAGATAACTTTCTTTGGCTTTGTTATTTCGAAAGTTCATGAATACTTTGCTATTATGCTTGAAGTATTATTGTTTTCATGTCAATATTGAAATATTGTTTTGAATCTTACGGATCTAAACATTCATGCCATACTAAAGAGATTACATAAAACAAATATGTTGGGTAGCATTCCACATTAAAAATTCGTTCTTTATCACTTCCCTACTCGAGGACGAGGAGGAGTTAAGCTTGGGGATGCTTGATACGTCTCCAACATATCTATAATTTTTTATCATTCCATGCTATTATATTATCAACTTTGGATGTTTTATATGCATGAATATGCTATTTTATATGATTTTTGGAACTAACTTATTAATCCAGTGCCTAGTGCCAGTTCCTATTTTTTCCGTGTTTTTGACCTTTTTCAGATAGGAATATCAAACGGAGTCCAAATGGAATAAAACTTTCGCCGTGATTTTTTTTGGAAAATATAAAAAATACCTGAAGAAAAATATAAGGAGAGGCGGCCAGAGGAAGCCACGAGCCTGGGAGGCACGGGCCCCCCTGGCCGCGGCTAGGGGGCTCGTGACCTCCTTGAGCCACCTCTTTATGTGTTCTTGACTCCAGACGGCCTTATAAATACAAAAACCCTCGAAAACAGATTAGGAGAGCAAGTTCCGCCGCCGCAGACCTCCAGAGCCACCAAAAACCAATCGGGAGACCGTTCCGGCATCCTGCCGGAGGGGAATTCATCGCCGGAGGCCGTCTTCATCAACACCATTGCCTCCCTTGCCTCTCCGATGATGCATGAGTAGTTCACATCAGACCTACGGGTCCATAGCTAGTAGCTAGATGGCTTCTTCTCTCTCTTTGATCTTCAATACAAAGTTCTCCATGATCTTCATGGTGATCTACCCGATGTAATCTTCTTGTGCGGTGTGTTTATTGAGATCCGATGAATTGTGGATTTATGATCAGATTATCTATGAATATTATTTGAGTGAATTCTGAACTCTTATATTCATGATTTCATCTCCTTGTAAGTCTCTTCGAGTTATAGGTTTCGTTTGGCCAACTTGATCTATGATTCCTGCAATGGGAGAAGTACTTGGTTTTGGGTTCATACCGTGCGGTGTCCTCACCTAGTGACAGAAGGGGTAGCGAGGCACATATCGTGTCATTGCCATCAAGGGTAAAAATATGGGTTTTATATCATATTGCATCAATCTATCCCTCTACATCATGTCATCTTGCTTAAAGCATTACTCCGTTTCTTATGAACTTAATACACTAGATGCATGCTGGATAGCGGTCGATGTGTGGAGTAATAGTAGTAGATGCAGAAAGTATCGGTCTACTTGTCTCGGACGTGATTCCTATATGTATGATCATTGCCTTAGATATCGTCATGACTTTACGCTATTCTATCAATTGCTCAACAGTAATTTGTTCACCCACCGTAATACTTGCTATCATGAGAGAAGCCTCTAGTGAACACTATGGCCCCCGGGTCTATTTTACATATTATATATTCAGATCTAAACATAAAAACACCAAAAATAACTTGCTGTAATTTTATTTACTTATTTATATTTACTCATTATCACTATCAGATCTCACCTTGCAAGTAATCGTGAAGGGATTGACAACCCCTTTATCGCGTTGGGTGCAAGTTTGTTTGTGTTTGGTCAGGTTCCTTGTTGCTCCATCTTGTTACTCCTACTGGATTGATACCTTGGTTCTCAAACTGAGGGAAATATTTACCGCTACCTTGCTGCATCACCCTTTCCTCTTCAAGGGAAAAACCAACGCAAGTCAAGAAATCTCACATCAACTAGCCAATTTCTGGTGACGTTGTAGAGAAGTAGCAATCACCATGACTCTTTTAAAGATAAAAAGTAAAGGTACAAGATAGGCCCTTGGCATAGGGAAGAAGAGGTTGTCATGCACTTTTAAGGTTTGGATGTTTGAATGTTTTAGTGTGAAGGAACGTCACTTCATATTGCCTCTTGTGATAAAGAACTTTATTATGCAGTCTGTCGCTTTTATGCCTTCCTCATCGCAAGTTCGTACAAAGCTTATTTTCCACACACTAATCCATCATACATATTTAGGGAGAAATTTTTTTATTGCTTGCATCAATGACAACTTACTTGAAGGATCTTATTCAAGCCATGGGTAGGTATGGTGGACTCTTATGGCAAAACTGGGTTAAGGGTTTTATGGATGCACAAGTAGTATCTCTACTTAGCGTAGAAGTTTTGGCTCATATGAGGTGGAAGCAAGCGTCACATGCTAAAGGATCCATAATCATATAATATTGTTCGGAACCAAGCAAACATAGTTCATTACGCTGTCTTCCTTGTCCAACATCTACTTCTTAGCATGTAATAGTTTAATGAATGTTCACAATCATAGATGGTGTCAAAGATGATATATTTATATGTGAACCTCTCTTTCTTTATTACTTCCTATTAATTGCAACACTGACCAAGGTCTACGTTTGTCTACCCACAACAAGTTTCAGTCAACATTCTTTTTATATGTGAAGTTATCACTCCCCATAAGATCATCACATGATCTTTCATGCTTTTGTTCTTTTATTATTATTTTCTTTAGATCATGGTAAGAAGCAAAGCCCTTAACTAAAACACTCTTTATTATATAACTCATGAACTCAATTACATTGGGGGTAACACAAAGCAAAACTCAAACCTAGATCATACTAGAAACTTTATTCTACTAGATAACGATATTACCAAAAGGATCAAACTAATATATAAAAATAAAGGCAAAAGATGTGATGGTGATACGATACCGGGGCAACTCCCCCAAGCTTGGCACAAGCCAAGGGGAGTGCCCATACCCGTGTGTTTAATTGTCTTCCTTCGGAGGTGATGGCGGTGGAGTTGTTGGAGTCCGGGGTTGATTCTCCGTCTTCCAAGGCATAGGTTCTCCATCATGGAAAGATGATCGAGTCTCCGGGATCCTCAAATCTGCAGCCAACCGCATTGCTTTAAATCTATACTCATACTCACAGTTCTGGTTTTGGAGGTCGTAGATCTGGGCTTGGGGATGATCGACTCTATCATAGATCTTGGAGAGGTGTTCCCTGATGTCCTTGGCATTGATCTTGTGCTTGTTGGTGAACTTCGTAATCATCGTGTGGTTGGCATTGAGTCCCGTTCAACCATCCCTTGGCACTTGAAGACTTGCTGCTCCATTGCTTCGAGCCTCGTCTCCACGCTTCCGGTCTTCTTGGGCCCCTCAACGTCACGGATGTGCAGCACCCCTCACGCATCTCAATGGTTTGAGGGTGTTGCAGCACCTCCGCGAGGTAGGCGTTGATGACCTTCTCAAAGAACTTGTGCTTCGAAACCCTTGGGGATGCCATCGCGATCTAAATCTGTCTGCACAACAGCTCGAAACGAAAACAGAGGATATTTGCGTGATACGAGGGTCAGACCTTTCAGGAAGTTATAAAATGAATTTTTACCGATAATAAGGAGTGCTCCACAAGAAAACGGAGTCCGGGAGGCACATGAGGAGGCCACAAGCCCAGGAGGCGCGGCCAGGGGGTGGCCCGTGCCTGGCAGGCTCGTGGCCTCCTGGTGCGCTTTCCGGACTACCTTAATTGTTGTATTTTTTTTAAATATTCCAAAACTGAGAAAAATTGCTATTGGAAAAGTTTTGGAGTTGGTTTGCTTACCGTACCACATACCTCTTCATTTTCGGAGTCTGAAACAGGCTGGTAAAGATCCCTTATGTACTCCTCCGAGGTTATGATATTAATTATATTGGTTTCTACATTTACGGGAGTACTTCTGATATAATGCTTGATTCTTTGCCCATTCACAACTCTCGGAAAAGTATGTTTTGTGTTGTTGATTTTGATGGCACCAGAACGATATACTTCCTCGACAATGTAAGGACCTTCCCATTTAGAGAGAAGTTTGCCTGCAAAAAATCTTAAACAAGAATTGTATAGAAAGACATAATCACCTACATTGAACTCACATTTTTGTATTCTTTTATCATGCCACCTTTTAACTTTCTCTTTAAATAACTTGGCATTTTCATATGCCTGAGTTCTCCATTCATCAAGTGAGCTAATATCAAATAACCTCTTCTCACCAGCAAGTTTGAAATCAAAGTTAAGCTCTTTGATTGCCCAATAGGCCTTATGCTCTAGCTCAAGAGGTAAATGACATGCTTTACCGTAAACCATTTTATAAGGAGACATGCCCATGGGATTCTTATAAGCAGTTCTATAAGCCCACAGTGCATCATCAAGTTTCTTAGGCCAATTCTTTCTAGACCTATTAACAGTCTTTTGCAGAATTAATTTAATTTCTGTATTACTTAACTCTACTTGACCACTAGACTGAGGATGATAAGGAGATGCAATTCTATGGTTGACATCATACTTAGCAAGCATTTTACGGAAAGCACCATGAATAAAATGTGAACCACCATCAGTCATTAAATATCTAGGGACTCCAAATCTAGGGAAAATAACTTCTTTAAGCATCTTAATAGAGGTGTTATGATCAGCACTACTAGTTGGAATAGCTTCTACCCACTTAGTAACGTAATCAACAACAACTAAAATATGAGTATGCCCATTGGACTTTGGAAAAGGTCCCATATAATCAAAACCCCAAACATCAAATGGTTCAATAACAACTGAATAATTCATAGGCATTTCCTGACGTTTACTAATATTACCTATTCTTTGACATTCATCACAAGACAAGACAAACTTACGGGCATCCTTAAAGAGAGTAGGCCAATAAAAACGGGATTGCAATACCTTGTGTGCAGTTCTGTCTCCAGCATGGTGTCCCCCGTAAACCTCGGAGTGGCACTTCTGTAGGATCTGTCCCTGTTCATGCTCAGGTACACAACGTCTAATAATACCATCTACTCCTTCTTTATACAGGTGAGGATCATCCCAAAAGTAATGTCTCAAATCATAAAAGAACTTTTTCTTTTGTTGGTATGTGAAACTAGGTGGTATATATTTAGCAACAATATAATTAGCATAATCAGCATACCATGGTGTACTGCCTGAAGCATTGATAACATTTAATTGTTCATCAGGAAAGCTATCATCAATAGGTTGTGGGTCATCAAGAACATTCTCTAACCTAGACAAATTATCTGCTACGGGGTTCTCAGCACCCTTCCTATCAACGATATGCAAATCAAATTCTTGTAGCAAGAGAACCCATCTAATAAGTCTAGGTTTAGCATCTATCTTTTCCGTGAGATATTTAATAGCAACATGGTCAGTGTGAATAGTAACTTTAGAATCAACAATATAAGGTTTGAACTTATCACATGCAAACACAACTGCTAAAAATTCTTTTTCAGTAGTGGCATAATTTCTTTGGGCACTGTCTAGAGTTTTACTAGCATAATGAATAACATTTAATTTCTTATCAACTCTTTGTCCTAAAACAGCACCAATAGCATAATCACTATCATCACACATAATTTCAAAACATTGGTTGCAATCAGGTGGTTGAACAATAGGTGCAGTTATCAAGGCCTTCTTGAGTATTTCAAATGCTTCTTCACAATCATCATCAAAAACAAATGGAATATCTTTTTTCAAGAGATTAGTGAGAGTTCTAGAAATCTTAGAGAAGTCTTTAATAAACCTTATATAGAAACCAGCATGACCGAGGAAACTTCTTATACCATTAACGTTTGTAGGGCACGGCATTTTCTCGATGGCATCAACTTTAGCCTTATCAACTTTAATACCTCTTTCAAAAAAAATATGTCCCAAGACAATGCCTTCATTAACCATAAAGTGGCACTTCTCCCAATTCAAGACAAGATTAGTACCTTCACACCTTTGCAAAACTCGATCAAGGTTGCTCAAGCAATCATCAAAAGAACATCCATAAACGGAAAAATCATCCATGAAAACCTCAACAATCTTTTCACAAAAGTCAGAGAATATAGCCATCATACATCTTTGAAACGTAGCAGGTGCATTACATAAACTAAAAGGCATACGTCTATAAGCAAAGGTACCGAAAGGGCATGTAGAAGTGGTTTTCTCCTGATCAGATTTTGAAACAGGTATTTGGGAGAAACCAGAATAACCATCTAGAAAGCAAAAGTGTGTATGTTTAGACAATCTTTCTAGCATTTGATCAATGAAAGGTAGAGGGTAATGATCTTTCTTAGTAGCTTTATTTAATTTCCTAAAATCAATTACCATCCTATAGCCAGTAACAATTCTTTGTGGGATCAATTCATCTTTATCATTAGAAACAACGGTAATACCTCCCTTCTTAGGGACACAATGCACCGGACTTACCCAATCACTATAAGCCACGGGGTAGATAATACTTGCTTCCATGAGCTTTAATATTTATTTTCTTACCACCTCTATCATCTTAGGATTCAATCTTCGTTGAGGATCGACAACTGGTTTGGAATCAGGATCAGTTTTAATTTTATGCTGGCATAGAGTGGGACTAATGCCCTTAAGATCATCAAGAGTATATCCAATAGCAGCATGGTGCTTCCTTAGAGTTTTCAATAATTTATTTTCTTCATGCTCTGAAAGGTTAGCACTAATAATAACGGGAGATATCATTTTCTCATCAAGATAAGCATACTTAAGAGTATCAGGTAATTGTTTAAGCTCAAACACAGGATCACCCTTTGGTGGAGGTGGATCTCCAAGTAATTCAACAGGCAAATTATTTTTAAGGATAGGAGGTTGTTCGAAGATAACTCTATCTATCTCATTCCTCTCATCCATATGCATATCATTTTCATGTTCAAGCAAGTATTGCTCTAAAGGATCAGTAGGAGGCACAGCAATAGAAGTAAGAGCGATAATTTCATCCTTACTAGACAATTCTTTTTCATGAGGTTGTCTATTAAACTTAGAAAAAATAAATTCATGCGACACACCTTCAAAGCCAACAGCGACAGTTTGTTTCTCACAATCAATTTGAGCATTAACGGTATTGAGAAAAGGTCTACCAAAGATGATGGGACAAAAGCTATCTTGTGTGGTAGCAAAAACAAGAAAATCAGTAGGATACTTAGTTTTAACACACAAGACTTCAACATCTCTAACAATTCCCACCGGGCAGATAGTATCTCTATTAGCAAGTTTAATAGTAACATCAATAAATTCCATCTCGACAGGTGCAATTTCATCTTTAATTTCATTATATAAAGATTGAGGTATTGCACTAACACTAGCACCCACGTCACATAAACCATGATAACAATGATCTCCTATCTTAACGGAAACAACAGGCATGCCAACCACATGTTTATGTTTATCACTAGTATGAGGTTTAGCAATTCTAGCAGAAGCTTCACAGAATTGAATAACATGCCCTTCAACATTGTCGGTCAAGAGATCTTTAATAATAGCAATGCTGGGTTCAACTTTAATTTGCTCAGGGGGTGTAGGTGTTCTAATGTAACCCTTACGTATAAAAGTTGAAGCTTTAGCATGATCCTTTATTCTAACAGGAAAAGGTGGTTTCTCAACGTAAGCAGTAGGAACAATAGAATCATTATAAGCAATTACTTTCTCTTCAACTGGAGCAGGTTTAGCTACATTAACTTCTATGGGAGGATGATATTTAAACCACTTCTCCTTAGGGAGATTAACATGAGTAGCAAATGATTCGCATAAAGAAGCTACTATCTTAGAGTCAAGTCCATGTTTAGCGCTAAAATCACGAAGGGTATTTGTTTCTACGAAAGATTTAACACAATCAAACTTAAGATTCATACCTGTTCATCAAACTCCCAATCTTCAGAATTGTGTTTAATTCTTTCCAATAAATCCCATCTGAAGTCAATATCTCTCTTCATGAAAGAACCGGTAGAAGAAGTGTCGAGCATGGTACGATTGTCATTAGAAAGCCGAGCATAAAAGTTCATAATAATAATCTCTCTGGGAAGCTCATCGTTGGGGCATGAATATAACATTGACTTAAGCCTCCCCCAAGCTTGAGTGATACTTTCTCTATCACGAGGCCAAAAATTATAGATATAATTCCGATCACAATGTACCAAATGCATAGGATAAAACTTTTGATGAAATTCCAATGTCAATCGTTTGTAGTTCCATGATCCAGTATCATCACATAGCCTATACCATGTCAATGCTTTATCCCTCAAAGATAAGGGAAAGACTTTCTTCTTGACCTCATCTTCAGGCAAACCTGCAAGCTTAAATAAACCACAAACTTCATCTACATAGATTAGATGCAAGTCGGGATGTGATGTTCCATCTCCTGTAAAAGGATTAGCCAACAGTTTCTCTAGCATACCCGAAGGAATTTCATAATAAATATTTTCAGTAGGTGCAGTAGGTTGAGGAGCAACTCTTTGTTCTTCCGGTCTAGGTGAAGATACCCTGAACAAGCTCTTCAAAGGATTAGTTTCCATAGTGACAAGTGACAATAAATTTCAGCACACAATATAAATGTTTCCTTACCAAATTCCACTTACCAAAGATGCTTCACTCCCCGGCAACGGCGCCAGAAAAGAGTCTTGATGACCCACAAGTATAGGGTATCTATCATAGTCCTTTCGATAAGTAAGAGTGTCGAACCCAACGAGGAGAAAAAGGAAATTATAAGCGGTTTTCAGCAAGGTATTCTCTGCAAGCACTGAAATTGTCGGTAACAGATGGTTGTGTGATAAGATCATTTGTAACGGGTAGAAAGTAGAAATAGTAACAAAGGTGCAGCAATATGGCCCAATCCCTTTTGTAGCAAGGGACAAGCCTGAATGAACTCTTATTGAAGGAAAGTGCTCCCGAGGACACATGGGAATTACTATCAATCTAGTTTTCATCATGTTCATATGATTCGTGTTCGCTACTTTGATAGTTTGATATGTGGGTGGACCGGTGCTTGGGTGTTGTCCTTACTTGGACAAACATCCCACTTATGATTAACCCCTATCGCAAGCATCCGCAACTATGAAAGAAGAATTAAGACAAAGTCTAACCATAGCATTAAACTAGTGGATCCAAATCAGCCCCTTACGACGCAACGCATAAACTAGGGTTTAAGATTCTTTCACTCTAGCAACCCATCATCTACTTATTACATCCCAATGCCTTCACATAACACCACTAGAGGAGACAACATACAACACATCAAAATATCGAACGAATACCAAATTCACATGACTACTATAAACAAGACTTATCCCATGTCCTCAGGAACAAAAGTAACTACTCACAAAGCATGGTTATGTTCATGATCAGAGAGGTATTGAATATCATTAAGGATCTGAACATATGATCTTCCACCCAACAAACCAACTAGCATCAACTAATATAAGCAATTAACACTAGTAGCAACCTTACAAGTACCAATCGGAGTTGCGAGACGGAGATTGAGTATGAGAGATGAACTAGGGTTTGTAGATGAGATGGTTCTGGTGAAGATGTTGATGGAGATGAATCCCCTCCGACGAGAGGAGTGTTGGTGATGACGATTTCCCCCTCCGGGAGGGAAGTTTCCCCGGCAGAACAGCCCTGCCGGAGCTCTAGATTGGTTCTGCTCAAGTTCCGCCTCATGGCGGCGGCGTCTCCTCCCAAAACCTCTGTTCTGATTTTTTCTTGGACGAAACCCTCCATATAGAAGAAGATGGGGGCTAGAGGATCTACGAGGAGCCCACGAGCCCAGGAGGCGTGGCCGGGGGGGTGGCCGCGCCTGGCAGGCTCGTGGCCTCCTGGCTGCCCCCCTCTGGTATTTCTCCGGCCCAGTATTTTTTATATATTCCAAAATAATCCCACGTTGATTTTCATGGCTTTTGGAGTTGTGCAGAATAGACATCTCAAACTTGCTCCTTTTCTAGCCCAGAATTCCACCTGCCGACATTTTCCCTCTTCATGTAAACCTTGTAAAATAAGAGAGAAAAGGCATAAGTATTGCACCATAATGTTTTATAACAACTCAAGATGCGATAAATATCAATATAAAAGCATGATGCAAAATGGACGTATCAAGGAGCCAGCCCGTCGTCGACCCGGAGGTTATGTGGTGGCGGCTGCATAGGCCACGGACGATTGGGAGGCTTGAATCCCCCGTAGAGGTGGTACAATACCATGTCAGCAAGGAGAAGGATCACGTCCGTTGCTACATGGTAGCTTTGGAGGCCAGGTCCGAAAATACCTGGCAAATTCTTCAGGGATCTCACTGGAGCTATGTTCCTGTGATGGTTCCTTCTCTTTGGGTGTCCATCGCCCGCCCCGATATCCGCCGAGTGCTAGGTTCTAGCTAGATTGATATATTATTAGCTACTATATATGTATTATGATGATTTATTAGCTAGATCGATGGATTAGCCGATGTATTAACAATTATCCGAGATTATGAGATGAGATCTTTTCTAAGAACTACTATATATGTATTCGATGATGCATTATTAATTAACTATCAGTTATTTTGCTTCTTGAATGCATGCTATTTTGAATACTAATTTGTTTTATCTATATTATTATGGATTAGTTATTAAGCTATGGACAATACCGGTAGAGCTCATGAAGAGGACATCTTCGACATGATACGCTCCTTCGAGAACCCAACAAACCTTCTGGGTGAATCACTTGATGACAACGGCTCACAATATCTGAACGATTACGGTGATGGATGTGAGGCCGAGGAAGAACAATTTATGTTCCAAAATCCGGAATAACTAACAATGTCCGGCGAGGTATATACACATATTAGCCTCTGGTGATCATTACATGTGTATTAATTGATTTGTGTGTGTGTGTATATATGTATATATATATATAAATATATTTTTTATTTTAATTATTAGCTCTCCATATCGAGCCAATCTAGTAGAAAGGTACGAGGCGGTGCCAAAATATTGGACGACAACGTAAAGCTCAATCTTGATGCTTTCAAACATGATGGCGCACCGACTCACCCTAAAGCCAATGCCAAGAAATTTGTGCATCAATGCGGAGTGGTTGTTAAGGATGGATTCCCGATCACAATGCAAGAATGGATTCAACCAAACAACCCAAAACCAGGAGTGAATTATGTCGATACAAGAATTAAAGATGCCCTTTGGCGAGATCTCATGGAGCATTTCATCCTACCAGATTCTCTCTCGGAGTGCCAAAGGGACAAAGTCAAGGAGTTTTCTCTCCATAAGATGGCCGGCGCGTTCTAGACTTGGAAGAAAAGATTATGGACCGAGTACAACGCTAGAGGCCAAAAGGCGCCCGAATTCAGAGGAATATACGAGAAGGTAAGGAATCACTAGGACGCATTTATCGAGTACAAGACATCAGAAGCTGCTATGGAGAAGTCGGCAAAGAATAAGATAAATGCGGAGAAAAAAGTATCACCATAAACTAGGGACAGGTGGATACAATTTAGCCATTCCTAAGTGGGATGCATTAGAGAATAAGATGCATGCTGAAGGGATCACTCCAGTAACCTTCAACTGGCCCTAGAGGTGCAGGAATTAGTTTTTTGCGCATGGGGGAAAGTTGGACCCAGCAATAGGGAAGATTATTGCACTGGACAATCTGAAGCATACATCAGATTAGTTGGTTGAAGCAATAAAATCTGCCCAAGAAGGACGGTTTCACCCCGATAGAGAGAACAACGATCTTACACGCGCCCTCGGGAATCCCGAACACGGAGGACGAACACGAGGCGTGGGCGTTGTTCCGTAGTACGAAGGGTTTGCGGTATGGAAGGATAGTTATAAAAGCCATTCGAGAAAAAAGAAGGTTGAAGCAGACCGACTTTCAAAGTTGGAACAGAAGTACGAGCAGCAGCAGCTGCAGATACAGGTACTGACCCAACAAAGGGAAACTCCGCAGCAGGAGGCATCGGAACCCGTCCCATCTACACTGCCGAAAAGCAGCGTGGGTTCCACGGGGGCACCGCTGGGTCACACCCCCGTGGATGATATCACCGGGAAGACATCTTCTGAGCTAATCCAGAAAATGAAGAACATACCCGTGCGGGTCGCGATGGGCTATGCTTTACCAAATACAGTTGATGTTCTCTAGCATTTCAATCCGGTTCTAGCCGGGTATGCTCGTGTCGTGGTGGACACAATAGAGCCAGGATATGATGAACTATTGCTTGACATCCCTGGAGGTGAGGAGGAGTCCACACCGGCAGAAGCCGGCCGTGGTCTCATTCTATGGAGTAAGGACTGCATCGTCTTTCCACACTCGGCGCTAAGGTCACCGGCTCCTCCGAGTATCGATGTCCAGCATGAGGGATCCCAGCCAGAGGCATCGCAGCGCCAGCAGTCCTCCCCACCTCTCCAGCAGTCCTCCCCACCTCGCCAACAGTCCTCCCCACCTCGCCAGCAGTCCTTCCCACCTCGACAGCAGTCTTCCCCACCTCGAGAGGCGTCCCACTTCGATATGGATCCCAACGCGAGTCCACCCAACCTCGGGACAGAGCATGACGCGAGTCCATATCGTCGATATCGATCTCTGCCGCGTGAGTCGACTCCACCCCGGCAGCGGTCCCGCCAGCAGGGCTCCTAAAAAGGAAGGCCATCAGCAGTCCTCTTCGGAAGAAAGCAAAGAAGAAACCCGAGCCTCTGGCCAAAAGGAAGCTGCCTTACAACATGACACTAGAGGAAACCAAAATTGAAAGCGATCGCCAAGTGAAAGCCTTTTTTGCGAAGAAGATCATGCCGCCAAAGGAGGTAATACCCAAGGAAGTCTAAGAGCACTTTATGGAACACTTTATTGATCGACCCCCGGCATATGTCGAGCGTATGCCGACAGACTATGAGCGACAGATTCAGAAGGCAAGTGAGCAGAGAAGTCGGCCCAGCCCAAGGAAGAAGTCGGGAAGTAAGGCATCAACAACAGGTGGTACTACTAGCGGGAAAAAATTTCCCCATCTCGAAGAACAATCCACGCAATCGATCTCTCCGCTCAAGGTGAGTACCAATCCAAGCAAGCAATCGATCCAAGCAGTCGACGTGCAAGGCAATCCAATCGACCTTGGAGAAGTAGAGGCTGTAGGTCTCACTCTTGGCCAAATCCTTGGCACCGAGGAAATCCACGGGTACGGTGCAGATGAGTACGCAATGTAATATGCCGTCGGAAAACCACTTGTCACACCCGAGCAGTACAAGGAACTACCAACTACGATGCGACGGTTGCATGATTGGTACCTGCGTGAAGCAAAGCGAGGAGAGACGACGGTCATGGTCAAATTAAGGAAAGAGCATTAAGTCAATGGATGTGACATATGTCTTGAAGTCTCACAACTTTTCCAGTTATACCACATGGACTCTATTGAAAAAACTCTCATCAGTTGCTATTGTCTGTAAGTGATTTATATCTTTAATAATTTAAGTCACTAGCTAAGATATCGTTCATTGGCTTATCCTCACTATATATGTTCTTTTCTATGCTATTATGTAGATTGAAGATGTGGGAACTGAAACAAGAGGGAATCGATGACATTGGGTTCATCGACTCAAGTACCGTTCATGGTCATGTGCTAAAACATTATGCCAAGGACACAGAAGATATCTTGGAAAAAAATTTAGAGGCACTAATCAATACCAAATCTACTATAATATATCCTTACAACATGGGTGAGTGTTACTCTCTTGTATACTATAAATTCTATGTTTGCTTACTAGCTCGCTGTCAAGTGTAGTTGATGAGTTATATATATGCCTGCTTAATTATATAAACTTCCACGCAGAGACCACTATATCCTCCTAAATATTATCCTCGCGGATGGACTTGTTCAAGTGTACGACTCACTAGATACACTAGAACAATCATACGTGGACTTGTATTTTATGATAGAATGGTAATTTCAATCTTTATCGACCTCGCTTTCTTTTATTATTTCCTGATATCAAAAGTAATTATAATAACTCTTTCGTTCTTTTTCTTTGCCGCGTAGTGTTTGGAAAAATATGATAGAAAAAAACCATCACGGTCATCAATGGAAACCGAATCTGAAGTGGAAAAAGATGCAGGTAATTAAGTAGTACTACTAGGTCCGCGCATCTCTTTAGTTCTAGTTTCAATACCATTATCATGCTTGATTATTAATTATCTTATTGAATTCTATTCTTTTGCAAAGTGCGCAAAGCAGTCACAGGGGACAAATTTATGTGGATACTTCCTTTGTGAGAATATTCGCATCCAGACCGAAGGCCGTATACGTCGCAGAGGAACACGTGAAAGACAACTCCAGGTTTGGCAGATGATATCGAAGCTCTCACTCGAGAAACACTTTGTAGCACTTTAAGAGGAATTTGCGGCATTTCTTCTTCGACATGTCATTGATGTAAACGGAGAGTACTATTACTTACCGTCGCCTCAATAATGCCAGCAAATCAGTAGTAGAAAACTGAGATTCCATTCGAAGCACTAGCTAGCTAGTCCCGGCCGGGTTTTGGGTCTTAAGTTATAAGTCCAGAATATATATGGATGTGTAATTCCATTTGTATATATACTGTGTATGAGATATTGTATATTATATTACATATATATATATGCATCAACTTGTGTAATATTTACAATATGTAGCATTGTAAAATAAATTTGAAATGAATGGAAAACACAATAAATAGAGAGGAAAACTAAAACCTAATTAAAAGCGGAAAAAAACACTTAGTACCGGTTGGTATCACCAACCGGTACTAAAGGTCCTCCACCACCAGCCCATGCAGGCAGCCACGTGGTGGGCCTTTAGTACCGGTCCGTGGTCTAACCGATACTAAAGGTCTGGACCTTTAGTCCCGACCCTTTAGTACCGGTTGGGGAACCGGTACTAAAGGCCCATCCCGACCGGGACTACAGATCGACATTCTACTACTACTACTAGTAGTAGTAGTAGTAGTAGTAGTAGTAGTAGTAGTAGTAGTAGTAGTAGTAGTAGTAGTAGTAGTAGTAGTAGTAGGAGGAGGAGGAGGAGCAGCAGCAGCAGCAGCAGAAGAAGAAGAAGAAAAAGAAGAAGAAGAAGAAGAAGAAGAATAGGTCTTCATGCCGATGATACTTGCTAGCTATATGTAGATTCAATCATCAGTACGCATGACCAGTATGTGTCTCCCGTTCTAAATGACGACATCTATAAATATGCATGTCTTTGCATATCTATAACCGCCATCCTTTCGAATTGTCCACGTTATTAATGGACAGCCCGAGTATGTGTAAATTGGGTTTGTTTTCCCATGTTCTCCTCCGGATCTGATGCAAAATTTTGTCAGTGCTTCCCCGTTGTTCTCGGGGTACACCACCTCTTGGCTTGTTGTCGAGACGTGTATCAGGAGAACAACGGGGAGGTGCTGCCAAAATTCTGCGTCGGATCCGGAGCAGTGCATGGGAAAACAAACCCAATCTACACATACTCAGGTGGTATTAAGAAGGACAAGTCGTTGTGCAGCGAAAAGTTTTTGAAGAAGCATAAGTATATGAAGGTAATTACCTATTCTTAAGGACTTGTACTTAGTTTTCTTGATTTGATTGGTACGCGTAGCGCTCAAAATTCTCTTTACTAACTTAGGTGCCCTGAGATAGTGTGTGGATAATATGGATTGTTGGGAGGCGTTGATGTATGAGTGGTGCACAGACCACTGGCAAGCTGTCCACGGCAATGCAAAGGACCGGCATGCCCAAATGGTTGGTGTGCCGCACCATCAAGTCAGCGCCAACTTATTTCTGTTCGGGCGGAAGTGGGTATGTTGTTTGCTTCACGATTCATGTAATTCATTCTTCATGCTGGCTTGAGCCCTAAGGTGTACGATCTCTGTGCCATGGCCAATATTGCCTCATACAAGAAGGCCAAAGCAATCTTTGAGTCTAACCTGGACCATCCAGAAATGTTTAGCAATATCTCCTCCCACCACTTTAACCCAAACCAGCATCCTTTCGATCCAGAGCTGGTGATGATATCTGGTGGAGGGAGACCCCATGGCCAGATAGCCATTGAAGATGGACTGATACGTTGTCCTCTCACCCTCCTGCAGATCAAGGCGCGTCAAACGAGCTCCTACCATGAAAAATGTTTCCCTTTCAAATTTGTGTTCATCTATATAAAAAATGTTCAAGATTTCCTTTTTAGGTACATCCAAAAACGTTCATGTTTTCAAAAATTGTTCATGCAATTTTTAAAAGTGTTCGTGTTTTCAGAAAAAATGGGAGTTAAATTTTTTTTTTTGCATTTTCCTAGTTTTTTTTGTTGGAATTCTAGAAAATATTCTTGCATAAATATTTTGATTATTTAATAAATTGTTTGCAACTAACAAAACACACCTTTTTTTAAGTTGCTTTGGAAATTCCAAAGATAATTCGGATGGATTTGATTACTTAGGTTTGGCGTTACTTTATGATCAGTAAGCATCGCTTGCTTTGCTGGTTGCGTCGCGATGCGTATAGCATGAGACCCTTTGTTTGAATCCACGCGGCCGCGACTTTGCTTTTTGTTAATCACAACCCGGCCCACCGATCCTGGGTTGACCTTCATGGGCCGGCCCAGATTTGAGAACTGCCCGTAGGAAAGGTGGTTTCTTTGCCGCAAAGCGCGTCGTATAAGAGCTCCCTATTTTTAGGGCTAGAGAGGGTTTTTTAATTTTTGATAGGTGGAATCACAAGGTGGAGAAGAAATAACAGCTTTGTGTTAATCACAACCGGGCCCACCAGATGAAGGGCCGGATGTTTTGTTTTTTGTGAGAATTTCTAGCGAATGTTGAGTAATTTAGAGGGGATGCCTTTGGTGATAATTTCTTCGACTTTAAAGTAGATCTAACGGCTGTAATTTTCTAACCCACAAAATAAAAGGTTGAATGTTTCTGATTATTGAGGGATTTTCTAGCCTAACCCGTATATTGATTTTAGTAGATAATAGATGTTAAGATAATTCAAGATTGTATTCACGCATATTAATAAGATGATCATAACATTTCAAATGGAGAACTGCCAGTGCGAAAGGCGGACTCTTTGCCACAGAGCGGGTGGTGTACGAGCTCCCTGTTTCTAGGGCTAGAGATGGTTTTTTAACTGATTTTGTACAGTTGGAATCACAAGGTGGAGAAGAAATGACAGCTTTGTGTTAATCACAACCCGGCCCACCAGATGAAAGGCCGGATGTTTTGTTTTTTTATGAGAATTTTTAGCGAATGTTGAATAATTTAGAGGGGATGCCTTTGGTGGGTAATTTCTTCAATTTTAAAGTAGATCTAAAGGCTGTAATTTTCGAGTCCAATAAATTAAAGGTTAAATATTTCTGATTATTGTGGAATTTTCTAGCCTAATTCTCTATTTGTGACCCGTATTTTGCTTTTAGTAGATAATAGATGTTAAGATAATTTAAGATTGTATTCACGTATATTAATAAGATTATCATAACGTTTCAAAAATGTGTTATGTTTTTTTTTCTGGTTTCTCATACTCTTCTAAAAATGTTTCGGAAAAACTTTTCATGAATAACTAAAATGTTTTACCATATTTTAAAACTATTTGTGTATTTAAAAAAATTATGTTAAAAAAAAGGTTCAAGTGTCACAGAAAGGCACTCATGCAATCAAGAAAAACTGCTCACATGGCTTTTGTAGTGTTCATGAATTTTGAACATATGTTAATAGAAATTTTAAAAAGTGTTGGCCTCTTCAAATGTTGGTGTAATTTAAAATTAAATCACAAAATTAAAATTTTGTAATTTTAGAAAATTTTCCATGTAATTTGAAAAATATTCATAATATTAATAAAATATTCATGTATTTTAGAAACTGGCTGTGTGTTTAAGATACAACTAGCAAGGTTGTAAGGGCTAGATCTTTTGTGCATCAAAGTGACTCCAAAATTATTTGGTTGCGTCAAAATACATACAATTCATGAGTTTTCAGAACCCTTCTGACACATTTAAAAATAATAGAGTACTTCCTTGCAGCTAATGTATACCAAATAAAACATTTTCTTCTTAGTTCCTCAGTATAAAGAGAAAAATAAGCATGCTCTAACGCATTCATTGATAAATTATATATGGTGGAATGAACAATGAAAATAGCTAAAAGTTTAGACTATCTTATTTCTGAATGATTAAAATTATTAATATCTTTCTTAAATTAAGAATGTTATATTTCAAGGAAAATAAGTAGTTAAACTACAAAGAGTGATGTCATACCCCATGCCATATAAGGAAACAGCTTGATGATGCACATATGATAGCTAATAGTCGTTGTTAAATAATAAGTGATTAAGCAAGTTTTGATAATTATAGTTCATATATAGATGAATTTTAGGGGAAGCTAAAGGCAAGGAAAAAATACCAGTAAGATGGAAATACAATGGAGAAATACTAAGGTCAATGCACCTATGATAGCCTTTTAATGTTACAAGCAACGTCTATAAGGATAATCAAACCCACTAATGCGATGCGACCACAAACAATGGAATCCCAACTTGGTATGGGGAAAGACGTTGGAACACCAGCCCAACACAGTGGCTTTCGTCTTTGGTCCGGCCATCCACGCAATCCCTGGCTCTCGTGGACGGACTGCACCTCTCCTGCACTCGCGCAGACAAGGCTGGCAAGCAAAGGAGGGGCTGCTGTGTACGTGACCTCGTTAACTAGGCGGGCCAGTAGTGCAGTGCAATGAGACACGCCAAGATCAACTTTTCATTTCACAGTCAAAAAGTTAGAACCGGCAGAGCCGAACGATGCTGTGTACGGTGAGAGTAATCACACAGCAATTTTGTTCATGTGACTAACTTTATGTTTAACCCACGGCAGCATCTTTGTTCATCCAAAATGGCAAACGAGCGTAACCAACTTCTGTCCAGCAATGCGATGGATATGGAACATATTATCAGAGACCGATCTCTTATGTGGGCTATGGGCGACGAGTTCTACATCGAATATAAAACTACCACCTAAGCTGATGGTTAATTAGTTTGATCGATTAGCTAATTATAACTGGCACTCTAACACATAAAATAACAGGTCAAGAAGACAAGATTTGAACTGTACTTTGTTTTATAGGGCATCAAATACAATAGACCCCATGTGACCGTGTTCAGCTCGTCATTAGATTTCCAAGTAGCCTACTGAATAAGTTCCTGTGCATGGGACTGACAGCGTATACGTTTCCGTTGTACCGATCTACTGCTAGTAAAAGGCATATAGGCACTACTACTTACTCCTTAGTATCTTTTGCGTGCGCTAGTATCCAGTACGGAGTAGTACCTGCTATGTACATATAGGCTGCAGTGGCTGCAACTAGAGCCTTTCCCATCTTTTGACTTGCGAAAAGGCAGCATTTCGCGAGCGCGTCCTTAACTCTTAATTCTGGCGATCTTGCTGCGATTTGCCAACAACTTCTTCTATAATGAAATATAAAAGTGTTTAGATCACTAGTTAACGTTTTTATATTTCTTTTCTGGAGGGAGTACTTGCAAAAACATCTTAGGGGCTGTCTAAACGTTGCAGTCGCATTGAGTACAGAGTGCCGCGCGCCGTGGCCTCCCATGCATGGACGCATGCACCGACGGGCTACGGCGACTGATTGGTGTGCGTGCCGTCCGTGAGGTAAACTGCCGTCGTCTTGGACTTAACTAACGTACTACTACGGATGTAAATCTGGTTATTAAGTAGAAGTAGATGTAGGATTATGATCTCCTTCGTCTTGGACTAGCACCGCAAGCACGGATGCTGGCCCTGGGCTGGGGGTGGTCCCTCTGCCGCCACGTCTCAAGATTCCATGTATGCAAGGGTATGCCCTTGTACGCCATGCCATGCGGTCAGTGAACCCCCTTGCCCCTCTTCAAGATGCCATGCATGCAGATGCAGGATGTGACCACCGGAACCCAAGAGAGGACGAGGTGTTGGCCTCCGTGTTGCCCGTGCCCGTGGTACCTGCTGAGTGCTGATGCATCTTGGTCGGCTGCCTGCGACGGACGCGACTGACCGAGCCGATTCCCTTTCCGGTTTCGGCAAGGATTCGCCTGCCCCCCGCATCAGTGGAGGCGCTGCCCTCCCGTTTTGAGCGGCAGCGCAGCACGCCTCTGCTTCTTGGTCGGCTCGCCTGGTTCACCTGCACCGGCAGGCAGCGAGTGGGATCTCCTGTTCGCTGGCTGGTGGTCCGCTCCACAGCGCGCCCCGTGCTACGCTCCTCCTCTCAACGCTGCATTAGTTTCATATATACTTATCACGAGTACCGGAGCTCCCTAATTAAACTAACCAGTGTCCTAGCATTCCTAGGTGCATTTCAGGCAAATGAATCAAGGCAGGTGCAGTCAGGACTGGCCATCAAACCAGAAAATAATGGTTAGGCAAACCAGAGGATTTCATTGAAGTTCAGACAAAGTTTACATAAAAAATTGATATTGCTGGCACTTGTTCTATTTTGGCCTAGCCCAATAACCATTTTTAGAATTCCTAATAAATCATAGAGGCTTGACATCAACATCTGCCCACCGTCGTCCTCAGTTGTGGGACTCCATGAATGCTTGTGTTTTCAGTAACGAAATGCCCCCCCCCCCCGATACTATTCGGAATATCATCTCAGATTTTACGCTTTGGGCCTTCAGATTTAAGGACCCAATTAGTAGGGAGGTTGCCATGTCTTGGCGCCTGTACCTCTTCTCTCGATGTAACCGTTAATGTAATGTGCAACTCGCCCTCGGGCCTTTGAGTAATATATTCAGGTGGGAACCCTCTCCCCCTGGTGATTGTTCAAAACAAAACAAAAAAGATTAGTCCCACACGAACCGATTCGCAACATCTCCGAACGATCCACCTCGGGCCCCATGGATCAATGGCGATGGAGGCGTACATCAAGTTGTGGATGCGGCTCCCTCGTCGGTGGGCCATGGAGGAGCAACGTGGAATAATATCCTCATCACACATAGCATATGGTAGACAAGAAAGAGTATATGGTATATATGGTTTCATCAATAAATGATAAGAAAAATATTTATGTTATAACCCCGAAAGATAAACTCGCAGACTTGGATCCCTATGCCAACATTTTCGGTCATGGATCAACCGAGTGAGGCACACGTCCATGCCGCGCCACTTCACTATGTCAACCTTATAGTAGGGAAGTATTTCTTGTTCAGTTTGTGCATCTTTTTCACCTACGTTTCACATCCATCTCCTAGCCATCACTCATTCATTCTCTCTCAAATATGGATTTATTTAATAAAAAAAATTAAGTAATTAAACCCCAAATATGTCGTGGTGTAAAAATGGATAGTAGTTGACGAAGTGCTATGATGGTGAAAAAATGGATAGTAATTGGAAGATATTTTATTTAAACGTCATATCTATTAGTGGCTAATCTGATAATAGGATGTTAAACCCAATGCGCTTTTCAAACTGCAATATAAGATAAGTGGTATGTATAGTGGTACATACATACTTTGGGGAAATTGGTGGCTTCTACTATAGTTTTTTGCGCAAATGAAGTGAAGAGGCAGATTGAGTGAAAGTATTTATTTCCATGTTGCCTCTTCTCATTGTGGTTGAAGCATCGATCTGGTTGGCCACAGAGAAGGAGAAGGCGAGGTAGACGACGACAACAACATCAACTATTCTCCTTGCGTAGGTGAAAGCATCAAGGGAGAACGAGTATCAGTTTTTTATGGAATTTTTTATTTTTTCGGATCACTGTTCATGTGATCACTAGTAGAAAATAGACCTTTTGTCCATAGCATTAGTCCCGGTCAGGTTTTGAACCGGCACTAATGTGACCATTAGTCTCGGTTCGCGACGGGCATCATTAGTCCCGGTTCGGGACGGATTCGTAACACGAACCGGGACTAAAGGGGGGGGTGGCAAGCTGGTGTCAGCCTGGGGCCCCACGATAACCTTTAGTCCCGGTTCGTGGCACGAACCGGGACTATAGGCTCACCTTTAGTACCAGTTTGTGTCTCGAACCGGGACTAAAGGTCCCCTATATGAACCCTTCGGCCAGCCCGAGCACACTCCTCCCTGTTTTTTCCCTTGTTACTCTTCTTTGTTCTTCCCCTTGCTCGAGCTCACCTCCATTTTTGCCAAAATTTGTCTAGATTTGGAGGCACCCCATCCATCCAAGTGTTCACAAAGGTTAGCAACTTTGTCCTTTCATCTCTCATTGCTAGATTAGCTCTTGCAATGCACTATAAGTATAGTGATTTGTGGGTTTTAGTTTGGGAGTACTTATATGTGGTAGTTTATTTGATTTATATGCAATTTGAGCTCAAATTAACATCTTACTTTGCATGTGTAGGTGTGGTTTACTTAGTGCCTTCCCGTCCCCATCCTAACCACCGTCGATCGCCCGCACCGTCCTATCGCCGGCACCACCTTGGTGAGCCTCTTGTTCTTATCATTTTTATAAAAAAATAACCATGTTTGTAAGATTTAGATAGTTACTTGTATAGTTTTCTTGCCTATATGGTTGTTTGTTATACATAGTGGCATGGTTTTGATATCCATCCCCGTCGACCCTCTTCCGGTTTATGATTGAGATGTGGTATATACTCTCTTTTATAACTATTTGTTGCATTTCGTGTTTATGACAATTATGCCGATCAAGTTGATATAGATACTTTTATCTAGGAGGTATGTGAACCGGAAATTCCAACCGACATAGATATTCTTGTCAAGAATTTAAATTTAGTTGAAAATGAAACAAGTATTTGAAAGAAAAAATGAAAAGAGTTTAAGAAGAGAAGATGAAACTGGAGTTGTATGTTGCAGATGTCGTCGATGATCACAACATAAAGATGGATGCAATGCACTTGAAGATTAGAAAATTGAAAAAATATGCCATTGATAGTGAGGCTTGGTATCACTATGTTGTTGGTCCAATTGTTACCTTAGTTGCCATGTTGATCGCATTTGTTGTTGCATTTAAATGCTTTAGCTAGAGAGTTTGTATGTTGTTTTATGAGAACAAGTGTGTATGAACTTGTATTAATTTGGTCTTTTCGGTGTTGTGTAATGAAGATGAGCCGACAACGGATTACGATGACCGATGCTCTCCCCGGTTCATTAATGGCGTGCATACTTTTCTGGTTGCGGCTGAGGCAAACAAGCGGGTGGATGGTTTTCTGTATTGTCCATGTGCTGGTTGTAAGAATGATCGAAATTACTCTAACTCAAGAACCATTCATGTCCAACTGTTTGAGTCTGGTTTTATGTCCGGCTATAACTGTTGGACCAAGCACGGAGAAAGAGGGGTCCTAATGGAAGAGAATGAAGAAGAAGAGGATGACAACAACTATCGTGGCCATGAGTTCCATGAATACGATGGTACAACAATGGGGGAAGAAGCTGAGCCGGCAATACGGGAAGGAGCTGAAGAAGAGGCATCAGATGAGCCCGCTGATGATCTTGGTCGGGCCATTGCCAATGCAAAGAGAAATTGCGCAAGTGAAAAGGAGAAGCTGAAGTTGCAACGCATGTTAGAGGATCACAAAAAAGGTTGTACCCAAAATTGCGAAGATGACAAGAAAAAGCTGGGTACCACACTGGAATTGCTGCAATGGAAGGCAGAGAATGGTGTATCTGACAAGGCATTTCAAAAGTTGCTGATAATGTTAAAGAAGAAGCTACCAAAGGACAACGAATTGCCAGAGAGTACGTACGAAGCAAAGAAGGTTGTCTGCCCTCTAGGATTAGAGATGGAGAAGATACATGCATGCCCTAAAGACTGCATCCTCTACCGCGGTGAGTACGAGGATTTGAATGCATGCCCGGTATGCTATGCATTGCGCTATAAGATCGGCCACGATGACCCTGGTGATGTTGAGGGCGAGCTCCCCAGGAAGAAGATTCCTGCCAAGGTGATGTGGTATGCTCCTATAATACCACAGTTGAAACGTTTGTTCCAAAAGAAAGAGCATGCCAAGTTGATGTGATGGCACAACGAAGACCGTAAGAAAGACGAGAAGTTGAGAGTGCCCGCTGACGGATCGCACTGGAGACAAATCAAGAGAAAGTAGAAGGACTTTGCAAAGGACGCAATGAACGTATGGTTTGGTTTAAGTGCAAATGGCATTAATCCTTTTGGGGAGCAGAATAGCAATCATAGCACATGGCATGTGACTCTATGTATCTATAACCTTCCTCCTTGGTTGTGCATGAAGCGGAAGTTCATTATGATGCCACTGCTCATCCAAGGCCCCAAGCAACCTAGCAACGACATTGATGTGTACCTAAGGCCATTAGTGGAAGAACTTTTACAGCTGTGGAATGGAAAAGGTGTACGTGCGTGGGATGCGAAAGAACAGGAGGAATTTGACCTACATGTGTTGCTGTTTGTAACCACACATATAGGTGCGTGGGATGCAACTCGTCCTCGGGCCTTTGAGTAATATATTTAGGTGGGGACCCTCTCCCCCTGGTGATTGTTCAAAACAAAAACAAAAGTTTAGTCCCACACGAACCGATTCGCAACATCTCCGAACGATCCACCTCGAGCCCGATGGATCAATGGCGATGGAGGCGCACATCAAACTGTGGCTCCCTCATCAGTGGGCCATGGAGGAGCAACATGGAATAATATCCTCATCACATATAGCATATGGTAGATAAGAAAGAGTATATGGTATATATGGTTTCATCAATAAATGATAAGAAAAATACTTATGTTATAACCCCGAGAGATAAACTCACAGACTTGGCTCCCTATGCCAACATTTTCGGTCGCGGATCAACCGAGTGAGGCACACGTCCATGTCGCGCCACTTCACTGTGTCGTGAGGTAATACTAGCGCCGAAGAAGCGCGGCGCACACTGCGCCCATGAACAAGTTCGTCTGCATTTTGACGAAATAAGCAAGAAAACAACATGTATTACATTAAAAAATTAAAAACAGGAACGCGAATTCTATTTTTAAATCGTGATCTATGTGCGTACGTAACAAACATTAAATAATTTAACGAATTAAGTAAACCGGCTGGCCTATTAATATTTTACCATAAGCACATAGTTCCCCCTTTTATAAGTAAAAATATATGACATGCACGGTAGCAATATGTTGGATTTATCCTCATGTGGTATGTTTGATCAATAGTGTGATTGAATGGGATTGGTACCAATGTATAGAGACCTTATAGTAGGGAAGTATTTCTTGTTCAGTGTGTGCATCTTTTTCACCTACGTTTCGCATCCATCTCCTAGCCATCACTCATTCATTCTCTCTCAAATCTGGATTTATTTAATAATTTTAATTTTTTTAAGTAATTAAACCCCAAATATATTGTGGTGTAAAAATGGATAGTAGTTGACGAAGTGCTATGATGGTGTAAAAATGGATAGTAACTGGAAGATATTTTATTTAAACGGCGTATCTATTAGTGGCTAATCTGATAATAGGATGTTAAACCCAATGCGCTTTTCAAATTGCGATATAAGATAAGTGGTATGTATAGTGGTATATACATACTTCGGGGGAAATTGGTGGCTTCTACTATAGTTTTTTTGCGCAAATGAAGTGAAGAGGCAGAATGAGTGAAAGTTTTTATTTTCATCTTGCCTCTTCTCATTGTGGTTGAAGCATCGATCTGGTTGGCCACAGAGAAGGAGAAGGCGAGGTAGACGACGACAACAACATCAACTATTCTCCTTGCGTAGGTGAAAGCATCGAGGGAGAACGAGTATCAGTTTTTTATGGAATTTTTTATTTCTTTCGGATCATTGTTCATGTGATCACTAGTAGAAAACATACCTTTTGTCCATAGCATTAGTCCCGGTCAGGTTTTGAACCGGCACTAATGTGACCATTAGTCCCAGTTCGGGATGGACATCATTAGTCCCGGTTCGGGACGGATCTTTAGTCCCGGTTCGTAACACGTCTCATTCGGATTACCAGGCAAAGAAAAGATTATTGAGGAGGCGCAGCAAGCCAGCGAGACGATGGGATGCGAGACATATCTTTACCCACAGGTCAAAGTTGAGGCATATTTTGAAACCTGACGGGGAGACCACTGAAATGTGGAGTTGTGGTCGAGAAGACCATGTTACCTTCACGCATTAGGACATCTCAAACACTCATCCGGAAACCAGACATCTCATCCGTCCACGGACAAGGATGCAGAGGCGGCCGTCCAATGCTTTTCACGTGCAATTCAAAGCAACTTTGAACAAGCCGGACAAGATCCATGCAAACCAGAGGATTTCAATGAAGTCCACACATAGTTTACATCTGGCCTCCACATCAACATCTGGCCTACCGTCGTCCTCTCCATCTTCTGGAAGCCGTGGGACTCCCTAACGAGATGCATGCCCCCCTAGATACTATTAGGAATATCATGTCAGATTTTATGCTTTGGGCCTTCGGATTTAAGGACCCAGTTAGTAGGGTACCTCTTCTCTCGATGTAACCATTAATTTAATGCGCAACTCCCCTCGGGCCTTTGAGTAATATATTCAGGTGGAGACCATCTCCCCCATCCCCCCCCCCGATGATTGTTCGAAACAAAAAAAATGTTTAGCCCCACACCGATTGATTCGCAACATCTCCGAATGATCCACCTCAGGCCCCATGGATCAATGGCGATGGAGGTGCACATCAGGTCATCGAAGCGACTCCCTCGTCGGTGGGCCATGGAGGAGCAACATGGAATAACATCCTTGTCACATATAGCATATGGTAGATAAGAAAGAGTATATATATATATGGTTTCATCAAAAATGATAAGAAAGAATGTTTATTTTATAACCCCGAAAGATAAACTCGTAGACTTGGCACCCTATGCCAACATTTTCGGTCGCAGATCGATCGAGTGAGGTGCACGTCCATGCCGCGCCACTTCACTGTGTGGTGAGGTAATACTAGCGCCAAAGAAGCGTGATGCACGCCGCACTCATGAACAATTTTGTCCGCATTTTGATGAAATAAGCAAGAAAACAACATGTATAACGTGGAAAAAATGAAAACAAGAACATGAATTCTATTTTTAAACCATGATCTATGTACGTACGTAACAAACATTAAATAATTTAACAAATTAAGTAAACCTACTGGACTATTAATATTTTTCCATAAGCACATATTTCCCCCTTTTATAAGTAAAAATATATGATAGGCGCGGTAGCAATATGTTGGATTTATCCTCATGTGGCATGTTTGATCAATAGTGTGATTGAATGGGAAAGGTACCAATGTATAGAGACCTTATAGTAGGGAAGTTTTACGCGGAAGTATTTCTTGTTCAGTTTGTGCATCTTTTCACCTACGTTTCACTTCCATATCCTAGCCGACACTCGTTCATTCTCTCTCAAATATGAATTTATTTAATAAATTTAAAATTTAAAATTTTATAAGTAACTTAAACCCCCAAATATATCGTGGTGTAAAAATGGATAGTAGCTGACGAAGTGCTATGATGGTGTAAAAATGGATAGTAATTGGCAGATATTTTATTTAAATGCGGTATCTATGAGTGGCTAAAATCTGATAATAGGATGTTAAACCCAATGCACTTTTCAAACAGTGATATAAGATAAGTGTTATATACATACTTTGGGGGAAATTTGTGGCTTCTACTATAGTTTTTTGCACAAATGGAGTGAAGAGGTCGATTGAGTGAAAGTTTTTATTTCCGTGTTGCCTCTTCTCATCGTGGTTGAAGCAACAATTTGGTTGGCCACAAAGAAGGAGAAGGCGAGGTAGAGGACGACAACAACATCAGCTATTATCCTAGCATAGGTGAAAGCATCGAGGGAGAAGGAGTATCAGTTTTTTATGAAATTATTATTTCTTCCGGATTACTGTTCATGTAATGCATAGTGCTAATTTACTATTTTTATTGTTCTGGTTTATTCGGGTGTATTATTCTAGGTTATAATTCAGGTATTGCTCCAATTTATTTTTCAGATGGGTTATTGTTCTTGGTTTATTCACGTATTGTACCCTTTCAATGGTATGACTCTTCCGGGATGAGGGAGGAGGAGTCTTAGTTTTTTTTTTTTTGGTATTTCTTTTGGATTATTTTTCATGTTAATGCATATTGTTGATTTATTTTTTTGTTCCGGTTTATTTGGGTGCATTGCTCTGGGTTACAATTTGGTTACTGTTTGATTTATGGTTCGGGTGGGTTAATGTTTTTGGTTTGTTTGGGTGTTGTTCCATTTAACTGGGTTTACTGTTCTGGGATATTCGGGTTTGCGGTGTCGGTTTATTTGCGCTATTGTTTCGGTTACAAGTTTTGGGTTTATTCGGATATTGAGTCATTTTTTGTTTCGGTAATTGTTAGTGTAATGTTCACTAATTTCGTGGTCTAAAAAGGATAGTAATTAGTCAAGAATTCATTTTTCCCATGGATTACTATTCATGCAAACATATTGTGTTGGCCTACTATTTTGTGCCTCATCAACACCATCACTGGGAAGGATTGGGAGACGATTGAGGCAGTTCTGCATATGGACATGTATTGTCTCAATAGGACATGATATAACTTTAAATACAGAGATAATGTGCAGCATATGAGCTCCAAAAATGCGTAAAATATGAGCCATCACTGTCCAATAAGTTTAGTTATAGGCATGTCTTTTAAGAGTTCACTTACTTCCATCAAGGTTCATCAGAAGGAATTTAGTCTTTTGTAAATTGATCAATGGTGGTTGCTCACGTTTGTTGTGCATACAAAATCTGTTGTTCAGCCATGTCCCGTTCCTTGGTGTCTAGACACAATTACTATTGATAATTTCAAGGAGGAGTTGGTGCAACGAGGGTTGAGCATAAATGATTTTATCTATGGTAGAAGGAGGCTAGATAGGTTCGATTCTTGGTAGACTATTGAATTGTATTTTTACAAGAAACCCGATTGGTTTACACAGCTAGCTCCTGTTGTTGCTCGGCATGCAGCAGATGTTACTGCGCATGGAGCAATTGTTGTCGAAGCTCCATTTTTCTTGATCAAGATCAAATTGTTGTTGAGCATGGAGCAGTTGGTGGTGAGCATGGATCAATTGTTGCTGACAATGCTGAAATTGTTGTTGATCATCTTGCAAGTGTAGGTTGTAGCTACTCAGGATTACCAGCCAGGGTTTGCTGAAGATTCAATTGTGGATGAAGCACTTTGGTTCAGTCAAGCTAATGGACAACATGATTGTCATTTTCTTTTGGATGAAGAGCATAGTGTCCATGAATGCAGTTTTGATGAGGACCTTGATATTTTTGCTGAGACAAAAAACATGAGAAGAGAATATGAAGAGAAGAGGCAGAAAGAGATGAAGTAAAATTGTGTTCAATTGAAGGATGAGTATCAGGACTTCTTTGTTGTTGATCATACCGACAATGAAGAAGTGTCACTCATAAGTGTTGAAGCACATTTGTTTTTCAAATATAGAAGAGGCAAAACATATGATTTTTTTACAGATAAGAAGATGGCTCTACAAAAGAGAATGGGAGAGAAGAGAAGTGCAGATAAGAGAACAGTCCAAAAGAGAAGGGTAATCAAGGAGAAACTAGTTGAGAAAACAAAAAAATCAAGGAAGGAGGACTATGGTTTATCTTTTGAGAAAAGAAAAAAATCAACCCTATAATGCAATTTGATGATTTAGTTATTAGCAGACAACTTTCATGTTTTGGTTTGCTTCTCTGAATTTGAATAATCCAATTGCTCTACGAAAATCATGTGTGTTAGTGAACTATTGAACTCATGTGTGTGTTCATTGACCCAGATTTCTACCTTCAATTTGAATCATCAAATGCATTTCTACTTTTGCTCTTGCTCATGTCAACATACTACATTGCATTTAAATACTAATCGTAGCAAACTGATACGTTGCATAACAAACTTAAGTCCACAAATTGTTCAACCATACATTTAGACTACTCATTGATCACACATTGTTCAAACTTACTGCGATTGAAACTGCAAACACAAACTTAAGACTGCAAATACTCTCATTAATCAAACTTACTTCAATTGGAACTAAAGTCGATTACTACTATGGAGATGGTGCACGTGCCAGGCACACCGAGCCGTGGACAACCAGATTATCCATCTGGATGGGCATGGTGGCGGTACTCGACTATGGTGGTGGGGCAAAGATGGAATTTTCCTCGTCCTCAATGATGAGCTACGTCGTTGGCACTGCATGCCCACTGAAGCTAGTACCACATGCGCCAAAGGAGCTGGCAAGACATTGGCTTGATGGACTCACTCGACATAGCAGGGCACCAGCTTGTTGCCATGTGTTGCCTCCATTTCCCACAACAATGCATAGATGTGAAGCATAACACTACAACATTTGCTCTATTTTGCAATGTTTCATGTGTGTCACATATAACCGTTTCTCGTCACGTAAAATGCCACCGCGATGTTTTTTGGTCGTCACCCCGATCGTATTCTTTACACATAATTTTCCTATTGAAATTTTGGATACCCCCTCCACATAAAGGTGATCCCGTTTTGAATTGAAGAAACTCCCTAATAAATTGACATATACTTATCTTGATGAAAAGAAAATATATCATGTTATTATTTATTCTAACCTTTCAGTGCATGAATAAAAAGGTTGTTGAGGACTCTATAGAAATATTGTGCTGCAATTGGATATATGCTAGATGATCTCAAGGGCATTAGTCCAACTATGTGTCAACACAAAATCCATATAGAGCTACATGCTAAACCCGTTGTTGATCATCAACGGTGCTTCAATCCTAAGATGAAGGAAGTGGAAACAAATGAAATATTAAAACTTCTGGATGCATGTATAATTTATTCTATAACTGATAGTAGATGGGTAAGTCGTGTTCATTGTGTTCCTAAGAAAGGTGGTATTACTGGTGTCCCGCAAAGAGTTTCACTGGTTATAGGATGCTTAAATAATTTGGAAAGTTAAATAATGCTACTAGAAAAGATCATTATCATATTCCATTTATTGATTAAATGTTAGAAATTTTACCTAGGCACACACACTTTTGCTTCTTAGATGGATATTATGGTTTATCTCAAATCCCTATTCATCCCAAAGACATGAGAAGAATACTTTTACTTGCCCTTTTGGAGAATTTTCTTATAGACATATGCCATTTGGTTTATGTAATGCACATGTCACATTTCAAAGATGAGAAATAATGATGAAATTTTCATGGACAATTTCTCTGTATATCAAACTTCTTCTGATGACTGCTAGAACAACCTTGACAGAGTTTTGCAGAGATGTGAGGAAACTTGTATTATCTTGAACTAGGAGAAGTTCCACTTTAGGGTGAATGATGGTATAGTCCTTGGGCATAGATATCTAAAAGAGGCACTAAAGTGGATAAAGCTAAAGTTAAGGCTATTGAGAAAATGCCATGTCCTAAATATATCAATGGTATAAGGAATTTTCTTGGTCATTTTGGATTCTATAGAAGGCTTATTAAGGATTTTTTTTCTAAAATTTCTAGGATGTTTTTTTGATGATGATTGTGTATAAGCCTTTGAAATTCTTAAGAAATCTTTGATTACTACTCCTGTTGTTCAGCCACCTGATTGGAAATTACCTTTCAAAATTATGTATGATGCCATTTATTAGGCTATATGGGTTGTCCTTGGTCAGAGAGTTCTTAAGAAATTGAGTGTTATTCACTATGATAGTAAAACATTGGATAATGCTCACAAATTTTTTGATACTATTGAGAAAGAATTTCTAGCAGTTGCTTTGCTTGTGATAAGTTTATACCATATATTGTTGATTCTAAAGTTACAATTAACATTGTTCATGCTGATATGAAATACATTATGGATATGAAAGATGATAATCCTACGATTTATTAGGTGGGTGCTTTTGTTACAAGAATTTGATTTGCAGTCGTTGATATAAAGGGAGCTGAAAATCCTACAGGAGATAACTTTTGTAGGATGGAAAATATTATTTATGACCCAATTCCTGTCAATGATAGTTTTTCGTATAAGCAACTGGTTGTTCTATATACTTCCTCTCGTGACAATCCTTGGTATGCTGATTATGCAAACTTTATTATTGCTAAATATTTACCACCTAAGTTTACATACCAACAAAAGAATAAAGGGTTTTTTATCATTTATGCCACTGGTTGTATCTCAGTACTCGGTTTTGCCACTAGAAGTTTCAACTCCTCAAAAATCCCATCGATCAATTAGGCACGTGCTCAAAAATGTCACTAGACATCATTAGTATGAGCGTAAAACCCGTTTACCATGTGACATGATCAAAATACACATGGACCAACATGTCAGCTCTCCGTCTATCTCACTATGATAAAGTATGGGTACCACTCGATCCACAACAGCATTCCTATTTTTCTCTGAAATTATCCGCTTAGCTACTCCTAACAAGTGGCCCGTGCTTATAATTGTGAGATAGAGAGAGCTGGCATGTGGGTCTAGGGTATTTTATTCATATTACCTGGTGAATGGGTTTGACTTGATAATAACGATGTTTAGTGGTATTTTTTAGCTAAAATCAATGGATCAATGTAATTTCTGAGGTTTCTAATGGCATGTTTGAGGAAGCATCACATGAAACAATAGCATTTTTGAGCAGTCGTAACTTATAATAGCAAAACTGAGTAGTGGAAGACAACCGGCAGCATAAATGCTAAAACCCCATGAATAAATTATTATTTGATTAAAGACATTAGTTTCGGGATGACCCACATTTGTAGAAAGAAGGAGTATATGATATTATTGGACGTTGTATACCTGAGTATGACCAGGAACAAATTGTGACCAAGTGTCACTCTAGTCCATATGGAGGACACCATGCTAGGGATAGAACTGCATACAAGGTATTGCGATCTGAGTTTTATTGGTCTACTGTTTTTAAAGATGCACGTTTTTTTATGCTTTCTTGTGATGAATTTCGAAGAGTCGAAAATGCCAGAACACGTCAGGAAATTAATATAAATTATTCGCTTGTTACTGAACCATTCGATGTTTGGGGATTTTATTATATGGGTCCTCTTTCTTCCTTGCATGGTTATACTCATATTCTAATTGCTATTGATTATGCGACTAAATGGATATAAGTTATCCCTCCTAAAAGTATTGATCATAAAACTACTATTAAAATGTATAAAGATATTATTTTTATGAGGTTTGAATCCCTAAATATTTAATGACTGGTGGTGGTTCACATCTTATTCATGGTGCTTTCAGGAAAGTTTTTGCTAAATATTATGTAAACCACTGAGTAGCATTGCCTTATCGTCCTTAGTCTAGTTGGCAAGTAGAATTAAGTAAGTGAGAGATAAAATTAATATTGCAAATGGCTGTTACTAAAGCTAGAAGGAATTGGTCTACGAAATTACATATCTACTCTGAGCATATAGAACTGCTTATAGAAATCTTATGGGTATGTCTCCTTAAAAGATGGTTTATGAAAAAACATGTCATTTACCTCTTGAGCTAGAATATAAAGCCTATTGAGCAATTAAAGAATTTAATTATGATTTGAAGCTTGCGGGTGAAAAAATATTATTTGTTTTGAGTTCTCTTGATGAGTGGAGAATCGAGACCTATGAAACTGTTAAGCTATTTAAAGAAAAGGATAAGAGATGGCATGATAAATAAAATAAAAATGAGAATTTAATATTTATGATAATGTTATTTGGTACAAGTCTCGTTTTAGACATTTTGCAGACAAACTTCTCTCCAAATGGAAATGAACATATGTCATCGAAGAAGTTTACCGTTCTGGAGCGATCAAAATCGAGAACGCCGAAGAAAATAAACAGAAGGTGGTTAATAGGCAAAGACTTAAACATCATATTGCAGGTAATTCCATTAACATTGATTCAGATGTTATTTCAGTGATTACACATGAAGAATACATAGAAGAGACCTTCGGGAGAAAACGTGAGGAAGTCATAGCTCACCGAGCGAGGAGAGAGCTGAGTAATGTAACGTGGGTAAAGGTGGTCACCGGCTGCCTTAAAGCATGCATGCGAGGATCACAGGAACATCAATGGTATTATGGTTGTTTACAAACAAATAATTCTAGTAGGTGAACAGGTTAGCCAATACATGACTAAGGAAAACGCTCGTCTCCGTTCCCGTCAGAACAAAGACATTGGGAATATGGTCACCGAGCTGGTTTTACAGTGACACAACTCTAACTCGCAAAACGGTGGATGTAGATGGTGGGAGTTGTAGGCATGGTGATTTTGCATCCGGCCAGGGTGAAAAGAAAACAATAATGCAACCACATGTCTGTCCAATCAAAGTCCTGGTTCACCCCGCCCACGGTCAAATTGTATGCGACAGCATGGTGTACACCCCACACGTATTGCATCGTACTCCCTACCGTACACGCTACTTGGACCAACAATTAATTAAAGTGGCACAGATGCTCATGGCTTTTTTACAGCGAGGGTACAGGCTAGCTGGAGCAGTCGCGTACCTAGTCATACTCATAGCTCTAGACTGGCTACTATTACCACGACGCAGACATAGTCTGTGCGCCTGAAAAACGTATAGACCGGTCAAAAGATCTTCTCACCTCACCAAAACCTCCCTCTCTCTTTTTTCTATTGTGTGTGGGAGAGAGGTGGCACTCGGTTCTGATTTTTTCCTCTACATGTTTTTACAGTTTGCTGCTCAGCAATGTAGTACTAGCATCTTTGTCTGCCTGTCTCCTCCGCGCCTATATAAGGACGGGCTTGTAGTGAAGCTCTCATCCGCAAACCAACGCCTAGCACAATGGCAAACACATACCGTCACATCTTCCTCGAAGCCGTTGATGCCTTTTGCTGGTTGATGCGCACAGTTTTTGGCATGTTTGCCTTAGTGATATTGCTAACCATATTTGCTTCCATTCATACACCATCTGATGATAGCTCTCCCACTGCTAGTCCCACTCCCACCTCCTATCATGGCACTTGTGATGTGAACAAGTTGCGTGATAACAGCTCCATTTATGTGCGCTATGTAGTTTGCGCTATGGTCATCGCCAATGCGTTGATGGTTTTTGTTCGGACGGTTGCGCATGGGGCAGCCAAGGACCACAAGCGGGTCGCCGCCTGGGAGGACGCAGCTTACAAGGCTGCATTCGATGCCGTGGCGGCGGCCGAGGTGGCTGTCCAGGACGCCAAGAACATCGTCGACGACCTCAACGGCGTGGAGCGCCGGAATCTAGCCGCCGGCGTTGTGGCGGTCGGTCAGCTCGTCCTGGAGTGGAGGCTCGCCGTGGATAGGGCGGAACGCCTGAAGCCCAAGGAAGGTATTGCTCGCCTCGACACACGGTGGAGAATTGCTGCGCGTTAAGCTTTCTTTGCGGCTGTTTGTGCACATTACATCGGTACGGGTTGTGCAGGATACGCATATTACTGCTCCATAAAGATAGACACCAAGTGCGTGATTAGCTTCCTGACAATCTTTCTGTCCGTGCTCATTGGAGTTGTATCGACGACCATTCATGCTCTCTTGCTCTGGGTATCCTCGACCCAAAACTGATCGGTGTCTAGAGTTTGAAACCTATTTAGATCTCTCTTGTTTAGTTAAGGTCAGTGCTTCAAAACTGATGCTCAGTGTACGAGGAATGATCAGTGTTTAGATTAGTGTAGTGTTGTTCGTGCTTCAAAGCTGATGCCCGCCTGTGGGCAAGATCAGTTAGATTTATGTAATTTAGATTTATGTAAGGGATGGTTCAAACTCAGTCGAATCGAAAAATGGTTTTATCATTAGAGTAACTTTGATTATCTCCGTTTTATCTTACCATGCATCCTTGAGATGGCAGAAGGGATTTGTGCATGTACTTTTCTGTTATTTTCCTGTGGAGAAGCATGGGTCACCGGCCGCAGCCGAGTTTCTATGGAAAGACGAAGCCTCTGCTCGACCTGGGCGTGTGACCCACCCGTCTCCCTTCTTCTTTTTTTGATTTTATTTATGCCCAGAACGTCTATCTTTGTTTGTGCACATTCGTTTTTATCATAGCCTACAAGTTGTTCGGTGAAATATCCAAGCTGCTACAGTGGAAGATTAATATGTGCAATGATTTATGCTCGATTATCTACTGATCAATGTATGTTCCATGAGATGTAGCTCCAGTCCGTAATAACATGCGAGAGTACTATGCATACCTGTTCCTAGTTGTGCTATTCAGGCATTGAAAGAGATCAATATGTTTCTAATTCGGGTCTCCTAATGGATTCTCATTTATGTGTCCTTTATTAAAGGAGTTACGTCGTCAATTCTTATGTGTCTTCTGCATAATCTACCTATATCGTATTGCACATGTTAAACGTAATACATACAGACGGTTGGAGTCTTCCTTTACAAACTAAGCAGCTAGCTTTGTTTCGTTGACATCATAATATGTACATTCTCTTGGATATAGTTCCAACAGATCAAATCTAGAGCATCTGTAGACTACAAATCTCTGTTACGTGAAACAACACAAATCATATTTTCTGATGGTTGAGTAACTGATTGAATTTGTAACTTATTGGGAATCTTACATGAAAAATATAGAGAAAGTAACTGTTTACATGCCATATATATTGCTGCATCCCTCCATTGTTTCATTGTTTTTGTGCATTGCATATTTAAATTTACAATCACCCTCGAAAGATATATTTACAATCAGATATTTAAAAAGAGGCTTTGCTAATTATGCCGATGCCAAACATATTTAGCTACATTTTGTACAACACATTTTGTGTAAATTTACTTTGATGTGCATCTTTCCACTGTGAGAACAAATATTCACTTGGTTTTGCATTTATAATTAATCATTTTCTGTTGTTAGGAACAGATTTCTATGATGTCCTTTAAATTATGTGTTCCCTTCGTCTATGACCTTTAAAATTATGCAAGTCTTTACTTTGCTTAATTACTTTATGTACGATTTGTTCTCCGGCAGGGCATATTCGGAGGTTTTTGTGTGGCCGTGATCATTTTGTTAGAATTAATGGGCTTGGCTCATCTACAAATTCCGAAATCTCAATTGAGCCCAAGAATAGAATGGCAAGTGGTGGTGCGGTGGTACTGAAGTTTAGTACCATACTGCTAGTTGAGGAAGTGTTGGACCTCTTTATATAGTGGATTCTCTCCACCACTCTGAGTGTGTGTTGAGAAGAGAAAGGGGAAGACCACATGCGCGTTCGCTCGCCTCGCCTTGCTTGGGCATGGTGTGGCGGCACGTACGTGCGACATGCGCGTGAATGGTCTGTTGCCTTGCGGGGACGCGACTTCCTTTTGCCGTTTTATTTTTATGGCTTGGCAGACAAGTTAATTATTTTCTTGTCCGATAAGTATACGGCTTACAAACCTAGTCGGTTTGAGATAGTGATCGCGACATGGTGACGTGGCTTGAGGCTGCGTCGGTATTTCCCCAAAGAGAAAGGGATGATGCAACACATGGACGGTAAGTATTTCCGTCAGTTATGAAACTAAGGTTATCGAACCAGTAGGAGGATCACCAACACCCAATAAACATCACCTGCACACAAACAACAAATACTTGCAACCCGACTTGAAACAGAGGTTGCAAATCTCTCTACGGCAACACGATAGATTAGGTAGTAATAGCTAGGAGAGATAGATCTCTCAAGAACACAAAATAAATAGAGTAAATGTACAACAATATATTTTTGGGTTTTTTGGTTTTGTATATCTGAAAACAAAGAGTGCAAAAACGTAGATCGGAAAGCAATATGATGGAAAAGTAGACGCGGGGGTCGTAAAGTTTACTAGTGGCTTCTGTCATGAGTATCGCGCATGGTGGCTGAACAAATTACTGTTGGGCAATTGGTAGAAAATCGAATAGTCATGACAATATCCAAGACAATGATCATTATGGGTCAATAGCTCCTGTGCGACACTTTTGAGGTGAATTGGAAAGGATGCGATGTAGTTAACGAAAATGGCTCTCGCGAGATGTTTTAGAAGCCCAAATAGCCAAGGCCCACTCGGGCGATTTAAATGGTCGTCAACGGGACTAAGGTTATGTTTAAGACATGCGGGCCTGCTACTTCTTGAGCTTGCGTTGTTTTTCCCTTGAAGAGGAAAGGGTGATACAACAAAGTAGAGATAAGTATTTCCCTCAGTTTGAGAACCAAGGTATCAATCCAGTAGGAGTATCAAGATGAGGCACCAAGGCACCTACACAAAAACAAACAAACTTGCAACCAACGTGATAAAGGGGTTGTCAATCCCTTTACGATTACTTGCAAGGTGAGATCTGATAGTAATAATAAGTAGATGTAAATAAATAAATAAAAGTGCAACAAGGTATTTTTGGTACTTTTGTATGTAGATCTGAATATATAATGTGGAAAATAGAACCGGGGGCAATAGTGTTCACTAGAGGCTTCTCTCATGATAGCAAGTATTACGGTGGGTGAACAAATTACTGTCGAGCAATTGATAGAATAGCGCAAAGTCATGACGATATCTAAGGCAATGATCATATATAGGCATCACGCCCGACACAAATAGACCGATACTTTGTGCATCTACTACTATTACTCCACACATCGACCGCTATCCAACATGCATCTAGTGTATTGAGTTCATAACAAACAGAGTAACGCTTTAAGCAAGATTATATGATGTAGAAGGATAAATTCATGCAATATGATATAAACCCCGTCTTTTTACCCATGATGGCAACAACATGATGCGTGCCTCGCTACCCATTCTGTCACTAGGTGAGGAAACCGCACGGTATGAACCCAAAACCAAGCACTTCTCCCATTGCAAGAATTATAGATCAAGTTGGCCAAACGAAACCCATAACTCGAAGAGACTTACAAGGATATGAAATCATGCATATAAGAAATCAGAGGAGACTCAAATAATATTCATACATAATCTGATCATAAATCCATAATTCATCGGATCTCGACAAACACACCGCAAAAGAAAGTTACATCGAATAGATCTCCATGAAGATCATGGAGAACTTTGCATTGAAGATCAAAGAGAGAGAAGAAGTCATCTAGCTACTAGCTATGGACCCGAGGGTCTGTGGTGAACTACTCACGCATCATCGGAGAGGCAATGGTGTTGATGAAGATGGCCACCGGAGATGGATTCCCCTCCGGCAGGATGCCGGAACGGTCTCCCGATTGGTTTTTGGTGGCTACAGAGGCTTGCGGCGGCGGAACTTTCCGATCTAGGTTTAGTTCCGGAGGTTTTTGTATTTATAAGACCAGATGGCATCGAGAACAAGTCAGGAGGACCCACGAGGGAGTCACGAGCCCCCTAGGCGCGCCCAGGGGGGAGGCCGCGCCTCCTAGGCTCGTGGCTTCCTCGGGACTCCTCTCCGGTATCTTTTCCTTCTGGTATTTCTGATACTTTCCATAAAAAATCACGGCGAAAGTTTTATTCCGTTTGGACTCCGTTTAATATTCCTATCTGAAAAAGGTCAAAAACACGAAAAAAAACAGGTACTGGCACTGGGCACTAAGTTAATAAGTTAGTCCCAAAAATGATATAAAATAGCATATTCATGCATATAAAACATCCAAAGTTGATAATATAATAGCATGGAACAATAAAAAATTATAGATACGTTGGAGACGTACCAAGCATCCCCAAGCTTTACTCCTGCTCGTCCTCGAGTAGGGAAGTGATAAAGAACGAATTTTTGATGTGGAATGCTACCTAACATATTTGTTCTTTTTAACTTCTTTATTGTGGCATGAATGTTCAGATCCATAAGATTCAAAACAATAGTTTAATATCGACATGGAAACAATAATACTTCAAGCATACTAGCAAAGTAATCATGAACTTTTGAAATAACAAGGCCAAAGAAAGTTATCCCTACAAAATCATATAGTCTGGCTATGCTCCATCATCCCCACACAACGAATTTAAATCATGCACAACCCCGGTATTGGCCAAGTAATTGTTTTCGCACTCTTACTTTCTCAAACCTTTTCAACTCTCACGCAATAGATGAGCGTGAGCCATGGATATATCACTATAGGTGGAATAGAGTGTGGTGGAGGTTGTGAGGCAAAAAGGAGGAGATGGTCACATCGACTCGGCGTATCAATGGGTTATGGAGATGCCCATCAATAGATATCAATGTGAATGAGTAGGGATTGCCATGGAACGGATGCACTAGAGCTATAAGTGTATGAAAGCTCAAAAATAAAAACTAGTGGGTGTGCACCCAACTTGCTTGCTCACGAAGACCTAGGGCAATTTGAGGAAGCCCATCATTGGAATATACAAGCCAAGTTATATAATGAAAATTCCCACTAGCATATGAAAGTGACAAAACAAGAGACTCTCTATCATGAAGAACATGGTGCTATTTTGAAGCACAAGTGTGGAAAAAGATAGTAGCATTGTCCCTTCTCTCTTTTTCTCTCATATTTTTTGCTTGGGATCTTTGGCCTCTCTTTTTTTCATTTTATTTTTATTTTTTCCATTTTTTATTTGGGCGCTTTGGCCTCTTTTTTTTATTTCCTCACATGGGACAATGCTCTAATAATGATGATCATCACACTTTTATTTACTTACAACTCGATACTTAGAACAATAATAACTCTATATGAATGAAAGTGATGGCACATGTCATGAGACGGAACGGTGGAAGTTGCATGACAATATATCTCGGAATGGCTATGAAAATGCCATAATAGGTAGGTATGGTGGTTGTTTTGAGGAAGGCATACGGTGGGTTTGTGCACCGGCGAAAGTTGCGCGGCATTAGAGAGGCTAGCAATGGTGGAAGGTGAGAGTGCATCTATACCATGGACTCACATTAGTCATGAAGAACTCATATACTTATTGCGAAAGTTTTATCAGTAATCGAAAAAAAGTGTTAAACACATACTCCTAGGGGAACGGTTGATAGGAGTTAACCATCGCGCGATCCCGACCGCCACACAAAGGATGCCAATCGATAAATCAATTATGCTCCGACTTCCTAACATAGCGGTTCACCATACGTGCATGCTACGGGAATCACTAACCTCAACACAAGTATTTCTAGATTCATATCACCCTACTATCATAACTCTAATATTATCACCTCTATATCTCAAAACTAATCCCGAGGAATCAAACTTCTCTTATTAATCAATGCACTTGAATATGAAAGTTTTTATTATATCCTCTTTGGATGCCTATCATATTTAGGACTAATTTCATAGCACACGCCAATTACCAAGTTACTTAGAGAGAGCACTCTCAAAATGATATAAGTGAATATCGAGAGTTTTTATTTCTACAAAATATGACACTGCCGTGCTCTACAAAGATTTAAGTGAAGCACTAGAGCAAAATTAATTAGCTCAAAAGATATAAGTGAAGCTCATGGGAGCAAAATTACCAAGCTCAAAATATATAAGTGAAGCACATGTGAGAAAAATTACCAAGCTCGAAAGATATAAGTGAAGCACATGTGAGCAAAATTACCAAGCTCAAAAGATATAAGTGAAGCACATATGAGCTAAATTGCCTAACTCAAAAGATATAAGTGAAGCTCATTGAGTATTCTAACAAATTCACGATGAATGCATGTCCCTCTCAAAAGGTGTGCAGCAAGGATGATTGTGATAAAACAAAAGGCAAAGACTCCTATAATACGCTACGCTCCAAGCAAACACATATCATGTGGTGAATAAAAATATAGCTCCAAGTAACGTTACCGATGAATTGAAGGCGAAAGAGGGGATGCCTTCCCGGGGCATCCCCAAGCTTAGGCTTTTTGGTGTCCTTGAATTTGTCTTGGGATGACTTGGGCATACCCAAGATTAGGCTCTTTCCACTCTTTATTCCATTGTCCATAAAAACATCACCCAAAACTTGAAAACTTCACAACACAAAACTTAAACAGAAACTCATGATAACATTAGCATAAGAAAACAAACCACCAACTTTTTAGGTACTGTAGTAAACTTAATTTCCATTTATATTGATGTTATATTACTGCATTCTCACTTTTCCATGGCTCGTACCCCCCGATACTAACCATAGTTTCATCAAAATAAGCAATCAACACAACAAAAACAGAATCTGTCAAAAACAGAACAGTCTGTAGCAATCTGTATATTTCGTATTCCTGTGCTAACCCAAAAATTCTTAAACAATTATTAAAATTAGGGAAATTTGCATATCAATCATTACCAAAAAGAATCAACTCAAAAGCTCTTTATGGATAGGAAATAAAAATAATTTCGTGAGCACAAAGTTTCTGTCTTTTTCCAGCATGATTAAACAACTATCACCAAAACTAATCATAAAGGTTCTACTTGGCACAAACACTAACTAAAAAATAGAAAACACAATAATAGCAGAATCATGATGGTGTGGACTCAAAAAAACAGAAAGTAAAAAATAAAAAATAAATCTATTTATTGGGTTGCCTCCCAACAAGCGCTATCGTTTAACGCCCTTAGCCAGGCATAACGATTTCAATGATGCTCACAATAAGAGTAGTAATTGAGATATGCAAAAGAGAATCATGAATATAATGAAAAACACATTTAAGTCTAACCCACTTCCTATGCATAGGTATTTTTTGAGCAAACAATATATGGGAACAAGAATCACTTAGCATAGGAAGGCAAAATAAGCATAACTTCATAAATTTGAACACATAGAGAGGAAACTTGATATTATTGCAATCCTACAAGCATATGTTCCTCCCTCACAATAATTTTCAGTAGAATCATGAAGGAATCTCACAATATAACTATCACATAAAGGATTCTTTTCATGATCAATTATAGCATACGTGTCATCACCAAAATTTGGGGAACAAAAATATCATCTTCATCAAGCATAGCATCCCTAAGCTTGTGGTTTTGCATATCATTAGCATCATGGATATTCAGAGAATACATACTAACAACATGGAAATCATGCTTTTCATTCAAGGAACTATCATAAATCTCCTTATAAATTTCTTCTGTCAATACGTCATAAAAAATTCCAGATTCATGATTTTCAAACAAAACTTCATAGAGATAATCAAGTGCACTCAACTCACTAGAAATTGGTTCATCATAATTTGATCTTTTGAAAAGATTAGAAAGTGGATGAGGATCCATATCAATAGATTTTTAGCAAGAAAAGATGCAAGCAAATAGAAGGCACATGGCAACACAAGAAAACATAGCAACGAAAAGGCGAACTGAAGAAAGACGAATAAAAAGGCAAATATTTTTGTAAATTTTGTTTTATAAGTGGGGGAGAGGAAAACGAGAGGCAAATGGCAAATAATGTAAATGGAAGAGATGAGTTTGTGATAGGTACTTGGTAGATATGCTTCACTTGAATACTCCCCGGCTACGGCGCTAGAAATTCTTCCTGCTACTTCTTGAACTTGCGTTGGTTTTTCCCTTGAAGAGGAAAGGGTGATGCAGCAAAGTAGAGATAAGTATTTCCCTTAGTTTGAGAACCAAGGTATCAAACCAGTAGGAGTATCAAGATGAGGCACCAAGGCACCTGCACAAAAACAAACAAACTTGCACCCAACGCGATAAAGGGGTTGTCAATCCCTTTACGATTACTTGCAAGGTGAGATCTGATAGTGATAATAAATAGATGTAAATAAATAAATAAAAGTGCAGCAAGGTATTTTTGGTACTTTTGTATGTAGATCTGAATATATAATGTGGAAAATAGACCCGGGGGCCATAGTGTTCACTAGAGGCTTCTCTCATGATAGCAAGTATTACGGTGGGTGAACAAATTACTGTCGAGGAATTGATAGAATAGCGCAAAGTCACGACGATATCTAAGGCAATGATCATACATATAGGCATCACGTCCGGGAAATTAGACCGATACTTCCTGCATCTACTACTATTACTCCACACATCGACCGCTATCCAGCATGCATCTAGTGTATTGAGTTCATAACAAACAGAGTAACGCTTTTAGCAAGATGACATGATGTAGAAGGATAAATTCATGCAATATGATATAAAACCCTTATTTTTACCCTTGATGGCAACAAGATGATGCATGCCTCGCTACCCCTTCTGTCACTAGGTGAGGACACCGCACGGTATGAACCCAAAACCAAGCACTTCTCCCATTGCAAGAATTATAGATCAAGTTGGCCAAACGAAACCCATAAGTCGAAGATACTTACAAGGATATGAAATCATGCATATAAGAAATCAGAGGAGACTCAAATAATATTCATAGATAATCTGATCATAAATCCACAATTCATCGGATCTCGACAAACACACCGCAAAAGGAAGTTACATCGAATAGATCTCCATGAAGATCATGGAGAACTTTGTATTGAAGATCAAAGAGAGAGAAGAAGCCATCTAGCTACTAGCTATGGACCCGAGGGTCTATGGTGAACTACTCAGGCATCATCGGAGAGGAAATGGTTTTGATGAAGATGGCCACCGGAGATGGATTCCCCTCCGGCAGGATGCCGGAATGGTCCCCGATTGGTTTTTGGTGGCAACAGAGGCTTGCGGCGGCAGAACTTTCCGATCTAGGTTTTGTTCTAGAGGTTTCTGGATTTATAAGACCAGATGGCGTCGAGAATAAGTCAGGAGGACCCACGAGGGAGTCACGAGCCCCCTAGGCGTGCCCAGGGGGGAGGCCGCGCCTGCCAAGCTCATGGCTTCCTCGGGACTCCTCCCTGGTATCTTTTCCTTCTAGTATTTTTGATATTTTCCATAAAAAATCATGGCGAAAGTTTTATTCCGTTTGGACTCCGTTTGATATTCCTATCTAAAAAAGGTCAAAAACACAGAAAAAACAGGAACTGGCACTGGGCACTGAGTTAATAAGTTAGTCCCAAAAATGATACACAAAAGCATATTCATGCATATAAAACATCCATATTTGATAATATAATAGCATGGAACAATAAAAAATTATAGATACGTTGGAGACGTATCAGGGCCCTACTTGGCAGTGCATCTAGTTATGGGCCCCACTTGTCAGTGCATCAGGTGAAACGTGTCCCCGTGCCTGTCCGAACGGGTACCCCTGTCAGAACCTGTGTTGCTCCCTCCTTTTCGTTCCCGGCGATGTGCCGCCGGCGGCGGCGGAGCTTTTGTTCTGGGTGACAGCAGCGGCGGAGTTTCCATTCTCGGCGGCGGCAGCGGCTGTGGTGAGTAAATCGGGAACCCTGTCCTGTTCTCCTCCGTGTCGAGTTAGATCTCACTGCATTGCCTCTGTTGCCCTCTGTTTTTGGTCGATTTGATCCAAATTTGGGTGGGAGGGGGGGAGGGGGAGGGGGAGGGGGAGGGGGGCTGACCGCGATGGAGCCGCGAGAGACAACAACAGCCTTTCCAACCTATGTGATTTGTGCCTCGTCTGCTTCTGCTAGCTCACCTCACGCTTTCCCGCCATTGACAAATAGGGCTGGTGGTGCTCGGACGTTCGAATTCATTATGGAATTTCTTCCTTATAATGCGAAGCTAGGTGATTGTAGCATGCGGGACATAGAGAGATACAATTGTAAAGTGGGAGATTGATTTTGCAGAGATTGATCAACAAGACCTACAGAGCATGGAAGAGAAGGCCATGAATAATGTGGTGGAAAAAATTGGGGAGAGCATTCTTTGGGGTCCATAGCAAGAGGTAGCATTGTTACGGTTTGATGATACGTCTCCAACATATCTATAATTTTTGATTGTTCCATGCTATTATATCTGCTATTATATTATCAACTTTGGATGTTTTATATGCATGAATATGCTATTTTATATCATTTTTGGGACTACTTATTAACTCAGTGCCCAGTGCCAGTTCCTGTTTTTTCCGTGTTTTTGACCTTTTTCAGATAGGAATATCAAACGGAGTCCAAACGGAATAAAACTTTTGCCGTGATTTTTTATGGAAAATATCGGAAATACCAGAAGGAAAAGATACCAGAGCGGAGTCCCGAGGAAGCCACGAGCCTGGGAGGCGCGACCTCCCCCTGGGTGCGCCTAGGGGGCTCGTGACTCCCTCGTGGGTCTTCCTGACTTGTTGTCGACGCCATCTGGTCTTATAAATTCGGAAACCTCCAGAACTAAACCTCGATCAAAAGTTCCGCCGCCGCAAGCCTCTGTAGCCACCAAAAACCAATCGGGAGACCATTCCGGCACCCTGCCAGAGGGGAATCCATCTCCAGTGGCCATCTTCATCAACAACATTTCCTCTCCGATTATGCGTGAGTACTTCACCACAGACCGTCGGGTCCATAGCTAGTAGCTAGATGGCTTCTTCTCTCTCTGTGATCTTCAATACAAAGTTCTCCATGATCTTCATGGAGATCTATTCGATGTAACTTTCTTTTGCGGTGTGTTTGTCGAGATCCGATGAATTTTGGATTTATGATCAGATTATCTATGAATATTATTTGAGTCTCCTCTGATTTCTTATATGCATGATTTCATATCCTTGTAAGTCTCTTCGAGTTATGGGTTTCGTTTGGCCAACTTGATCTATAATTCTTGCAATGGGAGAAGTGCTTGGTTTTGGGTTCATACCATGCGGTGTCCTCACCTAGTGACAGAAGGGGTAGCGAGGCACGCATCGTGTTGTTGCCATCAAGGGTAAAAAGATGGGGTTTATATCATATTGCATGAATTTATCCTTCTACATCATGTCATCTTGCTTAAAGCGTTACTCTGTTTGTTATGAACTCAATACACTAGATGCATGCTGGATAGCGGTCGATGTGTGGAGCAATAGTAGTAGATGCAGAAAGTATCGATCTACTTGTCTCGGACCTGATGCCTATATGTATGATCATTGCCTTAGATATTGTCATGACTTTGCACGATTCTATCAATTGCTCGACAATCATTTCTTCACCCACCGTAATACTTGCTATCATGAGAGAAGCCTCTAGTGAACACTATGGCCCCCGGGTCTATTTTCCACATTATATATTCAGATCTAAATACAAAAATACCAAAAATATTTATATCTACCTATTATCACTATCAGATCTCACCTTGCAAGTAATTGTAAAGGGATTGACAACCCCTTTATCGTGTTGGGTGCAAGTTTGTTTGTTTTTGTGCAGGTGCCTTGGTGCCTCATCTTGATACTCCTACTGGATTGATACCTTGTTTCTCAAACTGACGGAAATACTTATCTCTACTTTGCTGCATCATCGTTTCCTCTTCAAGGGAAAACCAACGCAAGCTCGAGAAGTAGCATTTGATAATTGGAAAGGAGAGTATGTGAGAATTGAGGATGGTGAAGAGATGGTTGATGAAATCGATTGACTAGATGGCTGGACAACCAAACAAACTATGTTTAATGGAGAGCTTGATGATCTGAAATCAGATTCTATGGTTGGATATGTGCCCTCAAAGTTAGCTTCACATATGGTAGATGATGATTGGGCTTCAGAGAGGCAGATAATGCCCATGTGTACACGTGAAGTGACAGTATTACCTGAGGGGGTTGATGCAGAAGAGGGCTCTCATGGTGTTGCGAGGGTTGTTTTTGTTGATTGGAATTCAGTAGATTTAGTCATTGCACCAATGGATGACACTGAGATGCACTAATGGAATCAGGATCTTTGCCGTGAGCCAGCTCTTTGCCGTCAGCTAGCTGACGACAAAGAAGGTCTTTGCCGTCAGCTCATAGAAAACTGACGGCAAACAAAGAGCTGGCGGCAAATATCATGTTTGCCGTCAGCCGTCTCTTTGCCGTTTGCTAGCTAACGACATAGAAGCTTTGCCGTAAGCTAGCAGACGGCAAAGAGGAAGGGTGGACCACTAACGAGATCCACCTAACGGCCACTTTATTTGCCGTCTGCTAGCAGACGTTAAAGCTTCTTTGTCATCTGCTAGCAGACGGCAAAGAAAGTGGCCAACTAATGTCCGTCCCCCCTCCCTGGCCCCACCCCCACTAGCTAGGCTCTTTGTCGCCTACTAGTAAACGGCAAAGAGGTGACCTATACCATGACGCCCCACCCCTCTCTCTTCCCTCACCTCACCCGCGCCGCCCTCGTGCCCGAGCCGCCGCCGCCCCACGCCACGCCACCTCCCGGAGCCCTTCCTGCCCGGTCGCCTCGCCCGCCCCACCGTCGGCCACCCGCACCGCCCCGCCTGCCCCGTCGTTGGCCGCCAGCGCCGCCCTGCCGCGCCCCGTCTGCCGTGCCGCCCCGCCCCATCCCATCGTACCGCCCCGCCCCGCATCGTCCCAACGTCGCCCCACCGCCGGAGCAGGCCGTGGCTTTGTCCCCCTCTCCACGACCTACCTCCCCCTGCTCTGGCCCTCCTACACCACCGCGTCGACCACCCTCCACCACTGCGTTGGCCCTCCTCCACCGGCCCTCAAGGTGATTTTTTTCCTTTTTTCTGTTTTTTTATTGTTTAGGTTTAGGTTAATTAGTGTTTGGTTTAGGTAGGTCTAGGTTTAGTTTAGCTTTAGATAATTAGAGGAAGAAGAAGAAAGATGAAAAAAAACTAAGAAGAAAAGAAAAATAAGGAGAAGAAGAGGAAAAAGGAAAAGAAGGAAGAAGAAGAAGAGGAGGAGGAGGATAGGAAAGAGAGGGCAGGGTGGCCTTTCGACGGAGGGCGTACCTTGGAGTCGATGGAACCCTAAATTTCAACTTGGCAGTAGCATCGTATTTGAAATATTTAGTTAGGTTGACGGAGAAAACAGTAATGCAATGTTAGTCATCTTTGGATTTCAATGTGCAGTTGTTTCATCGCTGTGAGCGTCTGTGATACATCTCCAACGTATCTACTTTTCCAAACTCTTTTGCCCTTGGTTTGGATTCTAATTTGCATGATTTGAATGAAACTAACCCGAACTGACGCTATTTTCAGCAGAACTACCATGGTGTTGTTTTTGTACGGAAATAAAAGTTCTCGGAATGACCTCGAAACTTACGAGGATTTTTTATGGAATGTATAAAAAATACCAGAGAAAGAATCAACTGAAGAGGAGCTGCCAGTGGGCCACGAGCCCAGGAGGCGTGCCCCCCCTAGGTCACGCCTGGCAGGCTTGTGAGGCCCACGTGGCTCCTCTGACCTCATCTCCAGCTCCATATAATCTCTTTCGCCCAGGAAAAATCAGAGAGAAGAAATCATCCCGTTTTACGATACGAAGCCTCCGCCACCACCTGTTCTTCCTCGGGAGGGCAGATCTGGAGTCCGTTCTGGGCTCCGGAGAGTGGAAATTGAAGCCTTCGTCATCATCAACCATCCTCCATCGCCAAATTCATTATGCTCTCCATCGTTCCTGAGTAATCTCATCGTAGGCTTGCTGGACAGTGATGGGTTGAATGAGATCTATCATGTAATCGAGTTAGTTTTTATGGGGTTTGATCCCTAGTATCCACTATGTTCTAAGATTGATGTTGCTGCTACTTTGCTATGCTTAATACTTGTCACTAGGGCCTGAGTGCCATGATTTCAGATCTGAACCTATTATATTTTCATCAATATATGTGTGTTCTTGACCCTACCTTGCAAGTTGTAGTCACCAACTATGTGTTATGACCCGGCAACCCCGGAGTGACAATAGCTGGAACCATTCCCGGAGATGACCATAGTATGAGGATTCCATGTATTCACCATGTGCTAATGCTTTGTTCCGGTTCTCTATTAAAAGGAGACCTTAATATCTCTTAGTTTCCAATAGGAACCCACTACCACGGGAGGGATGGACAAAAGATGTCATGCAAGTTCTTTTCCATAAGCACGTATGACTATATACGGAATACATGCCTACATTACATTGACGAACTGGAGCTAGTTACATATCACCCTATGTTATAACTGTTACATGATGAATGCCATCCGACATAATCATCCATCACCGATCCAATGCCTACGAGTTTTTCCTATACTGGTCCTTGCTTAGTTACTTTACCACTATTGCTATCACACTTGCTACCCAAATCACTACTGCTACTGTTACCCCTATTACTGTTACTATCATACTACTTTGCTACTAAAACTTTGCTGCAGATACTAAATCTTTCAGGTGTGGTTGAATTGACAACTCAACTGTTAATACTCGAGGATATTCTTTGGCTCCCCTTGTGTCGAATCAATAATTTTGGGTTGAATACTCTACCCTCGAAAACTGTTGCGATCCCCTATACTTGTGGGTTATCAAGTCCTTTTTCTGGCCGTTGCCGGGGAGCATAGCTCTATTCTCTGAGTCACTTGGGATTTACATCTGTTTATTACTATGAAGAATTTGCGAGATCCAAAAACTAATGTTCTGCCCTCAACTACGAGGACGGGTAAGGAACTGTCATCTAGCTCTGCACTTGATTCACCTTCTGTTATGAGTAAATTTTTGACACCGCCATCTGCTATTAATTCTGTTATGTCGCCTGTGCTTGATGATGCTACTTCTTCTATACATGATAATGATGATGATGCTTTGCTTGGTAATGATATGCCACTTGGTGAATTTCTTGATGCAAAAATTGCTAGAGTTACTACTGAATCAAATGATACTTCTGAAACTGATGAAATTATTGAAATGGAACCTGCTGTTACACCTGTTAGACCTAGCCCTCCTAGATATGAATTGCCTAATATACCTAAGGGTTATGTTATGGAAGGAGAGGTAGCTGAAGACTTTCTTGCTTGTAAGGATAGCTATGATCTTGAGAAATCATTACGGAAGTGGAAAGAAAAATCTCTGAATGCTAGAATGAAATATGATCCTAAGTTTGCTACTTTACCTATCTTTGTTACTGATAAGGATTATGAGTTCTCTGTCGATCCTGAGTTAATCACTTTGGTTGAATCTGATCCTTTTCATGGTTATGAATCTGAAACTGTTGTAGCACATCTTACTAAACTGAATGATATTGCCACCCTATTCACTAATGAAGAAAAATTCGCTATTACTATATCCTTAAGTTGTTTCCTTTCTCACTAAAGGGTGATGCTAAAACTTGGTTTACTTCTCTTGCTCCTGGTTGTGTGCGTAGTCCCCAGGATATGATATACTACTTCTCTGAGAAATATTTTCCTTCCCATAAGAAACAAGCTGCCTTGCAGGATATATATAACTTTGTGCAAGTTGAAGAAGAGAGTCTCCCATAAGCTTGGGGGAGGCTTGTCTAGTTACTTAATGCTTTGCCTGATCACCCTCTTAAGAAAAACGAAACACTTGATATCTTTTATAATGGACTAACCAATGCTTCCAGGGACCACCTAGATAGTTATGCTGGCTGTGTTTTCAGGGAACGAACTGTGGAACAAGCTGAAATTCTATTGAATAATATCTTGAGCAATGATAATGCTTCGACTATCCCCGAACCACCTCCAAAGCCAACTCCGAAGAAAAGAGGTATTCTATTCCTCAGTCCTGAAGATATGCAAGAAGCAAAGAAATCTATGCTAGAGAAAGGTATTAAATCTGAAGAAGTTAAGAATCTACCACCTATTGAAGAGATACATGGTCTTGATAACCCGACACAGGTAGTAGAGGTAAATTCTCTTCGTAGATTCAATGAGAGTGATATCCCTTGTGATAAACCTGCTAGCTTATGCTTAGATGAATTTGACAGCTTTGTTGCTAAACAACATAGTTTTAATGATTGTGTTAGCAGACAACTGGAACAAGATGTTCGTATGATTAATCATATAAGTGCTTGTGTGGATAGAAATGTTAATGATCTTAAGCTTATTGGTAAACAAGCTTCTATGGTCACTACTCAAGTAGAGCAAGTACTCAAGGCTCAAAATGACTTGCTTACTGAATTGGATGATAATTCTGTTAAAGTTTTTACTATAGGTGGTAGAATGACTCAGGAACCTTTGTATCCCGAGGGCCATCCTAAGAGAATTGAGCAAGATTCTCAAGGAATTAATACTGATGCACCTAGTCATCCTGGTAACAGGAAGAAAAGAAAGATGATAGAACTTGCATGCTAATAAACCTATTGCTGTTACACCTAAGAATCCAAATGATATATCTATTTCTGATGCTGAGACACAATCCGGTGATGAACGTGAGCCTAGTGATAATGTTGATAATGATGTTTATATTGATGCGCAACCTAGTAATGATAATGATGTGGAGATTGAACCTGCTACTGAACCTGATAACCCACAACCTAGGAACAAAAGATATGATAAGAGCGATTTTATTGCTAGGAAGCATGGTAAAGAAAGAGAACCATGGGTATAGAAACCCATGCCCTTTCCTCCCAAACCATCCAAGAAAAAGGATGATGAGGATTTTGAGCGCTTTTTTGAAATGATTAGACCTATCGTTTTGCAAATGCGTTTGACTGATATGCTTAAAATGTCTCCTTATGCTAAATACATGAAAGATATTGTGACTAATAAAAGGAAGATACCTGATGTTGAGATTTCCACCATGCTTTCTAACTACACTTTTAAGGGTGGGACTCCTAAGAAACTAGGTGACCCTGGAGTACCCACTATACCTTGCTTCATTAAAGGAAATTATGTTAGAACTGCTTTATGTGATCTTGGAGCCGGTGTCAGTGTTATGCCTCTCTCTTTATATCGTAGACTTGAATTGGATAAGTTGACACCTACTGAAATTTCTTTGCAAATGGCCGATAAATCAACTGCTTTACCTATCGGCATTTGCGAGGATGTGCCTGTTGTGGTCGCAAACGTTACTATCTTAACGGACTTTGTTATTCTTGATATTCCCGAGGATGATGCCATGGCAGTCATCCTTGGAAGACCCTTTTTAAACACTGTTGGTGCTGTTATTGATTGCAACAAAGGCAATGTCACTTTCCATGTTAATGGTAATGAGCACACGGTGCACTTTCCGAAGAAACAATGTCGAGTTCATTGCATAAATTCTATTGAAAAATCTTCATCTATTATTATTGGAAGATTTGAATTTCCTGTACCTACTGTCAAGATGAGATATGATATACTTATTGTTGGGGATATGCATATCCCCATTGAGGTACCCTAGTGATTTTTCGAAAATTCTCCGGTTTCATGTGATTCGGAAAAAGTTTGTCAAGGAGACTTGATCAACCTCATTGATGGATTTCTTTTGATGACCATGAGATGGATGAATCTAGAAGTCACAATCTTCTGTTCTCAACTTTTACTTTCTATTACTTAGTAGAAAAATAATAAAAATAGCATTATTTTCCTATTTTCTGCATTATCCGTCCAATAAAAAAATGACCTGAAAATAAAAGTTCTTCAAATGCCCTGAAATTCAAGTATGATTTTTTCTAGAATATTTAAGAATTTCTTAGATAGATAACTAGTCAGGGGGATGCACCAATGGGCCACGAGCCCAGGAGGCGCGGCCACCCCCCTGGCCGCACCTGGCAGGCTCGTGGGTCCCACGTGGCCCCCCTCCACTTATTCTAGCATCCATCTCCTTCTTCTACCTCTAGAAAAAAATCATCCCACAGCTCAAACCAGTGTTCTTGCTCATTTTGCTGCATTTTTCGATCTCCTTGTGCAAAGCCCCATTCACCAAACTGTTTTGGGGAATTGTTCCTTGGTATGCGACTCCTCCATTGGTCCAATTAGTTTTTCTTCTAGTGCTTTATTCGTTGCATATTATTGCTGCCTTGGTGACCTTGTTCTTGAGCTTTGCATGTTAATTTTATTTGGTCCCAAGTAGTTTTGATGCATGATATGGCCTCTAGGCACTTGTAGGAGTAGTTGCTATGAGTTTTGTTAAGTTTTGTTCACTTTTATTTTGAGTCACTAAAAATTTCAGAATTTTTTAGAGGAAGAAAGGGGATTATGAGGAGGTTTCGAAGGGGTTCTTCAAGCCATAACCTCAAGGAAGATGAAAATGAGAAGAAGAAACCCAAGTATCCGGTCCCCCGAGTTGCAGAAGTTCGAGCATGCGAGTGGCCAAGCGATATGTTCTTGCACGCTGCCGGTCTTCATAAGGATTTTTATTACTTGGTGGAGAATGCAGGCCTTACCGCATTTTTCAAAGATAAGTGTCCACAATACCTCCTCCTCACTAATACTTTCGTGCAAAGCTTTAACTTCTGTCTGAGGAAGAGTCCTCCTATGGTTGAGTTCAAGTTATATGATATCCCCCCACACATGTCACTCCAGGATTTTTGCGATGTTTGCAAGTTACCTTATGATGGGGATGTTCATGAACCTTGCCCATGGAACTTGGAGGCTTTCATTGATACTATTGCCGTAGGAGAGGAAAGAGGGGTGTCTGGTGCCAGAATTGCCAGTGTGCATTTTCCTGTGCTTCTTATTTCTCTTTATTTGTAGGAAAATGTTTGATTGGCCGTGGAAAGGCCGGGGTCTTAGTTCCCCAGATCTCGCAGTCCTACGCTCAGCTTTACATAATGATAGAACTTATAGTTTGGGCGCTATTGTTGCCCAACGGTCGAACACGAACCGTTCCAAGGGCACGGTGTATGGAGGTATCTATGATACTCATCTAGCTAATCATTTTGCGATTCCTGCTACACTGTTTGAGGAGGGAGAGATGCTTCTTCCAGAGAGATATTTAGATTATGATAGCATGGTTTGCCATGACTTTCTTGATAAAAATGATAATGGGAGGCTAATTTATAACTTGGTATTTAGCCAGGGTACTCGTGAGGTCATTACCTTCCCTGCTCCTTGTTTGTTCAACCTTCATCTAGGCAGGTACATTATTATGCCCTCAGACATCTACGCACACTGGGGCATGGTGCCACCTCAGGCACCCGTGCCCGAGCCACCAGTCGAGTACCAGACGCCAGTTTATCAGTGGGAACCGGAGGAGCTCACCCAGCAGTGGCACCCTCAGTACACTTCGGAGTACCCCAGAGCTGATTACTTTCCTCCTAAGCTTGGGGGAGTATGTGTTTCTTACCGACTTTATATTCATGTTCACACATTCACTTTGATAGTCGGTGTTCACACTTTTTCATTATATCATCCATGCTAGCTTATTGTCTTTTCTCGCATTCTTCTTGTGTGTTTGGTAACTAGCTTATTGTCTTTTCTCGCATTCTTATTGTCTTTCATTTCAAACTCAAAGAAAACCCAAAAAGATTTCCCGATCTTGTTTTGCTTGTTAGGAGCTTTCCCGTGTAAATAGTTTTCTTTTTCTTTGGGTCGAGGTAGAAGACCATGATTAAAATGATTAGTGGCTCTCATATGCGTTATTATCCGTCAAAGAGCCATATTACCTTGTCTTCTCCTCTGAGTTTGCTTGCAGATTCCAGCTTAGTCCAATGCACGAACACTCTTATTATTATTCACATCATTCGATCGTGCAAGTGAAAGGCAATAATGACGATATATGATGAAGGGACTGAGCCTAGAAAAGCTGGTATGAACTCGACCTATTTTGTTTTTGTAAATATGACTAGCTCATCGTTCTTAACTCAGCATTGTTATGAGAGAAACATGTTTGCAATGACAACTTAGAGATCATAGTTTCTTATGCCATGCTTAATTAACTAGGAGCTTATAATGGTTTGTCTTGGATGCCAACATGAATTTTAAAATGATTGTGATGTAGTATGATAGGATGGTATCCTCCTTTGAATGATTTAAGTGGCTTGACTTGGCACATGTTCACGCATGTAGTTGAAACAGAATCAACATAGCCTCCACGACATTCATGTTCATGGTGATGTATATCCTACTCATACTTGCACTTAATGTCGGTTAATCTCAATGCATGTTAATGACTATTGTCGCTCTCTAGTTGGTCGCTTCCTAGTCTTTTGCTAGACTTCACTTGTACTAAGTGGGAATACTGCTTGAGCATCCACTTCCTAAACCCAAAGTTGTTCCATATGAGTCCACCATACATACCTATAAGTGGTATCTATCTGCCATTCCATGTAAATTTGCATGTGCCATTCTCTAAACCTTCGAATAATAATATGTTTTGTATGCCCGAACCGCTCATGTTGTGACAAGGGGCGGTCAGTATCTTCCATGGTAGGCGTGTTATCCTCAATATATGTTTATTCACTATCACTCATAAGAAAGGGGCCGGTAATCGGAATGCCCAGTTCCATGCTCAAATCAAATAAAAATATAATTGCAAACAAAACTCCCCCTAGATTGTTGTTGGTATGGACGGCACCCGAGGGTGCGGCTAGTCGTGGAGTGTGATTGATCGGTGGTGGGGGAGTCAAAACTTTACTATTCTGTTTGGGAACCGCCTATAATATGTGTAGCATGGAAGATGGTGAAAACTCGTTGTTACCGCGTTGACAATGAAAGCATGCCACCCCAAAAATTATTTATCTCTGTTTTAAAAACTTGAGCTCTGGCACCTCTGTGAATCAATGCTTCCCTCTGCAAAGGGCCTATCTATTTATGTTTCTGTTGAGTCATCCTCTTCTTATTAAAAGCACCAGCTAGAGAGCACCTCCGTCATTTGTATGCTTGGCTATTAATTGATATTTAGTATGACTATGACTGGATCTTCTTTGCCATGAATTACAATTTCTAGTCGGCCCTTGGTCTTTGAAGGTGCTCTACATTTATGTTTTGCGATCTTAGAAAGGGCTAGCGAGATACCATCTATTCATATTGTATCATGATTGTTTTGATTGAAGTGTTGACGTTTGAAACTTATTATTATTACTCGCAAGTTAATTATGCCATTGATATGCGTACACCATGAGACCTGAATGTCATTGCTTATGTGGTTAGTTTATGATCTTGCTGAAAATCTGAATATGAGTTAGACATAATTACAACAACAAGATCAAACAGAGTTTGTAATTTTTTTTCTTTTGTCTCTTTCAGTTTATCAACTGAATTGCTTGAGGACAAGCAAGGCTTTAAGCTTGGGGGAGTTGATATGTCTCCAACGTATCTACTTTTCCAAACTCTTTTGCCCTTGTTTTGGACTCTAATTTGCATGATTTGAATGAAACTAACCCGGACTGATGCTGTTTTCAGCAGAACTACCATGGTGTTGTTTTTGTGCAGAAATAAAAGTTCTCGGCATGACCTGGAAACTTACGAGGATTTTTTATGGAATATATAAAAAATACCGGAGAAAGAATCAACCGAAGAGGAGTTGCCAGTGGGCCACGAGCCCAGGGAGGGGCGACCCCCCTAGGCCACGCCTGGCAGGCTCGTGGGGCCCAGGTGGCTCCTCCGACCTCATCTCCAGCTTCATATAATCTCTTTCGCCCAGGAAAAAAATCAGAGAGAAGAAATCATCACGTTTTACGATACGGAGCCGCCGCCACCAACTGTTCTTCCTCGGGAAGGCAGATCTGGAGTCCGTTCTGGGCTCCGGAGAGTGGAAATCGAAGCCATCATCATCATCAACCATCCTCCATCACAAATTTCATGATGCTCTCCATCGTTCGTGAGTAATCTCATCGTAGGCTTGCTGGACGGTGCCGGGTTGGATGAGGTCTATCATGTAATCGAGTTAGTTTTGATGGAGTTTGATCCCTAGTATCCACTATGTTCTAAGATTGATGTTGCTACTACTTTGCTATGCTTAATGCTTGTCACTAGGGCTCGAGTGCCATGATGTCAGATCTGAACCTATTATGTTTTCATTAATATATGTGTGTTCTTGATCCTATCTTGCAAGTTGTAGTCACCTACTATGTGTTATGACCCCGCAACCCCGGAGTGACAATAGCCGGAACCACTCCCGAAGATGACCATAGTATGAGGATTCCATGTATTCACAATGTGCTAATGCTTTGTTCCGGTTCTCTATTAAAAGGAGACCTTAATATCTCTTAGTTTCCAATAGAACCCCGTTGCCACGGGTGGGATGGACAAAAGATGTCATGCAAGTTCTTTTCCATAAGCACGTATGACTATATACGGAATACATGCCTACATTACATTGACGAACTGGAGCTAGTTACATATCACCCTATGTTATAACTGTTACATGATGAATGCCATCCGACATAATTATCCATCACGGATCCAATGCCTACGAGTGTTTCCTATACTGGTCCTTGCTTAGTTACTTTTCCGCTATTGCTGTCACACTTGCTACACAAATCACTACTGCTACTGTTACCCCTATTACTATTACTATCATACTACTTTTCTACGAAAACTTTGCTGCAGATACTAAATCTTTCAGGTGTGGTTGAATTGACAACTCAACTGCTAATACTCGAGGATATTCTTTGGCTCCCCTTGTGTCGAATCAATAAATTTGGGTTGAATACTCTACCCTCGAAAACTGTTGCGATCCCCTATACTTGTGGGTTATCAAGAGTCTGCTGCTCGACGACCTCCCTGTGTGTTTGACGAGCTCCCTTGCGTTCGTGGGTGAGCACACATCTCCTCCGCCCTTAATTTTCTCTGTTTTGGTCATTGTGCCGATGAATCTTGCTAGCTATAGGTGTCTTCAATCATCAGTATGCGTGACCAGTATGCGTTTCCCATTCGAAAGGGCGGCATCTATGAATATGGATGTCTTTGCATATTTATAACTACCATCCTTTCGAATTGTCCAACGTTATCCATGGACAGCCCGAGTATGTGTAGATTGGGTTCTTTTTCCCTTATGCTCTACTCCGGAACCGATGCGGAATTTCATCAGTGCCTCCCTGTTGTTCTCCGGGTACACATCCTCTCTGCTTATTGCCGAGACATGTATCAGGAGAACATCGGGAAGGTGCTGCCCAAATTTTGCGTCGGATCCGGAGCAGAGCATTGGAAAACAAACCCAATCTACACATACTCGGGTGGGATTAGGACCTATCTTTACCTACTAGCGTCTAGGTTGCATGGACGTCATAAAACTGACAAACTCTATTAACTGATGAATATGGTTTGCTGAATTATGTATATATTTCTTGTGTGTCTAGTAGCTAGGCAAGATGAGTGATCGTGCATGGATGTACAACGTTCACACTAGTCAGAAAGACATGACCCATGAATGGATAACAAAAACCAAGGGGTTTGTGAGAGCCGCATTTGCAAATGGATAGAAAACAACCTGGTGCTCCTGTGTCAATTGCGACAACTATCATAAGAGGTCAGAGTTTGTAATGATCAGACACCTGCAGAAGTAGGGTTTTATGCCTAATTATACGGTCTGGACATTTCATGGTGAGTCTACCCAACGTGCCAGAGCTGAGGTGGTTCGTCGTCGCACCGACAAGCATGGTACCTAGATTGAAGACATGGTGCAAGACTTTGATGATGTTCGGGATTCGGACGATGAGATGGAGGAATCTGCAAAGGCCTTCTATGAAATGTTGGAGTCTTCAAAACGTCCTCTCCATGAGCACACTGAGCTTTGTCAGCTGGATGCCATCGCGCAAGTAATGGCTTTGAAGGCTCAGTTCAACCTGGGCAGAGAATGCTACGACGCGATGATGATGATATTTGGATGCTTTCTACCCAAAGGCCATGTATTCCCAGCAAACCTGTACCAGTGTGACAAAATCCTACGTGCGCTAAAGATGCCCTATGAGAAGATAGATGCCCGTGAGCATGGATGTGCCTTATTTAGGCTTGAGTATGCGGGCTTGAACTATTGTCCCCTTTGCGAGTCTTCCAGGTATGTTGTGGTAGACAACGGTATGGGTGAGAAGACTCAGACCAAAATCCCAGTTAATGTTCTTCGGTATATGCTAATCATACCAAGACTTCAACGACTTTTCATGGTCGAAGAGACTGCCAGACAGATGACGTGGCATAAATTGGGTAAAAGAACCGAACTAGATGCAGATGGGAATCCGATGTTGAGACACACTTCAAACGCTTTTGCGTGGAAGCACTTCGATGCATTACATAAGGATAAAGCGTCAAATCCAAGGCATCCTCGAGTCGCCATCAGCATGGATGGGTTCCAAGTGTTTGGTATGACGGCAACCCAGTACAGTTGCTGGTCTGTATTTGTCATTCCACTCAATCCCCCCTAGAGAGATTATAAAAAGAAAGAACATTTTCTTGACGTTGATAATTCCAGGGCCCAACTATCCGGGGAAGAATATGAATATGTACATGCGGCCACTTAAGGATGAATTGCAAGAAGCTTGGGATAATGGGATCAAGACATATGACGCCGTTTCCAAAAAAACTTAAAAATGCATGTGTGGTACATGCACTCGATGCATGACTTGCTGGCGTGTGCGCTATTCATTGGCTGGTGTGTGCATGGAAGGTTCCCGTGCCCCACATGCAAGGCATCTCTTGAGTTTCGTTGGCTGCACGCGGGTCGCAAGTATTCTTGCTTCGACTTGCACAGACAGTTTCTGGATCCTCGCCATAAGGTCAGAAAAGACAAGAAGAATTTCATGGAAGGTTGAGTTGTCAAAAACTCTGCACCACCTACATTGACAGGCCAACAGACCCTGGATGAGATAAACGCTCTTGAGCCGGATCCAAAACGTCCAGGGTATTTGAAAGGGTATAATATGAAACACGCCTGGACTCACAAGATATTCTTGTGGGATCTGCCTTACATTAAAGACCTCCTTTGCCCACATTACATCGACGTGATGCACACTGAAAAGAATATCGCCGAGGCCCTGTTTGGTACATTGTTCGGCATAGAGGGAAAGAGAAAGGATAATACTAAGGCTAGAGTCTGTCAGGAGGCTCTCTGTGATAGGCCGTCACAAAACATGCGACAACCGTTAGGAAATAAGAACTAGAGGAAGCCAAAGGCATGGTTCAATCTTGGAAGGCCAGCCATGAGGGAAATGCTCTTGTGGGTGAAAATGCAGTTGATGTTCCCTGATGGGTATGCAACGAATCTAAAGAGGGGAGCGAGTCTTGAAAAATTGAAAATATTTGATCTCAGGAGTCATTATTGGCACATATGGATTGAGCGGGTAATGCCGGTGATGTTAGGTGGCTTTATCCCTGAGGATGAATTGCTAGTACTGGCAGAGCTGAGCTATTTCTTCCGTGCTCTTTGTGGCGAAAGAACTATCGCCTGACGTGCTAGATGAACTGGAAGAGTTGGCGCCTGAGTTGATCTGCAAGTTAGAAAAGATATTTCCACCGGGCTTCTTTAATCAAATGCAACATTTGATTTTGCATCTCCCGACCAAGGCAAGATTGGGGGGCCCGTGCAAAATCGTTGGTGCTTCGCAACTGAGAGAATGCAGAAGACACTTCGAGCAAAATGTAAAAATAAACGTAGAATTGAAGCATCGATGGCCAAGGCATTCATTACTCAGGAGGTAGCAAACTTCATGACAACATACTACAAAGCCAAGAATCGTCATTTGCATAATCCGAAGCCTCGGTACAATAATGGCGACCGTGAAAAAAGGTCGATCCAACCTCAACCTATTCAAAGGGAAGCTCACACAAGCTGGTGCTTCGAAATCAATAGCGTTGGATGTCGAAGAATGACGGACCATTTTGTTGTATATCTTCAACAACCTAACCGAAGTGTGGCCGTACATCGAGTAAGTTCTCAGTACATTGTTTTGCAACTTCTAATTCCTTTGAAATGCTCTTATTCGTGGATATGTGATACAGTCGATACGTCGCCAAATTCTTGGATGGAGCGGTGATCCAAAAGGATTCCATCGAAGAGTATGAGGTTCTGGCAAAGCATGGAGGCGGCTATCCCGGTTTCATCTCTTGGTTCAAACAAATGGTAATTTCCATTACACTATTTTATTTCTTCGTCTAGTTTGCGGCTAATGAAACAATCCTTTCGTATTAAACTTGTAGGCTAATGTAGAGTGTATGGACTCCGAATTGAGACAAGGTTCTAATGGTTTTGACTATAAGGTCCGTTCATTTGACAAATACGACATCAACAGGTATCGCTTTCATACTTTTGGCAAAGAGCTATCAATGACCGACCGAAGGTCTACAAATTGTTGTGTCTCCACTGTCAGCGAAGGAGGGGTTGAGTATTATGGAAGAGTTAAAGCAATTTATGAACTTACATTCTTTGGTAAAAACCCACCAAACGTCGTAGTCTTCAAATGTTATTGGTTCCTACCAAAGGAGACTAGAAGGACTCATGAGCTTATAGGGCTAGTCGAAATCAAATAAAGCACCCATTTAGATGTTCCCGATGTCTATATTACGGCTCAATAGGCGACCCAAGTTTTCTATCTACCGTGGGCCTGCCAGACTGATCCAAATCTGAATGGTTGGGATGTCGTTTATGATGTGCCGCCTCATTTTAGACCACCTCCCCTCAATGAAGATGATTATGAACCTCACATTAACCCAGACACATATGAAGGAGAATTCTTCCAAGAAACACGTGTTTTCAAAAAACGTTTCAAGAACTACTCTACTTCACCCCAGAACATTGAGGTAGACAGCGACATTGAATCCGACTTCACCCCTAAGCCGGAACAAGAAGAGACGGAAGAAGAAGAGGTTACTGCTGCGGATGACCTTTCAATGCTTGACCGATTACATAAAGGAGGCATTCCACATGTTGATGCATTTATTGATGATGCTGATGAGCACGTTATTACTGATAGTGATGATGATTATGCGTTTATTGATCCCAGAGCATATATAGACGATGAAGATTAATATTAGTAATGTTAGGTATTCAATTATTATTATGTACATATATTTTTTAGTTAGTTCATGTTATTAGGTATTTAATTTTTTTCATCTTGTACTAATTTCGTTTACTCTTTGTCATTGGAGGTGTTGACAGATGGTGGGCGCGGGTCGAGAGCTCTTCGAGCCTCCTTCCTCGGCGTGTGCTGGGAGGGGTGCTATTATTCCACCCCAGCACCTCCGGAGAGCGCTGGTACACAGTATGCAGACACCGGCGGGTGCTTCTTCTTCGGCCGGGAGAGGTCGGGGGAAGACCAAGAGGGGTTCTAGAGGTGAACATGGCTGTGGGAGAGGTAGGAAGGCTGCTGCGCCTTCCTCATCGCCACCCCCCGCTGATTCTCCCGACAACAGGAGTGCTCCGTATGAGGTGGACATGTCAGACTTGGACCCGCCTCCGACTCCGGTCACCGAGCCTTCGTCCCTGGAGACTCCGGTCCCAAAGTCTTTTTCCCAGGAGACTCCGGTCCCAGAGTCTTCATCCCGCGTGACTCCGGAGGCTAGTGGCCATGCTGATGGTGGTGAGGACAGCTTTTCTGAGGATAGCTATAGCGAGGGTGAGCTAGTTAAGGAGGGCAAGAAGGTCTACCGCCGTGCATGCCTTTGCCGTCAGCCATGACAGACGGCAAAGTACCTGATTCCTGTAATGATGGACAAATTTTTTGGCATTCCAGTAGCTGATGAAGATAAGGAGGAGAAGGATGGTGAATCTAATATGCCTACTGATACTGATGCTACTAGAGATTGAACTGAAGATGTGGATGGACAGCTGATGGAAGATGCTGTAGATTATGTAGATGATGAACATGATGATGAGGTGGTAAATGTGTATGACAAGGAAAACCCTATTATTGCAGTAGGAAAGTTGTTCCCAAACATGGATGAGTTTAGGATGTGTTTCAAGACTTATGCAGTCAAACATGAGTTTGATGCCAAGACTAAGTGGACCGATAGAAAGAAGTTTTATGCAAGATGTAGAGATTTTGATGGAAGTGTCAATCCTTGCAAGTGGTACATATCTGCTAGACGCCAACCTGATGGAAGTACAATTAGGGTGAATCAAATCCCACACCAACATACTTGTATTACAAGCTCACAAAGAGTATCAACCATGACATCACAGCTTTGGATTGCATAAAAGATCACTCCTATTTTAGCCAAGAAACCAAACACTACTGCAAATAAACTTAAAGTATATTTGGAAAAGAAATACCCATTAAGGTGAAGTATAACACGATGTGGAAGGCAAAATAAAGGGCAATGAAACAATTATATGGTGACTGGGCAAATACTTTTAGGATGCTTTATAATTTCAAAGCAGAGGTGGAGAAGAGGTCACCTGGCAGTGTTGTGAAGATAGATAGCGAGGTAACAGAGGATGGAAGAGTCCTTTTCTCTAAGTTTTTATGGCTTTAAAGCCTTGCATTGATGGCTTGAAGGCAGGGTGTTGTCCATATTTGAGCGTAGACTCATCATTTTTAACTGGCAAGTGGAATGATCAATTGGCAGCTTGTAATGCTTTGGATGGACACAACTGGATGTTCCCTATTGATATTGGCTTGTTTCAGTCAGAGACAGATGTCTCGTGGACATGGTTCATGATGCAGTTGAAAATATGCATAGGGCCAGTGTCACCTTCGGCCACTTGAGCTTCATGATTGTGCACCATGATATAGTGCATCAACTTCTAGGAGCCTCACAACAGCAACAAAAGCCTGTCCCCGGCCATGCCACGAGCATAAGGTAGTCTGTTGTAAACATATTTAGAGTTTAATAGATATATTATGAGAATTTCATAAATATTAATTTGTATATCCATGCTTTGATGAGTGCCGTGGTTTCGTCACGACAGATGCCATGGGTAGGCATATCGAGAGGGGCCGAAGGACGCCAGCAGGCTCCGGGAGTGGGGTTAGCCACAAGAGGTGGTAGACACACGATGTACCCAGGTTCAGGGCCCTCCGTGGGAGGTAACACCCCTAGTCCTGCCTAGTCTAGTTGAGACAATGGTCAGATTACAATGGCGCTCCTTGAGCTGTGTGGATCGCGGAGGAAGAAGGAGCTAGCTTGCTCTTCTGCCTCTCTGCGTGTGTGAGTGGGGTAGACATGACGAGAACTGAGAGATCAGCCGACCCCTTCCATGGGGGAGGCCCGGGGTTTTTTATAGGCCAACCCCCTGTATTACAATACGAATAGAAGGTCATGGGGGGCCCTAGCCGGTAGCCTCTCTAGCCGCTCGTGGGGGCCGCCGGCTGTGGGGTCCTGTTGTCGGTAGGACCCGCCAGCTGAAGGTCCCATCGGTAGCCGGCGGGGCCCACGCGGCGGCTCCCGACGCTGGTCACATCATGGCATGGGCCATCCCCTGTGGTGTCGTCTTGCGGCGACCGACCGAGGTCAGCGGTGCGGCCGGCCGCCCTGTAGCCATGTCGGGGCAGGTAATGGAGTGGTTGGGGCGTGCTGGCACTGTTGGAAGCCCGGTCACCGTCCGCCAGGGTCAGAGGCCCTAACGCCTTCACTGTGGCCATACGGGCGCTGACCCTAGATGGGATGGGGTCCACTGTCGCCACGCATGTCCTAACGACGGTATCCAATGCGCAGCCGGCTGGGGGGCCAGGCGGCAACGCCCCTAGCCGACCAGGACGTCATAACCGGTGTGGCGTAGCCGGCGGGCCCTGGCCGAAGGGCCGCTACTGGCAGGGCGTAGCCAGACCGCAGGGGAGGCGGCCCGCCCTTTGATTGCGTTAGAGGGCCGGAGCAAGGAGGCGCTTGAGGCTACCTCAGGGTCATCCCACCGTCAGTAGTCCCCGAAGCCGGGGAGGCCCGCCGACGAACCGTGGTGGTCCTCGCCGGCTTGAAGATCGTTCTTGCGCCGCGGGGTGCCTTGGGAGTCGAGCGACGCGGGCAAGCGACGGCCGGCTCCACAGCCGGCAAACGCCTCGCGCACCGCCTTGGTTTCCCCACCGGGTAGAGAAGACGCGCCATGCGGAAGATGTAGAAGGCCGTGGCTTAATGGACCACGCGGCGGAAAAGACCGGGCCGTAGGGCGAGGCCCTTCACGACCGCGGCCTCGGCCCATGCGCAAGGATCTTTTACGGCGCGGGCGGACGGTTGGTGTAACCGAGTGCCATAATATCCACCCCGCGTGCTATGGGAATCGCGGGGGTCGTGGATGATGAATCCGGCCCCCACGATCTCCCGCGTAGGGTTTAAATGGCGAGAGGAGGGGAGCAGAGCGGCCCATTCGCACCCCCGCCCCCGTCGCATCGTCTTCGTCGCCCTACTCTCCCCTCCACGAGAGAGAGGGAGAGAAAGAGCAGGAGGTTAGAGCACGTGGGCAAACCGCGCCGTCGTCCGCCGCCGCAGAAAGCCCAGGCCGCCGGTGAGCACCCACGCCCGTCGTCCCGACCACACACCTCCTTGGTGACCATGCCGGGCAAAGGTGCGTGGGACGGCAGCGACGTGGATGAGTCCTTCATCGAACACCTCCGCCACCGCCGCAAGCTCCTGGCAGAGACACACTTGGAGGCATGCCTCGCCCAGCCGGAGAACTCCCCGGCACCGCGGGAGGGCGAGGTGGTCGTCTTCATTGATCATTTCCTCCGCGGGTTTGGGCTGCCGGCAAGCGCCTTCTTCTGCCATTTCCTGACGCGGTTCGGTCTGCAACCACACCACCTCCCTCCCAACACCGTCTTGCAGCTGGCAGCATTCGTCACCCTTGGCGAGGGGTTCCTGGGGGTTGAGCCAAGGCATGACCTCTAATGCCGGCTCTTCTTCCTCGAGCGACAGACGACGGAGGATCCGGCGATGAAGCAGAAGGTGATGACCATGTGCGGAGGCGCCATGATCCATATCCGCAAGGGGACCGGCTTCCCGAAACTCCCACTGCACGAGTCGGTGAAGCACTGGCGGTGGGGGTTGTTCTATGTGAAGAACGCGAAGTTGGAGGAGGATCACATCAACCTCCCCGACTTCGCCAACCACCCGCCGACTGCGATGCTGAACTGGCGTGCAACTCTGCTTAAGGCGCCCGAGATGGCAGACTGGCTCTGCGAACGCCTGCTCGTGATGACCAGGACGGAGGGGCTGAAGGCCACCGACCTGCTGGCCGCGATGGTGGCGTGTCGGGTGCAGCCGTTGCAGCGCCAGCCGCACCTCATCTGCTAGACGGGAGTATGCCATGACCCCTGCCGGCTCTCCACCAAGGAGCTAAAACCGGTCCATGTGGCGAGGAGGGTGAACGCCATCTCGACGGCGAAAATGAAGGAGGGCGAGTGGCAATGGGGAAAAACCCCATATAGCCGGAGCCGTCCGGCGCCGCGGGTAAGTGTCTAGCTGCCTACTTCCCTCTATTTTTTTAGAGGCAGTGCCCCTCCTGCCTTTGGCCTGATGGCACGCTGCCCGGCCCGCCCGCGGATTTTCCCGCTGCTGTAAAACTACGGGGAGCCGGGCCCTGACACGGCAGAGTCTGACCCCGACGAGGTTGAGGATGCTGACGATGTGGAGCCGGCCGACTCCGAGCGAGCTGGCACGTCTGAAGCCGGCGACGCGGAGACGGGGACGGAGGGGGGCAAAGAGGCCGAATCGACGGGTGAGTCTCCTCCCCAGACGCACCTACGGGACTGGACCGATGATGACGCTAAGGCGGAGGCATCGCGTGTTGCAGAGACTTCGGAGGAGCCCGAAACTTCGGAGGGAGAGGTCACGGCGCCACGGAAGCGCCAACCTCGAGCCGGCGGCGGCTCCAGCCGGGGAGGCCCGGACGCGGATGACAAGGGGAAACAGACGGCTGCCATCAAGACGGCTCCCAAGCATGTGGCGACCGCGCAGCCGGGCGGCAGCCGCGGAGGCGGGGGCAAGAAGCAAAGGGTCGCCCAGGCGGGACCCACGAGGAGGGAGGTCCCCATCGTCGCCGGGTAAGTCCATCTCTGTTGGGGAACGTCGCATGGGAAACAAAAATTTTCCTACGCACACGCAAACCTATCCATGGTGATGAGCATCTACGAGAGGGAGAGTGGATCTACATACCCTTGTAGATCGCTAAGCGGGAAGCGTTAAGAAACGCGGTTGGTGTAGTCGAACATCTTCGCGATCCAAATCGCCGAGCGTCCCGCGATCTCATCACGATCCGTTCCGCGATCCAATCACGATCCGTCCCGTGAACTCATCACGATCCGTCCCGCGATCTCATCACGATCCGTCTCACAATCTTGATCACGATCTGTCCCGCGAACTCATCACGATCCGTTCCGCAATCTCATCACGAACTGTCTCGCGATCTCGATCACGGTCCTTCCGATCTAGCGCCGAACGGACGGCACCTCCGCGTTCAGCACACGTGCAGCTTGATGACGATCTCCACCGTCTCGATCCAGCGAGAGGAGGTGGAGAGGAGAGAGAGTTAACCGGCAGCGTGATGGCGCTCCGGTGATGGTGGTGGAGTGATTCCGGCAGGGCTTCGCCTAAGCGCTGCGGAAAACCGATCTAGAGGAGAAACTGTGCACCGGTGAAACGGGTAGCACGTGGCCGGAAATTCTGTCCAAAAACCACCCAATCCACTAGTATATATAGGAGGAGAGGAGAGGAGAGGCAGCCAAGGCCTTTGGGTCGGCTGAAATAGGAGGTGGGAGCAATCCTACTTCACCTCCAATCCTAGTTGGAGTAGGATTGCCTCCTATTGGCTGATTTTCCACGTTTTCCTTTAGGACTTTCTCTCCTGCGCCATGGGCCTTTGTGGCTGTTTTCCCAGCCCACTAAGGGATGGTTATTATTCTCCCACAGCCCATGGACCTCTTGGGGTCGAAATACCCCTCCCGGAGGTCCTCCGGTACACTACCGGCACTCCCGGTACAATACCGATACTCCCGGTACACTACCGATGAGCCCGAAACTTTTCCGGAAACCAAACTGGGACTTCCTATATATGAATCTTTACCTCCGGACCATTCTGGAGCTCCTCGTGACGTCCGGGATCTCATCCGGGACTCCGAACAACCTTCGGTCACCACCATACATAACTCTACACTACCGAAACATCACCGAACCTTAAGTGTGCAGACCCTGCGGGTTCGAGAACTATGTAGACATGACCAAGACACCTCTACGGTCAATAACCAATGGCGGGACCTGGACGTCCACATTGGTTCCTACATATTCTACGAAGATCTTTATCGGTCGAACCTCTATGTCAAGGATTCAGTTAATCCCGTATATCGTTCCCTTTGTTCTTCGGTATGTTACTTGCCCGAGATTCGATCGTCGGTATCTCCATACCTAGTTCAACCTCGTTACCGGCAAGTCTCTTTACTCTTTCCGTAATACAAGATCCCGCAACTAACAATTAGTCACATTGCTTGCAAGGCTTATTGTGATGTTGCATTACCGAGTGGCCCCGAGATACCTCTCCGTTACACGGAGGAACAAATCCCAGTCTCGATCCATGCCAACTCAACAGACACCATCGGAGATACCTGTAGAGCACCTTTATAGTCACCCAGTTACGTTGCGACGTTTGATACACACAAGGCACTCCTCTGATATCCGTGAGTTGCATGATCTCATGGTCATAGGAACATATACTTGACATGCAGAAAACAGTAGCAATAAACTGACACGATCATATGCTATGTTTGTAGTTTGGGTCTTATCCATCACATCATTCTCCTAATGATGTGATACCGTTATCAAATGACATCTCATGTCCATGGCTAGGAAACCTTAACCATCCTTTGATCAACGAGCTAGTCCATTAGAGGCATACTAGGGACATGGTTTTGTCTATGTATCCACACATGCATTTAAGTCTCCAATCACTACAATTATAGCATGGATAATAAACGATTATCATGAACAAGGAAATATGATAATAACTAATTTATTATTGCCTCTAGGGCATATTTCCAACAATCTCCTCCTCCACCTTGGTCCGCCCCTCTTCCCCCCAGTCCCTTATTTCGTCATTACCAGGGAGGTGCGCGCCCTGGGGAGGACCCCGGGTAGCAGGACAGAGAGGGCAGCGCCGCCGCCGACCGCCGAGGATAGGGAGCGCCAGGCATGGCTCGTCCTCGAGACGGCCGAGCGGGAGCGGCACGTTGAGGAGCTCTGCCCATGGGAAGAGGCAGTGAAGAAGCGGGGCGGAACCAGCAGGGAGGCCGCTGGCGGAGGTTGGGAGCCATTCCTCCGCAGCCGGGAGAGGAAGTCGAAGGACCACCACGATCCCGGGCGATGGGCGGAGGCAGGAGCGAAGGCCGCGGAGGACGTGGCAGAGATGGACCGCAACGCTGCCTCGCCGATGGCGGACGACATGCCACCGGGGACGGACGACGTGCCTCCCGGGACGGATGACGTGCCACCGGGGGCGGAGGAGCCAGCCCCGGAAATGTCGGGTTCGAAGGCGCCGGCTCCTGAGGCACTGGCACCGGAGGCGAGTCAGCCAGGAGCCGCCGAAGGCGGAGCATCGGAGCTGGGGGCCGCGATGGCCGGGGAAACGACCGTCATAGGCATGTCGACGGTGGCCCCCGGCGCGACGGCGACAAGAGGGGCCGGTCCCATCATGGTCTCCAACAAGGGAGGGCCCACCGATGGGGGTCGGCCGCAGCAGACCTGGTCGGCGGCCGGGAGCCCGGCCCCTGGCGAACCTTCGAGCACCCTTGGGGCGGAGGTGGCCGCCGTTGTGGATGCGTTCGCCACTTGCCGCACCCAGACGTCGCAGGATGCTCAGGCCGCCAATGACCGGCTGGTGAACCTGGAGTAGGCGGTTGCAGTGAGTTCTGTTCTTTCCTTCTTCTCTTGACTTGGTGTTTTCTGTCTTTTCCTGTGGGGGCGCGCCAGCGCACCCAGTGGGTGAAGCCCCCGAGGCTCGAGCTGGCTGGGGCGCAGGCGGGTCGAGCCTAAAGCTGTTGTGCACTCTTGTTGTTTTGTAGGCGACGCATGACTGTCGGGTGGCCGCATACAACACCCTTCTGGGTTGTACCGAGGAGTTGAAAACCAGCTCGTCGTCGTGTCCGCGGATTTGTGAGGTCTATGCTCTTGTGATCTTTCAGTGGGGGCGCGCAAGCGCACCCACTGGGTGTAGCCTATGGGAATCAGGCCGGCTGCACCGGAGGCGGGCTGAATCCCTTCTTTTTTGGAATTCTGACAATGGCGACCTCATCTCGTGAAGCCACCCACGCCGAGACGGCCAGCCTCCGGCGCCAGGCGGTGCGTCTTTACGAGGAGCGGGACCTCGTAACGACGGAGCGCGACCGACTCCATGGGGAGGCGGACCAGGTGAAGGCGGAGCGGGAGGAGCGCGAGGCGGCCCACCGCCAAGCATTGGTGGACCAAGGGGCGCCCCTTCGTCGGGAGGCGGAGGAGCGGGAGAAAGTTCTCCGCGAGAGGCTGGAGGCCAAGCGTGCCACGCTAGCCAAGGTGGCCGAGGACGCGCAGGCGGCCCGAGGTGAGCACAAGCGCCAGCACCAGGAGTGGTCAGCCAGGAAGGTGCCGCTGCAGGAGCAAGGGCATGAGGTGGATCGGATGCTACACGGTAAACTTCTGTCGCCTTATTCTTTTCACGCCTTCCTTCTTGGTTTTCCGGCTTGCCTCCCCGCTCATCCCTTGTCTTCTTCTTAGGGATTTTCGCCGGCACGCGGGAGGTCATGGAGGCGGCCATGGAGGCCAACCGTGATGCCCGGCGGGCGCAAGGAGAGGCCGTTGGGCGTCTTGCCCCTGGACCCTGGACGAGGTGGGGATCGCTGCCAAGGCGCGTTTGTCGGAGGTAGTCCGCGCCCTAAAGTGGCTCCAAGCGGCCGGCCTGGCGCTGGTTCGCACCCTTTGGCCCGGCGCGGTGGATCCGGGTTCCATGAACCGGCTGTCGAGGTGGCTGGAGTCTGGGACTGCGCGGGTGAACGCCTGGAGGGTTTCCGTGGCACGCGCCGGTGCGGACATGGCGCTGGGCATTGCCAGGTCGTGGTACCCTGAGCTGAACTTGGGTTTGCTCACGGCCCAACGTGCCGGCACCGACGCGGAGTTGGAGGCGGTGGCCGATGAGCTGTTGGTGAGGGTGAGCGACCTCGCGTCCTTTGCCGCGTGGGACTAGTACGTCCCGGAGCGCGGGGCGGACGGCGTGGAGATCCCGGAGGACCGGTACGGGCTCGCCCTGGACGACCCGGAGGGAAGCACCGCCAAGAGGACGACAGAGAGTCCGACACCGATGACTACGCCGAGTCCGAGCCGGCTCCGGACGCGGGGGCGGGGCTTCTACCTCAGCTACCCTGGAGGTGCCAGCCTCAGAGGCGCCAGCACCGCCGGCTCCACAGGCGTCACCACCGCCGGCTCTAGAGGCGTCAGCACCGGAGGAGGGCCAGCCCGAAGCTGCCACCACTTAGGCTTTTTCTTTCCTGTATTTTGTTTTAGACTGGAATTCCACCCACTGGGGGTGTATATGTAATAAATCGTGGCCGTGGGCCTTTTATCATTATGACTTATGCCGTTTTTAAAGAAGGAATGATGTGCGTGCCGGCTCTTCTTTAGCCTTTTGCCTTTTGACTTGTGTTCGCGCATCGGGATTTCTTCCGGCTTCCGCCCTGCCTGCCAGCCAGCCGGGAGCCGGTCTGGGATAGGGACGGGGCTTCACCCTTGGGGAAAAACCAGCGGGCTCTTAGAGTCAACTGGCTAGGGCTAGGTTGAGCTGGCAGAGGCCGGCTACTAGGAGTAACATATCTCGGCTAGGCCGGTCCGGCTACCGCTCGTCGATAGACCTGTGTGAGAAGTTCCATCGTACCCCGTGGTCCCTTCAGCCGGACAGCCAGGAGCCGTTCTATAGCTGGTTAGGGAGGGAAGGCGAAGGGTTGCTTGCTTACTCTATTTGTCCGCCTCGGGGGGGAGTCGGGCGAGCCCTCGGGCCCGGGAACCGGACCCGGTTGACGTGCCTTAAATAACAGGAAAACTTTTGGATGAATCGAAAAGGGGCATGCCCCTAGCGCAGCCTTGGGGCCCCCGTTGCATTCATAATCTCGGAAGGGGAAGGATACATACACTGGTTTTCAGCAATAAAATGGACGGAGGAGCGCCGCGTTCCATGGGCGCTCCGTCTCCTCGCCGGAGGCATCTCACTTGCGCTTCTGCGGCTTCTGGGCGTCTATTAGATAGTACGCGTTGTTGTGTAGCACCCGGCTGACAATGAATGGGCCCTCCCATGGGGAGGACAGCTGGTGCTGGCCGGCAATTCGCTAGATCCGCCTGAGCACGAAGTCTCCTTCGCGGAAGGAGAGTGGCCGGATCCGCTTGCTGTGGTAATCCCGGAGCTTCTGCTGGTAGATGGCTATCCGGCTCAAGGCCAGCTCGCGGGCCTCCTCGAGGAGGTCGATGCCATCTTCCCTTGCCTCCCTTGCGTCCTTCTCGGTGTACAAGGTTACCCGATGCGAATCGAACTCGATGTCGGTGGGGATGGTCGCCTCGGACCCGTAAACGAGAAATAACGGAGTGTAGCTGGTCGACCGGTTGGGCGTAGTCCGGAGGCTCCAAAGGACAGCCGGCAGCTCCTCGACCCAACAGCCGGCCGACTGGACCAGTGGTGTCATGAGCCGGGGCTTGATGCCGGACAGGAGCATGCCGTTTCCTCTCTCAACCTGGCCGTTTGGCTGCGGGTGGGCGACGGACGCCAGGTCGAGCCGGATGCCCCGCCTTGAGCAGAAACGCGCTAGCGCGCCCTTTGCGAAGTTCCTGCCATTGTCGGTGATGATGCTGTGGGGGACGCCGTAGCGAACTGTGATGTCTTCACTGAACGGGACAGCCGTGGGGCCATCTAGTTTCTTGATTGGCCGGGCCTCAATCCATTTGGTGAATTTGTCGACGGCTACCAGCAAATGTGTCATGCCGCCTCGCGCGGTCTTGAAGGTTCCCACCATGTCCAACCCCCAGACGGCGAAGGGCCACGAAAGGGGGATGGTCTAGAGGGCGGTAGCCGGAAGGTGGCTCTGTGTGCTGAAGCGCTGGCAACCCTCGCACTTGTCAACCAGTTTCTTGGCTGCGTCTAGAGTGGTCGGCCAGTAGACACCATGACGGAATGCTTTCGCCACCAGGGACCTGGAGGCGGCATGATGCCCGCACTCGCCCTGGTGGATGTCAAGGAGGATTTCTTGCCCTCTCTCTGGCCCGACGCAGCGTTGGAAGACGCCGGTGGTGCTGTGATGAACCAACTCGTGGTTGATGATGCTGTAGGCCGGGGCCCGGTGCTAAATTTGCCTTGCAGTGGCCTCATCGGAGGGGAGCTCCCGCGCTAGAGGAACGCTAGGATGGGCTGGGCCCATGAGGGAGCCGAGACCGGGGCCGGCTCAGCCCCCGGGACCGGCTCGTCAGCCCCCGGGACCGGCTCGCCAGCCTCAGGGAGTGAGGCAGCGGCAGGAGTGTTGACCATCATCATGATGGCGACGGGCCCGGGGACGGCGCGCGCGGACTTGGCCGGCTCAATTGCCGTGGCGGACGGCGCTGGTCCGGCAGCCGATGGTGATGGAGCCGGCAGAGCTGCCGCAGGTGGCGGGGCCGGTTGGGCAGCCGATACCGCCGAGGTGCCGGCCGCGTTTGCCGGTACGAAGATGGACTCCGATTTGGGAGAAGGCTTGATCGAAGGCTTCAGCAGCCGATCGAGGGAGACGCTGGCTGGGATGGCCTACCGGGTGGAGCCGACCTTGGCCAACGTGTCGGCCGCCTCGTTGTCCGCATGGGGGACGTGGTGGAACTCACATCCCTCGAAGAAGTCGGTGAGCTGCTGGACGAGGAAACGATAGCTGGCCATGTTGGTGTCCCTAGCGTCCCATTCGCCAAAGACCTGTTGTACCACGAGGTTGGATTCGTCAAAGCAAATGATGCGCTGGATGCCGATCTCCTTGGTGAGCCGGAGGCCGTGGACGAGGGCCTCGTATTCGGCCACGTTGTTGGAGGCGGCGAAGTGGATCTGGAGAGCGTAGTGGAGCTGGTCTCCTTTGGGAGATGACAAGACGATGCCGACTCCCAGGCCGGCTCGCATCTTCGAGCCGTCGAAGTGCATGCGCCAGTGCATGGAGTCGGGCAGAGGCGGCACGAACTGGGTTTCGACCCAATCGATGAGGAAGTTGGCCATTGCCTGGGATTTGATGGCGGTGCGCGGCTTGTACCATATTTCGTAGTTGGCCAGGGCGATGGCCCATTTGGCGATCCGGCCGGTGGCATCCCGGCCGGCCATGATTTCGCCCAGCGGTGCTGTGCTCACGACGGTGATGACGTTCTCCTTGAAGTACTGCTTGATCTTCTGGGCGGCAAAGTATATGCCATAGCACATCTTCTGGTCGTGGGGGTAGTTTTGTTTGGAGGCGGAGAGGACCTCGGTGAGGTAGTAGAAGGGACGTTGCGTCGGCAGCGCCTTGCCTTCCTCTGGCCGCTCAACCACCAGGACAACGCTGATGATGCGTGTGTTCGCCACAATGTAGGCGAGCAAAGGCTTCTTGTCGGCCGGCGCGGCCAAGATGGGCGCGCTGGTGAGAGCCCGCTTGAGGCCCAGGAACGTCGCGTCCGCCTCGTCGGACCAGTCGAACAGGGCCGGCTTCTTCGAGAGGTCTCGGTCCGGCTCGACCAGGGCTGACTTGCGCAGGAGCCCGTAGAGGGGCAAGGCCTTCTTGCCCAGCCGGCTGATGAATCGGCTAAGGGAGGCAAGGCAGCCGGTGAACTTCTGGACGTCGCGGAGCCTGACCGTCTTGGGAATGCGCTCGATCGCCCGGATCTTCTCGGGGTTAGCTTCGATGTTGCGGGCAGACACAAAGAAACCTACGAGCTGGCCGGTTGGGACGCTGAAGACACACTTCTCTAGGTTGAGCTTGATCTTGTATTCACGCAAGTTGGCGAACGTCTCCCGGAGGTCGTCGAGGAGGCTGAAATGCTTCTTGGATTTGACGACGATGTCGTCCACGTAGACGTGGACATTCCTGCCTATCTGAGGCAGGAGGCACTTCTGCATGCAACGCTAGAAGGTAGCACCTGCATTCTGTTGGGAGACGTAGTAGTAAATCAAAATTCTCCTATGTGTCACCAAGATCCATCTATGGAGAAACCAGCAAACGAGCGGGGAGAGATTGGATCTTCATACCTTTGAAGATCGCTAAGCGGAAGCATTGCTAGAATGCGGTTGATGGAGTCGTACTCGCAGCGATTCAGATCGCGGTGGATTCCAATCTAAGCACCGAACAACGGTGCCTCCGTGTTCAACACACATGCAGCCCGGTGACGTCTCGTACACCTTGATCGAGCAAGGAGGAAGGAGAGGTTGGGGAAGAGCTCCGGCAGCACGACGGCGTGGTGGAGGTGGAGCTGCGTGGTACTCCGGTAGAGCTTCGCTAAGCACTACGGAGAAGGAGGAGTAGGGTTGCACCAGGGAGGAGAGGAACTCGTGTATGTTGCAGCCCTAAAACCCACCACTATATATAGGAGGAGGGGTTGGGAGGGGCTGCGCCCTAGGGTTCCACCCTAGGTATTCGCGGCAGCCACAAGAAACCCATCTGGCCTAGGGTTTGCCCCCCTCCACCCTTGCTGCGCCTTGGGCTTGGGTGGGAGGCGCACCAGCCCACCTAGGGTCTGGCTCCCTCCCACTCTTGGCCCATGGAACCTTCCGGGGCAGGTGGGCCCACTTGGTGGACCCCCGGAACCCTTCCGGTGGTCCCGGTACACTACCGGTGACACCCGGAACACTTCCGGTAACCAAATCCTCACTTCCTATATATCAATCTTCGTCTCCGGACCATTACGGGACTCCTCGTGATGTCCGGGATCTCATCTGGGACTCCGAACATCCTTAGGTAACCACGTACACTATTTCCCTATAACCCTAGCGTCATCGAACCTTAAGTGTGTAGACCCTACGGGTTCGGGAGACACGTAGACATGACGAACACACCTCCCCGGTCAATAACCAACAGCGGGATCTAGATACCCATGTTGGCTCCCACGTACTCCATGATGATCTCATCGGATGAACCACGATGTCAGGGATTCAATCAATCTCGTATACAATTCCCTTTGTCTATCGATATGGTTTGCCCGAGATTCGATCGTCGGTATCCTTATACCTTGTTCACTATCGTTACCGGCAAGTCTCTTTACTCCTTCCGTAATACATCACCCCGTGGCTAACTCCTTAGTCACATTGAGCTCATTATGATGATGTCTTACCGAGTGGACCCAGAGATACCTCTCCATCACACGGAGTGACAAATCCCAGTCTCGATTCGTGTCAACCCAACAGACACTTTTGGAGATACCCGTAGTGTACCTTTATAGCCACCCAGTTTGGTTGTGACGTTTGGTACACCCAAAGCATTCCTACGGTATCCGGGAGTTACACAATCTCATGGTCTAAGGAAACGATACTTGACATTGAAAAGCTTTAGCAAACGAACTACATGATCTTGTGCTATGCTTAGGATTGGGTCTTGTCCATCACATCATTCTCCTAATGATGTGATCCCGTTATCAATGACATCAAATGCCCATGGTCATGAAACAGTGACCATCTATTGATCAACGAGCTAGCCGACTAGAGGCTCACTAGGGACATGTTGTGGTCTATTTATTCACACATGTATTACGGTTTCCGCTTAACACAATTATAGCATGAATAATAGACAATTATCATGAACTAACAAATACAATAATAACCATTTTATTATTGCCTCTAGGGCATATTTCCAGTAGTCTCCCACTTGCACTAGAGTCAATAATCTAGTTACATTGTGATGAATCGAACACCCATAGCATTCCGGTGCTGATCATGTTTTGCTCGTGAGAGAGGTTTAGTCAACGGATCTGCAACATTCGGATCTGTATGCACTTTACAAATATCTATGTCTCCCTCCTGAATGTAATCATGGATGGAGTTGAAGCGGCGCTTGATGTGTCTTGTCTTCTTGTGAAACCTAGGCTCCTTCGCAAGGGCAATTGCTCCAGTATTGTCACAGAGTAGAGTCATCGGGCCCGACGCATTTGGAATCACTCCTAGGTCTCCCTCCTTCGCTGCTTCCGAAGCAGCTATGTACTCCGCTTCACATGTTGATGCCGCCACGACGCTTTGCTTGCTGCTGCTCCAGCTGACTGCCCCTCCATTCAAAATATACACGTATCCGGTTTGCGACTTGGAGTCGTCCGGATCTGTGTCGAAGCTAGTGTCGACGTAACCCTTTATGATGAGCTCTTCAGCACCTCCATATACGAGAAACATGTCCTTTGTCCTTTTTAGGTACTTCAGGATATTCTAGACCACTGTCCAGTGTTCCGCTCCGGGATCACTTTGGTACCTCCCTACCAAACTTATGGCAAGGTTCACATTAGGTCTGGTACACAGCATGGCATACATAATAGAGCCTATGGCTGAAGCATAGGGGATGACACTCATCTCTTCTCTATCCTTTGCCGTGGTCGGGCATTGAGTCGTACTCAATCTCACACCTTGTAACACAGGCAAGAACCCCTTCTTGGACTAATCCATATTGAACTTCTTCAATATCTTTTCAAGGTATGTGCTTTGTGAAAGACCAATGAGGCGTTTCGATCTATCTCTATAGATCTTAATACCTAATATGTAAGCAGCTTCTCCAAGGTCCTTCATTGAAAAACACTTATTCAAGTAGGCCTTTATACTTTCCAAGAGTTCTATATTATTTCCCATTATCAGCATGTCATCCACATACAGTATAAGAAATGCTATAGAGCTCCCACTCACTTTCTTGTAAATACAGGGTTCTCCATAAACCTATACAAACCCAAACGCTTTAATCACCTCATTAAAGCGAATGTTCCAACTCCGAGATGCTTGCACCAGCCCATAGATGGAGCGCTGGAGCTTGCATACCCTGTTAGCATCTTTAGGATCGACAAAACCTTCCGGCTGCATCATATACAGTTCTTCCTTGAGGAAGCCATTAAGGAATGTCGTTTTGACGTCCATTTGGCAGATCACATAATCATAGAATGCGGCAACTGCTAACATGATTCGGACTGACTTCAGCATCGCTACGGGTGAGAAAGTCTCATCGTAGTCAACTCCTTGAACTTGTCGATAACCCTTAGCGACAAGCCGAGCTTTATAGGCGGTCACATTACCGTCCGCGTCAGTCTTCTTCTTAAAGATCCATTTGTTTTCAATGGCTCGCTTATCATCAGGCAAGTCCACCAAAGTCCATACTTTGTTCTCATACATGGATCCTATCTCGGATTTCATGGCCTCAAGCCATTTGTCGGAATCCGGGCCCGCCATCGCTTCTTCATAGTTCGAAGGTTCACCGTTGTCCAACAACATGATCTCTAGGACAGGATTGCCGTACCACTCTGGTGCGGAACGTGTCCTAGTGGAGCTTCGAATAGCGACTTGATCTGAAGCTTCATGATCATCATCATTAACTTCCTCTCTAGCCAGTGTAGGCTCCACAGAAACAACTTCCTGTGCTGTACTACTCTCCGGTTCGAGTGGAGGTACAATTACCTCATCAAGTTCTATTTTCCTCCCACTTACTTCTTTCGAGAGAAACTCTTTCTCAAGAAAGGATCCATTCTTGGCAACAAAGACTTTGCCCTCGGATCGTAGGTAGAAGGTATACCCAATAGTCTCTTTGGGATATCCTATGAAGACACACTTTTCCGCTTTGGGTTCGAGCTTCTCAGGTTGAAGTTTCTTCACATAAGCATCGCATCCGCAAACTTTTAGAAACTACAGCTTAGGTTTCTTTCCAAACCATAATTCATATGGTGTCATCTCAACGGATTTAGACGGTGCCCTATTTAAAGTGAATGCGGCAGTCTCTAATGCATATCCCCAAAATGATAGCGGTAAGTCGGTAACAGACATCATAGATCGCACCATATCCAATAGAGTGCGATTACGACGTTTAGACACACCATTTCGCTGAGGTGTGCCGGGCGGCGTGAGTTGTGAAACAATGCCACATTTCCTAAGGTGTGTGCCAAACTCATGACTTAAATATTCTCCGCCACGATCAGATCGTAGGCATTTTATTTTCCTGTCACGTTGATTCTCGACCTCACTCTGAAATTCCTTGAACCTTTCAAAGGTTTCAGACTTGTGTTTCATTAAGTATACATACCCATATCTGCTCAAGTCATCAGTGAGGGTGAGAACATAACGATAGCCACTGCGAGCCTCGACGCTCATTGGACCGCATACATCGGTATGTATTATCTCTAACAAGTCAGTTGCTCGCTCCATTGTTCCGGAGAACGGAGTCTTGGTCATCTTGCCCATGAGGCATGGTTCGCACATGTCAATGATTCGAAATCAAGTGACCCCAAAAGTCCATCAGCATGGAGCTTCTTCATGCGTTTGACATCAATATGACCAAGGCGGCAGTGCCACATGTAAGTGGGACTATCGTTATCAACTTTACACTTTTTGGTACTCACAGTATGGACATGTGTAACATCACGTTCGAGATTCATCAAAAATAAACCATTGACCAGCGGGGCATGAGCATAAAACATTTCTCTCATATAAATAGAACAACCATTATTCTCGGATTTAAATGAGTAGCCATCTCGCATCAAGCGAGATCCAGATACAATGTTCATGCTCAAAGCTGGTAATAAATACCAATTATTAAGGTTTAAAACTAATCCCGAAGGTAGATGTAGAGGTAGCATGCCGACGGCGATCACATCGACCTTGGAACCATTCCCGACGCGCATCGTCACCTCGTCCTTTGGCAGCCTCCGCTTATTCCGCAACTCCTGCTTGGAGTTACAAATGTGAGCAACTACACCGGTATCAAATACCCAGGAGCTACTACGAGCGCTGGTTAGGTACACATCAATAACAAGTGTATCACATATACCTTTTACGTTGCCATCCTTCTTATCCGCTAAGTACTTGGGGCAGTTCCGCTTCCAGTGACCGGTACCCTTGCAATAAAAGCACTCAGTCTCAGGCTTGGGTCCATTCTTGTTGTTCTTCTTCCCGGCAACTTGCTTACCGGCCGCGGCAACAGATTTTCCGTCCTTCTTGAAGGTTTTCTTACCCTTGCCTTTCTTGAAACTAGTGGTCTTATTTACCATCAACACTTGATGCTCCTTTTTGATCTCGACCTCCGCTGATTTCAGCATCGAGTACAACTCAGGAATGGACTTCTCCATCCCTTGCATGTTGTAGTTCATCACAAAGCTCTTGTAGCTAGGTGGAAGCGGCTGGAGAATTCTGTCAATGACCGAGTCATCTGGGAGGTTAACTCCCAGCTGAGTCAAGCGGTTGTGAAGCCCAGACATCTTGAGGATGTGCTCACTGACCGAACTGTTCTCCTCCATCTTACAGCTAAAGAACTTGTTAGAGACTTCATATCTCTCGACCCGGGCATGAGCTTGGAAAACCAGTTTCAGCTCTTGGAACATCTCATATGCTCTGTGTTGCTCAAAACGCTTTTCGAGCCCCGGTTCTAAACTGTAAAGCATGCCGCACTGAACAAGGGAGTAATCATCGCAGCGAGAATGCCAAGCGTTCGTAACGTCTTGTTCTGCTGGGAGAAGGGGTGGGTCACCTAGCGGTGCATCAAGGACATACAGTTTCTTGGAAGCTATGAGGATGATCCTCAAGCCACGGACCCAGTCCGCATAGTTGCTTCCATCATCTTTCAGCTTGGTTTTCTCTAGGAACGCGTTGAAATTGAGGTTGACATTTGCGTTGGCCATTGGATCTACAATATAGATAGTAAAGGCAATTTTTAGACTAAGTTCATGACAATTAAGTTCACATAATCAAATTATTCAGTGAACTCCCACTTAGATAGACATCTCTCTAGTCATCCAATTGACACATGATCCATGTCAACTAGCCCATGTCCGATCATCACGTGAGACGGACTAGTCATCCATGGTGAACATCTTCATGTTGATCGTATCTTCTATACGACTCATGTTCGACCTTTCGGTCTTCCGTGTTCCGAGGCCATGTCTGTACATGCTAGGCTCGTCAAGTCAACCTAAGTGCTTCGCGTGTGTAAATCTGGCTTACACCCGTTGTATGCGAACATTAGAACCTATCACACCCGATCACCACATGGTGCTTCGGAACAACGATCCTTAGCAACGGTGCACAGTTAGGGTGAACACATCTCTTGAAATTTATTGAGAGATCATCTTATTTACTACCGTCGTTCCAAGAAAATAAGATGTAAACATGATAAACATCACATGCAATCAATATAGTGACATGATATGGCCAATATCATCTTGCTCCTATGATCTCCATCTTCGAGGCACCATGATCATCATTGTCACCGGCACGACACCATGATCTCCATCATCATGATCTCCATCATTGTGTATTCATGAAGTTGTCTCGCCAACTATTACTTCTACTACTATGGCTAAGGCTTAGCAATAAAGTAAAGTAAATAGATGGCGTTTATGATTGACACGCAGGTCATACAATAAAATAAGACAACTCCTATGGCTCCTACCGGTTGTCATAGTCATCAACATGCAAGTCGTGAACCCTATTACAAGAACATGATCAATCTCATACATGACAATGTATCACATCACATCCTTTTGGCCATATCACATCACAAGGCATATGCACTGCTACCACACTCCACTTGGTACTATTTCCAAATAGCTGCTCCACTATACGTAGCCAGATTGCTACTACTAGTCACCCGGATAGGTGTTAAAGCTTGCATCAACGTAACTCTTTATGACGAACTCTTTATCACCTTGATAATCAAGAAACATTTCCTTAGTCCTCTGGTTACTAAGGATAATTTCGACCGCTGTCCAGTGATCCACTCCTGGACCACTCTTGTACCCCTTGACAGACTCATGGCAAGGCACACACAGGTGCGGTACACAGCATGGCATAATATAGAGCCTATGGCTAAGGCATAGGCGTTCGTCCTTTCTTGTTCTTCTGCCGTTGTTCTAAGGCATAGGGACCATGGGCTGTGGGAGAGTATTAACCAGCCTTTAGTGGGCTGGTAAATTAGCCTAGAAGGCCCATGGCGCAGGAGGAAAAAGGCTAAAGGAAAAAGGCCAAAAATCAGCCAATAGGAAGCAATCCTACTCCAAGTAAGATTTGAGGTGGAGTAGGACTCCATCCCTCTTGTTTGGCCGAACCAAAGAGGCCCTTGGCTGCCTCACCTCTCCTCTCCTCCTATATATACTGGTTGGATAGCTAGGGTTTTGGCAGAAATTACGGCCACGTGCTACCTGTTCCACCGGTGCTCCTCTAGATTGGTTTTCCACAGTGCTTAGGCGAAGCCCTGCCGGAATTGCTCCACCACCACCATCACCGGAGCACCGTCACGCTGCCGGTGAACTCTCTCTCCTCTCCACCTCCTCTTGCTGGATCAAGACGATGGAGATTGCCATCAAGCTGCACATGTGCTGAACGCGGAGGTGTCGTCCGTTCCGTACTAGATCGGAAGGATCGTGATCAAGGCCACGGGACGTTCGTGATCGGATCGCGGGACAGATTGTGACGAGATCGTGGGACGGTTCATGATTGGTTCGGGGGGACGGTTCGTGATTAGATCGCGGGACGCTCGGCGATTTGGATCGCGAAGAAGTACGACTACACCAACCACGTTTCTTAACGCTTCCCGCTTAGCGATCTACAAGGGTACGTAGATCCACTCTTCCTCTCGTAGATGCTCATCACCATGGATAGGTTTGCGTGTGCGTAAGAAATTTTTTGTTTCCCATGCGACGTTCCCCAATAGTGGCATCATGAGCTAGGTTGATGGTTCGATGAGATCTCGAGTAGAACACAAAAGGTTTGTGGGCGTTGATGCTTAGATTGCTTCCTCCCTTGGTCGGATTTTGGTTCAGCGGGATTGTGAGATGAAGCGGCCCAGACCAACATTACTCGTACGCTTACGAGAGACCGGTTCCCTCGATGCAACTTGTTGCTTAGATGGCTAGCGGGTGACAGTTTCTCTTACTTTAGTTGGATTGGATCCGACAAAGGCGGTCCTTGAGAAGGTTGAAAAGCAATCTATGTATCACCGTTGTGGTTTACGTAGGTGAGAATCGTTCTTGCTAGATACCCGTAGCAGCCACGTAAAACATGCAACAACAATTAGAGGACGTCTAACTTGTTTTTGCAGGGTATGTTGTGATGTGATATGGCCAATTACATGATGAGATATATGTGATGTATGAGATGATCATGTGATGTATCGATTTTCACGACTTGCACATCGGTGAATACGGCAACCGGCAGGAGCCATAGGGTTGTCTTTAATTATTGTATGACCTGCGTGTCAATCATTAAGCGCTATGTAATGCTTTACTTTATCGCTAAGCGGTAGCAATAGAAGTAGAAGCAGGGCTGGCGCCACAACCCCAATGGCAGCACATTGATGGAGATCAAGATGATGGACATCATGGTGTTGTGCCGGTGACGATGGAGATCATGTCGGTGTTTCGAAGATGGAGATCTTAAACACAAGTTCATGGCCATATCATGTCACTTATGAATTGCATGAGATGTTAATCCTTTTATGCACCTTGTTTTGCTTAGTATGGAGGTAGCATTATAAGGTGATCCCTCACTTGAATTTCAAGATGAAGTGTGTTCTCCCCGAGTGAGCACCGTTGCAAAAGTTCGTCGTGTCGAGACACCACGTGATGATCGGGTGTGATAGACTCTACGTTCACATACAACAGGTGCAAGCCAGATTTGCACGTGCAGAACACTCGGGTTAAACTTGACGAGCCTAGCATGTAAAGACATGGCCTCGGAACACAAGAGACTGAAAGGTATGATCAACATAATGATGTTCACCATTGAAACCAGCTTAACTCACGTGATGATCCGACTTGAGTTGGTGAATTTGGATCATGTGACACTCAGATGACCTGAGGGATGTCAATTTGAGTGGGAGCTTTAGTAATTTGATTAACTAAACTCATTATCTTGAACAATAGTCTAAGTAACCTTTGCATATTTATGTTGTAGATCAATGGCTCGCGCAGTAGCACCCCTGAATTTTAATGCGTTCCTAGAGAAAGCTAAGTTGAAAGATGACGGAAGTAACTTTGTTGATTGGGCCCGTAATCTGAGGATTATCCTTACGGCTTCCCAGAAACAATATGTCCTTGATGCACCGCTTGGTGACCAACCAGAAGACATGACCTCCGAAGACGTTAAGAACGATTGGAAGGCTCATGACTTCAAAGACGTTTTGAACGTCATGGAGCATATGAGATGTTCCAGGAGTTAAAGTTTATCTTTCAGAAGAATGCCTGGATCGAGAGGTATGAGACCTCCGATAAGTTCTATGCTTGCAAGATGGAGGAGAACGGGTCTATCAGTGAGCATATACTCAGAATGTCTGGGTACTCAAACCATCTATGTGATTTGCGAATTACCCTTCCCCCAGAGGCGATCACTGATAGAGTTCTTCAATCACTGCCACCTAGTTACAAAAGCTTTGTGATGAACTATAACATGCACGGGATGAACAAGTCAGTCGTCGAGCTGTTTGCAATGTTGAAAGTCGCTGAGTCTGAAATCCAAAAAGAACATCAAGTGTTGATGGTCAATAAAACCACCAGTTTCAAGAAAAATGGCAACGGCAAAGGCAAGAAGGGTAAAACCAAGAAGGATGGCAAAGCAGTTGCTGCTCCTACAAAGAAGCCTAAGCATGGACCTAAGCCAGAAACTAAGTGCTTTCATTGCAAAGGAACTGGTCACTAGAAGCGGAACTGCCCCAAGTACCTGGCTGACAAGAAGGCGGCCAACGACAAACAAGGTATATATGATATACATGTTATTGATGTGTACCTTACTAGTTCTCGTAGTAGTGCCTGTGTATTTGATACCGGTTCGGTTGCTCACATTTGCAACTCAAAGCAGGAACTACGAAATAAACGAAGACTGGCAAAGGACAAAGTGACGATGCGCGTGGGAAATGGTTCCAAGGTTGATGTGATCGCCGTCGGCACGCTCTCTCTTCGATTACCATCGGGATTAGTGATGAACCTAAATAATTCTTATTTAGTGCCTGCGTAAAGCATGAACATTATATCTGGATCTTGTTAACTGCGAGATGGTTACTCATTTAAGTCAGAGAATAAAGGTTGTTCTATTTATATGAGTAATATCTTTTATGGTCATGCACCCAATGTTAGGGGTTTATTCATTTTGAATCTTGATAGTGATGACACACATGTTCATAACATTGATGCCAAAAGATGTAGAGTTGTTAATGATAGTAACCCTTTCTAGTGGCACTGCCGTTTAGGTCATATTGGTGTAAAACGCATGAGGAAGCTCCATGCTGATGGAATTTTGAAGTCACTTGATTTTGAATCACTTGACACATGTGAACCATGCCTGGTGGGCAAGATGACTAAAACGCCGTTCTCTGGAACAATGGAACGGGCGAGTGACTTGTTGGAAATCATACATGCTGATGTGTGCGGTCCAATGAATGTTGCAACGCGCGGTGGATATCGTTACTTTCTCACCTTCACTGATGACTTGAGTAGATATGGGTATATTTACTTGATGAAACACAAGTCTGAAACATTTGAAAAGTTCAAGCAATTTCAGAGTGAAGTTGAGAATCATCGTAACAAGAAGATTAAATTTCTACGATCTGATCGAGGAGGTGAATATCTGAGTTATGAGTTTGGCAGTCACTTAAGACAATGTGGAATTGTTTCACAGTTGACACCGCCCGGAACACCACAGCGTAATGGTGTGTCTGAACATCGTAATCGAACCTTATTAGATATGGTGCATTCTATGATATCTCTTGCCGATTTGCCACTATCGTTTTGGGGTTATGCATTAGAGACAGTTGCATTCACTTTAAATAGGGCACCATCGAAATCCATTGAGACGACGCCATATGAACTGTGGTTTGGCAAAAAGCCGAAGTTGTCGTTTCTTAAAGTTTGGGGATGTGATGCTTATGTCAAAAAGCTTCAACCTGAAAAGCTAGAACCCAAAGCGGAAAAATGTGTCTTCATAGGATACCCGAAAGAGACAGTCGGGTATACCTTCTATCTCAGATTCGAAGGCAAAGTGTTTGTCGCTAAGAACGGAACATTTCTTGAGAAAGAGTTTCTCTCGAAAGAATTGAGTGGGAGGAAAATAGAGCTTAATGAGGTTATTGAACCTTTAATTCAACCGGAAAGTAGCGCAGCGCAGAAAGTTGTTTCTGTGGAACCTACGATGGTAGATGAGGAAGTTAATGATGATGATCATGAAGCTTCGGATCAAGCTGCTATTGAACCTCGTAGGTCGACAAGGATGCATACTACTCCCGAGTGGTACGGCAACCCTGTCTTAGAGGTCATGTTGTTAGACAACAATGAACCTACGAGGTATGGAGGAGCAGTGATGGGACCGGATTCCGAGAAATGGTTAGAGGCCATGAAATCCGAGATGGGATCCATGTATGAAAACAAAGTGTGGACTTTGGAAGTACTACCTCTAGGGCAAAAGGCCATTCAGAACAAATGGATCTATAAGAAGAAGACAGACGCGGACGGTAATGTCACCGTCTATAAAGCTCGATTTGTGGCAAAGGGTTTTTCACAAGTTCAAGGAGTTGACTACGATGAGACTTTCTCACCCGTAGCGATGCTTAAGTCTGTCAGAATCATGTTGGCAATAGCTGCTTATTTCGACTATGAAATTTGGCAGATGGATGTCAAAACAACGTTTCAACGGTTTCCTTGAGGAAGAGTTGTATATGATGCAACCCAAAGGTTTTGTCGATCCAGAGAATGCTGAGATAGTTTGCAAACTCCAGCGATCCATTTATGGACTGGTGCAGGCATCTCGGAGTTGGAATAAGCGCTTTGATGAGGTGATCAAAGCGTTTGGGTTTATAGAATTTTATGGAGAAACTTGTATTTACAAGAAAGTGAGTGGGAGCTCTATAGCGTTTCTAGTGTTATATGTGGATGACATATTGCTGATTTGAAACAATATAGAAATGCTGGAAAGCATAAAGGAATATTTGAATAAGAGTTTTTCAATGAAGGACCTAGGAGAAGCTGCTTTCATACTAGGCATTATGATCTATAGAGATAGGTTGAGACGCTTAATAGCACTTTCACAGAGCACATACCTTGATAAAGTATTGAAGGAGTTCAAAATGGAGCAGTCCAAGAAAGGGTTCTTGCTTGTTTTACACGGTGTGCAGTTGAGTAAGACTCAATGCCCAGTGACTGCAGAAGATAAAGAAAAGATGAGTGTCATCCCCTATGCTTCAGCCATAGGCTCTATCATGTATGCAATGCTGTGCACAAGACCCGATGTCAGCCTTGCCATAAGTATGGCCGGAAGGTTTCAAAGTGATCCTGGAGTGGAACACTGGCAAGCGGTCAAGAATATCCTCAAGTACCTTAACATGACTAAGGATATGTTTCTCATTTATGGAGGTGATGAAGAGCTCGTCGTAAAGGGTTACGTCGATGCAAGCTTTGACACTGATCCGGACAATTCTAAATCGCAAACCGGATACGTATTTATTCTTAACGGGGGAGCGGTAAGCTGGTGCAGTTCCAAGCAAAGCGTGGTAGCTGATTCTACGTGCGAAGCAGAGTACATCGCAGCCTCGGAGGCAGCGAAGGAAGGTGTCTGGATGAAGCAGTTCATGACATATCTTGGAGTAGTGCCCAGTGCACTGAATCCAATAAACCTGTTCTGTGACAACCCTGGTGCCATTGCTCTAGCCAAGGAACCAAGGTTTCACAAGAGGACCAGACACATAAAGCGACGCTTCAACTCCATACGGTTCTACATCGAGGAGAAGGACATAAATATTTGCAAAGTGCACACGGATCTGAATGTTGCAGACCCGTTGACTAAACCTCTTTCAAGGGCTAAACATGATCAACACCAGAACTGTATGGGTGTTCGATTCATTACCATGTAAATCGCATAATGATGTGAACTAGATTATTGACTCTAGTGCAAGTGGGAGACTGTTGGAAATATGCCCTAGAGGCAATATATAAAGTGTTTATTATTATATTTCCTTGTTCATGATAATCGTTTATTATCCATGCTATAATTGTAGTGATTGGAAACACATTGCATGTGTGGGTAAATAGACAACACTGTGTCCCTAGTATGCCTCTAGTGAACTAGCTCATTGCTCAAAGATGGTCAGGGTTTCCTAGCCATTGACATGTGATGTCATTTGATAACGGGATCACATCATTGGGAGAATTATGTGATGGACAAGACCCAAACTACAAACGTAGCATATGATCGTGTCAGTTTATTGCTACTGTTTGCCGCATGTCAAGTATATGTTCCTATGACCATGAGATCATGCAACTCACGGATATCGGAGGAGTGCCTTGTGTGTATCATACGTCGCAACGTAACTCGGTGACTATAAAGGTGCTCTACAGGTATCTCCGATGGTGTCTGTTGAGTTGGCATGGATCGAGACTGGGATTTGTTACTCCGTGTGACGGAGAGGTATCTCGGGGCCCACTCGGTAATGCAACATCACAATGAGCCTTGCAAGCAATGTGACTAATTGTTAGTTGTGGGATCTTGTATAACGGAACTAGTAAAGAGACTTGCCGGTAACGAGGTTGAACTAGGTATGGAGATACCGACGATCGAATCTCGGGCAAGTAACATACCGAAGAACAAAGGGAATGTTGTACGGGATTAACTGAATCCTTGACATAGAGGTTCGACCAATAAAGATCTTCGTAGAATATGTAGGAACCAATGTGGACGTCCAGGTCCCGCCATTGGTTCTTGGCCGTAGAGGTGTCTCGGTCATGTTTACATAGTTCTCGAACCCGCAGGGTCTGCACACTTAAGGTTTGGTGACGTTTTGGTAGTGTAGAGTTATGTATGGTAGTGACTTAAGGTTGTTAGGAGTCCCGGATGAGATCCCGGACGTCACGAGGAGCTCCGGAATGGTTTGGAGGTAAACATTCATATATAGGAAGTCCCAGTTTCGTCGCCGAAAAAGTTTCGGGCTCATCGGTAGTGTATCGGGAGTGCCGGTAGTGTACCGGGAGACCTCCGGGAGGGGTATTTCGACCCTAGAGGGAACATGGTCTGTGGGAGAGTTTAACCAGCCCTTAGTGTGCTGGTAAATCAGCCTAGAAGGCCCATGGTGCAGGAGAAAAAAAGCTAAAGGAAAAAGGCCAAAAATCAGCCAATAGGAAGCAATCCTACTCCAAGTAAGATTGGAGGTGGAGTAGGACTCCACCCCTCTTGTTCGGCCGAACCAAAGAGGCCCTTGGCTGGCTCTCCTCTCCTATCCTCCTATATGTACTAGTGGAATATCTAGGGTTTTGGCAGAAATTACGGCGACGTGCTACCCGTTCCACCGGTGCTCCTCTAGATTGGTTTTCTGCAGTGCTTAGGCGAAGCCCTGCCGGAATTGCTCCACCACCACCATTACTAGAGCGCCTTCACGCTGCCGGTGAACTCTCTCTCCTATCCACCTCTTCTTGCTGGATCAAGACGGTGGAGATCGTCATCAAGCTGCACGTGTGCTGAACGCAGAGGTGCCATCCGTTCGGTACTAGTTCGGAAGGATCGTGATCAAGGCCACGGGACGTTTGTGATCGGATCACGGGACGGATCATGACGAGATCGTGGGGCGGTTCGTGATTTGTTCGCGGGACGGTTTGTGATTAGACCGCGGGACGCTCGGCGATTTGGATCGCGAAGAAGTACGACTACACCAACCACGTTTCTTAACGCTTCCCGCTTAGCGATCTACAAGGGTACGTAGATCCACTCTTCCTCTCGTAGATGCTCATCACCATGGATAGGTTTGCGTGTGCATAGGAATTTTTTTCTTTCCCATGCGACGTTCCCTAACAGACCCGCAACTAACAATTAGTCACATTGCTTGCAAGGACTTATTGTGATGTTGCATTACCGAGTGGGCCCCGAGATACCTCTCCATCACACGGAGTAACAAATCCCAGTCTCGATCCATGCCAACTCAACAGACACCATCGGAGATACCTGTATAGCACCTTTATAGTCACCCAGTTACATTGCGACGTTTGATACACAGAAGGAACTCCTCCGATATCCATGAGTTGCATGATCTCATGGTCATAGGAACATATACATTGACATGCAGAAAACAGTAGCAATAAACTGACACGATCATATGCTACGTTTGTAGTTTGGGTCTTGTCCATCACATCATTCTCCTAATGATGTGATCCCATTATCAAATGACATCTCATGTCCATGGCTAGGAAACCTTAACCATCCTTTGATCAACGAGCTAGTCCATTAGAGGCATACTAGGGACATGGTTTTGTCTATGTATCCACACATGCATTTAAGTCTCCGATCAATATAATTATAGCATGGATAACAAACGATTATCATGAACAAGGAAATATGATAATAACCAATTTATTATTGCCTCTAGGGCATATTTCCAACACAAGTCTCTTTACTCCTTCAGTAATACATCACCCCGTGGCTAACTCCTTAATCACATTGAGCTCATTATGATGATGTCTTAGCGAGTGGGCCCAGAGATACCTCTCCGTCACACCGAGTGACAAATCCTAGTCTCAATTCGTGTCAACCGAACAAACACTTGCGGAGATACCCGTAGTGTACCTTTATAGCCACCCAGTTACGTTGTGACGTTTGGCACACCCAAAGCATTCCTACGGTATCTGGGAGTTACACAATCTCATGGTCTAAGGAAATGATACTTGATATTGAAAAGCTTTAGCAAACGAACTACACGATCTTGTGCTATGCTTAGGATTGGGTCTTGTCCATCACATCATTCTCCTAATGATGTGATCCCGTTATGAACGACATCAAATGTCCATGGTCATGAAACCGTGACCATCTATTGATCAACGAGCTAGCTAACTAGAGGCTCACTAGGGACATGTTGTGGTCTATTTATTCACACATGTATTACGGTTTCCGGTTAACACAATTATAGCATGAATAATAGACAATTATCATGAACTAGGAAATACAATAATAACCATTTTATTATTGCCTCTAGGGCATATTTCCAACACATTCTTCAGGCCGAAGGACATGGTGATGTAGCAGTAGGCCCCAAAGGGGGTGATGAAGGAGGTCTTGAGCCGGTCGGCCGGGTCCAGCTTTATTTGGTGGTAGCCGGAGTAGGCGTCCAGGAAGGACAGCAGATCGCAGCCGGCCGTGGAGTCAATGACTTGATCGATCCGCGGCAAGGCGAACAGGTCCTTGGGGCACGCCTTGTTCAGGCTCGTGTAGTTGATACACATGCGCCAGGTCTCGTTTTTCTTCAGCACCAGGACTGGGTTGGCCAGCCAGTCCGGGTGGAATACTTCCATGATGAAGGTGGCTGCGAGAAGTCGGGCGATCTCTTCTCCTATAGTACACCGCTTCTCCTCGGAGAAACGGCGTAGGGGTTGATTGATCGGCTTCGCATCCGACTGTACGTGTAGCTTGTGCTCGACGAACTTCCTCGGAACACCCGGCATGTCCTTGGGGGACCATGCAAAGATGTTCCGGTTGTCATGGAGGAAGTCGACGAGCTCGCTTTCCTATTTGCTATCGAGTCGGGAGCCGATGGTCACACACTGGGTGGGGTTGGCGGATCGAGTGGCACCTACTTGGTGTCTTTGGATGGCTGGAACGAGGCTTCGCCGACCGACTGGGACGGAGGAGCCGGCACGGTCGGCTGGGCAGAGGCGAGGGCCACTAGTCGGTCGAGCTTCCACTTCTCCTCCGCTATCTCCAGGGCCTCGGCCAGCCGGCTGTCGTCTTGTGCGCACGCGATTGACATCTGGTATTTGGCGGCAACGGTGATAATGCCCTTGGGACCCGGCATCTTGAGCCATAGGTAGGCGTAGTGGGGGATCGCCATGAACTTGACAAGACCTGGCCGGCCCAGCAATGCGTGGTAGGGACTGTCGAGGTCCACTACCTCGAATGAGACCGGCTCGCGGCAGAAGTGACTGGCGTAGCCGAAGAGGACGTTGAGCTTGATCTTGCCGATAGGGGTGCAGGACTTCCCCGGCACGATGCCGTGGAAGACAGTCCGACTTGCTTTCAGATCCTCCACCTTGAGCCCCACCTTGAGCGGGGTGTCAAGGTAGAGGATGTTGATGTTGTTGCCTCCATCGATCAACACCCGCGAAAAGCAGCACGAGCGTCTCTCGGAGGCGATGGTAGGATCGAGGACGAGGGCACAACTGCCGGGGTTCGGCATCACGGCCGGTTGGTCCGCCCGGCTCCAGGTGACCGGCTTCTCGGACCAATGCATGAACTTGGGAGTCGCGGGCACGGTGGCATTCACCTCGCGGTGGAGCCGCCGCTGCATGTGCTTGTCCGTCTCCTCGCTGGTGAAGACGACGTAGCAGCCATCATGTTCGGGGTGCCGGTCAAGCAACCGACCGTCGTTCCGAGCCAGGGCCGGGTCTGCCGGGACCGGACCGGGAGCCGGAGCCAGAGCTGGTGCCGGAGCGCGGGCTGGCTGCGCGGGGGGAGCCGGGAGGCCGTCCCCTGATACGTCTCCAACATATCTACAATTTTCGATTGTTCCACACTATTATATTATCAACTTTGGATGTTTTATATGCATGAATATGCTATTTTATATTATTTTTGGGACTAACTTATTAATTCAGTGCCCAGTGCCAGTTCCTGTTTTTTCCGTGTTTTTGACCTTATTCAGATAGGAATATCAAACGGAGTCCAAACCGAATAAAACTTTCGCCGTGGTTTTTTATGGAAAATATCAAAAATAGCTGAAGGAAAAGATACCGGAGAGGTGGCCCGAGGGAGTCACGAGCCTGGGAGGCGCGGGCCCCCCTGGCCGCGGCTAGGGGGCTCGTGACCTCCTCGTGGCACCTCTTTGCTTGTTCCCGATGCCAGACGGTCTTATAAATACGGAAACCCTCAGAATTAAACCTAGATCGCAAGTTCCGCCGCCGCAAACCTCCAGAGCCACCAAAAACCAATCGGGAGACCGTTCCGGCATCCTGCCGGAGGGGAATTCATCTACGGTGGCCATCTTCATCAACACAATTGCCTCTCCAATGATGCGTGAGTAGTTCACCACAGTCCTTCGGGTCCATAGCTAGTAGCTAGATGGCTTCTTCTCTCTCTTTGATCTTCAATACAAAGTTTTCCATGATCTTCATGGTGATCTATCCGATGTAATCTTCTTTTGCGGTGTGTTTGTTGAGATCCGATGAATTGTGGATTTATGATCAGATTATCTATGAATATTATTTGAGTCTCCTCTGATTTCTTATATGCATGATTTCGTATCCTTGTAATTCTCTTCGAGTTACGGGTTTCGTTTAGCCAACTTGATCTATAGTTCTTGCAATAGGAGAAGTGCTTGGTTTTGGGTTCATACAGTGCGGTGTCCTCACCTAGTGACAGATGGGGTAGCGATGCACGCATCGTGTTGTTGCCATCAAGGGTAAATATATGGGGTTTATATCATATTGCATGAATCTATCCCTCTACATCATGTCATCTTGCTTAAAGCGTTACTCCATTTATCATGAACTTAATACACTAGATGCATGCTGGATAGCGGTCGATGTGTGGAGTAATAGTAGTAGATGCAGAAAGTATCGGTCTACTTATCTCGGACGTGATGCCTATATGTATGATCATTGCCTTACATATTGTCATGACTTTGCGCTATTCTGTCAATTGCTCAACAGTAATTTGTTCACCGACCGTAATACTTGCTATCATGAGAGAAGCCTCTAGTGAACACTATGGCCCCCGGGTCTATTTTACATATTATATATTCAGATCTAAACACAAAAACACCAAAAAATACTTTGCTGCAATTTTATTTACTTATTTATATTCATCTACTATCATTATCAGATCTCACCTCTCAAGTAATCGTAAAGGGATTCACAACCTCTTTATCGCGTTGGGTGCAAGTTTGTTTGTGTTTGTGTAGGTCCCTTGTTGCCTCACCTTGATACTCCTAATGGATTGATACCTTGTTTCTCAAACTGAGTGAAATACTTATCTCTACTTTGCTGCATCACCCTTTCCTCTTCAAGGGAAAAACCAACGCAAGACAAGAATTCACCTGTCAACTTGCCAATTTCTGGCGACGTTGCAGAGAAGTAGCAGGAAGAATTTCTGGCGCCGTTGCCGGGGAGTATTCAAGTGAAGCATATATACCAAGTACCTATCACAAACTCATCTCTTGCATTTACATTATTTGCCACTTGCCTCTCGTTTTTCTTCAGTTCGCCTTTTCGTTGCTATGTTTGCTTGTGTTGCCATGTGCCTTCTATTTGCTTGCATCTTCACTTGATAAAAATCTATTGATATGGATCCTCATCCACTTGCTAATCTTTTCAAAAGACCAAATTATGATGAACCAATTGCTAGTGAGTTGAGTGCACTTGATTATCTCTATGAAGTTTTGTTTGAAAATCACGAATCTGGAATATTTGATGAAGTATTGACAGAAGAAATTTATAAGGAGATTTATGATAGTTCCTTGAATGAAAATCATGATTGCCATGTTGTTAGTATGTATTCTCTGAATATCCATGATGCTAATGATATGCAAAACCACAAGCTTGGGGATGCTATGCTTGATGAAGATGATATTTTTTGTTCCCCAAGTTTTGGTGATGACCCGTATGCTATAATTGATCATGAAAAGAATCTTTTATGTGATAGTTATATTGTGAGATTCCTTCATGATTCTCCTGAAAATTATTATGAGGTAGGAACATATGCTTGTAGGAATTGCAATAATATCAAGTTTCCTCTCTATGTGTTCAAAGTTTTGAAGTTATGCTTATTTTGCCTTCCTATGCTAAGTGATTCTTGTTCCCATAAATTGTTTGCTCACAAAATCCCTATGCATAGGAAGTGGGTTAGACTTAAATTTGTTTCTTATGCTATTCATGATGGTATTTTGCATATCTTAGTTACTACCCTCATTGTGAGCATCATTGAAATCATTATGCCTAGCTAGGGGCGTTAAACGGTAGCACTTGTTGGGAGGCAACCCAATGAATAGATTTATTTTTTCTTTTTACTTTATGTTTTGTTGAGTCCACACCATCATGATTCTGTTATGATTGTGTTTTTTATGTTTTAATTAGTTTTTGTATCAAGTAGAACCTTTATGATTAGTTTTGGTGATAGTTGTTTAATCAATCTGGAAAAAGACAGAAACTTTGTGCTCACAAAACTATTTTTCGTTCCTATACAGAAAGAGCTTTTGAGTTGATCCTTTTTCTGCAGATTGATATGCAAATTTCCCTAATTTTCATAATTTTTGAGTTAGCAGAGGTATACAAAATATACAGAATTCTAGAGACTGTTCTGTTTTTGACAGATTCTGTTTTTGTTGTGTTGATTGCTTATTTTGATGAAACTATGGGTAGTATCGGGGGGTACGAGCAATGGAAAAGTGATAATAAAGTAATATAACATCAATCTAAATGGAAATTAAAGTTTACTACAGTACCTAAAAAGTTGGTGGTTTGTTTTCTTATGCTAATACTATCACGAGTTTCTGTTTAAGTTTTGTGTTGTGAAGTTTTCAAGTTTTGGATGATGTTCTTATGGACAATGGAATAAAGAGTGGCAAGAGCCTAAGCTTAGGGATGCCCAAGGCATCCCAAGACAAATTCAAGTACAACAAAAAGCCTAAGCTTGGGGATGCCCCGGGAAGGCATCCCCTCTTTCGTCTTCAATCCATCAGTAACGTTACTTGGAGCTATATTTGTATTCACCACATGATATGTGTTTTGCTTGGAGCGTCATGTATTATAAGAGTCTTTGCTTTATGTTTTGTCACAATCATCCTTGCTGCACACCTTTTGAGAGAGACACGCACTCATCGTGAATTTGTTAGAATACTCAATGAGCTTCACTTATATCTTTTGAGTTAGGCAATTTAGCTCACACGTGCTTCACTTATATCTTTTGAACTTGGTAATTTTGCTCACACATGCTTCACTTATATATTTTGAGATTAGTAATTTTGCTCCCATGTTCTTCACTTATATCTTTTGAGATTGGTAATTTTGCTCCCATGTCTTTCACTTATATCTTTTGAGCTAGATAATTTTGCTCTAGTGCTTCACTTAAATCTTTGTAGAGCACGGCGGTGTCATATTTTGTAGAAATACAAAATCTCGAATCTTCACATATATCATTTTGAGAGTTCTCTCTCTAAGTAATTTGGTAATTGGCGTGTGTTATGAAATTAGTCTTAAATATGATAGGCATCCAAAGAGGATATAATAAAAACTTTCATATTCAAGTGCATTGATTAGTAAAATAAGTTCGATTCCTCGCAAATATTTTTGAGATATGGATATGGTAATATTAGAGTTATGTTAGTAGGGTGTTGTGAATCTAGAAATACTTGTGTTGAAGTTAGTGATTCCCGTAGAATGCACATATGGTGAACCGCTATGTTAGGAAGTCGAAGCATAATTGATTTATTGATTGTCATCCTTTGTCTAGAGGTCGGGATCGCGCGATGGTTAACTCCTACCATCCCTTCCCCTAGGAGTATGCGTTTAGCACTTTGTTTCGATTAGTAATAAAACTTTTGCAATAAGTATATGGGTTCTTCATGACTAATGTGAGTCCATGGTATAGATGCACTTTCACCTTCCACCATTTCTACCCTCTCTAGTGTCGCGCAACTTTCGCCGGTGCACAAACCCACCATATGCCTTCCTCAAAACAGCCACCACACCTACCTATTATGGCATTTTCATAGCCATTCCGAGATATATTGCCATGCAACTTACACCGTTCCGTCTCATGACATGTGCTATCACTTTCATTTATATAGAGTCATTATTGTTCTGAGTATCGAGTTGTAAGTAAATAAAAGTGTGATGATCATCATTATTAGAGCATTCTCCCATGTGAGGAAATAAAAGAGGCCAAAGATGCCCACCAAATAAAAAAAAGAGGCCGAAGAGCCCAAACAAAAAAATGAGAGAAAAGAGAGAAGGGACGATGCTACTAGCTTTTTCCACACTTGTGCTTCAAATAGCACCATGTTCTTCATGATAGAGAGTCTCTTGTTTTGTCACTTTCATATGCTAGTGGAAATTTTCATTATATAACTTGGCTTATGTATTCCAATGATGGGCTTCCTCAAATTCTCCTAGGTCTTCGTGAGCAAGCAAGTTGGGTGCACACCCACTAGTTTTCATTTGTGAGCTTTCATACACTTATAGCTCTAGTGCATCCGTTTCATGGCAATCCCTAATCATTCACATTGATATCTATTGATGGGCATCTCCATAGCCTATTGATACGCCGAGTCGATGTGACCATCTCCTCCTTTTTTCCTCACAACCTCCACCACACTCTATTCCACCTATAGTGCTATATCAATGGCTCACGCTCATGTATTGCGTGAGAGTTGAAAAAGTTTGAAAAAATAAGGGTGCGAAAAGAATTACTTGATCAATACCGGGGTTGTACATGATTTAAATTCGTTGTGTGGGGATGATGGAGCATAGCCAGACTATATGATTTTGTAGGGATAACTTTCTTTGGCTTTGTTATTTTGAAAGTTCATGATTACTTTGCTATTATACTTGAAGTATTATTGTTTTCATGTCAATATTAGACTATTGTTTTGAATCTTATGGATCTGAACATTCATGCCACAATAAAGAGATTACATCAAACAAATGTGTTAGGTAGCATTCCACATCAAAAATTCGTTCTTTATCACTTCCCTACTCGAGGACGAGCAGGAGTTAAGCTTGGGGATGCTTGATACGTCTCCAACATATCTATAATTTTTGATTGTTCCATGCTATTATATTATCAAATTTGGATGTTTTATATGCATGAATATGCTATTTTATATTATTTTTGGGACTAACTTATTAATTCAGTGCCCAGTGCCAGTTCCTATTTTTTCCGTGTTTTTGACCTTATTCAGATAGGAATATCAAACGGAGTCCAAACGGAATAAAACTTTCGTCGTGATTTTTTATGGAAAATATCAAAAATAGCAGAAAAAAAAGATACCGGAGAGGTGGCCCGAGGGAGTTACGAGCCCGGGAGGCACGGGCCCCCTCGGCCGCGGCTAGGGGGCTCGTGACCTCCTCGTGGCACCTCTTTGTTTGTTCCCGACGCCAGACGTTCTTATAAATATTGAAACCCTTAGAATTAAACCTAGATCGCAAGTTCCGCCGCCGCAAATTTCCAGAGCCACCAAAAACCAATCGGGAGACCGTTCCGACATCCCGTTGGAGGGGAATTCATCTACGGTGGCCATCTTCATCAACACCATTGCCTCTCCGATGATGCGTGAGTAGTTCACCACAGACCTTCGGGTCCATAGCTAGTAGCTAGATGGCTTATTCTCTCTCTTTCATCTTCAATACAAAGTTCTCCATGATCTTCATGGTAATCTATCCGATGTAATCTTCTTTTGCGGTGTGTTTGTTAAGATCCGATGAATTGTGGATTTATGATCAGATTATCTATGAATATTATTTGAGTCTCCTCTGATTTCTTATATGCATGATTTCGTATCCTTGTAATTCTCTTTGAGTTATGGGTTTCGTTTGGCCAACTTGATATATAGTTCTTGCAATAGGAGAAGTGCTTGGTTTTGGGGTCATACCGTGCGGTGTCCTCACCTAGTGACAGAAGGGGTAACGAGGCACGCATCACGTTGTTGCCATCAAGGGTAAAAAGATGGGGTTTATATCATATTGCATGAATCTATCCCTCTACATCATGTCATCTTGCTTAAAGTGTTACTCCGTTTATCATGAACTTAATACACTAGATGCATGCTGGATAGCGGTCGATGTGTGGAGTAATAGTAGTAGATGCAGAAAGTATCGGTCTACTTGTGTCGGATGTGATGCCTATATGTATGATCATTGCCTTAGATATCGTCATGACTTTGCGCTATTCTGTCAATTGCTCAACAGTAATTTGTTCACCCACCGTAATACTTGCTATCATGAGAGAAGCCTCTAGTGAACACTATGGCCCCCGGATCTATTTTAAATATTATATATTTAGATCTAAAAACAAAAACACCAAAAATACTTTGCTAAAATTTTATTTACTTATTTATATTCATCTACTATCATTATCAGATCTCACCTTGCAAGTAATCGTAAAGGGATTGGCAACCTCTTTATCGCTTTGGGTGCAAGTTTGTTTGTGTTTGTGCAGGTTCCTTGTTGCCTCACCTTGATACTCCTAATGGATTGATACATTGGTTCTCAAACCGAGGGAAATACTTATCTCTACTTTGCTGCATCACCCTTTCCTCTTCAAGGGAAAAACCAACGCAAGACAAGAATTCACCCGTCAACTTGCCAATTTCTGGCGACGTTGCAGAGAAGTAGCATCCCCCCGGGCCAATCGCTGTGAGAAGCTGCACTGCCGGAGCGTGTGCGTGGCCGGCTTGGCACCAGAGTGGATTTTGCAGGGGAGGTCAAGCATTTGCTCGAAAGTCAGCTTGGGCTGCTAGGCGGCCTTGCCGGTGCGCTGGCGCTGACTAGAGGCTTGGCCAGCCGGCTGCTCCTCCTCGATGGAGGCGACCTGCCGGCTCCCGTAGCGGGAGTCGGGATGGTCTTTCTGCTGCTGCCGGTTGTCGCTCGCCGCCCGTGGTGCGGCGGGGGGCGTAGCCGGCTTGGCTGGTGCCTTAGCCTTCATCCTCATCGAGGAATCGGACGTGGCATATTTGTCCGCTTTGGACATCAGGTATGCCAGGGAGGTTGGCTCGGAGCACTAGAGCTTGTGCTTGAGGGGGGTGCCAACGCAGCAGCCTTTGATGAAGTATTGGATGGCATGTACCTCGTGCACTCCCTCGCAGGAGTTGCGGAGCTCGGTCCAGCGCGTGAGGTAGTCGCGGAGGGGCTCTTCCGGCCCCTGGACGCACATGGCCAGCTCGCGGGGCCGGCCAGGCCGTTTGTAGGTGTCGGCGAAGTTGCGAACGAAGGCCTCCTCGAAGTCCGTCCAGGTGTTGACGCTGCCGGCAGCCAGGCTGTTCAGCCAGGTGCAGGCCGAGCCGATCAGCATGAGGGGGGGCGTAGCGGAGGGCTACGCGCTTGTTCCCCCTAGCGATGCTGACGGCGGTGGTGTAGTCGATCAGCCAGAGGAGCTTGGCAGCCCCGGTATACTTTGGGGTGTCGCGGGGAAGTGTGAAGCCGGGAGGAAAGGGCTCATTGTGGATCCGTGGACCGAAGCAGGCCGGGCCAATCGAGCCCTCCTCCTCGAGGAGACCCGACTGCGCCAGCCGTTCAAGACAAAGCCGGGCGTCGTTGTCGCTATGGGGGACGCGTGGTCCGAGCCGGGCCGCAAGCTCAGGACGGACGGCCGAAGGGATGGACTGCACCGGCTCCTGCCGCGGAGGCGGAGTATGCTCACAGGTGCACTGGCTGCCGCCTGCTGGCGCCTTGTCGCGGCGGTTGCTGTCAGACGGGTTGTTGCTACGCCGGCTGTTCACAGCCGGCTGCTCATTTCCGCTTGACAGGGGGCGCTGAACTTTGCTCCCCCGAGCGTCCGGCCGAAGGGACGAGGGGTGCTGGAGTGTTGAGCCGGCCGACAGTCAGTAGCCCCAGCGTCCTCGCCCTCGGGACGGGGAAACTCGGAGACGGCCCCACCAGGGGTGAGGACGACCTGTTGCGCGTTGGCAGTGTCGATGAGGTCCTTGATGTGCTGCTCGCGTGCGGCCCGCTCCTCGCCCTCCAAGGTTGCCAAATCCTCGTAGGCAACCTTGGCGACGCGCAGGTTGGCCGCGGGGGTGTCATAGACGGGGAGGCGGCCGCCGAGGATTTCTGCGACCACACGGCCGCGTTCCCGCACAGCCCCACGCCGGCTGGGCTCGGGGCCAGCCGGGGTGAGACTGTACACGGAGTTGTATTCCCGCTGCACGGCTTCCATCCGGCGCCGCTCGACAAAGAGGGCGCTGGCGTCTTCGAACAGCAGGCGGCGGGCCGCCTCCAGCTCGGCTCTGGCGGTGACCGGGTCCGCCGTCGTAGCGATAGGAGCGCCCAGACCCCGGAGGGTGGCGGCAAGTGGGTCGGAGGTGCCGGGGCGAGCGGCGGACATGCTGGCCTCGGCTGCCCGCACACGGCCCGAAGTGGTGGAGGATGTGGCGACCATCACTCCCACGCAGGTGCGGGAGCCGATGGCCTTGCCCGTGGCAAGCACGCCCACGGACGAGGGAGGACCGGTGCAGTCGAGCACCCAACTAGGGTACTGGTCAGCCACCGGCTCTCTGGCGAGGCTCAGCTTGCTAAGCCGCCCAGCGAGCGCGGCGACGTCGAGTGCGAGGTCGCGGCCGAGGCACTCGTCAGAGATGCCGGCAGCGCTACCCGCAAGGCCTGCCGGAGCAAGCCCCACGAGCACGCGGTTCCGTCCGGACGTGAGGCGGCCGGGGGAGGTGGTGAAGGGCCCAGCCCGGAGCGTGACTCCGGCTGGCGCCACGGACGGTCCCACGGTGGGCGCCAACTGTCGTGGTTTCATCATGGCAGATGCCATGGGTAGGCTTATCAAGATGGGCCGAAGGACGCTGGCGGGCTCCGGGAGCGGGGTTAGGGTGGTAGACACACGATGTACCCAGGTTCAGGGCCCTCCGTCGGAGGTAACACCCCTAGTCCTGCCTAGTCTAGTTGAGACAATGGTCAGATTACAATGACGCTCCTTGAGCTGCGTGGATCGTGGAGGAAGAAGGAGCTAGCTCGCTCTTCTGCCTCTCTGCGTGTGTGAGTGGGGTGGACATCACGAGAACTGAGAGATCAGCCGACCCCTTGCATGGGGAAGGCCCGGGGGTGTTTTATAGGCCAACCCCCCGGATTACAATACGAATAGAAGGTCATGGGGGCCCCAGCCGACAGCCTCTCTAGCCAGTCGTGGGGGCCGCCGGCTGTGGGGTCATGTCACCGGTAGGCCCCGTCGGCTGAAGGGTCCCGTCGGGAGCCGGTGGGGCCCACGCGGCGGGTCCCGACGCTGGTCACATCATGACACGGGCCGTCCCGTGTGGCGTCGTCTTGCGGCGACCGGCCGAGGTCAGCGGTGCGGCCGACCGCCCTGTAGCCATGGCGGGGCAGGTAATGGAGTGGTTGGGGCGTGCCGGCACTGTTGGAAGCCCGGTCACCGTCCGCCAGGGTCAAAGGCCCTGACGCCTTCACTGTGGCCATACGGGCGCTGACCCCCGATGGGATGGGGTCCACTATCGCCACGCATGTCCTGACGATGGTATACAATGCGCATTCAGCTGGGGGGGGGCAGGCGGCAACGCCCCCAGCCGGCCGGCAAGTCGTAACCGGCGGGGCGTAGCCGGCGAGCCCTGGCCGGAGGGCCGCTACTGGCAGGGTGTAGCCGGACCGCAGGGGGAGGCGGCCCGCCCTTTGGTTGCGTTAGAGAGCCGGAGCAAGGAGGCGCTTGAGGCCACCCAGGGGTCATCCCCCCATCAATGAGATCGAGGAAATGAGAACATATGCTACGTCACTTGACTTCTGTTGTGCAACTGGCCTTTATCTCTTTATCTCTGTAACCTACAGAACTAAGATGTATGTACACACAAATTAACATTTGAGATACTGAAAAAATATACACAGATTGGACAAGTGTGCAAATGGCTAAATCACGTTGAAAATCCAATAACAAAAGTTAGGAGGGAGTATATATATGTCCCTATGAATCTTTATTAGACAAAACATAAAAAACCTAGATGTCCATCTTGAATTTAATTCACAAATAGTAATCACTTTGCATATCCCATCGATGAAAGACATCACATGTTCCCCAAAAAGCTTGTGCAAAATTAACTAACAACTCTAAAAGTGTAGAAACTATGAATTTGGCCTACTTCTATGAAGGAATAGAACTGAAGGAAAAGATCGAAGCACACTGTAAAACACATATTGTCCAAAGTCAAATGTGGTATGCCTCATATCAAACTCTCCGGTACATAACAACTATGATATGATAAATCTTGGATGACTAATATTACAATTATCCAATATGACTCCAGAAGAAAAATGTGTGGGCATGCATAACATGAATCCTGAAATAAGATCATAAATGGTGATATAAAGCTTAGTGCAATACAATCAGGAAATCAAGAAGAGGGATTTTTGCCCTATATAAAGCAAATTAAATTTAATGAGTGTACTTTCTTCATGTTTAGCCTCCTCTGGGTAAACTTCTATCAAATTAATTGACCATAACACAATCCCAACAAATAATAAACTTCCACTGCAGGAAAATCAAATGCTGCCAAGTATTAACATGTAAGTCGAGTGTCAAAACACGGGTTCTTAGCTTACGTCCAGCTAAGCAGAGTGGTCACTGGAGAATACATGACAAAAAAGAGTTACTCAGCTTCCATACAGATAAGCCTAGTGTGTGTACAAAAGGCTCTTGGCATACGAAAGACACTTGGTATACAGGCAAAAAGGCACTCAGCTTACATCCTGTGCTCGGCGAAGCTTCCTGCCACATGGCCATCACGGCAGCTACAGACGGCTCATCACGAGGTTAAAATGTTCTTCACCGAGTATGTTTCAAACTCAGCTACATTAATTTTTCCTGTAGTGTTCAATGTGTGTAGTTGGAGAAGGTAAAGATTTTTCATGTCACAAACTAAAAGTGGTATAATCAGCGAGCTATAAATCAATATAAAATATATCCAGAACAAATTAGATGCGGATATTTGCTAGTTATATCTGTTAAAACACACTCATTTGTGTTACCGTAAATTAGAAAGTGACGTGAAAATGTGAAATAAATGAGAGATCTGACTAACACGTAAGACTACTAACAAATAATTAATAAAAGGAATGGGAGTGTAGTAGTGGAAATCATTACTATGATGCACTCAATTCATAGACTGCAAAATATATTTTTCTGGCAGCAAAGAACATATTTAATTTTCATCATCATCCACTGGAAAGCCATATATGTTTTAAGGATGACATTACAATAAATGCAATTAATACACATACAATTGTAATAATCGTATGATAACAATAGAAAATCACCTCGCAAAATTCAAGAATGAAGGCAAAATCTTTGTAAGGTTCTAATATATTGAGAACACACCTGTATAAGATGTGTTGGCTCAAACCATTACACAGATAAATTCAATTAAGTAAATTGAGTAAGATTGATTCTCATATTAACAAAATACATACCGAGAATCATTACAGAAACTATTAATTGGGGATCGAGCGATGCATCGACCTGAGTGTCTAGCTGCCACCAAAGGGCTCAGCACGAGTTGCCAATATTTTGCACTGAGCTGAAGCAAGAAATGAATTAGTCCTACCAACTAATTCACAATAAAATCACACATTTAGGAAAGATCATGGTCTTAGTTTTCTGAATAATCGTAGGCCATCAGATATGTAGCACACATCTTTGCAACAATAGGACAATTGAGTTTTTAAAAATGATCGTAGTTTACTGGAAAAAAGTTAAAACTGTGTTCGTTAATTTTACGATGTGAGATGGTCACGTTATATTGTAGAGATCCGGTTTATTGTCTTCATATTGGGAGGCTGATCGGTTCGTGAAGACATGATCGAATATGTTTATAAATTGCATGCATCAGCGACATCCATGAGATCCCAATTATCACAATTGACCAAGAAGCTCTTGAACCTGAGAATAGAAAATTAACCACTGATGAGATTGAGCATATGATGAGATTAAAAATGTGATTTTAGTTTGCTTACCCGGATCGCTTTCCAGACTTAGGATGTGTGCATCACGATGTGACCGACTGGAGCGGAGCTGCGGCTACGACGGCGGTGCTAATCTGCCACACAAATCAACTATTGATGCAGAGCGTAACACAATATGAACAGCATATATGGCAAAAGAGAATATTTAGAGGATGGTGATTAGGTACACTGCAGCCCAATCTGACTGTAATGATTACTAAATCTTAGAGACAACAAACTCTGAAATCATGCAGTGGAAAAAATGGTCGAGAGAAGAAGAAAAATTCTTCAAACAAAGGGGATGTACATAGATAATACCATGCTGGCCGAACACAAGGATTCAGCATCGGCCACAAGGAGAGTAATCAAGACGGGCTAGCTGTTATGTTGTCACTTGACACCACCACGCCAAAAGAATCCTGGATGTGCACGAGGGAACTCTTGCCGAGGCCCCCAGGAGTACTGTGACGTGGATCTTTGTCCTCTTTTCGGCGGCCCATGCGCTTCTTGGTGGCTCCGTGCCACCTGCAGCCTCTCGCCCGGCACCGGCGGCAGCGGCACCGGCAGAGGCTTCACCACCAGAACGTTCGTTCTTCATGTGGATCCCTCTATATATGATCTGTGCCGCTGCGTGCCGACATGAGTGGAGGGGTCTAGGTTTTCGCTGCTCTGGATTCAAGGGAAGCACGAGGCAATGGAGGATATAAGAGGATCTGCGGCAGCGGCAAGGAGGGTCGAAGGGGATGGCAGACATAAGCGGCGGGGGTGGCGATGATGATGCCGCCGCAATCCACAGGAACATGGAGCGAGAATGAGGAGGATTGTCTCCGCGCCGCCGTAATCCACAGGAACGGGGAGCGAGAACGAGGAGGATTGTCTCCGCGGGTGGCGGAGGGGATTAGGGTGTGGAGACATCGCCCATGGCTGTGTAACCGGCCGACAGCGGACCCGCAAACCCAAATTAACCACATGCCTCAGAAAATGCTACGGGAGGTGCAGCCCATTAGCACATTAGGCCCAGTTCGCGATATGAATTTATATCGGACGGCCATGAATGTCCCGTACACAAAATTCGATGGCTCACGAGTGAGGATGCCTGAGAGGACTCGCAATAAGTTCAATTTTACTGTCCTAAATGTATGGAGCAGTAGTGTTAATGGGTCTGAACTTTGATGTTTATTATAATTTATGTTGACTGAAAGCTGGACTGTATTGAATATAGTATGTCTGAAACCTGAACCTGTATGAATATGTGTATACATCAGCAGTACTAATGGGAACGACCTTTGATTTAAGACCGTAGAGGTTTTGCTGCATAAATACATATGCAGGTGAGTGGCCTGTGCGGACGTGGCATGCCACATTGCTCGTACGGATCAAGTTTGTAGTAATTTGTTAAATCAGACAAGTTAATGTATGATTTTTCTCGAGTTTTCAAAATTATGTTAACCCTTTGAAAAATTTAGTTACCTATGAAATCTTTAGCATATCAGATTCCCAGAAAAATCTGGGATGTAACAACTTTGGTAGGGCACACACAAGTTAGATGGGCGACATGGAGATAAGTAGCGGACGAAGGATGCAAGAATGGTGTACGTACTTAGCTTGTACGTAGCAAAATTGATTTCCTTGCAAATTTCAGTGTTTTTTTATGTATCCCTGATAGGCGGATTTTGTTTACATGATTTGAACACCATGCGGAAAAAACATGATTTGGACATCTATTACTGTTCGGAAAAATTATTAAAATATTTTCTTGGACAGAAATTTTCATAAAAAAGGGTGACGATGTTGCCCACATTTTTTTAGATCTTGTTTTTCTTACAGCCTGTTTGGTTGGGGTAATTAGAGTCAGGGAATGAGAATTAAAGGGGTACGAGACTTTAAGTCTATTGTTTGGTTAGGGAAATTGAAAATTTATAAAGGAAATAGGCATAGGATTTGAGACTCCAACTCCCACCGTTTTATCAAGGAGGGGGTGGGAGTTGGGAGGGAATTATTTAAGTGAATCAATCTTAACCCTTCATCATAACTTATGTTCACTTCGCTAGTCTAGTCCCTCATCAATTCCTATGAAGCAAACAAGGAAATACAAATTCTTCCAAAATTTTCACACATAATTCCTATCATGTACCAAACAAGGGACAGGGAATAAAACAACTCATTCCATGTCTAATTTCAATACAACTTCCTATGTTAAACTTCCTTCCCTCTTTTCAAATATTGCCAAACGCGTTGTTAGTTTAAATTTCTCCTTCTCCTCTTCACTTCTTCTACCATTGTACATCATCTCTGCCTCGTATACACACAGCTGCATGCACGTACTATCGTTGGCACTGTAGCGAAAATTATAGCTTCTCTAACATTCCTTTTCCTTATGTATGTTAGAGGATCCGGTGCCATTTTTGTAACCCGTGGGGTGAGATGTTTGCTTGGACTATGGTACTATGCATGCTTGCTGCCTTGTCTGTGTCGTATGTACTGCTGTGGCAGAGGAAGCTAGCCTAATGTCGTTTTAAGACAGAACCGTTGGATCGGTTGGGGAGGATGGATGGGTGGCGCAGTGCAGCCATGGTCACAGGATAATTACAGATACACACATAATCAAACAAGAATCCGATCTTACTACTCTATGGAGAATCAATTATTGGTGCCCTCGAATTAAGTAGACAAAGAATGACTTTCTATTCCTAAAGAGTATAGGCAGGGTCTTCCTGCTATACCGCCGGTTTAAGAAAAAATAATACTACAGTAGATAGGATAGGAATATCCTTTCCGCCATCTCACCCAAAAGTAAATAATTAATTTGAAACAGTGAAGTAATAAATAGTTACTCGATAGCATACACAGGATTACAAGGAGGATTACATGAGTTTGAACTGGTACAGATTAACTACTTGGAAACACATGGAAACTAATGCTGATCTTGTCCAAGGTGGCATCAGCTTTTGAAGACCTATTACAACGAGGGATACATAAGGTTTTGAAGACCGAGGGATACATCAGGTTTTCAAGACCTATTACAACGAGGGATACAATGAGTTTGAACCGGAACAAATAAAACTACAACTCCACATGGAATACGCTTAAACTAAATGCTGATCTTTCCCACGGTGGACATCAGCTTTGAAGAACTAATAACCTAACAAACGGACCGATTTCAAACTCATCCATAACATCATCAGTTCCCGACCAGAGATACTACCAGAAGGAAAATGTGGTACGGCAGTGAGACGAATCCAATCAACACGAAAGGCACGATCTCAAGCGGACCGTTGGCACAGTGCGACTGTATCTGCCGGGAATAATAAAAAGCTGCTGCCGCAAAGCCGCAAGAAATCTGGGAGCAAAGAACCGCAAAGAAGAACAAACCACGGATCACAATTAACCGCCACCCCTCTATCCGCTCCAACCCTTGCTTAGGCACTAACCTGTCCCTCTCCCTTTCGGCGCGGTTCTTGGCCTTGACGAGGAAGTCCTCCTTCTCCTGCGAGGCCTTCAAAGCCTCCGTGCGGAGCTGCAGCTGCTCGGCCGTGGGGTCGCGGGCGTTGGTGTGGCTGTAGGCCAGGGTTGACATGAATTTGTCGAGGTTGCTGCAGGCCAGCTCGAAGGCGTCGCGCGCGGCGTTGTACGCCGCCTCCTCCTCCTTGGCGACATATTGGTGGGCCTCGTGTGCACTCTCGATGAGGATCCGAGCCAGGTTGATGGGGATCATCGAGAGAACAAAGAAACACGCGAGCCATCGCTCACACATGATGATCTGCCCACGCATTTTGTCTCGGTCGCAGCCAGGGAAATTTGGGGGGCTAGGAGCGGGACTTGAGGCTGTGGAGGAGGAGTTGTAGGCGAAGTTGGTAATGGCGATGACGAATACAAAGATACCAAAGAAGTTGTTCACTAGACCAGTATGGATTTCAACACTCTTTCGCGCAAGCTGGATAAACATGAGGGGTTTCTTCTTGTCGTTGGGTGTCGACATTGTGGGCATCTACGGGCTAAGGCTAGTTGCTGTGGAGTGCTACAAGCTCATACCAGTGCTCTTCTTATATAGGGGAGGGGAGGGGAATGAGCGAGAAGAGGGGAGGGGAGGGGAGGGAGCGAGAAGAGGGGAGGGGCGGGGAGGGGAGTGAGCGAGAAGAGGCCAAACACAAGAAATAAAATGGGTACTAAACTAAGTCATGTCGATCTTGAGTACTAAGGCGTCCTCGAGGGTTCCGGAGTCATTACCGTAAATATGATCTGCACAACATATGCAAAAGCATGGTTCTAGGTATGTGTCATGTATCCACTAGAATATGATTATGTGTGGGTGAAGCCAAATAAAGACATGTGTGTACATGCAGAGGGACGCATCATTTGCACCACCACCATTGATTCCGCACACCGATTTCCACAATGGTGATTAAAGATGAATGCTGAATAAAGCTTTAGGGTTCTCAGTTATTCCCCTACTGCAATGATCCGGGAAGGAGGGTGATAGATATTGTCATTACAAAACTCCAAGAGCCCACCTTTCCACCAATAGTAAACCCCTCAAGTCAAATGCGATAGGAGCCGAATGCGTGCTCGGGTCACGGCTGCCGCGAGGGGGGGGGGGAATGAAAAATTCCACAAAAATGTTAGACCAACTTATTGGTCTAACATTTCAATAAAAAAATTCCTCCGGAGAAAATGAACTACCAAGCTAATTAACACCAATTAAACAGGACTTGACGACGTCATTTATTGCGTCAATTATATCTCTAAGTTGAGTCCTCAAAACGAGTTTAACTCATCAAAAAATTCTAATCTTTTGAGGAGTTAAACCGGACCAAGCCGAACCCTTAACTGGTTTAACTCCACAAAAAAATGAAGACACGCGTTAGCGGCGCCTCATATTTGAGCGGGCGAACCCATTTCCAATCAGAAAATGATTTCATCCACCCCTCTGCGACCTTCTCCAGGTCGTTGTCACCCTCCTTATTTCCGCCGCTTTCCATTCCCGCCCATAGCACACTGCGAATCACCCACCGCCCCTCGCCACACTTGGATTTGAGCGCCGCTCATTGCCACCATGGCGAGCTGGTTGACGAAGAGGGCCACCCTGTATCCGTGCATCGTTCGAAACGGCTTCGCGCAGCCGCACCCAACACCCGTCGCCACGTCCGCTCGAGATCCACGTCTTGATGTCAATTTGAAATGCAAAATGAAGGTTTGGCCATGGGGCTGTGCTCGACCGTCCAGGTCAGGGCTTGCGCGGTCTCGTCCGTGCACGGGAGTACAATGAAATGAAATCTGGAGCGAGCCGGTAGCCACGGAACAAACGGCAGGCTGGACGCTGCAGCAACTTATTATTTTTTGTGCACTACTTCTTCACATTTTAGAGTACAAAGCGCTTCTGAAAGTTGGGAGAAAAAAGAGAGTGGGGGCTGCTGCCTCCACGGCGTACAAACGTAGGTCCAGACAGGTTTCAGGCTGCGTTTGCGTGGAGTAGTCGTTGTTTGATTCTTTCTCTGTCTCGCCAGTGGTCGAGCAGAATAGCCTGGTACACTACTCCGCCATTTGCAGCTGTAGCTAGCTTGGGCTGTCGGGTAGTAGCTAGCAGACCTAGCAGTTGTACCACGGGGCTACACCTAGCTGTCCAGTGGATAAGGGATAGTACCGCGGGGCTGCAACTGTACTGTAGCTGTCGAGTAGTAGTACCACCGCGCGGCGTAGCTTGTCTTGCGCTACTGTTACATATGTTGTGCAGATCATGCTTTTGCATATGTTGTGCAGATCATATTTACGGTAATGACTCCGGAACCCTCGAGGACGCCTTAGTACTCAAGATCGACATGACTTAGTTTAGTACCCATTTTATTTCTTGTGTTTGGCCTTTCTGTTTCAGGCTTCACCCTCCTTAGTGGCGATGATGGGAGGAGGACTGACAATGGCAACCCTACGATTCCGGCCTTGGCACTCCCTGAGAGGGTTAGGGGAGCGAGGGTTTTTTTTTTCCGCAAATGTCACGAGCATTTCTACTCCCAAGTATGCATTTTTTTTGTGTGAAAAGAACCTTGATTTATTATCAAAGTTCACTGGAGTACATACACCTCAAACACAATAAAATTACATCGAGTTTCCGAGACTATCGAACAACCTATACTTTCGCCAGGACAAGCTGCCAAAGCGTAATTGTCACCGCTTTCCTACTGAAGCCAACTTGATATTGTTGACTTCGTGCACATGCCACAGTGACCTGCTCCGTGGAGCCGCATAAATAGTCAGTCATATGCGACCAAAAATTGGTCGCACTTGCCCTAGAACGGCAGTGTGGTTAACGTCTGGTCCAGAGGAGATTGTAAACTTAAGTGTCGAGGATCACTGCTACACACACGAACAGATTATAGACGATCTTGACACGATGCTACAAATCCAGCCGTCCATGCGTAGCGTGAACGTATCACCGTTCAATCAGCCATCATGCACTGTCGTTCGCCCAGTAGTTTGGATTTTGCTTCTCCCGTAGGAAGAGGTGATCTTTATACTAGTACCAGTAAAATGCAAGTGTCGTAGATATGTTGTTTGGGATTAAAATCGTTTTCCGAGTGTCCTTTCGCTGCCTTTTGCTTGCGCTCTACGAGTCAAAGATGGGAAAAGTTCGAGTTGCTGCCACCGCAGACTGTGTAATACTGTAGCGCACGCAAAAGATACTACTACCAGCCCTAGGAGTAGCTCATAGCCCTGGTAGTATGAAAAAGTTAATGGGAGCTGGGATCTTGTTTCACCTCGTGATATGTTCCGATTTACTGTGCTAGTAAAAAAAAAAAAGCAACCACGAGAGCTTGGGATTGCGCGGATGTCTCGGGTAGCTGTTTGATTGTGAAATGAAAAAGTTGAAGTTGGCAGTGCCTCGTAGTACTCCTCCGCGGTCCTTCCGTAGTTCATGTGGTCACGTCGGTCCATGGCGTACGCGACACAGCTATCCGCAACCTTTGTCTGCGCCAGTGCAGTAGAGAGCGATGCAGTGCAGTGCACCCACAAGATGTGTTCGGGATTGCGCGGATGGCCGGACGAAAGACCAAAAGCCACTTTGTTGGGTAGGTGTTCCCAGCCCATACTCGTTGTCTTGCTTCTGCCTTCTAGTGTGGTCGCATGGCATTGGATTCCAGTTTCTGTACTCTACTCGCTTCTGCTGGAGGGTGCGAGAGACCTGGCGAAGCCAAGGCGCCCGGTTCCCACGTTACCAAGAATCTGAAAATATAATCACCATCACTTTCCCTGTTGTTTACAACCCATACATCGGTACATACCATTGTTTTCTTTAAGGTGATGCCATTGTTTTGTTTGTCTGGAAAACGGTACCAATCCGATGGAGAAAAAGCCGTCCGTCGGTGGCGAGAATGCCGTCGGCGCCGGCGCCGGTCGATTTGGATCTTGGGATCCATGCGGCAAGGGAGCTTCGTTTGAAGTTCTACTGGGCCATGATGGGCCGAAAATTAATCAAAGTGAGCAAGTGTCAACTGGGTATGTGGCCCGGCTGGACATGTTAGAGGTTAGGCCTGTGGAGTCGGACGAGATCTTCCGATCGATGGCTCGGGTCATGCGATCAGTAGTCTCCTCGTCCAAAAAAAAAAAACCACGTCGCTAGGGTTCAGAGGCTATCGAATCCTACTGAGGACGGGGTTCCCTCTAGGGCTCGCGACAAACTACTTCGTTCAGCTCCTAGGTTTCCCTCGCGTCAAGGAAGAGCGAGACGGATACGGGCGGCGAATCCATCACCCCCGGCGGCGCCGATGGCCGGGCGGGACATCGGAGGTCAACCACGTCCCGTGCAGGCTAACTTGTAGGGCAAGAAGTCGGTTGCCGCTGCACAAGGTGCGGGCGGGGCGGCCCAGCCTTCTGCCCCACAACGAACCGGCGAAGGTAGCCGGGGGGCTGTTTGTGGCCGGCCCGTCGAAGGGCCGGGTCGCGGCGGCTTCATCGCCGGACGAGGTGGAACGGGGACGGGGCGCGGCGGTGGCGTCAACGGTGGCTATCGGGTCTACCGATACAATTGGAACCATTGGAATGAGGGTACGAGCGGAGTGGGCGGTGGCCACGGTGAATGGAACGATGGAGGGGGTCGAGGGGGGGTGCTAATCAGTGGCATCAGACCTTCTACCCTCCAGATGATGACTTTGCCGAAGGAGCCAAGGGTCCACATTATCGGCAGAGAGGTGGTCACGACGGTGGTGCTCGTACCTTTGGCCGGAACAAGACTGTCAGGAAGTGGGCGGAGGTCACATCGGCGATGAATGATGAGGGTGCGGCTATCGGGGTTACCACTAACGCTTCGACTTCGATTGTCACGCTGCCAGAGGCGGCAGCTGTGGCGGTTAATGCTTTGGCGGCAGTGGGAATACCCCCCAAGGCGAATGCTGAGGATAGAGATATTGCGCAGGCCAATAAGGCGGCCCGTAAGAAAGAAAAGTTGAATTGCTATATATGTGGGGTCCCTGGTCATTTTGTGATGGATTGCACAATTGAGCTGTGTGATATTTGTCAGAAACCAGGCCACGATGAGGCAGCTTGTCCATTACTTTTAGCACCTAAGCCGGTGATCAACATATATGGTGTCTGTTAGAATAGGCTTATGTTCTTTGAGACTCCATGCTCTACCTCAGCTATTGTGCCTTCATGTCTTGAGAGTTCAAGGATGGGTTTGGTCAAGGACACAAATGGTACACTAACAGTTGAGCAAGTATCTCAGCAGCTGAGGAGACTTGTTTCTGAGTCATACCAATGGGCTTCGGCCAGAGTGGATGAACAGCTATATCGAGTGGAGTTCCCTAGAAGAGAGGATCTTCAATGTCCGTTGACCTTTGGGGTCAGCAAAGTGAGTGGGAGCAAATGCTTGTTAGAGTTTGTGGAGTGTAAAAAACCGGAACCAATTGGTACATGTTTGAAGAAGGTTTGGATTAGATTTCCAGGCGTCGCAGAGATTCTTCTCAGTGATTTGTTTATTGTCTGGAGCCTTGGTTCACTGGTGGGTAAGACAAAGAAAGTCGACATGCCATTCATGCACAAACGTGGGATCGCCAGACTGCTAGTGAGTGTGCTTGACGTGGAGTATGTGCCTGATTATGCACCTTGGTTTTATGATGGTATGCATTATGATCTTGACGTGGAGATTGAGGAGGGAATCCAACCAGAGACACATAATGGTGATGTTGACATGGTAAATGGCGGTGATCGAGATGGGAATCAGGGAGATTCTGCGAACCCAGATGAGCACGCTGAGAGGTCCAATCATAAGGGCCAAACTCCTTTGTCGTCTACTGTTGCAGATAAGCCGCATAATAACGGGACTACAGCAACGTCGACACCCATGGCCTCTCTCCGTTTCGAATCGTTTCAGGCAATGTGTGTGCTGAGTCTCCTATGGGGGGACCCCGTGGAGATTCAAGACTTTGGGGTCGTTCCGATTTCTGATGATAACAGTGTACTTCATCAGCTGAATGAGGAGGCTAGGTCACGCTCACTTCTTCCTTGTCATCAGCAGCTTTCGATGAGGGAGTGAGGGAGGATGGTTCTGCTGGAGGTTGTGGGCAGGAGGACCATCCACAGTCCCCTTGTTCGCTGGGGTCTTTGCGGGTGGGGCTCTTGTCTCGTCAAGACGATGTGGCCAGGCAGGGCAGCAGCGCACAGGAGGTCCGCCCACCGGCTCAGTTGGTGAGGTCGGTCAGCAGCGGGCATGAGGTCCGCTGGCCGGACCAGCTTTGACCTTGCCCGTCATCTTCTACAGGAGTGGGGTCTCAGGGCATCGGGCATGAGGCATGTGTTCCTTCACCTCGCTCTTCTCCTGGAGCTCGCATGACGGTGGTAGGGCAGTAGATGTAGACTGGGGAATTAGTAGCTTGGGCTACGGCTTCTTATCCGGTTGAGGCATCTTCACCGGGCTCTTGTCCGGTCACTGCTGGGATTGATGCAGGAGGCCAAAATCCTACAGTGATATCCACGGATGATGTGATCTCGTATGGTGGGATACCGAATCCAATGTCCGGTGATCGACGCTTTAGCCACCGCATCCAGGGGCAGCCGGATGCTGATGACATGCAGCTAGGGCGTGCTATGAGGGCCGCCAAGCTTTGAGATGTCGAGGCAACTACACGTATGTCTCTCAATACTAGTGCTTCAATTCTCCATTTTACTGTTACAGAAATTCTACAAAATACTAGCGACATAGGAATTTCTATTGGTAGTAGTGGCAAACAAATAGCTAAATCAATTAATGATATTTTAGACATGGAAGCAGACAGAGCCATAGAATTCATTCAAAATCTAATAGCGGTAAAACCGGTGAATGAGACGGATATCAATGATTTAGGAGGCACAGAATTACAAAGTTTATGTGAGGGTTTATTACACATACATGGAGTTTAGGAGGATGTGGGCGGCATGGGATCAGAGGGGTATATGGCCTCTTCTATTGACGGTTGTCGTCCACGCAAAATATCCTCATAGAGTAACACAGAAATGACCCAGGATAAACCAAAGAGACCTTGGAAAAGAAAGGTCTATCATGTATCAGTGGTATGGAGAAGTGCGAGAGTGAAGCAAATGAAAACAATTCATGATGAAATATGAAAGGAATCTTTTGGAATAGCAGAGGTCTAGCAGACTTGGCTAAAAGGAGATTTCTTTGAGGTGCATCTTTAGAACATAAGCTCGGCTTTATGGCGTTACAAGAAACGGGTAGCGATAACTTCACACAACAATTTATCAGCACTTTCTTAGGAGGAGTTGATTTTGATTGGCACTGCTTGCCACCAAGGGGTAGATCTGGGGAAATCTTACTTGGGGTTAAGTGTGAAACTTTAGAGGTGTCGAGTGTGGTATATGGTGAGGTTTCCGTCAAATTTTGTGTGAGGTCAAAAGTTGATGGTTTCAGGTGGGCTCTGGTGGCCGTATATGCACCAGTAGAAAACAGGGCTTCAGTCCAGACCTGAAAAGCCATTAATCCCGGTTCACTCATGAACCGGGACCCATGGCAGCATTGGTCCCGGTTTGTGAGGCCAGGGCGTTGACGGGGCCTTGTGGGCCATTGGTTCCAGTTCGTCTGACCCATGTGGTCCCGGTTCCAGCCACGAACCGGGACCAATGGGCCTCGCTCCTGGCCCACAACCATTGGTCCCGGTTTGTGGCTGGAACCGGAACAAAATGTGGTCCTTTAGTCCCGGTTTCAGACACAAACCGGGACCAAATGTTGGCCTATATATACCCCCCTGCGACCAGACCAGTGCACTGCTTTGTTTTTTTTGGCCAGCCGTGTGAGAGCTTTGTGGTGCTCTAGCTCAACTCCTATGCACATGAGGTGTTCGATGAAATGCCCAAGCCACACTTAAGCTTTTTCCTCTCGAAGCTCCTTGTCCACGATCCTTTTTCCTCAAGATTTGTCTAGGTTTGGCGGTCCGTCCTGTCCCGTTCCCGTCCTCACCGCCGTCGATCGCGTGCGCCCATCTCGGCGCTAGCAGCACCGTGGTTAGCCTCTTCTTCTTATCTTCTTTCTACAAGAAAAAAGTTCTTACTTGTATTATTTAGATAGATACTTGTGTAATTTTCTTATTTTTCTTATTTTTTGTTATTATATAGTGTGATGGTTTGGTATCTGCCTCCGTCGGCCCTCGTCCTGTCTATTAATACACTTGATTATATAACGCACGTAGGTGAACCGGCAATGGATGTACTATGACTGACGCACCTCCGAGTATATTAAGGGCCTGCATAATTTTCTCGAAGCGGGTGAGGCAAACAAGCAGAATGATTTTATGCATTGTCCATGTACTATCTGTGAGAATATGAAAGCTTTCTCCAACTCTAAAACCCTATACTTCCACCTGTTTGAGAAGGGTTTTATACCACACTATAATGTATGGATCGAGCACGGAGAAAAAGGGGTGATGGTGGAATACAACGTTTTGTTGATAGAAAAAAAAATCAATCACAGAATCATGCAATGACACGTGATGATTGTGAGAAGATCTTAATGACCTGCTGGTTTTGGTCTCATGAGAGCATTGTTAGAACGCACTAAACCAAAACTCGATGATGTTTCGTCGCCCATTGTTGAAGAACATATGCTCGCCTATTCGGGGGGCGATGCTGACTGGTGCTTTCTAGGTCGGCGAGCATGCTCCATCCACCACGATGAACACCAATTACATTGATCCATCTGCTCACCATGTGGCGTAACATGTAGAAAATCAAACAATTGGCTCGGACTTGCTATACCTTGCTTCCAGATGTGATGTCTCCAAAACCAATCTCCGTATACAGCCTGCAATAACATATACCAAAAGCAATCTATGGTGGAGAGCACACAATGTGTATGTGCATGTGTTGTACGTGCGTGTCTCTGGGCAAGAAATCAATCATGTAGCTGGTAGCTGTTATGTACTTGTGTATCTTGCCGCGTCTGGTCAATTAGGAAAGTAATCGAGCTAGCTTCTGTATGTGCATGTTAGTCTTTGTAATGCTACTTCCGTGTTTAAATAACGACGCCCATGTGACAAAAGGGATTCAACTTGCTTGGTCGTTCGTCATTGACCCAAGATGCTTAGAGAGGTGGTAGCTTGACGATAAGAATAGCCAGGGTTGTGAGGAGAACAAAACGCCACATGTCAGAGGTGAGGGTGCATGGCGACGGCGTGTGGGGTAAGCAGATCGAGGAGAAGCGACCTGTTCATCCTGGACGTGGGGCGCATCATGGCGGCGGCGACCTGTTCGTCTTGGATGTGGGAAAAAGCGCCACGAATCATAGGAGAGGTGCATCGTGGCGGCGGCATGTGGGGGAAGAAGATTGAGTAGGAGCTACATGTTGGTCTTGGCTGTGGGTGTGTCGTGGTGGCGGCAAGTGGAGGAAGGAGACCAAGGAGACGCATCGTGTTCATCTTGATCGTGGTGATCGTAGGCAATGAGAGCTGGCTGTAAAACATATTGGGTCTGATGTGCTAAATCCAAGGCTAATGTAATTGAACGGTTGATGTTTTTTTCTTTTGAGGAAATTTTTTGTGTAATGGGAATGGTGGGTAATTTTCTGTTACTTAAATCTAACGGTTATTAATCTTAATGCCTTAATTAAATGACCAGATATTTGTGATTATTGTGAGATTTTCTAGCATTTTTTCTTATTTCATCTGTATTTTCTTTTTAGTAGATAATAGATAGATAGATGTTTCTAGACATATCATCAATCTTATTTAGCTTTTTTTCTATCTTAGTATTGAAAGCCTTTTGCGCATTGATAAATTCTTTAATATTAGTCTCAAGATAAGAGGCGTTCCTATTATTATTATAAGTAGAATTACCATAGAAATTACCATAATTATTAGATGAATTTACAGGAAAAGGCCTAGGATTAAAATTACCTCTATAAGCATCGCTATTGAAATAGTTGCGCGAGACAAAATTCACATCTACAGATTCATTATTTTTCTCAATCAGAGTAGACAAAGATACATCATTAAGATAAAAAGAGCATTTTTAGTAGCAACCAATTTCATCAAAGCATCAACTTTATCACTCAAGGTACTAATTTTCTCTACCGAATTAACTTTTTTACTAGTAGGTGCTCATTCGGTATGCCATTGAGAATAATTAGCCATAATATTATCTACCAATTTAGTAGCTTCACCCAAAGCAATCTCCACCACCGAGAATAATTCACTAGTAGAAACAGGCCCATTTCTCCCGGTTCTAGAGGGCCATTTGTCCTGGTTCCGGAACCGGAACTAAAGGGTCGTTACTAATGCCCAAAACCTTTAGTCCCGGTTTGCCCACGAACCGGGACAGATGGGGCTCCACGTGGCCTCTGCAGCTTGCCCGGGCAGGAGGGCCTTTTGTCCCGGTTGGTAGCACCAACCGGGACCAAAATGCATCCACGCGTTAGCAGTTCCGGGGCTGGGTTTTTTTGAGAGGGGGGGGGGGCCTGTAGTCCCGGTTTGTCCACGAAACGGGACAGATGGGGCTCCACGTGGCCTCTGCGGCTTGCCCGGGCAGGAGGGCCTTTTGTCCCGTTGGTAGCACCAACCGGGACCAAAATGCATCCACACGTCAGCAGTTCCGGGGCTGTTTTTTTTTGAGGAGGGGGGGATGGGGATTTTGTAGGATTAATTTTGGGGTTTAATATATTGTGTTAGCTAGCTAATAGAGAGAGGTGTCCTCTCTTATCTCCGTGCTTGGTCGACGCTACGTACTATACGTATAGAGAGGACTCGACATGCTAGCTAGTAAGCAAATGAAGGAATTAAACCATTAAGTACAGAAGATCGTCATGAACAGATATAGAGAGAAGTGAGATTGTTCGAACAACAAGTTTTCGTATATCTATCCGACGCTACTGGCTACATATATACAATATAAGATCTCTTACAATACCCTAACATCTGAAATCAAGTTCCATATGGTATTCTCCCTCTTTCCTGATGACGTGTTCAAGAAAGAATCCCGCCAATTCCTCTTGAATACCTATTATGCGATCTTGTGGTAGGAGTTGTTCCTGCAGCTCCCAAAGCTAATTCGAAGAAGGGGGTCAATACATATATATGAATGAAACTCAACAAAAATGATGCTAATAAAATAAAATTGTGAATATTATTGCTTACGCACATCAAAATCTTTTTTAGAGTAGCCGCCATGCTTAGAGATCGTCGCGTTGTAGATGAACTCGCATACGTAGTATCCACAAAGATTAGTCCCTGGTTGCTGCCACAACCACTTTACGAGAAATAGAGGTCAATCAAACTGATAATCAAGCATTATATAAATGGTATTGATGAAACTTGCTAGAATCAATATAATGGGAGATGCGCGGAACTAGCTATTAGTACTTACTTTCGGGCGTGTAAATTTCAGCTCCTTCGGCAGTCCCGGAGATTGAGTGGTGAACGGTATCCAAACCCTGCCAGACATAGAAAATAATTATTACCTGATATCAGAAAATGAACAAAGTTGCCGAAATGGTGCGATAATGATTGATTGAACTTGCTTCTTAAGCATTTCAGTGATGATCGCATACGTCTTGGGATCTTTTCGTCTTGAGTCTAAGATGGTTACTAGTCCCTCCTCAAGCATAATCTCTAGGAGAATAAAATGGAAGCTGCGCACGCATGCATAACTCATCAATTACATTACTATAACCTCGAGTAAATAAAGGAAAAACCGAATATGCACAATATAACACTCACTCGAAGTTGTAAGGAAAGATTATTTTTTGTTTGTTTTGATGTTGAAGCACTGATTGTAGCAAGTTGGCCTCGGCTTGTTTGGGAGTCTTTTTCATCTCCCATTCATCAAAGAGATTTAGGTTAATGAACCCAATATTATAGATTTCTCTTTGCTTGCATTCGACGATCTTCAATCTGCATGATATAGTGAATTATATGTACATGCAATGAAAGAGCTGAGCTATATATAGAGACTTAATTAAAGAAGTAGTACTTACAGACAGTAGCAAATGACGATTACTTTATCGATGGCCTTTTGATTGAAAAGCTGGAATAACTCCTCAAATGGAACACACAACACCTCAATTCCAACGAGGCCGTGCTTGTCTTTAATCATAATCATCAAACTATCCGACCCAGAGTTCTTGCAGGTGTCGATGTACCACTGATGGAATTTTTGCATCATCGGGCACATCGTCCGGTTCCTCTTGATCTTCAGCTTCCCCCGTTGCAGCATCACCGTATTCAGGGGGCACATAGTTGTCATCCTACTCTTCTTCTTCGCCGTCTTCCATCGTAACCCCTATTTCTCCGTGCTTGGTCCAAACATTATAGTGTGGCATGAATCCCTTATAAAGCAGGTGGGCGTGAATGGTTTTCCGGTCAGAGTAAGACTTCGTATTCCCACATATAGAGCATGGACAACACATAAAACCATTCTGCTTGTTTGCCTCAGCCACTTCGAGAAAATCATGCATGCCCTCAATGTACTCGGAGGTCTGTCTGTCACCGTACATCCATTGCCGGTTCATCTGGGTGCATTAAGTGTGTCAAAAACCATTACAGAATATCATGAATAGATAAGTGACCAAATTAATAGAAGTTCATCATCACATTAAAACCAAAGTACATACATAGTTCTCATTGAACAACATATAGCTCTCCAGAGCATCTAATTAAACCATACATTGAAACTATGTAAAACATTTCAATGCAACAACAAATACGATACCAACTGCAACCAAGGTAACAATTGATCCAATGGCATAATGATACCAAGCCTCGCTATCAATTGCATATTTTCTAATCTTCCTAATCTTCAAGCGCATTGCATCCATCTTGATCTTGTGACCATCTACGACATCCGCAACATGCAACTCCAATATCATCTTCTCTTCTTCAACTCTTTTCTTCTCTTCTTCAACTCTTTTTAATTTTTCTTTTAAATACTCGTTTTGTTCTTCAACTAAATTTAACCTCTCGGCAAGAGGGTCGTCTTTAATATCCGGTTCACATACCTTCTAGATAAAGACATCTATGTCAAGTTGGTGTCGGCATAATTACCATAAACACTAAATGAAACAAATAGTTATAAAAGATAATATATACCACATCCGAATCATAGACTGGACGAGGGCCGACGGGGGCGGATACCGAAACCATCGCACTATATAATAACAAGCAATAATACAAGTAAGAAAATTAGACAATTATCTATCTAATCATACAAGTAAGAATTTTTTCTTTTATAAAGAAGATAAGAACAAGAGGCTCACCCAGGTGGTGCCGGCAACGAGATCGGCGCGGGCGATCGACGGTGGTGAAGACGGGGATGGGACGTGACGGACCACTAAATCTGGACAAATCTTGAGGAAAATGGAGCTTGGAGGTCGAGTTTGGAGAGGAGAAAGCTTAAGTACTATGGCTCGGGCATTTCATCGAACACCTCATGTGCATAAGAGGTGAGCTAGAGCACCACAAAGCCCTCTCTTCGCCGGCCAGGAAAAAACAGAGCAGTGTGGCTCGCGGGCGAGGGGTATATATAGCCAATTCATTGGTCCCGGTTCGTAGCTGGAACCGGGACTAAAGGCCATCCTTTAGTCCCGGTTCCAGCTACCAACCGAGACCAATGGTTGTGGGCCCGGAGCGGCGCATTGGTCCCGGTTGGTGGCATCAACCGGGACTAAAAGTGTGCATTGGTCCCGGTTGGTGCCACCAACCGGAACCAAAGCCCTGTTCCTGGTGCGATGGGAGTTTAGTCCCACCTCGCCGAGCGAGGAGCGCACATAATGGTTTATAAGCGCGGCTGAACTCACTGTCTCGAACTCCTCTCTACCGTAGGCAGTGCATGCCTAATTGTCTCTGCCTGTTGGGCCTACTTGTCCCATGGGCCTGCGTCCTGGCCCATGTATATTGGGTTACTAGTCGTATGCAGGCCATGGTGGCTTAGTAGGTGGGCATTTTTTATGTTATTTTTTTGCATATTAAAAGTTCTTAACAAAAAATACTTTATGGTGGCTTAGTGTGTTTTATCATTATATTCTTTTTGCTATTAATTTTTCGAACAAACAATACTTTGATAATTTTAGTTGCATAATTTTCATTATTTTTGTTTTGTTTTTTGCTTTATTTATTTTTCGCTTTAATTTTTTGTTGCATTTTGTTCTCAGCCACAATCGAAATTTAAGAAAACCTGAATGGAAAAGCACTACAAATATATAATAGCTAGAACATATATATTACAGAAAGCACTACAAAAAATAGATGAGAATGGACTCGTCCAAGCGAACACTACTAGCTAGTCTGAATCAGAAGTATATTCCGATGTTGGTGGTGGTGCGAGGTGACGCTGCCCATGGTTCACGGTTCGAATCTTGCGGTACAACTCATATGCAATGTATGCATCTTTTGCTGCATACTCAATGTTGATAGGCTGAAGTGGGGTCCTCTCCCACTCTTTGTGCTGTGCCCGGGGAAATTTGGTCTTCATATCTTTATAATCATCGTCGATCAAGGCGACTGCCATAGAAGCCATCAAAGTCCTCTCACACTCAAGCCTGAATATGTCTTGGATATCAATAAGACAGCCAGCTGGTATCTCAATACCGAAGCTGCGCCTCATCTTCAGCTTGTCATTCCTTACATCAACGCTAGCAAAATGTATGCCGCTGTGTAGGAAGTCCATGAGTGTTGGGCAATGCTTGTCACTACTGCAACATCAACAAATTAAAATGGAACAAATGTTAAATATTACTACAACTTAAGAGAAATTGATCTTTGCCATATGATTCAAAATAGAACATATATATTGCTATATCCTATATATATGCAATTTTCATATCCTATGAATTGATGAAGAAACCCTAAATTAACTATATGACATATATGTTCTCCCACAAAATAGAACATATATATTGCTATATATATATATATATATATATATATATGCAATTTTGCAACAAAGAAAACCCTCAAAACTCACCTTGCCCATTGGAAGATCATGACACACTTCTTGAAACATAGCTGGATGACGGCAACATCTTCTTGCTTGGCCGTGTACTCGAGATCAAGCCCTATGAAGTTGTCTTTCTCATCCGCCACTTGAAGCCATTTCTGAAAAAGGCAAAGAAAATGCGGCACCATGGCGCTGTCGTTCATGTAGACGACATCGAGATTGGTCGTGCCATGTGTGAGCACCTCCCCATAGCGAGTGATTGGAGTCATGGTAGAAGATATGGGGAAGAATAGATGAGAATGGAGGAGAAGAAGAGAGGAGAATGGAGGAGAAGAAGAGAGGAGAAGAAGAGGGGAAGAAGTTGCTATAGCGCTCGCCGACGAGAAGAAGAGGGAAACAGTTGCCTCTTTCTCGGAGCGCGAAATGTCGTGGGATACGGAACGTTCGAACCTTTAGTCCCGGTTTGAGCCACCAACCGGGACTAAAGGGCTCGCACCAGGCGAACGGTCGCCCCTTTGGTCCCGGTTCTAGCCTCGAACCAGGACCAATGGTTGTGGGCCAGGAACGAGGCACATTGGTCCCGGTTCGTGTCTTCAACCGGAACCAAAGGTTACCTACGAACCGGGACCAATGCCCCACGTGGCCCGCCCGGCCCTCTGGCCTCACGAACCGGGACCATTGCCCCCATTGGTCCCGGTTAGTGGATGAACCGGGACTAATGGGCTGGCCAGGCCTGAACCAAAGCCCTGTTTTCTACTAGTGATTAGTCATGATATTATCTATCAATTTAGTAGCTTCACCCAAAGTAATCTCCATAAAAGTAGCATCCGTGGCGGAATCTAAAAGATTTCTAGAGACAAAATTCAATCCCGCATAAAAATTTTGTATGATCATCCAAACATTTAAACCATGTCACTACAAGGATTCCGTTCTATTGCAACAAAATCGTTCGCCACAATACATGTTGATTTGTGGCGATAAGTACCTATCGGCACAAAATGATTTTTGTTGGCTGTCGTTCAGATTGGACGCATGGTAACAGGTTATTGCCACACAAAAACAATAGTGGCAACAAAGTGTTATATTGCAACATCCATGTGGGAAGTTGCCACATGTTTTCCCATGATAACATTCACCTGATGCCGCAATTTCATTCGTGGAGATAGATTTAATGCAACATGTGTTGGAAATATGTCCTAGAGACAATAAATAAAGTGTTTATTATTATATTTCCTTGTTCATGATAATCGTTTATTATCCATGCTATAATTGTATTGATTGGAAACACATTACATGTGTGGGTATATAGACAATACTTTGTCCCTAGTATGCCTCTAGTGAACTAGCTCGTTAATCAAAGATGGTCAAGGTTTCCTAGCCATTGACATGTGATGTCATTTGATAACGGGGTCACATCATTAGGAGAATGATGTGATGGACAAGACCCAAACTACAAATGTAGCATATGATCGTGTCAGTTTATTGCTACTGTTTTCTGCATGTCAAAGTATATGTTCCTATGATCATGAGATCATGCAACTCACGGATATCGGAGGAGTGCCTTGTGTGTATCAAACGTCGCAACGTAACTGGGTGACTATAAAGGTGATCTATAGGTATCTCCGAAGGTGTCTGTTGAGTTGGCATGGATCAAGACCGGGATTTGTTACTCCGTGTGACGGAGAGGTATCTCAGGGCCCACTCGGCAATACAACATCACAATAAGCCTTGCAAGCAATGTGACTAAGTGTTAGTCACGGGATCTTGTGTTACAGAACGAGTAAAGAGACTTGCCGATAACGAGGTTGAACTAGGTATGGAGATACCGATGATCGAATCTCGGGAAAGTAACATACCGAAGAACAAAGGGAACATCATACGGGATTAACTGAATCCTTGACATAGAGGTTCAACCAATAAAGATCTTCGTAGAATACGTAGGAACCAATATGGGCATCCAGGTCCCGCTATTGGTTATTGACCGTAGACATGACCGAGACACCTCTACGGTCAATAACCAATAGCAGGACCTGGATGCCCATGTTGGTTCCTACATATTCTACGAAGATATTTATCGGTCGAACCTCTATGTCAAGGATTCAGTTAATCCCGTATGATGTTCCCTTTGTTCTTCGGTATGTTACTTGCCCGAGATTCGATCGTCGATATCTCCATACCTAATTCAACCTCATTGCTGGCAAGTCTCTTTACTCGTTCCGTAATAAAAGATCCCGTAACTAACACTTAGTCACATTGCTTGCAAGGCTTATTGTGATGTTGTATTACCGAGTGGGCCCTGAGATACCTCTCCGTCACACGGAGTAACAAATCCCAGTATTGAACCATGCGAACTCAACAGACACCCTCGGAGACACCTGTAGAGTACCTTTATAGTCACCAGTTAGGTTGCGATGTTTGATACACACAAGGCACTCCTCCGATGTCTGTGAGTTGCATGATCTCACGGTCATAGGAACATATACTTGACATGCAGAAAACAATAGCAATAAACTGACACGATCATAAGCTACGTTTGTAGTTTGGGTCTTTTCCATCACATCATTCTCCTAATGATGTGATCCCGTTATCAAATGACATCTCATGTCCATGGCTAGGAAACCTTAACCATCTTTCGATCAACGAGCTAGTTCACTAGAGGCATACTAGGGACATTGTGTTTGTCTATGTATCCACACGTGTATCCATGTTTCCAATTAATACAATTCTAGCATGGATAATAAACAATTATCATGAACAAGGAAATATAATAATAAACACTTTATTTATGGCCTCTAGGGCGTATTTCCAACAGTCTTCCACTTGCACTAGAGTCAATAATCTAGCTCACTTCACTATCTGATTTACATTGTAATGAATCGAACACCCATGCAGTTCTGGTGTTGATCATGTTTAGCTCTCGGAAGAGGTTTAGTCAACGGGTATGCAACATTCAGATTCGTGTGCACTTTGCAAATATTTATGTCCTTCTCCTCGATGTAATATCGGATGGAGTTGAAGCGTCGCTTTATATGTCTGGTCCTCTTGTGAAACCTTGGTTCCTTGGCTAGAGCAATGGCACCAGTGTTGTCACAGAATAGGCTCATTAGATTCAGTGCATTGGGCACTACTCCAAGATCTGTCATGAACTGCTTCATCCAAACACCTACCTTCGCCGCCTCCGAGGCTGCGATGTATTCCTCTTCGCACGTAGAATCAGCTACCACGCTTTGCTTGGAACTGCACCAGTTTACCGCTCCCCCGTTGAGAATAAATACGTATCCGGTTTGCAACATAGAGTTGTCCGGTTCAGTGTCAAAGCTTGCATCGATGTAACCCTTTATGGCGAGCTCTTCATCACCTCCATAAACGAGAAACATTTCCTTAGTCCTTTTCAGGTAATTAAGGATATTCTTGACCGCTTACCAGTGCTCCATTCCAGGATCACTTTGAAACCTTCCGACCATACTTATGGCAAGGCTAACATCGGGTCTTGTGCACAGCATTGCATACATGATAGAGCCTATGGCTAAAGCATAGGGGATGACACTCATCTGTTCTCTATCTTCTGCAGTCACTGGGCATTGAGTTTTACTCAACTTCACACCTTGTAACACAGGCAAGAACCCCCTTCTTGAACTGATCCATTTTGAACTTCTTCAAAACTTTATCAAGGTATGTGCTCTGTGAAAGTGCTAAGCATCTCGATCTATCTCTATAGATCTTAATGCCTAATATGAAAGCAACTTCTCCTAGGTCCATCATTGAAAAACTCTTGTTCAAATATTCCTTCACGCTTTCCAGCATTTCTATATTGTTTCCAATCAGCAATATGTCATCCACATATAATACTAGAAAAGCTATAGAGATCCCACTCACTTTCTTGTAAATACAAGCTTCTCCGTAAACTTGTATAAACTCAAGCGCTTTGATCACCTCATCAAAGCGCTTATTCCAACTTCAAGATGCTTGTACCAGTCCATAAATGGATCGCTGGGGTTTGCAAACTTTGTCAGCATTCTTTGGATCGAAAAAACCTTCGGGTTGCATCATATACAACTCTTCCTCAAGGAAACCATTGAGGAACGCTGTTTTGACATCCATCTGCCAAATTTCATAGTCGAAATAAGCAGGTATTGCTAACATGATTCTGACAGACTTAAGCATCGCTAGAGGTGAGAAAGTCTCATCGTAGTCAACTCCTTGAACTTGTGAAAAACCCTTTGCCACAAGTTGAGCTTTATAGACGGTGACATTACCGTCCGCGTCTGTCTTCTTCTAAAAGATCCATTTGTTCTGAATGGCCTTTTGCCTTTCAGGTAATACTTCCAAAGTCCGTACTTCCAAAGTCTAACCATTTCTCGGAATCTGGGCCCATCACTGCTCCTCCATGGCTCGTAGGTTCATTGTTGTCCAACAACATGACCTCCAAGATAGGGTTGCCGTACCACTCAGGGGTAGTACGCATCCTTGTCGACCTACGAGGTTCAATAGCAGCTTGATCCGAAGCTTCATGATCATCATCATTAACTTCCTCTTCTATCGTCGTAGGTTCCACAGAAACATCTTTCTGCGCTGCACTACTTTCTTGTTGAAGTAAAGGTTCAATAACCTCATAAAGCTCTATTTTCCTCCCACTCAATTCTTTCGAGAGAAACTCTTTCTCAAGAAATGTTCCGTTCTTAGCGACAAACACTTTGCCTTCGGATCTGGGATAGAAGGTATAACCGACTGTCTCTTTCAGGTATCCTATGAAGACGCATTTCTCCGCTTTGGGTTCCAGCTTTTCAGGCTGAAGCTTTTTGGCATAAGCATCACATCCCCAAACTTTAAGAAACGACAAATTTGGCTTCTTGCCAAACCATAGTTCATATGGCATTGTCTCAACGGATTTTGATGGTGCCCTATTTAAAGTGAATGGAGCTGTCTCTAATGCATAACCCCAAAACGATAGTGGCAAATCAACAAGAGACATCATAGAACGCACCATATCTAATAAGGTTCGATTTAGACGTTCAGACACACCATTATGCTGTGGTGTTCCGGGCGGTGTCAACTATGAAACAATTCCACACTGTTTTAAGTGACTGCCAAACTCATAACTTAGATATTCACCTCCTCAATCGGATCACAGGAACTCAATCTTCTTGTTACGATGATTCTCAACTTCACTCTAAAATTGCTTGAACTTTTCAAACGTTTCAGATTTGTGTTTCATTAAGTAAATATACCCATATCTACTTAAGTCATAAGTAAAGGTGAGAAAATAACGATATCCACCACGCGCTGTAACATTCATTGGACCGCACACATCAGTATGTATGATTTCCAATAAGTCACTCGCCCGTTCCATTGTTCCAGAGAATGGCGTTTTAGTCATCTTGACCATGAGGCATGGTTCACATGTGTCAAGTGATTCAAAATCAAGTGAATCCAAAAGTCCATCAGCATGGAGCTTCCTCATGCGTTTTACACCAATATGACCTAAACAACAGTGCCACAAGAAAGTGGTACTATCATTATCAACTCTACATCTTTTGGCATCAATGTTATGAACACGTGTGTCATCACTATCAAGATTCAATATGAATAAACCCCTAACATTGGGTGCATGACTATAAAAGATATTACTCATATAAATAGAACAACCTTTATTCTCTTATTTAAATGAGTAACCGTCTCGCAATAAACAAGATCCAGATATAATGTTCATGCTTAACGCAGGCACTAAATAACAATTATTCCGGTTTATCACTAATCTCTATGGTAATCGAAGAGAGAGCATGACGACGGCGCTCACATCAACCTTGGAACCATTTCCCACGCGCATCGTCACTTCGTCCTTTGCCAGCCTTCGTTTATTCCGCAGTTCCTGCTTTGAGTTGCAAATGTGAGCAACCGAACCGGTATCAAATACCCAGGCACTATTACGAGAGCTAGTAAGGTACACATCAATAACATGTATATCATACATACCTTGTTTGTCGTTGGCCGCCTTCTTGTTAGCCAGGTACTTGGGGCAGTTCCGCTTCCAGTGACCAGTTCCCTTGCAATGAAAGCACTCAGTTTCTGGCTTGTGTCCATGCTTGGGCATCTTTATAGGAGTAGCAACTGCTTTGCCATCCTTCTTGGTTTTACCCTTCTTGCCCTTGTCCTTGACCTTGCCATTTTTCTTGAAACTAGTTGTTTTATTGACCATCAACACTTGATGTTCTTTCTGGATTTCAGACTCAGCAACTTTTAGCATCGCAAACAGCTCAACGACTGACTTGTTCATCCCGTGCATGTTATAGTTCATCACAAAGCTCTTGTAACTAGGTGGCAACGATTGAACAACTCTGTCAGTGATCGCCTCTGGCGGAAGGGCAATTCACAACTCCGCTAGACGAGTTGAATGCCCAGACATTCTGAGTATATGTTCACTTATAGACCCGTTCTCCTCCATCTTGCAAGCATAGAACTTATCGAAGGTTTCATACCTCTCGATCCGGGCGTTCTTTTGAAAGATAAACTTCAACTCCTGGAACATCTCATATGCTCCATGACATTCAAAACGTCTTTGAAGTCCCGGTTCCAAGCCATACAATATTGCACACTGAACTATTGGGTAATCTCCAGTACGTGCCTCCCAAGCGTTCTTAACGTCTTCGGAGGTCATGTCTTTTGGTTGGTCACCAAGCGGTGCATCAAGGACATGATTTCTGGGAATCCGTGAGGATAATCCTCAGATTACGGGCCCAGTCAACAAAGTTACTTCCATCATCTTTCAACTTAGCTTTCTCTAGGAACGCATTAAAATTCAGGGGTGCTACTGCGCGAGCCATCGATCTACAACAAAAATATGCAAAGTTTACTTAGACTATTGTTCAAGATAATGAGTTTAGTTAATCAAATTACTAAAGCTCCCGCTCAAATTGACACCCCTCAGGCCATCTGAGTGTCACATGATCCAAATCCACCAACTCAAGTCCGATCATCACGTGAGTTGAGGTGGCTTTAATGGTGAACATCATTATGTTGATCATACCTACTATATGACTCATGTTCGACCTTTCGGTCTCTTGTGTTTCGAGGCCATGTCTGTACATGCTAGGCTCGTCAAGTTTGACCCGAGTGTTCTTCGCGTGCAACACTGGCTTGCACCCGTTGTATGTGAACGTAGAGTCTATCACACCCGATCATCACGTGGTGTCTCAACACGACGAACTTTCCAACGGTGCACACTCGGGGAGAACACAATTTATCTTGAAATTTAAGTGAGGGATCACCTTATAATGCTACCGTCGTACTAAGCAAAACAAGGTGGGTAAAAGGATTAACATCACATGCAATTCATAAGTGACATGATATGGCCATGAACTTGTGCTTTAGATCTCCATCTTGAAAGCACCGACATGAACTCCATCGTCATCGGCACGACACCATGATCTCCATCATCTTGATCTCCATCAACGTGTCGCCATCGGGGTTGTCACGCCCTGCATGCTTCTACTACTATTGCTACCGTTTAGCGATAAAGTAAAGCATTACATAGCGCTTAATGATTGACACGCAGGTCATACAATAATTAAAGACAACCCTATGTCTCCTGCCGGTTGCCGTACTCATTGACATGCAAGTCGTGATAATCTATACATCACATGATCATCTCATACATCACATATATCACATCATGTCATTGGCCATATCACATCACTGCATACCCTGCAAAAACAAGTTAGACGTCCTCTAATTGAAGTTGCATATTTTACGTGGCTGCTACGGGTTTCTAGCAAGAACGATTCTCACCTACGCATAAACCACAACGGTGATACCTAATTTGCTTTTCAACCTTCTCAAGGACCTCCTTTGTCGAATCCGATCCAACTAAACTGAGAGAAACTGTCACCCGCAAGCCATCTAGGCAACAAGTTGTGTCGAGGGAACCGGTCTCTCGTAAGCGTACGAGTAATGTTGGTCCGGGCCACTTCATCTCACAATACCGCTGAACCAAAATACGACCAAGGGAGGAAGCAATCTAAGCATCAACGCCCACAAACCTTGTGTGTTCTACTCGAGATCTCATCAACACATAGACCTAGCTCATGATGCCACTGTTGGGGAATGTTGCATGGGAAACAAAAAAATTCCTATGCACACGCAGATCTATCCATGGTGATGAGCATCTACGAGAGGGAGAGTGGATCTACATACCCTTGTAGATCGCTAAGCGGGAAGCGTTAAGAAACGCGGTTGGTGTAATCGAACGTCTTCGCGATCCAAATAGCCATGCGTCCCGCGATCCAATCACGATCCGTCCCGCGATCTAATCACGATCTGTTCCACGAACTTGCTCATGATCCGTCCCATGAACTTGATCATGATCCGTCCCACGAACTTGATCACGATCCTTCCGATCTAGCGCAGAACGGACGACACCTCGCGTTCAGCACACGTACAGCTTGATGATGATCTCCGCCGTCTTGATCCAGAAAGAGAGAGCGGAGAGGTAGAAGAGTTCTCCGGCAGCGTGACGGCGCTCCGGCGATGGTGGTGGAGCAATTCTGGCAGGGCTTCGCCTAAGCACTGCAGAAATCCGATCTAGAGGAGAAACTATGCACTGGAGGAACGGGTAGCACGTGGCTGTAAAAACTAGTGCAAAAACCCCAAAACCTCTAGTATATATAGGAGGAGATGAGGAGAGGAGGCATCCTTGGATTCCAAGTCTACATGGTTTGGCCGAACCTACTAGGAGTGGAGGACTCCTCCTCCAATCCTAGTAGGACTAGGATTGCTCCTTATTGCCTTTTTCCCCACCTTTTCCTATTGGTTTTTTTCCTCCAGCCACATGGGCCTTGTGTGGGAGTTTCCACCAGCCCACTAAGGGCTGATATTCACTCTCCCACAGCCCATGAAGCCTCTTGGGTCGAAATACCCCTCCCGGAGGCCTCCCGGTACACTACTGGCACTCCCGGTACACTACCGATGAGCCCGAAACATTTCCGGCGACTAAAACAGGATTGGCTATATATGAATATTTACCTACGGACCATTCCGGAGCTCCTCGTGACGTATAAGATCTCATCCGAGACTCCGAATAACCTTCGGTCACCACCATACATAACTCTATACTACCGAAACGTCACCAGACCTTAAGTGTGTAGACCCTGCGGGTTCGAGAACTATGTAGACATGACCGAGACACCTCTACAGTCAATAACCAATAGCGGGACCTAGATGCCCATATTGGTTCCTACATATTCTACGAAGATCTTTATCGGTTGAACCTCTATGTCAAGGATTCAGTTAATCCCGTATGATGTTCCCTTTGTTCTTTGGTATGTGACTTGCCCGAGATTCGATCATCGGTATCTCCATACCTAGTTCAACCTTTTTACTTATAAGATCCCGTAAGTAACACTTAGTCACATTGCTTGCAAGGCTTATTGTGATGTTGTATAACCGAGTGGGCCCTGAGATACCTCTCCGTCACACGGAGTAACAAATCCCAGTATTGATCCATGCCAACTCAACAGACACCCTCGGAGACACCTGTAGAGCACCTTTATAGTCACCCAGTTACGTTGCGACGGTTGATACACACAAGGCACTCCTCCTATGTCCGTGAGGTGCATGATCTCATGGTCATAGGAACATATACTTGACATGCAGAAAACAGTAGCAATAAACTGACACGATCATAAGCCATGTTTGTATTTTGGGTCTTGTCCATCACATCATTCTCCTAAAGATGTGATCCCGTTATCAAATGCCATCTCATGTCCATGGCTAGGAAACCTTAACCATCTTTCGATCAACGAGCTAGTTCACTAGAGGCATACTAGGGACATTGTGTTTGTCTATGTATCCACACATGTATCCATGTTTCCAATAAATACAATTCTAGCATGGATAATAAACAATTATCATGAACAAGGAAATATAATAATAAACACTTTATTTATTGCCTATAGGGCATATTTCCAACACTATTTTGGTCGACGGAAAAGTTTTGGGCTCATCGGTAGTGTACCGGGAGTGCCGGTAGTGTACCGGGAGACCATCGGGAGGGGTATTTTGACCCAAGAGGCTTCATGGGCTGTGGGAAAGTGAATACCAGCCCTTAGTGGGCTGGTGGGAGTTCCCCACAAGGCCCGTGCGGCTAGGGAAGGAAAACCAAATAGGTAAAGTGGGAAAAAAGGCAAAAAGGTGAGGAATCCTAGTCGTACTAGGATTGGAGGAGGAATCCTCCTCCCCTCCCCTTCGGCTGAAGCAAGATTGCCTTGGCCCTTGAGCCAAGGCCTATCCTCCCTCCCTCTTATATATAGTAGAGGATTTAAGGTTTTGGCATAGAATTTTCAGCCATGTGCCACCCGTTCCTCCAGTGCATAGTATCTCCTCTAGATCGGATTTCTGCAGTGCTTAGGTGAAGCCCTGCCAGAATAGCTCCACCACCATCGTCGTAGCACCGTCATGATGCCAGAGAACTCTTCTACCTCTCCGCTCCCTCTTGCTGGATCAAGACGGCGGAGAGCGTCATCAAGCCGTACATGTGCTGAACATGGAGGTGTCGTTCGTTTGGTGCTAGATCGAAAGGATCGTGATCAAGTTCGTGGGATGGATCGTGATCAAGTTCATGGGATGGATCATGATCAAGTTCACGGGATGGATCGTAATTGGATCATGGGACGGATCATGATTGGATCGCGGAATGCACGGCGATTTGGATCGCAAAGACGTTCGACTACACCAACCGCGTTTCTTAACGCTTCCCACATAGCGATCTACAAGGGTACGTAGATCCACTCTCCCTCTCGTAGATGCTCATCACCATGGATACATCTGCGTGTACATAAGAATTTTTTTGTTTCCCATGCAACGTTCCACAAAAGTGGCATCATGAGCTAGGTCTATGTGTAGATGAGATCTCGAGTAGAACACAACGAGTTTGTGGGCGTTGATGCTTAGATTGCTTCCTCCCTTGGTCATGTTTTGGTTCAGCAGTATTGTGCGATGAAGCGGCCTGGACCAAAATTACTCATACGCTTACGAGAGACCGGTTCCCTCAACCGCAACTTGTTGCATAGATGGCTAGCGGGTGCCAGTTTCTCTCACTTTAGTTGGATCGGATTCGACAAAGGCGGTCTTTGAGAAGGTTTAAAAGCAACTAGTGTATCACCGTTGTGGTTTTTTGTGTAGATGAGAATTGTTCTTGCTAGATACCTATAGCAACCACGTAAAACATGCAACAACAATTCGAGGACGTCTAACTTGTTTTTTGCAGGGTATGTTGTGATATGATATGGCCAATTACATGATGTGATATATGTGATGTATGAGATGATCATGTGATGTATAGAGTATCATGTCTTGCATGTCGTTGAGTATGGCAACTGGCAGGAGCCATAGGGTTGTTTTTAATTATTGTATGACCTGCGTGTCAATCATTAAGCGCTATGTAATGCTTTACTTTATCGCTAAATGGTAGCAATAGTAGTAGAAGCATGTTGGGCGCGACAACCCCGATGGCGACACGTTGATGGAGATCAAGATGATGGAGATCATGGTGTCTTGCCGGCGACAATGGAGATGATGCCGGCGCTTTCAAGATGGAGATCAAAAGCACAAGTTCATGGCCATATCATGTCACTTATGATTTGCATGTGATGTTAATCCTTTTTCTGCACCTTGTTTTTCTTAGGACGATGGTAGCATTATAAGGTGATCCCTCACTTAATTTCAAGATAAATTGTGTTCTTCCCGAGTGTGCACCGTTGCGAAAGTTCATCGTGTTGAGACACCACGTGATGATCGGGTGTGATAGACTCTACGTTCACATACAACGGGTGCAAGCTAGTGTTGCACGTGCTGAACACTCGGGTTAAACTTGACAAGCCTAGCATGTACAGACATGGCCTCGGAACACAAGAGACCGAAAGCTCGAACATGAATCATAGAGTAGATATAATCAACATAATGATGTTCACCATTGAAGCCACCTCAACTCACGTGATGATCGGACTTGAGTTGGTGGATTTGGATCATGTGACACTCAGATGACCTGAGGGATGTCAATTTGAGTGGGAGCTTTAGTAATTTGATTAACTAAACTCATTATCTTGAACAATAGTCTAAGTGAACTTTGCATTTATGTTGTAGATCAATGGCTCGCGCAGTAGCACCCCTGAATTTTAATGCGTTCCTAGAGAAAGCTAAGTTGAAATAAGATGGAAGTAACTATGTTGACTAGGCCCGTAATCTAAGGATTATCCTCACGACTTCCCAGAAATCATATGTCCTTGATGCACCGCTTGGTGACCAACCAGAAGACATGACCTCCGAAGACGTTAAGAACGATTTGGAGCCACGTACTGGAGATATTGTATGGCTTAGAACCGGGACTTCAAAGACGTTTTGAACATCATGGAGCATATGAGATGTTCTAGGAGTTGAAGTTTATCTTTCAGAAGAATGCCCGGATCGAGAGGTATGAGACCTCTGGTAAATTCTATGCTTGCAAGATGGAGGAGAATGGGTTTATCAGTGAACATATACTCAGAATGTTTGGGTATTTGACTCGTCTAGCGGAGTTGGGAATTGCCCTTCCGCCAGAGGCGATCACTGGCAGAGTTCTTCAATCACTGCCACCTAGTTACAAGAGCTTTGTGATGAACTATAACATGCACAGGATGAACAAGTCAGTCGCCGAGCTGTTTGCGATGCTAAAAGTCGCTGAGTTTGAAATCCAGAAATAACATCAAGTGTTGATGGTCAATAAAACCACTAGTTTCAAGAAAAATGGCAAGGTCAACGGCAACGGCAAGAAGGGTAAAACCAAAAAGGATGGCAAAGCAGTTGCTACTCGTGTAAAGAAGCCCAAGCATGGACCCAAGCCAGAAACTGAGTGCTTTCATTGGAAGGGAACTGGTCACTGGAAGCGGAACTTCCCCAAGTACCTGGCTGACAGGAAGGTGGCCAACGACAAACAAGGTGTATATGATATACATGTTATTGATGTGTACCTTACTAGCTCTCTTAGTAGTGCCTGTGTATTTGATACCGGTTCGGTTGCTCACATTTACAACTCAAAATAGGAACTACGGAATAACGAAGGCTGGCAAAGGATGAAGTGACGATGCGTGTGGGAAATGGTTTCAAGGTTGATGAGATCGCCATCGGCACGCTCTCATTTTGATTACCATCGGGATTAGTGATGAACCTGAATAATTGTTATTTAGTGCCTGCGTTAAGCATGAACATTATATCTGGATCTTGTTTATTGCGAGACGGTTACTCATTTAAATCAGAGAATAAAGGTTGTTCTATTTATATGAGTAATATATTTTATGGTCATGCACCCAATGTGAGGGGTTTATTCATACTGAATCTTGATAGTGATGACACACATGTTCATAACATTGATCCCAAAAGATGTAGAGTTGATAATGATAGTACCACTTTCTTTTGGCACTGCCGTTTAGGTCATATTGGTTTAAAACTCATGAATACGCTCCATGCTGATGGACTTTTGGAGTCACTTGATTTTGAATCACTTGACACATGTGAACCATGCCTCATGGGCAAGATGACTAAAACACCGTTCTCCGGAACAATGGAACGGGCGAGTGACTTATTGGAAATCATACATACTGATGTATGCGGTCCAATTAATGTTACAACGCGTGGTGGATACCATTAGTTTCTCACCTTCACAGATGACTTAAGTAGATATGTGTATATTTACTTGATGAAACACAAGTCTGAAACGTTTGAAAAGTTCAAGCAATTTTAGAGTGAAGTTGAGAATCATCATAACAAGAAGATTAAATTCCCGTGATCTGATCGAGGAGGTGAATATCTGAGTTATGAGTTTGGCAGTCACTTAAGACAGTGTGGAATTATTTCACAGTTGACACTGCCCGTAACACCACAGCGTAATGGTGTGTCGCCACATCGTAATCGAACCTTATTAGATATGGTGCGTTCGATGATGTCTCTTGCTGATTTGCCACTATCGTTTTGGGGTTATGCATTAGAGACAGCTGCATTCACTTTAAATAGGGCGCCATCGAAATCCGTTGAGATGACACCATATGAACTGTGGTTTGGCAAGAGGCCAAAGTTGTCGTTTCTTAAAGTTCGGGGATGTGATGCTTGTCAAAAAGCTTCAGCCTGAAAAGCTGGAACCCAAAGCGGAGAAATGCGTCTTCATAGGATACCCGAAAGTGACAGTCGGGTATACCTTCAATCTCAGATCCGAAGGGAAAGCGTTTGTCGCTAAGAATTTAACATTTCTTGAGAAAGAGTTTGATGAGGTTATTAAACCTTTACTTCAACCAGAAAGTAGCTCAGCGCAGAAAGATGTTTCTGTGGAACCTACGATGGTAGAAGAGGAAGTTAATGATGATGATCATGAAGCTTCGGATCAAGCTGCTATTGAACCTTGTAGGTCGACAAGACCACGTACTACTCCTGATAGGTACGGCAACCCAGTCTTGCAGATCATGTTGTTGGACAACAATGAACCTACGAGCTATGGAGGAGCAGTGATGGCTCAGGTTCCGAGAAATGGTTACAGGCCATCAAATCAGAGATGGGATCCAAGTATGAAAACAAACTATGGACTTTGGAAGTATTACCTTAAGGGCGAAAGGTCATTCAGAACAAATGGATCTTTAAGAAGAAGACAGATGCGGACGGTAATGTCACCGTCTATAAAGCTCGACTTGTGGCAAAGGGTGTTTCACAAGTTCAACGAGTTGACTACGATGAGACCTTCTCACCGGTAGCGATGCTTAAGTCTGTCAGAATCATGTTGGCGATAGCTGCTTATTTCGACTATGAAATTTGGCACATGGATGTCAAAACAGCGTTCCTCAACGGTTTCCTTGAGGAAGAGTTGTATATGATGCAACTAGAAGGTTTTGTCGATCCAGAGAATGCTGACAAAGTTTGCAAACTCCAGCGATCCATTATGGGATGGTGCAAGCATCTCGGAGTTGGAATAAGCGTTTTGATGAGGTGATCAAAGCGTTTGAGTTTATACAAGTTTATGGAGAAGCTTGTATTTACAAGAAAGTGAGTGGGAGCTCTATAGCGTTTCTAATATTATATGTGGATGACATATTGCTGATTGGAAACAATATAGAAATGCTAAAAAGCATGAAGGAATATGTGAACAAGAGTTTTTCAATGAAGGACATAGGGGAAGCTGCTTTCATATTAGGCATCAAGATCTATAGAGATAGATCGAAACGCTTAATAGCACTTTCACAGAGCACATACCTTGATAAAGTTTTGAAGAAGTTCAAAATGGATAAGCCCAAGAAAGGGTTCTTGCCTGTGTTACAAGTTGTGAAGTTGAGTAAGACTCAACGCCCTGTGACTGCAGAAGATAGAGAAAAGATGAGTGTCATCCCCTATGCTTCATTCATAGGCTCTATCATGTATGCAATGCTGTGCACAAGACCCGATGTCAGCCTTGCCATAAGTATGGCCAGAAGGTTTCAAAGTGATCCTGGAATGGAACACTGGGCAGCGGTCAAGAACATCCTTAAGTACCTGAAAAAGGACTAAGGAAATGTTTCTCGTTTATGGAGGTGATGAGGAGCTCGTCGAAAAGGGTTACGTCGATGCAAGCTTTGACACTGATCCGGATGACTCTAAGTCACAAATCGGATACGTATTTATTCTCAATGGGGGAGTGGTAAGCTGGTGCAGGTCCAAGCAAAGCGTGGTAGCCGATTCTACATGCGAAGCGGAGTACATAGCAGCCTCGGAGGCAGCGAAGGAAGGTGTGTGGATGAAGCAGTTCATGACAGAATCTTGGAGTAGTACCCAGTGCACTGAATCCAATGAAACTGTTTTGTGACAACACTGGTGCCATTGCTCTGGCCAAGGAACCAAGGTTTCACAAGAGGACCAGACACATAAAGCGACGCTTCAACTCCATCCGCGATTACATCGAGGAGAAGGACATATATTTGCAAAGTACACACGGATCTGAATGTTGCAGACCCGTTGACTAAACCTCTTCCAAGGGCTAAACATGATCAACACCAGAACTGCATGGGTGTTCGATTCATTACAATGTAAATCACATAGTGATGTGAGCTAGATTATTGACTCTATTGCAAGTGGGAGACTGTTGGAAATATGCCCTAGAGGAAATAAATAAAGTGTTTATTATTATATTTCCTTGTTCATGATAATCGTTCATTATCCATCCTATAATTGTATTGATTGGAAACACATTACATGTGTGGGTATATAGACAATACTTTGTCCCTATTATGCCTCTAGTGAACTAGCTCGTTAATCAAAGATGGTCAAGGTTTCCTAGCCATTGACATGTGATGTCATTTGATAACGGTATCACATCATTAGGAGAATGATGTGATGGACAAGACCCAAACTACAAACGTAGCATATGATCGTATCAGTTTATTGCTACTGTTTTCTGCATGTCAAAGTATATGTTCGTATGACAATGAGATCATGCAACTCACGGATATCGGAGGAGTGCCTTGTGTTTATCAAACATCGCAATGTAACTGGGTGACTATGAAGTTGCTATATAGGTATCTCCGAAGGTGTCTGTTGAGTTGGCATGGATCAAGACTGGGATTTGTTACTTCGTGTGAAGGAGAGGTATCTCAGGGCCCACTCGGTAATACAACATCACAATAAGCTTTGCAAGCAATGTGACTAAGTGTTTGTAGCAACCCGACCTAGAAAGGTCAAGCCTCTGTGTGTTCTGTGCCATCCCTGGATCAGTATGCTAGCACACACAGTACATCAATGTATATATCAAAGAGCAATCACATGTAATTAATGTAAAGTTGATATATACCTTAAAATCTCAGCGGAAACAGTCAACGGGAGTGGAGTCCCAATAACACCAACGGCAAGTTGAGTGCAGACCGTAACCCTGAATCATACTCTTACCCGTCGTAGAGCTTATCTGCAACATGAGACGTTGCAGCCATGTAGGTCAGTACATTGAATGTACCGGCAAGATCACCATAGTAGAACAGAAGATAAAAAGTATTCTATATGCAATAAGGCTTTGTGGCTCGGTGTCTGAGTTTTTGCATAAAAGCTGATTTTATTATCTCCTACAACAAAGGAATATCATGGAGTTTGCACTACAGAGTTACCTAACATGACATGGTTCTGCCAATCGATGTCTTAATGCCCACAAGTATCATAAGTTGCCCACAATTAATTATCAGTCCAGTGTTGAGAGTTCAGAGATAGATCCAAGTCCAGAGGCTCAAATTGTCCGTAATCGGGGACATGGCTAATCGATTAGGTTTAATTTACCCACAAGATTCGTTCCCTCCTGGTTGTTTGAGAACAGCATGAACGAAACATGGTCTTTCAGAGTGTTTCCCTGACTACTGTCAGTGCCCATACAATCCTAACGTCGACTATATCTCGTAGCACTGCCCAGCCAGAGTCACAGCAAAGATCAACCAATCTAGAGCCCATAATGACTTGTGGCTACACAGGTAATCTTCTTGGCATGAAGTATTCATCCGTGTCTTTGAGTCTGGGTGAAGCTTTTCGCAAGATGTCATGGCGCTTCTCCATGCATCCCGGCCATCCACTAGTTACTCTAGGGGATGCCCAATCAACCATCCTTCACCCAGTAGTGTGTATTGAAAACTTGTTTCTCGAGTCTCGAAGTCTTGAGGTCTTGAAGATGCAGGACTTGAAGATGCATTTATGAAGTTGTTGTCTTGACGTAGAGTCCTCCTTCTCACACCACTCACGAACACTCATACCAAACCCCGTCTACTTTAGCATAGCATTAAAATAACTAACGTTCCCGGGGCTTCAGTAACAAGTGGTGGGTTCCTACCTCATGTATTCTACTCAACTACAAGAATTTTCAATAACACTACTGGAGGAATTTGTTGAATGATGTCACTACAAGCAATAAAACATAGGTATGAAATAGATGGTCAAAGTGAACTTGCCTGTACTGTTGATGAAGAATAATATCGCTCTCAGAAATAACTTCATAGACTATTCTTCACTCTCCGATGAAAAATCTATAATAAACAAACATTGCATTCATATAAGTAATCATACTAGCAATCAATTCTAACACACAAGAATAACACAAGAGTAAACACCAAAGGTTTGTGATGAAGGAAATACTTAAGACAAATGTTAAAATCAACAAAACGTCATCAAATCAACCAAAGGTTGGTGTTCTCAACAAATAATCCTATTTTCACAAAGTAAAATATAACAAAAGTACTTTAGTAAATATTTACGAGTAAAAGTATTACTTTTGAAGAACAACTAAGAACTAATCAAAAGCTTTTATCAAAACTCATCTTATGACATCAACAATGTTAACCTTGAATTAACCACAAACAATTTCAACTTTAATACAAATTTTTTATGATCTACCATAACGTTAGTAGGAAGTGAAACTTTATGAAACAATTTATGAAAATAATTTCAAATAGGAAAATCCAACTAGCACTGAAATCAATTTGCAAGTAATTATGAAACTAGAATTGATTTCATGCTATAAAAATAATAAATGACATAAAAATAAACTTGGTTGAAATATTACTGCTAACTAAGAGAAAACAAAATAAAACTTGTCAACTAATATAAATGAAAATAAATTAAAACAATTTAAAACAAAATAATTATAAATAATCCTATAAAGAACTAAAACATAATCTGTTTTGATGAAAAATACTAATTTAAATTATTCTAAAAAAATTCCCAAGTTCTATCTACTGATAGCTAAGGTCACTAGTGACAAGTAACAAAAAGAATCAACGCAAAATAAAATTTTAAACTCAAGATATCCAGAAAATCAAATTTGAATCAAACCATTTTGAATTAAATTTGGCATTAGTCAAATATGGTGAAACTTTATATCTACAGAAACTACATAAAATTTGTGACACAATGCAGAAAGAATAAAATTCAAACAATTAAAAACATAAAATATATGAAGAAAGCAAAATCAAAAACTATTCTGTTTTTAAAACAAAAACTGAAAAATAGAGAAATTCCAACTAACGGATAGGATTGACGTGGCGGCTTCTGATTGGCTGGAAGTGTGTGCGCGTGGGTGCTATCGAGCGGATGGCCGATACTTAAGGAAAATGGTTCGATCTAACTTAACGAAAGAAAAAAGCCGGTCGGTTTATTTATCTAAACCGAAGGGGTATGTGGATCTAATGTACACCCTTGAACTAGATCAGACGGATGAGGAGGGCTTCGGTGACTTACCGCGGTGGAGGGGGTCTCCGGCAATGTTCCGGCGAGGCAGAGGCGACGAAGTCGATGGGGACGATGGTTCGGTGGTCCTTCGACGATGGCGAGGTCTCCAATCGATGACAGGGATCCTTCGGGGATGGTTGGTCACGAAGGCGAGACGAGGGGGTGACGGTGGTGAGGGGCACGAGCTCTTAGAGCTTCGGGAGGTGGCCCGCTCCGGCGAGGTTGTCGGCGTGGGGGCTCTGGTGGGTTTGGAGTTTAGGCAAGGGTACTGGGAGATGCGGGCGAGGGTAGTGGAGCGGTTGGTAGCCTCGGGAGGGCTCGGGGTGGTCGGGGTGGAGAGGCACGAGCTCGAGGAGCTTCGGTGGTGGCCGGAGCTCTAGCGAGTGATTGAAGTGAGGGGAGAGCGTCGGGAAGGGGGTTTAGGGGGGAAAACGGGTCGCGAGCGTGGCAGGCTTTATTTAGAGTGTCTCGGGTGGTAGAATAGGAAAGGAGGAGGGAGATCCGGGCGGATTGATCTCACCGGCGAGAATGGAAAGGAGGGAGGTGGAAGGAAGGAAGGTGACCGCGGCAGCGTGTCGGTCGGGCGGTGGGGTCCGCATGCCAGCGAGAGAGAGAGAGGGTGCGGCACGTCGATGGCCAATCCGGAGAGGATTTGGATCCGATCTGGATCCGGATCGGGCCCGTTTAAGGTAAGTGGGCCGTGGGAGTTTCCTAATATATACTATTTATTTCCTTTTATTAATTTACAGGGGAAGGAAACTATAATATGGGTAATCAAGTCATTTCCAAAATTAAAGATTTATATATTAAATTGCCTAGGGTAATAAATGCAATTTAATGAACATTTTTCCACGACAAAAATAAATACTTTAAAAAAATGTTTTGAGGAAATGCTTAAATTGATTTTAATTCTTTTTGCAAATAATTTTCAAATAACCCCCTAGGTTTTATGGTTCAAATACTCACAAAAGTAACCCTAGTGTGGAGTGTCATATTACTCCTCTCAAGTTTCTTCTCGAGGGTATTTGAATTCTTTTCAAAATTGAGAATGGAACCAAATATGAAAAGAATTCCAAAAGAATAATTCAGAGATTTTCAAATCCACCTTTTCAAATTCCTTGTTTATGAAGAAGTCATGTTATCTTCGCTCACTGATTTGAAATGGAATTGAATTTTAAATCAAATCACAAAAGGGGAAAGTCATGTCATTCCCTCTCATTCAAAAGTTTTTTTTCAAAAAGTTTTAGATTTCACTCAATTTCAATCACTCAATCAAACAAACAATCATTCTAATATTTATTATAACATTCCAAAATTTGGGATGTTACAGTGTTAGTCACGAGATCTTGTGTTGCGGAACGAGTAAAGAGACTTGCCGATAACGAGGTTGAACTAGGTATGGAGATACCGACGATCGAATCTCGGGCAAGTAACATACCGAAGAACAAAGGGAACATCATACAGGATTAACTGAATCCTTGACATAGAGGTTCAACCGATAAAGATCGTTGTAGAATATGTAGGAACCAATATGGGCATCCAGGTCCCGTTATTGGTTATTGACCGTAGAGGTGTCTCGATCGTGTCTACATAGTTCTCGAACCTGTCGGGTCTGCACACTTAAGGTTCGGTGATGTTTCGGTAGTATAGAGTTATGTATGGTGGTGACCGAAGGTTTTTCAATGTCCTAGATAAGATCTTGGACGTCACGAGGAGGTCCGGAATGGTCTGGAGGTAAAGCTCGATATATAAGAAGTCCTATTTTGGTTGCCAGAAAAGTTTCGGGCTCATCGGTAGTGAACCGGGAGTGCCGGTAGTGTACCGGGAGACCATCGGGAGGGGTATTTCGACCCAAGAGGCTTCATGGGCTGTGGTAAAATAAATACCAGTCCTTAGTGGGATGGTCGTAGTTCCCCACAAGGCCCATGCAGCTAGGGAAAGAAAACCCAATAGGAAAAGTGGGAAAAAGGCAAAAAGGGGAGGAATCCTAGTCCTACTAGGATTGGAGGAGGAATCCTCCTCCCCTCCCCCTTCGGCAAAAGCAAGAGGGACTTGGCTCTTGATCCATCTTATATATACTAGAGGATTTAAGGTTTTGGCACAGAATTTTCAGCCACGTGCCACCCGTTCCTCAAGTGCATAGTTTCTCCTCTAGATCGGATTTCTGCAGTGCTTAGGCGAAGCCCTGCCGGAATAGCTCCAACACCATCGCCAGAGCGCCATTACGCTGCCGGAGAAATCTTCTACCTCTCCGCTCCCTCTTGGTGGATCAAGACGGCGGAGATCGTCATCAAGCCGTACGTGTGCTGAACGCGGAGGTGCTGTCTATTCGGTGCTAGATCGGAAGGATCGTGATCAAGTTCGTGGGGCGGATCAGATCAAGTTCACGGGATGGATCATGATTGGATCGCGGGACGCACGGCGATTTGGATCGTGAAGACGTGCGACTACACCAACCACGTTTCTTAACGCTTCCTGCTTACCGATCTACAAGGGTACGTAGATCCACTCTCCCTCTCGTAGCTGCTCATCACCATGGATAGGTCTGCGTGTGCGTAGGAATTTTTTTCCCATGCAATGTTCCCCAACAACATGTAACGGATCTTGGCGTTTGATAGTTTCTAGCGATAGACATTTGTGGCTACAACCTATGGCAACGATGCTCGTTTCGTGGTGAAAACTCTTTGTGGCAACAAACTATGGCAACAATCCTCGATTTCGTGGCATTAGGTATTTTGCCCCGAACCACTGCACTTGTGGCATTAGCTTCTGGCAACAAATTTTCCATTTGTCGTAATAGGACATTGCAACATACTTGTTTTGGTGGTGACAAATATGTATCACAACAGGCAAAACAATTTCAGAAACTCCATGTCAGCTCGAGGTGATCTTTCCACCAGCATTCTTTGATATTACGATGCATCTCCCAATTCATCTTGCCGAAGAGGCCCAGTTAGGAGGGCATGTCTTGGATAGACGGATGTATCCAGTTGAGCGATACTTGCGTATGCTCAAATGATATGTGCGTAACATGGATCAACTAGAAGGCTCTATTGCAGAGGGGTACATACTTGAAGACTGCATGACATTTTGCAGTCAATTCATTGATGGAATGCCTACCAAGCTAAGTCAGTCTGAACATCATGAAGATGGAGGCACAAATCAACCACCAACACGGATTAGCATAATGAGTACAGTGGGTTACTCCAAGAAAGGTTTTGTTTGTGAATCATTCTCCTTGGTTGAGATTAATAGAATGAGGCATTTCATAATAACAAACTATGAGGAAACCACACCATGGATTCAGTAAGGCTACCTGTGTATTTATTGCACATCATGATATGCATTAATACTTTGTTGTTCAACTAACAATCATTTCTCTGTCAAGTGAACATCATGAGGAGCTCACAAGTAACAATTCTCCTAATCCTCAGAAGCAGCACAAGGAAGAGTTTATTGGCTGGTTTGAGAGACGGGTAAGTTTCTTTCGCATATTCACTACTGTTCCTCGTAATAATGCATTACACTCACACATATTCTATTCAATGAAATAGATCATAGAACTCCATAATGATGGGAAGGTTAGCAATCTTATTTTTGCACTAGCTAAAGGACCTGATCACCTAGCTCGTGTATACAACCGTACAGTTTTCAATGGATATTTTTTTCGAAATTCCTATAAATAGCAGGATTTGAGTAACCAAAATAGTGGTGTCATAGTCAAGGGCGATGCAACCACAAGCAACATCGATTAATATGGGGCGAACAAGAAAATCAAATTTTCTTGACTTTCCTCCTGATAAGGAGGTTTTTCTATTCCAGTGTGACTAGTTTGATGTTCCACTAGCCAACATAACTGAGAGTAAGGGGCATAAGAAGGACAGAAATATGGAATTATTGAACACAACACTACTCTACAAAGATTCGAGGGGGGCCCTTACATTCCAGGCCTTCAAGCTCAACATGTTTTATATGTGAGAGATGTGAAGAACCCTGGTTGGGCAACTATTATTCAAATGAATCCACACAATTTGTTCGCTCCTTCTGTTTTAAATGGTGTTTGCCTTGATGAAGCTGTTGACGAGGATGAATTTTTGCGGTGCGTTTGTTGGGATCCGATGAATTTTGAGTTCATGATTAGTTTTTTAACCATGAATATTATTTGAGTCTTCTTTGATATCTTATATGCATGATTACTTATAGCATCGTCTTTGTTCTTTGAATCTTTGGTTTAGTTAGGCCAACTAGATTGACTTTTCTTGCCATGGGAAGAGGTGCTTTCTGATGGGTTCGATCTTCCGGTGTCCTTTCCCACTGACAGAAGGGGCAGCAAGGCACGCATGTATCGTTGCTATTAAGGATAACAAGATGGGGTCTATTCCTACATGAATAGCTATTGTCTACATCATGTCACCGTTCTTATTGCATTACTCCATTTTTCTATTAACCTAATACACTAGACGCATGTTATATAGTAGTCGATGTGTGGAGTAATAGTGGTAGATACAAAATCGGTTCGGTCTACTTATCTTGGACGTGATGGCTATATAATGATCATTTCCTTGGATAACATCAGGATTATTTGATATTCTATCAATTTCCCATTAGTAATTTGTTCACCCACCGTGTGCTATACTCATGAGAGAAGCCACTAGTGAAACCTACGACCCCCGGGTCTACTTTTCCAACATATTGCTTTCCGATCTATCTTTTTCCAGCTTCCATTTTCAGATCTATTAATCCATAACCCAAAAAGACCTTACTACACTTTTTGTTTACTTCTTTTATTTTGTGTTCTTGTGAGATCTATTTGCCCAACCTATTACAATCTAATATATATTTCTATCGTTGAGAGTTTGATAAGCTCCCTTACGCGTAGGGTTGCAAGTACTTGCTCTTTGTGTGTAAATGACGTTTACATAGTTGCTTGATCTTCCTCTACGGATTGATACCTGTTGGAAATATGCCCTACAGGCAATAAATAAAGTGTTTATTATTATATTTCCTTGTTCATGATAAATGTTTATTATCCATGCTATAATTGTATTGATTGGAAACACATTACATGTGTGGATAAGTAGACAACACTTTGTCCCTAGTTGTAGGAAATATGCCCTAGAGGCAATAATAAATTAGTTATTATCATATTTCCTTATTCATGATAATCGTTTATTATCCATGCTATAATTATATTGGTCGGAGACTTAAATGCATGTGTGGATACATAGACAAAACCATGTCCCTAGTATGCCTCTAATAGACTAGCTCGTTGATCAAAAGATGGTTAAGGTTTCCTAGCCATGGACATGAGATGTCATTTGATAACGGGATCACATCATTAGGAGAATGATGTAATGGACAAGACCCAAATTACAAACGTAGCATGTGATCGTGTCAGTTTATTGCTGCTGTTTTCCGCATGTCAAGTATATGTTCCTATGACCATGAGATCATGCAACTCACAGACACCGGAGGGATGCTTTGTGTGTATCAAACGTCGCAACATAACTGGGTGACTATAAAGGTGCACTACAGGTATCTCCGAAGGTGTCTATTGAGTTGGCATGGATCAAGACTGGGATTTGTTACTCCTTGTGACGGAGAGGTATCTCAGGGCCCACTCGGTAATGCAACATCAAAACAAGCCTTGCAAGGAATGTGACTAAAATGCTAGCCACGGTATCTTGCATTACAGAACGAGTAAAAAGACTTGCCGGTAACGAGGTTGAATTAGGTATGGAGATACCGACAATCGAATCTCGGGCAAGTAACATACCGAAGAACAAAGGGAACGTTATACGGGATTGACTGAATCCTTGACATAGAGGTTCGACCGATAAAGATCTTCGTAGAATATGTAGGAACCAATGTGGACGTCCAGGTGCCGCCATTGGTTATTGGCCGTAGAGGTGTCTCGGTCATGTCTACATAGTTCTCGAACCCGCAGGGTCTGCATACTTAAGGTTCGGTGACGTTTCGGTAGTGTAGAGTTATGTATGGTGGTGACCGAAGATTGTTCGGAGTCCCAGATGAGATCCCGGACGTCACGAGGTGCTCCAGAATGGTCCTGAGGTAAAGATTCATATATAGGAAGTCCCAGTTTGGTCGCCGGAAAAGTTTCGGGCTCATCTGTAGTGTACTGGGAGTGCCGGTAGTGTACCGGGAGACCTTTGGGAGGGTATTTCGACCCAAGAGCCTACATGGGCTGTTGGAGGGTTAATACCAGCCCTTAGTGGGCTGGTGGAAGTTCTAGACAAAGCCCATGAGTCTGGGAAGAAAATACCACAAGGAAAAATGTGGAAAAAGGCAAAAAGGGGCTATATAAGGAAGGAGTCCTAATCCTACTTGGAGGAGAAGGAAGAGGACTCCTCCCTCCTTGGTTTGGCCGACCCAAGGGCTGCCTTTTTGGCAGCCAAGCCTCCTCCTCCTCTATTCCTATATATACTAGAGGATTTTAGGGTTTTGGCACAAGATTTTCAGCCACGTGCCACCGGTTCCTCTAGTGCATAGCTTCTCCTCTAGATCGGATTTCTATAGTGCTTAGGCGAAGCCCTACTGGAATAGCTCCACCACTATCTCCGGAGTGCCGTCACGCTGCCGGAGAACTCTTCCTCCCCTCCACTTCCTCTTTCTAGATCAAGACGGTGGAGATTGTCATCAAACTGCACGTGTGCTGAACACGGAGGTGTCGTCCGTTCGGTACTAGATTGGAAGGATCGTGATCAAGGCCACGAGACGATTCGTGATGAGTTCGCGGGACGGACCGTGATGAGTTCGCGGGACGGATCGTGATGAGATCGCGGGACGCTCGGCGATTTGGATCGCAAAGATGTTTGACTACACCAACCGCGTTTCTTAACGCTTCCCGCTTAGCGATCTACAAGGGTACGTAGATCCACTCTCCCTGTCATAGATACTCATCACCATGGATAGGTTTGCGTGTGCGTAGGAAATTTTTTGTTTCCCATGCGACGTTCCCCAACAGCGGCATCATGAGCTAGGTTGATGGTTTGATGAGATCTCGAGTAGAACACAAAAGGTTTGTGGGCATTGATGCTTAGATTGCTTCCTCCCTTGGTCGTGTTTTGGTTCAGCGGTATTGTGGGATGAAGCGGCCCGGACCAACCTTACTCATACGCTTATGAGAGACCGGTTTCCTCAATTGCACTTGTTGCAAAAGATGGCTAGCGGGTGTCAGTTTCTCCTACTTTAGTTGGATCGGATTCGACAAAGGCGGTCCTTGAGAAGGTTGAAAAGCAACTACTGTATCACCGTTGTGGTTTGTTCGTAGGTGAGAATTGTTCTTGCTAGATACCCGTAGCAGCCACGTAAAACATGCAACAACAATTAGAGGACGTCTAACTTGTTTTTGCAGGGTATGTTGTGATATGATATGGCCAATTACATGATGAGATATATGTGAAGTATGAGATGATCATGTGATGTATAGATTATCACGACTTGCATGTCGTTGAATACGGCAACCGGCAGGAGCCATAGAGTTGTCTTTAGTTATTGTATGACCTGCGTGTCAATCATTAAGCGCTATGTAATGCTTTACTTTATTGCTAAACGGTAGCAATAGTAGTAGAAGCATGCAGGGCATGACAACCCCGATGGCGACACATTGATGGAGATCAAGATGATGGAGATCATGGTGTCGTGCCGGTGATGATGGAGATCATGCCGGTGCTTTCTAGATGGAGATCAAAAGCACAAGTTCATGGCCATATCATGTCACTTATGATTTGCATGTGATGTTAATCCTTTTTATGCACCTTGTTTTGCTTAGGACGACAGTAGCATTATAAGGTGATCCCTCACTTAATTTCAAGATAAATTGTGTTCTCCCCGAGTGTGCACCGTTGCGAAAGTTCGTCGTGTTGAGACACCACGTGATGATCGGGTGTGATAGACTCTACGTTCATATACAACGGGTTCAAGCCAGTGTTGCACATGCAGAACACTCGGGTTAAACTTGACGAGCCTAGCATGTACAGACATGGCCTCGGAACACAAGAGACCAAAAGGTTGAACATGAGTCATATAGTAGATATGATCAACATAATGATGTTCACCATTGCAGCCACCTCAACTCACGTGATGATCGGACTTGAGATGGTGAATTTGGATCATGTATCACTCGAATGATCAGAGGGATGTCAATTTGAGTGGGATTTCTTAAGTAATATGATTAATTGAACTCATTATCATGAACATAGACAATAGTGTCTTTGCAAATTATGTTGTAGATTACTAGCTCGCGCTGTAGCTCCCTTAATTTTTTATATGTTCCTAGAGAAATAGAGTTGAAATATGATGGTAGCAATATTGCGGACTGGGTCCGTGATCTGAGGATTGTCCTCTTTGCTGTACAGAAGGCTTATGTCCTTAATGCACCGCTCGGTGCACCAACCCCTCCAGCGTCGTCTGTAGGTGTTGTGAACATCTGACAGGCACGTTCTGATGACTACTTGATAGTTTAGTGCGTCATGCATTACGGCTTAGAATTGAGGCTCCAAAATATTTTGAACGTCACAGAACATATGAGATGTTTCTAAGAGCTGAAATTAGGATCTCAGGCTCGTGCCCGTGTTGCGAGATATGAGATCTCCAACAAGATTCTTTGCCTGCAAGATGAAAGAGAATAGCTAAATCGTTGAGCAGGTACTCAGATTGTCTGGGTGCTACAATCGCTTGAATCAAGTGGGAGTTGATCTTCCAGATAAGATAGTGATTGACATAGTTCTCCAAGTCACTGTCACTAAGCTACTAGAACTTGGTGATGAACTATAAATTGCCAGGGATAGAAATAATGATTCCTGAGCTGTTCGCGATGTTTGACATCGCAAAGGTAGAAATCAAGAAGGAGTGTCAAGTGTTGATGGTTAATCAAACCACTAGTTTTGAGAAGGGCTAGAGCAAGGAGGGAAACTTCATGCATAGCAAGTCAGTTGCCGCTCCAGTGAGGCAACCCAAAAGTTGAACTCAAACCCGAGACTAAGTGCTTCTGTTATGAGGTGAGCGGTCGCTAAAGCAGAACAACCCTAGATACTTGGTAGATAAGAAGGCTGGCAACATCGACAGAAGTATATTTGATATACGAATTATTGGTGTGTACCTTGCTAGTACTCTTAGTAGCACCTGGGTATTGGATACCGGTTCGGTTGCTAAACGTTAGTAAACTCGAAATAAAAGCTACGGAATAAACGGAGAACTAGCTAAGGGTGAGGTGACAATATGTGTTGGAAATGTTTCCAATGTTGATGTGATCAACATCGCACGCTCTCTCTACCTTCATGATTAGTGACGAACCTAAATAAATGTTATTTGGTGTTTTGCGTTGAGCATGAACAGGATTATATCATGTTTATTGCAATACGGTTATTAATTTAAGTTAGAGAATAATGGTTAGTCTGTTTACATGAATAATACCTTCAATGGTCATGCACCCAGTGAGAATGGTTTGTTGAAATCTTGATCGTAGTAATACACATGTTCATAACATTGATGTCAAAAGATACAAAGTTAATAATCATAGTACCACATACTTGTGGCACTGCCGCTAAATGTCATATTGGTATAAAGCACATGAAGAAAACTCCATGCTGATGGATCTTTGGACACATTCGATTTCGAATCGGTTGAGGCATGCGAACCATGCCTCTTGGGCAAGATGACTGAAAACCCCCGTTGGATGGAGCGGGCAAGTGACTCATTGGAAATGATACATGTTGATGTATGCAATCCAGTGAGTCTTTCAGCGTGCAGTGGATATCATTATTTTCTTACCTTCACTGATGATTTGAGTAGATATAGTGTATATTTACTTAATGAAACACAAATCTGAATCGTTTGAAAGGATCAACCAAATTCAGAGTGAAGTTTAAGATCATCGTGACAAGAAGATAAAAATGACTGCGATATGATCGTAGAGGTGAATATCTGAGTTACGAGTTTGGCATACAACTTAAGAAAATGTGAAATTTGTTTCACAACTAAACGCCACCTGGAACACCATAGTGTGATGGTGTGTCCGAACGTCATAGTCATGCTCTATTGGATATGGTGCGTGCTATGATGTCTCTTATCATTTTACTACTATAATTTTGGGGTTATTCATTAGAGACAACTTCATTCACTTTAAATAGGGCACCATCTAAATCCGTTGAGTTGACACCGTGTGAATTTTGGTTTGATAGAAACCTAAGCTGTTATTTCTTAATGTTTGGGGCTGCGACACTTCTGTGGAAAATGTTTTTGCCTAATGAGGTCGAACCCAAGGCAGACAAATGCATCTTCATAGAATACCCTAAGAACAGTTGGGTGAACATTCTATCTTAGATCCAAGTGCAAAGTGTCTGTTGCTAAAATGGATCCTTTCTCAAGGAAAAGTTTCTCTTGAAAGAATTGAGTGGGAGGAAGATAGAACTTGATGAGGTTGTTAAACCTTTGTTCAACCAGAAGAGTAGCGCAGCGCAGAAAGATGTTTCTGTGAAGCCTACGTTAGTTGAAGGGGAAGTTAATGATGGTGATCATGAAGCTTCAGGATCAAGTTACTATCAAACTTCGTAGGACGACAAGGATGTGTACTACTCTTGAGCGGTACGATAACCCTGTCTTGGAGGTCATGTTGTTGGACAACGATGAACCTACGAACTATGGAGAAGCGATGATAGGCTCGGATTCCGAGAAATGGTTAGAGGCCGTAAAATCCGAGATAGGATCCATGTATGAAAACCAAAGTATAGACTTTGGTAGACTTGCTCGTTGGACGGCAGGTCGTTTAGTACAAATGGATCTTTAAAATGAAGACAGATGCTGATGGTGAATGTCACCATTTGTAAAGCTCGACTTGTTGCAAAGTTGTTTGTGACAAGTTTAAGGAGTTGACTGCGATGAGACTTTCTCACTCGTAGCGATGCTAAAGTCTGTTGGAAGTATGTTAGCAGTTGCTGCATTTTCAATTATGAAATCTGGCAGATGGATGTCAAAACATCATTTCCTCAAACGGTTTACTTGAGGAAAGGATTTATGTGATACAACCAGAAGGTTTTGTCAATCCTAAGGATGCTAAAGGGTGTACAAGCTTCAGTGATCCTTCTATGGACTGAAGCAAGTATCTCGGAGTTGGAATATACGCTTTGATGAGATGATCAAAGTTTTGATGTTTATACAAAGTTTACGAGAAACTTGTATTTACAATAAAGTGAGTGGGAGTACTATAGAATTTCTGATAAGTATATGTGGATGACATATTGTTGATCGGAAATAATGCAGGATTTCTAGAAAGCATAAATGGTTGTTTGGAAAGTGATTTGCAAAGGGAAGACCTGGATAAAGCTACCTAATTGTTGAGTATCAAAATCTATAGAGATAGATCAAGATGCTTTATGAGACTTTCAATGAGTGCATACCTTGACAAGATTTTGAAAGAGTTCAAAATGGATCAGTCAGAGAAATAATTCTCGTCTGATTTGTAAGGTGTGAAGTTGAGTGAGACTCAAAGCTCGACAACGGCAGAAGAAAGAGAAAGGACGAACGTCGTCCCCTATGCCTTAGCCATAGGCTCTGTATAGTATGCCATGCTGTGTACCGCACATGTGTGTGCCTTGGCATCAGTACATCAGGGGGTACAAGAGTGAACCAGGAGTGGATCACTGGACAGCGGTCAAGATTATCCTGAGTAACTAAAATATTGAGGAGATGTTTCTCGATTATGGAGGTGATAAAGTGTTTGTCATAAAGTGTTACGTCGATGCAAGCTTTAGCACCAATCCGGATGACTAGTAGTAGCAATTTGGATACATATAGTGGAGCAGCCATTTGGAAGTAGTACCAAGTGGAGGGTGGTAGCAGTATTTACGGTTTGACATAGAGATTTGCAAAGTACCCATGGATCTGAATATCGCAGACCCGTTGACTATAAGACCTCTCTCACATGCAAAGCATGATCGAGCCCCAGAACTCGTTGGGTGTTAAATTCATAGCAATGCGAGTCACATGGTGATGTGAACTAGATTATTGACTCTAGTACAAGTGGGAGACTGTTGGAAATATTCCCTAGAGGCAATAATAAATTAGTTATTATCATATTTCCTTATTCATGATAATCGTTTATTATCCATGCTATAATTGTATTGATCGGAGACTTAAATGGATGTGTGGATACATAGACAAAACCATGTCCCTAGTATGCCTCTAATAGACTAGCTCGTTGATCAAAAGATGGTTAAGGTTTCCTAGCCATGGACATGAGATGTCATTTGATAACGGGATCACATCATTAGGAGAATGATGTGATGGACAAGACCCAAATTACAAACGTAGCATATGATCATATCAGTTTATTGCTGCTGTTTTCCGCATGTCAAGTATATGTTCCTATGACCATGAGATCATGCAACTCACTAACACCGGAGGGATGCTTTCTGTGTATCAAACGTCGCAACATAACTGGGTGACTATAAAGGTGCACTAAAGGTATCTCCGAAGGTGTCTGTTGAGTTGGCATGGATCAAGACTGGGATTTGTTACTCCGTGTGACGGAGAGGTATCTCAGGGCCCACTCGGTAATGAATCATCACAACAAGCCTTGCAAGCAATGTGAATAAAATGTTAGCCACGGGATCTTGCATTACGGAACGAGTAAAGAGACTTGCCGGTAACGAGGTTGAACTAGGTATGGAGATACCGACGATCGAATCTCAGGCAAGTAACATACCGAAGAACAAAGGGAACGTTATACGGGATTGACTGAATCCTTGACATAGATGTTCGACAAATGAAGATCTTCGTAGAATATGTAGGAACCAATGTGGACGTCCAGGTCCCGCCATTGGTTATTGGCCGTAGAGGTGTCTCGGTCATGTCTACATAGTTCTCGAACCCACAGGGTCTGCACACTTAAGGTTCGGTGACGTTTCGGTAGTGTAGAGTTATGTATGGTGGTGACCGAAGATTGTTCGGAGTCCCGGATGAGATCCCGGACGTCATGAGGAGCTCCGAAATGGTCCTGAGGTAAATATTTATATATAGGAAGTCCCAGTTTGGTCACCGAAAAAGTTTCGGGCTCATCGGTAGTGTACCGGGAGACCTGCGGGAGGGGTATTTCGACCCAAGAGACTACATGGGCTGTAGGAGGGTGAATACTAGCCTTTAGTGGGCTGGTGGAAGTCCTACACAAAGCCCATGGTGCTGGGAAGAAAATACCACAAGGAAAAAGGTGGAAAAAGGCAAAAGGGGGCTATATAAGGAAGGAGTCCTAATCCTACTTGGAGGAGAAGGAAGAGGACTACTCCCTCCTTGGTTTGGCCAACCCAAGGGCTGCCTTTTTGGCAGCCAAGCCTCCTCCTCCTCTCCTCCTATATATACTAGAGGATTTTAGGGTTTTTGCACAAGATTTTCAGCCACGTGCCACCCTTTCCTCTAGTGCATAGCTTCTCCTCTAGATCGGATTTCTACAGTGCTTAGGCGAAGCCCTGTTGGAATAGGTCCACCACCATCTCCGGAGCGCTGTCACGCTGCCAGAGAACTCTTCCTACCCTCCACTTCCCCTTGCTAGATCAAGACAGTGGAGATCGTCATCAAACTGCACGTGTGCTGAACATGGAGGTGCCGTCAGTTCGGTATTATATCGGAAGGATCGTGATCAAGGCCACGAGACGATTCGTGATGAGTTCGCGGGACGGACCATGATGAGTTCGCGGGACGGATCGTGATGAGATCGCAGGACGCTCGGTGATTTGGATCATGAAGATGTTTGACCACACCAACCGCGTTTCTTAACGCTTCCCTCTTAGCGATCTACAAGGGTACGTAGATCCACTCTCCCTCTCGTAGATGCTCATCACCATGGATAGGTTTGCGTGTGCATAGGAAATTTTTTGTTTCCCATGCGACGTTCCCCAGCACTAGTATGCCTCTAGTAGACTAGCTCGTTGATCAAAGATGGTCAAGGTTTCCTAGATATTGACATAAGATGTCATTAGATAAAGGGATCACATCATTAGGAGAATGACGGGATGGACAAGACCCAAACAATAAACATAGCATATGATCGTGTTAGTTTATTGCTACAGTTTTCTACATGTCAAGTATATGTTCCTATGACCATGAGATCATGCAACTCACTGACACCGGAGGAGTGCCTTGTGTGTATCAAACGTCGCAACGTAACTGGGTGACTATAAAGGTGCTCTACAGGTATCTCCGAGGGTGTCTGTTGAGTTGGCATGGATCAAGACTGGGATTTGTTACTCCGTGTGACGGAGAGGTATCTCAGGGCCCACTCGGTAATACAACATTGCAACAAGCCTTGCAAGCAATGTGACTAAGTGTTAGTCATGGGATCTTGTATTACAGAACGAGTAAAGAGCCTTGCCGGTAACGAGGTTGACTAGGTATGGAGATGCCGACGATCGAATCTCATGCAAGTAACATACCGAAGAACAAAGGGAACATCATACGGGATTAACTACAACCTTGACATAGAGGTTCGACCGATAAATATCATCATTGAATATGTACGAACCAATATGGGCATCTAGGTCCCGCTATTGGTTATTCACTGTAGAGCTGTCTCGGACATGTCTACATAGTTCTCGAACCCGCAGGGTCTGCACACTTACGGTTTGGTGACGTTTCGGTAGTATAGAGTTATGCATGGTGGTGACCGAAGGTTGTTAGAAATCCCAGATGACATCCAAGTAGTCATGAGGAGCTTCGGAATGGTACGGAGGTAAAGATTGATATATAGGAAGTCTTATTTTGGTCACCGGAAAAGTTTCAGGCTCATCGGTAGTGTACAGGGAGTGCCGGTAGTGTACCGGGGGACCATTGGGAGGGGTATTTCGACCCAAGAGGCTACATGGGCTGTGGGAGAAGATTTACCAGCCCTTAGTGGGCTGGTGGAAAGCCCACAGGAAGCCCATGCGGCTGGGAAGAAAAAGTCCAAAGAGAAAGGGTGGAAAAAGGCAAAAGTGGGAAGGAGTCCTAATCCTACTAGGAGTGGAGGAGGAGGACTCCTCCCTCCCACTTCGGACGAAGCCTAGGTGCTGGCCCTTGAGGGCCAAGCCTCGTCCTCCTCTCATCCTATATATACTAGAGGTTTTAGGGTTTTTGGCACTTGATTTTCAGCCACGTGCAACCCTACCCTCCAGTTCGTAGTTTCTCCTCTACATCGGTTTTTTAGCTGTGCTTAGGCGAAGCCCTGCCGAGATTACTCCACCACCATTGCCGCATCACCGTCACGCTACTGGAGAACTCGTCTACCTCTCCAATCCCTCTTGCTGGATCAAGAAGGCGGAGATCGTCATCAAGCCATACGTGTGCTGAACGCGGAGGTGTCGTCCGTTCGGTGCTAGATCGGGATGGATCGTGATTAGATCGGGGGACACTCGGCTATTTGGATCGCGTAGAAGTATGACTACAGCAACCGCGTTTCTTAACGCTTATCGCTTAGCGATCAACAAGGGGTACGTAGATCCACTCTCCCTCTCGTAGATGCTCATCACCATGGATAGATCATGCGTGTGCGTAGGAATTTTTTTGTTTCCCATGCAACGTTCCCCAATAGTGGCATCATGAGCTAGGTCTATGTGTAGATGAGATCTCGAGTAGAACACAAAGAATTTGTGGGCATTGATGCTTAGATTGCTTCCTCCCTTGGTTGTGTTTTGGTTCGGCAGTATTGTGGGATGAAGCGGCCCGGACCAACCTTACTTGTACGCTTACGAGAGACCGGTTCCATCGACTGACGTGTAACCTCGTTCCACAAAGATGGCTCGCGGGTGTCGGTTTCAACTATTTTAGTTGGATCGGATTCGACAAAGGCGGTCCTTTAGAAGGTTGAAAACTAACTTATGTATCACCGTTGTGGTTTATGCGTAGGTGAGAATTGTTCTTGCTAGATACCCGTAGCAGCCACGTAAAACATGCAACAACCATTAGAGGACGTCTAACTTGTTTTTGCAGGGTATGTTGTGTATATGTGATGTATGAGATAATCATGTGATGTATAGATTATCACGACTTGCATGTCGATGAGTACGGCAACCGGCAGGAGCCATAGGGTTGTCTTTAATTATTGTATGACCTGCGTGTCAATCATTAAGCACTATGTAATGCTTTACTTTATCGCTAAACAGTAGCAATAGTAGTAGAAGCATGCTGGGCGCGACAACCCCGATGGCGACACGTTGATGGAGATCAAGATGATGGAGTTCATGGTTTCGTGGCAGTGACGATGGAGATCATGCCGGTGCTTTCAAGATAGAGATCAAAAGCACAAGTTCATGGCCATATCATGTAACTTATGATTTGCATGTGATGTTAATCCTTTTATGCACCTTGTTTTGCTTAGGATGACGGTAGAATTATAAGCTGATCCCTCACTTAAATTTCAAGATGAATTGTGTTCTCCCCGAGTGTGCACCATTGCGAAAGTTCGTCGTCTCGAGACACCACGTGATGGATAGACTCTACGTTCACATACAACGGGTGCAAGCCAGTGTTGCACATGCAGAACACTCAGGTTAAACTTGACGAGCCTAGCATGTATAGGCATGGCCTCGGAACACAAGAGACCGAAAGGTCGAACATGAGTCATATATTAGGTATGATCAACATGATGATGTTCACCATTGAAACCACCTCGACTCACGTGATGATCGGACTTGAGTTGGTGAATTTGGATCATGTGACACTCAGATGACCCGAGGGATGTCAATTTTAGTGGGAGCTTTAGTAATTTGATTAACTAAACTCATTATCTTGAACAATATTCTGAGTAAACTTTGCATATTTATGTTGTAGATCAATGGCTCGCGCCGTAGCACCCCTGAATTTTAATGCGTTCCTAGAGAAAGCTAAGTTGAAAGATGATGGAAGTAACTTTGTTGACTGGGCCCGTAATCTAAGGAGTATCCTCACGGCTTCCCAGAAATCATATGTACTTGATGCACCGCTTGGTGACCAACCAGAAGACCTGTCATCCGAAGACGTTAAGAACGCTTGGGAGGCACGTTCTGGAGATTACTCAATAGTTCAGTGTGCAATATTGTATGCTCAAAACCGGGACTTGAAAGACATTTTGAACGTAATGGAGCACATGAGATGTTCTGGGAGTTGAAGTTTGTCTTTCAGAAGAATGCCAGGATCGAGAGGTATGAGACCTCCGATAAGTTCTATGCTTGCAGAATGGAGGAGAATGGGTCTACCAGCGAACATATACTCAGAATGTGTGGGTATTTGACTCGTCTAGCGGAGCTTGGAATTGCCCTTCCACCAGAGGCAATCACTGACAGAGGTCTTCAATCACTGCCACCTAGTTACAAGAGCTTTGTTAGGAACTATAACATGCACGGGATGAACAAGTCAGTCGCCGAGCTGTTTGCGATGCTAAAAGTCGCTAATTCTGAAATCCAGAAAGAACATCAAGTGTTGATGGTCAATAAAACTACTAGTTTCAAGAAGAATGTAAGGGCAAGGGCAAGAAGGGAAAAACCAAGAAGGATGGCAAAGCAGTTGCTACTCCTGTAAAGAAGCCCAAGGCTAGACCCAAGACAGAAACTGAGTGCTATCATTGCAAGGGAACTGGTCACTGGAAGCGGAACTGCCCCAATTACCTGGCTGACAAGAAGGCGGCCAATGACAAACAAGGTATATATGATATACATGTTATTGATGTGTACCTTACTAGTTCTCGTTGTAGTGCCTGGGTATTTGATACCGGTTCGGTTGCTCACATTTGCAACTCAAAACAAGAACTATGGAATAGACGAAGGCTAGCAAAGGACGAAGTGATGATGCGCGTGGGAAATGGTTCCAAGGTTGATGTGATCGCCGTCGACATGCTCTCTCTTTGATTACCATCGGGATTAGTGATGAACCTTAATAATTGTTATTTAGTGCCTGCGTTAAGCATGAACATTATATCTGGATCTTGTTTATTGCGAGACGGTTACTCATTTAAATCAAAAAATAATGGTTGTTCTATTTACATGAGTAATATCTTTTATGGTCATGCACCCAATGTGAGGGGTTTATTCATATTGAATCTTGATAGTGATGATACACATGTTCATAACATTGATGCCACAAGATGTAGAGTTGATAATGATAGTACCACTTTCTTGTGGCACTACCATTTAGGTCATATTGGTGTAAAACGCATGAGGAAGCTCCATGTTGATGGACTTTTAGAGTCACTTAATTTTGTATCACTTTATACATGCGAACCATGCCTCATGGGCAAGATGACTAAAACGCCGTTCTCTGGAACAATGGTACGGACAAGTGTCTTATTGGAAATCATACATACTGATGGTTGTGGTCCAATGAATGTTACAACGTGTAGTGGATATTGTTATTTTCTCACCTTCCTGATGCCTAAGTAGATATGGGTATATTTACTTAATGAAACACAAGTATGAAACGTTTGAAAAGTTCAAGCAATTTTAGAGTGAAGTTGAGAATCATCGTAATAAGAAGATTAAATTCCTGCAATCTGATCGAGGAGGTAAATATCTGAGTTATGAGTTTGGCAGCCACTTAAGACAGTGTGGAATTGTTCCACAGTTGACACCGCCCGGAACACCACAGCATAATGGTGTGTCTGAACGTCGTAATCGAACCTTATTAGATATGGTGCGTTCTATGATGTCTCTTGCTGATTTGGCACTATCATTTTGGAGTTATGCATTAGAGATAGCTGCATTCATTTTAAATAGGGCACCATCGAAATCTGGTGAGACGACGCCATATGAACTATGGTTTGGCAAGAGGCCAAAGTTGTCATTTCTTAAAGATTTGGGATGTGATGCTTATGTCAAAAAGCTTCAGCCTGAAAAGCTAGAAACCAAAGCAAAGAAATGTATCTTCATAGGATACCCGAAAGAGATAGTCGGGTATACCTTCTAACTCAGATCCGAAGGCAAAGTGTTTGTCGCTAAGAACGGAACATTTCTTGAGAAAGAGTTTCTCTCGAAATAATTGAGTGGGAGGAAAATAGAGCTTGATGAGGTTATTGAACCTTTACTTCAACCAGAGAGTAGCGCAACACAAAAAGATGTTTCTGTGGAGCCTACGACAGTTGAAGAGGAAGTTAATGATAATGATCATGAAGCTTCGGATCAAGTTATTATTGCACCTCGTAGGTCGACAAGGGCGCGTACTGCTCCTGAGTGGTACATCAGCCTTGTCTTGGAGGTCATGTTGTTGGACAACAATGAACCTACGAGCTATGGATGGCGATGATGGGCCCAGATTCCAAGAAATGGTTCGAGGCCAAGAAATCCTAGATGGGATCCATGTATGAAAAGAAAGTATGAACTTAGGAAGTATTACCTGAAGGGCGAAAGGCCATTAAAACAAATGGATCTTTAAGAAGAAGACGGAAGCAGACGGTAATGTCACCGTCTATAAAGCTCGACTTGTGGCAAAGGTTTTTTCACAAGTTCAAGGAGTTGACTACGATGAGACCTTCTCACCCGTAGCGATGGTTAAGTCCGTCAGAACCTTGTTAGCAATAGCTGCATATTTCGACTATGAAATTTGGTAGACGGATGACAAAACAGCGTTCCTCAACTGTTTCCTTGAGGAAGAGTTGTATATGATGCAACCAGAAGGTTTTGTTGATCCAGAGAATGCTGACAAAGTTTGCAAACTCCAGCGATCCATTTATGGACCGGTGCAAGCATCTTGGAGTTGGAATAAGCGCTTTGATGAGGTGATCAAAGCGTTTGGGTTTATACAAGTTTATGGAGAAGCTTGTATTTACAAGAAAGTGAGTGGGAGCTCTATAGCGTTTCTAATATTATATGTAGATGACATATTGCTGATCGGAAACAATATAGAAATGCTGCAAAGTGTGAAGGAATATTTGAACAAGTGTTTTTCAAAGAAGGACCTAGGAGAAGCTTCTTTCATATTAGGCATTAAGATCTATAGAGATAGATCGAGACGCTTAATAGCACTTTCACAGAACACACACCTTGATAAAGTTTTGAAGAAGTTCAAAATGGATCAGTCCAAGAAGGGTTCTTGCCTGTGTTACAAGGTGTGAAGTTGAGTAAGATTCAATGCCCAGAGACTGCAGAGGATAGAGAAAAGATGAGTGTCATCCCCTATGTTTCAGCTGTAGGCTCTATCATGTATGCAATGCTGTGCACAAGGCCCGATGTCAGCCTTGCCATAAGTATGGCCGGAAGGTTTCAAAGTGATCTTAGAATGGAGCACTGGGCGGCGGTCAAGAATATCCTTAACTACCTGAAAAGGACTAAGGAAATGTTTCTCATTTATAGAGGTGATGAAGAGCTCGTCGTAAAGGGTTACGTCGATGCAAGCTTTGATGCTGATCCAAATGACTCTAATCAGAAACCGGATACGTATTTATTCTCAACGGGGGAGCGGTAAGCTGGTGCAGTTCCAAGCAATGCGTGGTAGCCGATTCTACATGCGAAGCGGAGTACATCGCAGCCTCGGAGGAAGCGAAGGAAGGTGTCTAGATGAAGCAGTTCATGACAGATCTTGGATAGTGCCCAGTGCACCGAATCCAATGACTCTGTTCTCTGACAACACTGGTGCCATAGCCCTGGCCATGGAACCAAGGTTTCACAAGAGGACCAGACACATAAACAGATGTTTCAATTCCATCCACGAGTAGATCGAGAAGAAGTACATAAATATTTGCAAAGTGCACACGGATCTGAATGTTGCAGACCCGTTGACTAAACCTCTTCCAAGGGCTAAACGTGATCAACACCAGAACTGCATGGGTGTTCGATTCATTACAATGTAAATCACATATTGATGTGAACTAGATTATTGACTCTAGTGCAAGTGGGAGACTGTTAGAAATATGCCCTAGGGGCAATAAATAAAGTGTTTATTATTATATTTCCTTGTTCATTATAATTGTTTATTATCCATGCTATAATTGTATTGATTGGAAACACATTACATTTGTGGATAAGTAGACATCACTTTGTCCCTAGTATGCCTCTGGTAGACTAGCTCATTGATCAAAGATGTTCAAGGTTTCCTAGCCGTTGACAAAAGATGTCATTTGATAATGGGATCACATCATTAGTAGAATGATGGGATGGACAAGACCCAAACTATAAACGTAGCATATGATTGTGTCAGTTTCAGTTCTGCATGTCAAGTATATGTTCCCATGATCATGGGATCATGCAACTCACTGACACCAGAGGAGTGCCTTGTGTGTATCAAACGTCGCAACGTAACTGGGTGACTATAAAGGGTCCACTACTAGGAAAAGGCCTGCTAGTAGTGCACCTATTTTGGCCACTAATGGTGCACTATAGGTGCACCACTAGCATCACGCCACTAGTAATTAATACTAATGGCGCACCCCTGGTGCGCCATTAGTATACCAGATACTAATGCCGCCCCAGGGAGTGCGCCATTAGTATATCACACGGTGCGCCATTAGTATGCCTCCCAGGGGGCCATATTTACCTTGTGCTCTGGCTTACTAATGGTGCACTTGTAGATGATGCGCGACTAGTGTGCTTACTGCAGTGCGCCACTAAAGTGCACAGTGGTGCGCCACTAGTATGAATATTAGGGATTTTTTTCTTTTCTGATATTTGCATAGGTTACAAAACATATTACTGCATAGAATATAGACAACACAACATATAAACAGCAGATTTATCGAATACAATAGAAGATTAGTATCCGAATACGATTCATCATATTAGTCTCAGAATTTAAAATACCGAACAAAGTTAGAACATTACAAGTCTCGAGACCGCGACTAGCGAGTTTGTCTTCACATTACAGGTCGATATCGATCATATAAACTACCATCACATAGAAGAGAGCTGCGGTCATCACGATGAGCATCATCGCGATGAAAATGGTCTTCATCCAGTTCCTCCAACGCTCCCTCCTCTCTCCCGCTAGATAGCACGCGTATCTAGCTTCCGTCTCCGCCATAGTGTTGTACCCTTTGTAACTGTTACCGCTGAAACGGTGAACCTGTCTCCGACACTCCTCCCAGTCGTCATAGACTCCGGGAACCTTACCCTTGTACACGACATACGACGGCATCTCTATGCACTAGCCAAACAAAACTTTAGTAGCAATTCACAGACAATTCATAAGCAATATATAAGTATGCAACAAAAGGATCAGAAGAGAAAAGCAACACATTAATAGCACGATTCGTGGTCCTACTAATAAATAGCATCAATTACATATAAGTTGAACGACTATCCAAACCAAAGAGACATACAAGTTCATTAAAGTTTAATATTACAACATGAGCCAATCGACATTTCAGAACTACATAGCATCACTACTTTCGACTCGACTCACGGACCGGAGCATGGATGAAGCCGATGTCTTTCGTGATGGTCATGAAATCGCGGGCGTTGTCAGCCTGCATTTGTAGCGTTGTTTCTATCTCACTGTTGGACGATTGATATCTGAGGTAGAACTGTCCCGAGGTACGAAGGACATCTTGATGGATGATTTCCACAAACTCCGACTGGACGCGATAGAATTCTTGTCTGATGTCCGCATCCTGGATTGCCTGCAAGCGTGTGGCCCAATCTTTGAGATTATTTAGTAGCAGAAGGTGATGATGGTCCCGTACGATCGCCCGCATGTGATGGAGGGCGTAGTAGGTATCCTTCTGACTGCCAGGCGGCTACTTGACGTAGGGGAACGTCGTATTGTGGGTGAACACGTGCTTGCCGTACCTACGAATTGTCCTGCTGAAGGTGCCTCGAGATCTGGCGTAGCCGGGGAGAACATCATCAAGAACTTTCTTGATATTTGTGTAGTCTTTCTTCGACTGACGGTCCAAGTCAAAATACGTGGCCATGGAATATTTCGGGCTTAAGAGGATGAGTGTGCAATGAGTGTCACTGCACAAAACACGGAATGTTAGAAAAAAAGAAAGATCGAAATCTAAGAAATCATATTTTACGGGTCGGTGAGGGGATGACTTACTCAGGAAAGTAAGGCACAAGGAAGTTATCCTTATCTGGGTTTGCCAGAATGACGCCTTCGAGGTGTGAACTCGCGACTTGCCGGTCCCCAGTCTTGCCCAAGATCTTGGCACGCATGTAGAAGGGGTCGACTATCACGATGTCCAGGGTCTTGTCTCTAATGATCCGCTTCTCCATACTCAGCGAAAATAGCCGAACGAAGGTGTAGTGCAGTACATGAAGGTTAAACGTAGCGAAGATGTCATCAAACCGCAGGACGATCGTACCCCCGATGGTGCTATCCACAAAGCCTTGCCCTCTGGCACCTTGGCCACGAAAACCGAGTATGCCACATCATTCTCGGAGAGACGCCGCTTCTCCAAAGAAAGAACACTGTCATGTAGACTCCGCATAGCACCGGTTGCAGCATTGAGCAGATTAGTCGGTAGCATCGGCCTACCCACCACATGCACCCTCCTCGCGATATCCTTAGGTGAAGGTGGCCCGTCCTGAGCACGGATCGTACTCGGTGCCGGCTGGCTTGCACCACCCTTGTTATTCTTTCTTTTCTGTCCCTTCTTCTTCTTCTGTAATGGGATCGAGTTCTGCTCACAGACCGCCTTCTTGAGTGTGTTGGGGTTGATAATATTTTGCACCTCGGCTATCTAAGGCTCGGTGAAGGCGGCAGCTGGAGGCGTCTCCTGAGAACTGAATGCCAGACGACGCCTGTTGCAATTGGGTTTCTCCATGGTACCAGCTAGATCACGGTCGTCTTTTGCAGGGTTGGGTTCTTGAGTAGGAGGCCCGAAGAGCTCGTCACCGTACCCATGTTCGGCAAAGTACTTATCGACGTTGGTAAATGTACCATCGTCGTTGTTGTCGTCGTCTGGATCCTGTGCCATATGCATGTCCGGATCCTGTGCCATATGTATGTCCAGCATGTCCGGTAGCGTTGCGGCGGTCTTGCCATGGCTTGGCGCCAGCACGACTAGCGTGTTGTTTTTGGGTTGGTGTCCCCTGCCCCCAAACGAATCTGGCTCTTCGGCCAAAGCAGGGGCCAGCTTATGTAGGCACTGAGGGTCATCACATCATCTTCGTCGGCCCCAGCGGGTCAAATCGAAGGTAACAAGTCGTCGCAGCCTGGCAGCACCCGAACTAGTTCAACCCTATACACGGTGGGTGGCATCGGATTACCGTGGAACATGGGGTTGCCCGGTTGAACGATTCTGCCCTAGGCGACATCGATCAACAAGCCACCCACGAAGTGTAGGAGAGTGCATGGAACGTCGGCAGCGCCCTGGGAAAACATGTAGGGCATCAGGGATGCCCACTCAAAGGCAAGGAGATGAAGTCATCGGCCAAGAGGCTTAGTTACGGTGATGGCGTCGTGCTCGGCTAATGTTGAGGCACCGCCAACGGCGGGTGTGCAACTGACGGAGGGGCCGCTTGCTGCCGAGGTGCCGGCCGGCGTACACCCGGGTGCATTAATCTCCAATGCCCATGCCGGCGCCGGAGACACCAATACCGCCTCCGCCGGAGACACCAATGGCGCCGCCTACGCGTTGTTTGAGTTGCTGGCCGTGAAGCTGGGAACCAGGGGCGGCCCCTATTGGCCGCCCGCAATCCACGTCTGCAGCCCCTGAATCAAGGTAGGCACAATGGCGGTGAACTCGTTCCCAGTTGTTGTTGCACTTGCTATTGGACCATCTCCGGAATCTGCGCCACTTGTGCCTTGAGTTGTTGAACCTCGCGTGACTGGCTTTCCGAGCTGTTCTTTCTCTCCTTTCGCACACCAGCGTTATAGTATGATGACCATTTTGTGGATAAGCCTTTGCCAACCACATGACCAGCTGACGACGACTTACTGAACTTTTCCTTGTTTTTCATTACGTTCAACGCCCTATTTAAAGTGTTGTCCCAAGGGGAGCTCTGAGATGACCCAGTGCTACTGCTTTCAGTCTCCTGCGGAAGGAATGTGAACCATTTAGAAATTTGGCTTCATTAATTAGAATGGAACCATCTGGAGCTAATTACGCAGGGGTGTATTCCTTACCAGAACACGCTCAAGCGCCTTGGTCTTCGCATCCGTGGTAAGCTCCTTTGTTACCGGGTCCACCTTGTACCGGGCCCTGACATAGTTCCTGGTCTGCTTGTCACGGTATTTCTCGAAGCGGGGCGGTAGGCCTTGCTCGGCACGCTCTGCGTCCTCCTTGTCCCATATAGGTTCCGCCACTCTGTAACCACCGGGACCGAGTTGGTGGACCCCTAAGTTCAAGTCCCACATATCTTTCCCCCACTGACTTGATTCCACGCTTGCGCTGCTCACGCACATGATCTTGAACTGCTTGTAGTCATCTTCGTTGATCGAAGGATTTTTCGCCTTGATCTTCTCATAACTATCACCTTTGTCAATCATTTTCTTCAGTGCACTTCTCCAAGTAGACAGGGCCGTGCTCATCTTCGTGAGGGCGGCACTGTTCACTTTATTCCCTGAGAGGCGTGTGTTTGCGATGTCACCAGGGAACTTGTATTGTTCGTGCAGCTTCGTGAAGAGGAGGCTGAGCAAATTCCCTCGGTCAGGATGCCTTAGGTTCTCGGTGTTGATCGAGACGGTGCTCTGGAGAATGCACCCGAGCTGAACCAAGTACCCCTTGACTAATTCTTTGGGCGCCGTTGGATGCCCCTCGGAGGACACTTCAGTAAATTCCTCCTTGACGGTGCCGAGCACGTTCGGGCGCCGGTCCTTCCGTTGCCTCTTCGGTTGGCTGCGATCTGTGCGTGTGCTGCCATCATCAGTGGTGGCATCCTCGGCGACACCATCAGTGGTGTCATCCCCGACGCCACTAGGGCTTGTGTAGTCGGGATCGGTGTCTTCCGCAGCGTCCTCATAGTGGTGAGGTTCTTCCTCCATCAATTTAAATACAATCGATCTTAGCTAGCTATCTATTCACAATCTTCTTGCCCTTATTTTTCGCAAATGGAGTTCTTCTTTTGAACAGACGTCCTTTAGGTAGGGTGGTCTTGCTTCTTCTTGTGGTGTATGCTGGTACTTCATCATCGTCGTCATGTTCCATCTTTGGGTCGCCGTACTTGTCAAAGTCTTGCTCATTGGCAACTCCATCCATTCCGATCATCTTCCTTTTGCCTCTCCTCACGACAACACGACTGGGCTTTGACGGGTCGGTAATGAAGAAGCATTGGTCCACTTGGGAACCAAGTACCCATGGCTCATTTTTCATGGTCGCGTTTGCGCCCGCGGTCTTGTATTTGGCTTCGGGTATAACCATGGTGGTGAAATACCGGTCTTCTTTGAGGACGCTCTTGGCCCATCTGACACGGAGCATCGGGACCTTCTCTCCAGCGTAGCTCAGCTCCCAGATCTCCTCGATCCTTCTGTAGTATCTGTCCTTGTCATTACCGGTGTAGGATTCCATCGTTACCCTGGAGTTCTGATAACCATCACTCTTCATGTCCTTTCCCTTGGTGTAGAATGTGTAGCCGTTGATATCGTACGCCTCATACGTCATCAGGTTGTGCTTGGTGCCCTGTGACAAGGCGAATATGAGTTGTTCTTCCGTGGAAGATTCCTCATGTAAAGGGTACGACAAAAGCTTCTTCTTGAACCAACACGTGAAACATGAGTTGTGCTCTTTGATTATATCTCCATCCGTCCTCTGTTGGCCTCGGTCATTGTATGTCTTCTCAATAAAGGTTTTGTGCTCTACCACCCAAGGATCGACCACGTCTATGTTGTGCAGGAACGTCGGCCCGAGTTGGATGATATCCTCCATGATATGGACCAGCAGATGCACCATAACATTGAAGATTGCGCGCGGGAAGTACATCTCAAGCTCGCATAGTATCACGATGATCTCTTCCTGTAGCCTTCTGAGTTGCCTCATGCTAACCGACTTCCGAGAGATGACGTCGAAAAAGTTGCATAGGCCAAATAGCATTTCACGGACGTGCGCGTCCATGATCCCACAGATTGCAACTAGAAGTATCTGCGTCATCAGCACGTGACAGTCGTGAGACTTCATCCCGCTGAACTTATGCTTCGCTGAGTCTAGGTATCTGCTTATCTTCCCCGTGTAACCGTAAGGAAGTTTTACTCCTACTAGGCGGGTGAAAAATTGATCGATCTCCTCCTGACTTGGATTGAAGCACGCAGGAGGGAAGTCATTTCCAGTCTTCTTGGCCTTTTTGCCTTTGCGACGACTTTCCGTGTCCTGCTTCGCCTCATCATCATCATCATCATTATTAGCGTGAAGCTCCTCCCTGATGCCCATTGATTTCAAGTCTGCCCTTGCTTTCAGCCCATCTTTGGTCCTCTCTGGGATGTTGAGCAGGGTACCAAGGAGACTCTCGCACACGTTCTTCATGATATGCATGACATCAAGGCTGTGAGGCACACAGAGGATCTTCCAATACGGCAAGTCCCAGAAAACAGACCTCGTTTTCCATACCTTCAGCAGCGGCTCTAGCGCCTTTCGCTTCTTTCCCGGCTCTGGTACCTTTCCCGGTGGTGGGCACTCTTTCCAATTTTTCAACAGCTTGTCTATTTCCTTGCCGCTCCTCGTACGCGGGCGTCTTCGGGGTTCGGTTTCACCATCGAACAGATCCTTGCGTTTTCTCCATGAGTCATCGTCGCGAAGCCACCTTCGATTCCAATGAACACGGTTTTCGAAGACCCGGGATCTCTATCTAGCTGGCGATACATTGTGTCATCCAAGTACCTGTAGCATCCAGAAAATCTATGGACCACCTATCCCGCGACATATCCATAACCGAGATAGTCGTGCACTGTCGTGAGCAGTGCGTCTCTCATAGGGAAATATTCTTTCTCTGCGGCGTCCCACGTATTGGCTGGCGTTTTCCACAACGTGTCTAGCTCCTCTTTCAGCAGCCCCAGATATAGATTGATGTCCTTCCCTGGTTGTTTCGGCCATTCAATTAGCATACTCATGTAATAATGAATTACATTCACACATATTCTATTCAATGAAATAGATCACAGAACTCCATAATGATGGGAAGGTCAGCAATCTTATTTTTGCACTAGCTAAAAGACCTGATCACCCAACTCGTGTATACAACCGTACAGTTTTCAATGGATATTTTTTTTGAAATTCCTATAAAGAGCAGGATTTGAGTAACCAAAATAGTGGTGTCATAGTCAAGGGCGATGCAACCACAGGCAACATTGATTAATATGGGGCAAACAAGAAAATCAAATTTTCTTGACTTTCCTCCTGATAAGGAGGTTTTTCTATTCCAGTGTGACTGGTTTGATGTGCCACTAACCAACAGAACTGAGAGTAAGGGGCATAAGAAGGACAGAAATATGGAATTATTGAACTCAACACTACTCTACACAGATTCAAGGGGGCCCCTTACATTCCAGGTCTTCAAGCTCAACATGTTTTATATGTGAGAGATGTCAAGAACCCTGGTTGGGCAACTATTATTCAAATGAATCCACCCAATTTGTTCACTCCTTCTGTATTAAATGGTGTAGGCCTTGATGAAGCTGTTGACGACGATGAATTTTTGCGGTGCGTTTGTTGGGATCCGATGAATTTTGAGTTCATGATTAGTTTTTTAACCATGAATATTATTTGAGTCTTCTTTGATATCTTATATGCATGATTACTTATAGCATCGTCTTTGTTCTTTGAATCTTTGGTTTAGTTAGGCCAACTAGATTGACTTTTCTTGCCATGGGAAGAGGTGCTTTGTGATGGGTTCGATCTTCCGGTGTCCTTTCCCACTGACAGAAGGGGCTGCAAGGCATGCATGTATCATTGCTATTAAGGATAACAAGATGGGGTCTATTCCTACATGAATAGATATTGTCTACATCATGTCACCGTTCTTATTGCATTACTCCATTTTTCTATTAACCTAATACACTAGACGCATGTTATATAGCAGTCGATGTGTGGAGTAATAGTGGTAGATGCAGAATCGGTTCGGTCTACTTATCTTAGACGTGATGCCTATATAATGATCATTGCCTTGGATAACATCAGGATTATTTGATATTCTATCAATTTCCCATTAGTAATTTGTTCACCCACCGTGTGCTATACTCATGAGAGAAGCCACTAGTGAAACCTATGACCCCCGGGTCTACTTTTCCAACATATTGCTTTCCGATCTATCTTTTTCCAGCTTCCATTTTCAGATCTATTAATCCATAACCCAAAAAGACCTTTCTACACTTTTTGTTTACTTCTTTTATTTTGTGTTCTTGTGAGATCTATTCGCCCAACCTATTACAATCTAATATATATTTCTATCGTTGAGAGCTTCATAAGCTCCCTTACGCGTAGGGTTGCAAGTACTTGCTCTTTGTGTGTAAATGACGTTTACATAGTTGCTTGATCTTCCTCTACGGATTGATACCTGTTGGAAATATGCCCTACAGGCAATAAATAAAGTGTTTATTATTATATTTCCTTGTTCATGATAAATGTTTATTATCCATGCTATAATTGTATTGATTGGAAACACATTACATGTGTGGATAAGTAGACAACACTTTGTCCCTAGTTGTTGGAAATATGCCCTAGAGGCAATAATAAATTAGTTATTATCATATTTCCTTATTCATGATAATCGTTTATTATCCATGCTATAATTGTATTGATCGGAGAATTAAATGCATGTGTGGATACATAGACAAAACCATGTCCCTAGTATGCCTCTAATAGACTAGCTCGTTGATCAAAAGATGGTTAAGGTTTCCTAGCCATGGACATGAGATGTCATTTGATAATGGGATCACGTCATTAGGAGAATGATGTGATGGACAAGACCCAAATTACAAATGTAGCATATGATAGTGACAGTTTATTGCTGCTGTTTTCCACATGTCAAGTATATGTTCCTATGACCATGAGATCATGCAACTCACTAACACCGGAGGGATGCTTTGTGTGTATCTATAAAGGTGCACTACAGGTATCTCGGAAGGTGTCTATTGAGTTGGCATGGATCAAGACTGGGATTTGTTACTCCGTGTGACGTAGAGGTATCTCAGGGCCCTCTCGGTAATGCAACATCACTACAAGCCTTGCAAGCAATGTGACTAAAATGTTAGCCATGGGATCTTGCATTACGGAATGAGTAAAGATACTTGTCGGTAATGAGGTTGAACTAGGTATGGAGATACCGATGATCGAATCTCGGGCAAGTAACATACCGAAGAACAAAGGGAACGTTATACGGGATTGACTGAATCCTTGACATAGAGGTTCGACCGATGAAGATCTTCGTAGACTATGTAGGAACCAATGTGGACGTCCAGGTCCCGCCATTGGTTATTGGCCGTAGAAGTGTCTCGGTCATGTCTACATAGTTCTCGAACCCGTAGGGTCTGCACACTTCAGGTTTGGTGACGTTTCGGTAGTGGAGAGTTATGTATGATGGTGACCAAAGATTTTTCAGAGTCCCAGATGAGATCCCGGACGTCACGAGGAGCTCCGGAATGGTTCTGTGGTAAAGATTCAGATATAGGAAGTCATAGTTTGGTCGCCAGAAAAGTTTCGGGCTCATCGGTAGTGTACCGGGAGTGCCGGTAGTTTACCGGGAGACCTCCGGGAGTGGTATTTCGGCCCAAGAGCCTACATGGGCTGTAGGAGGGTGAATACCAGCCCTTAGTGGGCTGGTGGAAGTCCTACACAAAGCCCATGAGGCTGGGAAGAAAATAGCACAAGGAAAAAGGTGGAAAAAGGCAAAAAGGGGCTATATAAGGAAGGTGTCCTAATCCTACTTGGAGGAGAAGGAAGAGGACTCCTCCCTCCTTGGTTTGGCCGACCCAAGGGCTGCCTTTTTGGCAGCCAAGCCTCCTCCTCCTCTCTTCCTATATATACTAGAGGATTTTAGGGTTTTGGCACAAGATTTTCAGCCACGTGTCACCCGTTCCTCTAGTGCGTAGCTTCTCCTCTAGATCGGATTTCTATAGTGCTTAGGCGAAGCCCTGCTGCAATAGGTCCACCACCATCTCCGGAGCGCCGTCGCGCTGCCGGAGAACTCTTCCTCCCCTCCACTTCCTCTTGCTAGATCAAGACGGTGGAGATCGTCATCAAACTGCACGTGTGCTGAATGCGGAGATGCCGTCCGTTCGGTACTAGATCGGAAGGATCGTGATCAAGGCCACGAGATGATTCGTGATGAGTTCAAGGGACGAACCGTGATGAGTTCGCGGGACGGATCGTGATGAGATCGCGGGACACTCGGCGATTTGGATCGCGAAGATGTTTGACTACACCAACCGCGTTTCTTAACGCTTCCCGCTTAGCGATCTATAAGGGTACGTAGATCCACTCTCCCTCTCATAGATGCTCATCACCATGGATAGGTTTGTGTGTGCGTAGGAATTTTTTTGTTTCCCATGCGACGTTCAACAGTGACATCATGAGCTAGGTTGATGGTTCGATGAGATCTCGAGTAGAACACAAAAGGTTTGTGGGCGTTGATGCTTAGATTGCTTCCTCCCTTGGTCGTGTTTTGGTTCAGCGGTATTGTGGGATGAAGCGGCCCGGACCAACCTTACTCGTACGCTTACGAGAGACCGGTTCCCTCAACTGCACTTGTTGCAAAAGATGGCTAGCGGGTGTCAGTTTCTCCTACTTTAGTTGGATCGGATTCGACAAAGGCGGTCCTTCAGAAGGTTTAAAAGCAAGTATTGTATCACCGTTGTGGTTTGTTCGTAGGTGAGAATTGTTCTTGCTAGATACCCGTAGCAGCCACGAAAACATGCAACAACAATTAGAGGACGTCTAACTTGTTTTTGCAGGGTATGTTGTGATATGATCTGGCCAATTACATGATGAGATATATGTGATGTATGAGATGATCATGTGATGTATAGATTATCACGACTTGCATGTCGTTGAATACGGCAACCGGCAGGAGCCATAGGATTGTTTTTAGTTATTGTATGACCTGCGTGTCAATCATTAAGCACTATGTAATGCTTTACTTTATCGCTAAACGGTAGAAATAGTAGTAGAAGCATGTAGGGCGTGACAACCCTGATGGCGACACATTGATGGAGATCAAGATGATGGAGATCATGGTGTCGTGCCGGTGATGATGGAGATCATGCTGGTGCTTTCTAGATGGAGATCAAAAGCACAAGTTCATGGCCATATCATGTCACTTATGATTTGCATGTGATGTTAATCCTTTTTATGCACCTTGTTTTGCTTAGGACAACGGTAGCATTATATGGTGATCTTCACTTAATTTCAAGATAAATTGTGTTCTCCCCGAGTGTGCACCATTGCGAAAGTTCGCCGTGTTGAGACACCACGTGATGATCGGGTGTGATAGACTCTACGTTCACATACAACGGGTGCAAGCCAGTGTTGCACATGCAGAACACTCGGGTTAAACTTGACGAGCGTAGCATGTACAGACATGGCCTTGGAACACAAGAGACCGAAAGGTTGAACATGAGTCATATAGTAGATATGATCAACATAATGATGTTCACCATTGCAGCCACCTCAACTCACGTGATGATCGGACTTGAGCTGGTGAATTTGGATCATGTATCACTCGAATGATCAGAGGGATGTCAATTTGAGTGGGAGTTCTTAAGTAATATGATTAATTGAACTCATTATCATGAACATAGTCAATAGTGTCTTTGCAAATTATGTTGTAGATTACTAGCTCGCGCTGTAGCTCCCTTAATTTTTTATTTGTTCCTAGAGAAATAGAGTTGAAAGATGATGGTAGCAATATTGCGGACTGGGTCTGTGATCTGAGGATTGTCCTCTTTGCTCTACAAAAGGCTTATGTCCTTAATGCACCGCTCGGTGCGCCAACCCTCTAGCGTCGTCTGTAGATGTTATGAACATCTGACAGGCACGTTCTGATGACTACTTGATAGTTTAGTGCGTCATGCATTTTGGCTTAGAATTGAGGCTCCCAAACATTTTGAACATCACAGAACATATGAGATGTTTCTAAGATCTGAAATTAGGATCTCAGGCTCGTGCCCATGTTGCGAGATATGAGATCTCCAACAAGATTCTTTGCCTGCAAGATGAAGGAGAATAGCTCAATCGTTGAGCAGGTACTCAGATTGTCTAGGTGCTACAATCGCTTGAATCAAGTGGGAGTTGATCTTCCAGATAAGATAGTGATTGACATAGTTCTCCAACTCACTGTCACTAAGCTACTAGAACTTGGTGATGAACTATAAAATGCCAGGGATAGAAATGATGATCCCTGAGCTGTTCGCGATGTTTGACATCGCAAAGGTAGAAATCAAGAAGGAGTGTCAAGTGTTGATGGTTAATCAAAGCACTAGTTTTGAGAAGGGCAAGAGCAAGGAGGGAAACTTCATGGATAGCAAGTCACTTGCTGCTCTAGTGAAGCAACCCAAAAGTTGAACTCAAACCCGAGACTAAGTGCTTCTGTTATGAGGTGAGCGGTCGCTGAAGAGGAACAACCCTAGATACTTGGTAGATAAGAAGGCTGGCAACATCGACACAAGTATATTTGATATACTAATTATTGGTGTGTACCTTGCTAGTACTCTTAGTAGCACCTGGGTATTGGATACCGGTTCGGTTGCTAAATGTTAGTAAACTCGAAATAAAAGCTATGGAATAAACGGAGAACTAGCTAAGGGTGAGGTGACGATATGTGTTGGAAATGTTTCCAAGGTTGATGTGATCAACATCGCACGCTCTCTCTACCTTCAGGATTAGTAAAGAACCTAAATAAATGTTATTTGGTGTTTTGCGTTGAGCATGAACATGATTAGATCATGTTTATTGCAATACGGTTATTCATTTAAGTTAGAGAATAATGGTTATTCTATTTACATGAATAATACCTTCAATGGTCATGCAACCAGTGAGAATGGTTTGTTGAAATCTTGATCGTAGTAATACACTTGTTCATAACATTGATGTTAAAAGATACAGAGATAATAATGATTGTAGCACAGACTTGTGGCACTGCCGCAAAATGTAATATTGGTGTAAAGCGCATGAATAAACTCCATGCTGATGGACCTTTGGACTCATTCGACTTCGAATCGGTTGAGACATGCGAACCATGCCTCTTGGGCAAGATGACTAAAGGACCCCATGCGATACATTGTGTCATCCAAGTACCTGTAGCATCCAGAAAATCTATGGACCACCTATCCCGCGACATATCCATAACCGAGATAGTCGTGCACTGTCGTGAGCAGTGCGTCTCTCATAGGGAAATATTCTTTCTCTGCGGCGTCCCACGTATTGGCTGGCGTTTTCCACAACGTGTCTAGCTCCTCTTTCAGCAGCCCCAGATATAGATTGATGTCCTTCCCTGGTTGTTTCGGCCATTCAATTAGCATACTCATGTAATAATGAATTACATTCACACATATTCTATTCAATGAAATAGATCACAGAACTCCATAATGATGGGAAGGTCAGCAATCTTATTTTTGCACTAGCTAAAAGACCTGATCACCCAACTCGTGTATACAACCGTACAGTTTTCAATGGATATTTTTTTTGAAATTCCTATAAAGAGCAGGATTTGAGTAACCAAAATAGTGGTGTCATAGTCAAGGGCGATGCAACCACAGGCAACATTGATTAATATGGGGCAAACAAGAAAATCAAATTTTCTTGACTTTCCTCCTGATAAGGAGGTTTTTCTATTCCAGTGTGACTGGTTTGATGTGCCACTAACCAACAGAACTGAGAGTAAGGGGCATAAGAAGGACAGAAATATGGAATTATTGAACTCAACACTACTCTACACAGATTCAAGGGGGCCCCTTACATTCCAGGTCTTCAAGCTCAACATGTTTTATATGTGAGAGATGTCAAGAACCCTGGTTGGGCAACTATTATTCAAATGAATCCACCCAATTTGTTCACTCCTTCTGTATTAAATGGTGTAGGCCTTGATGAAGCTGTTGACGACGATGAATTTTTGCGGTGCGTTTGTTGGGATCCGATGAATTTTGAGTTCATGATTAGTTTTTTAACCATGAATATTATTTGAGTCTTCTTTGATATCTTATATGCATGATTACTTATAGCATCGTCTTTGTTCTTTGAATCTTTGGTTTAGTTAGGCCAACTAGATTGACTTTTCTTGCCATGGGAAGAGGTGCTTTGTGATGGGTTCGATCTTCCGGTGTCCTTTCCCACTGACAGAAGGGGCTGCAAGGCATGCATGTATCATTGCTATTAAGGATAACAAGATGGGGTCTATTCCTACATGAATAGATATTGTCTACATCATGTCACCGTTCTTATTGCATTACTCCATTTTTCTATTAACCTAATACACTAGACGCATGTTATATAGCAGTCGATGTGTGGAGTAATAGTGGTAGATGCAGAATCGGTTCGGTCTACTTATCTTAGACGTGATGCCTATATAATGATCATTGCCTTGGATAACATCAGGATTATTTGATATTCTATCAATTTCCCATTAGTAATTTGTTCACCCACCGTGTGCTATACTCATGAGAGAAGCCACTAGTGAAACCTATGACCCCCGGGTCTACTTTTCCAACATATTGCTTTCCGATCTATCTTTTTCCAGCTTCCATTTTCAGATCTATTAATCCATAACCCAAAAAGACCTTTCTACACTTTTTGTTTACTTCTTTTATTTTGTGTTCTTGTGAGATCTATTCGCCCAACCTATTACAATCTAATATATATTTCTATCGTTGAGAGCTTCATAAGCTCCCTTACGCGTAGGGTTGCAAGTACTTGCTCTTTGTGTGTAAATGACGTTTACATAGTTGCTTGATCTTCCTCTATGGATTGATACCTGTTGGAAATATGCCCTACAGGCAATAAATAAAGTGTTTATTATTATATTTCCTTGTTCATGATAAATGTTTATTATCCATGCTATAATTGTATTGATTGGAAACACATTACATGTGTGGATAAGTAGACAACACTTTGTCCCTAGTTATTGGAAATATGCCCTAGAGGCAATAATAAATTAGTTATTATCATATTTCCTTATTCATGATAATCGTTTATTATCCATGCTATAATTGTATTGATCGGAGAATTAAATGCATGTGTGGATACATAGACAAAACCATGTCCCTAGTATGCCTCTAATAGACTAGCTCGTTGATCAAAAGATGGTTAAGGTTTCCTAGCCATGGACATGAGATGTCATTTGATAATGGGATCACGTCATTAGGAGAATGATGTGATGGACAAGACCCAAATTACAAATGTAGCATATGATAGTGACAGTTTATTGCTGCTGTTTTCCACATGTCAAGTATATGTTCCTATGACCATGAGATCATGCAACTCACTAACACCGGAGGGATGCTTTGTGTGTATCTATAAAGGTGCACTACAGGTATCTCGGAAGGTGTCTATTGAGTTGGCATGGATCAAGACTGGGATTTGTTACTCCGTGTGACGTAGAGGTATCTCAGGGCCCTCTCGGTAATGCAACATCACTACAAGCCTTGCAAGCAATGTGACTAAAATGTTAGCCATGGGATCTTGCATTACGGAATGAGTAAAGAGACTTGTCGGTAATGAGGTTGAACTAGGTATGGAGATACCGATGATCGAATCTCGGGCAAGTAACATACCGAAGAACAAAGGGAACGTTATACGGGATTGACTGAATCCTTGACATAGAGGTTCGACCGATGAAGATCTTCGTAGACTATGTAGGAACCAATGTGGACGTCCAGGTCCCGCCATTGGTTATTGGCCGTAGAAGTGTCTCGGTCATGTCTACATAGTTCTCGAACCCGTAGGGTCTGCACACTTCAGGTTTGGTGACGTTTCGGTAGTGGAGAGTTATGTATGATGGTGACCAAAGATTTTTCAGAGTCCCAGATGAGATCCCGGACGTCACGAGGAGCTCCGGAATGGTTCTGTGGTAAAGATTCAGATATAGGAAGTCATAGTTTGGTCGCCAGAAAAGTTTCGGGCTCATCGGTAGTGTACCGGGAGTGCCGGTAGTTTACCGGGAGACCTTCGGGAGTGGTATTTCGGCCCAAGAGCCTACATGGGCTGTAGGAGGGTGAATACCAGCCCTTAGTGGGCTGGTGGAAGTCCTACACAAAGCCCATGAGGCTGGGAAGAAAATAGCACAAGGAAAAAGGTGGAAAAAGGCAAAAAGGGGCTATATAAGGAAGGTGTCCTAATCCTACTTGGAGGAGAAGGAAGAGGACTCCTCCCTCCTTGGTTTGGCCGACCCAAGGGCTGCCTTTTTGGCAGCCAAGCCTCCTCCTCCTCTCTTCCTATATATACTAGAGGATTTTAGGGTTTTGGCACAAGATTTTCAGCCACGTGTCACCCGTTCCTCTAGTGCGTAGCTTCTCCTCTAGATCGGATTTCTATAGTGCTTAGGCGAAGCCCTGCTGCAATAGGTCCACCACCATCTCCGGAGCGCCGTCGCGCTGCCGGAGAACTCTTCCTCCCCTCCACTTCCTCTTGCTAGATCAAGACGGTGGAGATCGTCATCAAACTGCACGTGTGCTGAATGCGGAGATGCCGTCCGTTCGGTACTAGATCGGAAGGATCGTGATCAAGGCCACGAGATGATTCGTGATGAGTTCAAGGGACGAACCGTGATGAGTTCGCGGGACGGATCGTGATGAGATCGCGGGACACTCGGCGATTTGGATCGCGAAGATGTTTGACTACACCAACCGCGTTTCTTAACGCTTCCCGCTTAGCGATCTATAAGGGTACGTAGATCCACTCTCCCTCTCATAGATGCTCATCACCATGGATAGGTTTGTGTGTGCGTAGGAATTTTTTTGTTTCCCATGCGACGTTCAACAGTGACATCATGAGCTAGGTTGATGGTTCGATGAGATCTCGAGTAGAACACAAAAGGTTTGTGGGCGTTGATGCTTAGATTGCTTCCTCCCTTGGTCGTGTTTTGGTTCAGCGGTATTGTGGGATGAAGCGGCCCGGACCAACCTTACTCGTACGCTTACGAGAGACCGGTTCCCTCAACTGCACTTGTTGCAAAAGATGGCTAGCGGGTGTCAGTTTCTCCTACTTTAGTTGGATCGGATTCGACAAAGGCGGTCCTTTAGAAGGTTTAAAAGCAAGTATTGTATCACCGTTGTGGTTTGTTCGTAGGTGAGAATTGTTCTTGCTAGATACCCGTAGCAGCCACGAAAACATGCAACAACAATTAGAGGACGTCTAACTTGTTTTTGCAGGGTATGTTGTGATATGATCTGGCCAATTACATGATGAGATATATGTGATGTATGAGATGATCATGTGATGTATAGATTATCACGACTTGCATGTCGTTGAATACGGCAACCGGCAGGAGCCATAGGATTGTTTTTAGTTATTGTATGACCTGCGTGTCAATCATTAAGCACTATGTAATGCTTTACTTTATCGCTAAACGGTAGAAATAGTAGTAGAAGCATGTAGGGCGTGACAACCCCGATGGCGACACATTGATGGAGATCAAGATGATGGAGATCATGGTGTCGTGCCGGTGATGATGGAGATCATGCTGGTGCTTTCTAGATGGAGATCAAAAGCACAAGTTCATGGCCATATCATGTCACTTATGATTTGCATGTGATGTTAATCCTTTTTATGCACCTTGTTTTGCTTAGGACAACGGTAGCATTATATGGTGATCTTCACTTAATTTCAAGATAAATTGTGTTCTCCCCGAGTGTGCACCATTGCGAAAGTTCGCCGTGTTGAGACACCACGTGATGATCGGGTGTGATAGACTCTACGTTCACATACAACGGGTGCAAGCCAGTGTTGCACATGCAGAACACTCGGGTTAAACTTGACGAGCGTAGCATGTACAGACATGGCCTTGGAACACAAGAGACCGAAAGGTTGAACATGAGTCATATAGTAGATATGATCAACATAATGATGTTCACCATTGCAGCCACCTCAACTCACGTGATGATCGGACTTGAGCTGGTGAATTTGGATCATGTATCACTCGAATGATCAGAGGGATGTCAATTTGAGTGGGAGTTCTTAAGTAATATGATTAATTGAACTCATTATCATGAACATAGTCAATAGTGTCTTTGCAAATTATGTTGTAGATTACTAGCTCGCGCTGTAGCTCCCTTAATTTTTTATTTGTTCCTAGAGAAATAGAGTTGAAAGATGATGGTAGCAATATTGCGGACTGGGTCTGTGATCTGAGGATTGTCCTCTTTGCTCTACAAAAGGCTTATGTCCTTAATGCACCGCTCGGTGCGCCAACCCTCTAGCGTCGTCTGTAGATGTTATGAACATCTGACAGGCACGTTCTGATGACTACTTGATAGTTTAGTGCGTCATGCATTTTGGCTTAGAATTGAGGCTCCCAAACATTTTGAACATCACAGAACATATGAGATGTTTCTAAGATCTGAAATTAGGATCTCAGGCTCGTGCCCATGTTGCGAGATATGAGATCTCCAACAAGATTCTTTGCCTGCAAGATGAAGGAGAATAGCTCAATCGTTGAGCAGGTACTCAGATTGTCTAGGTGCTACAATCGCTTGAATCAAGTGGGAGTTGATCTTCCAGATAAGATAGTGATTGACATAGTTCTCCAACTCACTGTCACTAAGCTACTAGAACTTGGTGATGAACTATAAAATGCCAGGGATAGAAATGATGATCCCTGAGCTGTTCGCGATGTTTGACATCGCAAAGGTAGAAATCAAGAAGGAGTGTCAAGTGTTGATGGTTAATCAAAGCACTAGTTTTGAGAAGGGCAAGAGCAAGGAGGGAAACTTCATGGATAGCAAGTCACTTGCTGCTCTAGTGAAGCAACCCAAAAGTTGAACTCAAACCTGAGACTAAGTGCTTCTGTTATGAGGTGAGCGGTCGCTGAAGAGGAACAACCCTAGATACTTGGTAGATAAGAAGGCTGGCAACATCGACACAAGTATATTTGATATACTAATTATTGGTGTGTACCTTGCTAGTACTCTTAGTAGCACCTGGGTATTGGATACCGGTTCGGTTGCTAAATGTTAGTAAACTCGAAATAAAAGCTATGGAATAAACGGAGAACTAGCTAAGGGTGAGGTGACGATATGTGTTGGAAATGTTTCCAAGGTTGATGTGATCAACATCGCACGCTCTCTCTACCTTCAGGATTAGTAAAGAACCTAAATAAATGTTATTTGGTGTTTTGCGTTGAGCATGAACATGATTAGATCATGTTTATTGCAATACGGTTATTCATTTAAGTTAGAGAATAATGGTTATTCTATTTACATGAATAATACCTTCAATGGTCATGCACCCAGTGAGAATGGTTTGTTGAAATCTTGATCGTAGTAATACACTTGTTCATAACATTGATGTTAAAAGATACAGAGATAATAATGATAGTACCACATACTTGTGGCACTGCCGCTAAATGTCATATTGGTATAAAGCACATGAAGAAAACTCCATGCTGATGGATCTTTGGACTCATTCGATTTCGAATCGGTTGAGGCATGCGAACCATGCCTCTTGTGCAAGATGACTGAAAAAACCCGTTGGATGGAATGGGCAAGTGACTCATTGGAAATGATACATGTTGATGTATGCAATCCAGTGAGTCTTTTAGCGTGCAGTGGATATCGTTATTTTCTTACCTTCACTGATGATTTGAGTAGATATAGTGTATATTTACTTAATGAAACACAAGTATGAATCGTTTGAAAGGTTCACGCAAATTCAGAGTGAAGTTTAAGATCATCGTGACAAGAAGATAAAAATGACTGCGATATGATCGTAGAGGTGAATATCTGAGTTACGAGTTTGGCATACAACTTAAGAACATGTGAAATTTGTTTCACAACTAAGCGCCACCTGGAACACCATAGTGTGATGGTGTGTCCGAACGTCATAGTCATGCTCTATTGGATATGGTGCGTGCTATGATGTCTCTTATCATTTTACTACTATAATTTTGGTGTTATGCATTAGAGACAACTACATTGACTTTAAATAGGGCACCATCTAAATCCGTTGAGATGACACCGTGTGAATTATGGTTTGATAGAAACCTAAGCTGTTATTTCTTAATGTTTGGGGCTGCGACACTTCTGTGGAAAATGTTTTCGCCTAAGGAGGTCGAACCCAAGGCAGACAAATGCATCTTCATAGAATACCCTAAGAACAATTGGGTGAACCTTCTATCTCAGATCCAAGTGCAAAGTGTCTGTTGCTAAAACGGATCCTTTCTCAAGGAGAAGTTTTTCTCGAAAGAATTGAGTGGGAGGAAGATAGAACTTGATGAGGTTGTTAAACCTTTGTTCAACCAGAAGAGTAGCGCAGCACAGAAAGATGTTTCTGTGAAGCCTACGTTAGTTGAAGAGGAACTTAATGATGGTGATCATGAAGCTTCAGGATCAAGTTACTATCGAACTTCGTAGGGCGACAAGGATGTGTACTGCTCCTGAGCGGTACGACAACCCTGTCTTGGAGGTCATGTTGTTGGACAACAATGAACCTACGAACTATGGAGAAGCGATGATAGGCCCGGATTCCGACAAATGGTTAGAGGCCATAAAATCTGAGATAGTATCCATGTATGAAAACCAAAGTATAGACTTTGGTAGACTTGCTCGTTGGACGGCAGGTCATTAAGTACAAATGGATCTTTAAAATGAAGACAGACGCTGATGGTGAATGTCACCATTTGTAAAGCTCGACTTGTTGCAAAGTTGTTTGTGACAAGTTCAAGGAGTTGACTGCGATGAGACTTTCTCACTCGTAGCGATGCTAAAGTCTGTTGGAATGATGTTAGCAGTTGCTGCATTTTCAATTATGAAATCTGGCAGATGGATGTCAAAACATCATTTCCTTAAACGGTTTACTTGAGGAAAGGATTTATGTGATACAACCAGAAGGTTTTGTCAGTCCTAAGGATGCTAAAAGGTGTACAAGCTTCAGTGATCCTTCTATGGACTGAAGCAAGTATCTCGGAGTTGGAATATACGCTTTGATGAGGTGATCAAAGTTTTGATGTTTATACAAAGTTTACGAGAAACTTGTATTTACAATAAAGTGAGTGGGAGCACTATAGAGTTTCTAATAAGTATATGTGGATGACATATTGTTGATCGGAAATAATGTAGGATTTCTGGAAAGCATAAATGGTTGTTTGAAAAGTGATTTTCAAAGGAAGACCTGGATAAAGCTACCTAATTGTTGAGCATCAAAATCTATAGAGATAGATCAAGATGCTTGATGAGACTTTCAATGAGTGCATACCTTGACAAGATTTTGAAAGAGTTCAAAATGGATCAGTCAGAGAAATAGTTCTCGTCTGATTTGTAAGGTATGAAGTTGAGCGAGACTCAAAGCTCGACAACGGCAGAAGAAAGAGAAAGGATGAACATCGTCTCCTATGCCTTAGCCATAGGCTCTGTACAGTATGCCATGCCGTGTACCGCACATGTGTGTGCCTTGGCATGAGTACGTCAGGGGGTACAAGAGTGAACCAGGAGTGGATCACTGGACAGCGGTCAAGATTATCCTGAGTAACTAAAAGACTAAGGAGATGTTTCTCGATTATGGAGGTGATAAAGAGTTCGTCATAAAGAGTTACTTCGATGCAAGATTTAGCACCAATCCGGATGACTAGTAGTAGTAATCTGGATACATATAGTGGAGCAGCCATTTGGAAGTAGTAACAAGTGGAGTGTGGTAGCAGTATTTACGGTTTGACACAGAGATTTGCAAAGTACACATGGCTCTGAATATCGTAGACCCGTTGACTATAAGAGCTCTCTCACATGCAAAGCATGATCGAGCCCCAGAACTCGTTGGGTCTTAGATTCATAGCAATGCGAATCACATGGTGATGTGAACTAGATTCTTGACTCTAGTGCAAGTGGGAGACTGTTGGAAATATGCCCTACAGGCAATAATAAATTAGTTATTATCATATTTCCTTATTCATGATAATCGTTTATTATCCATGCTATAATTGTATTGATCGGAGAATTAAATGCATGTGTGGATACATAGACAAAACCATGTCCCTAGTATGCCTCTAATAGACTAGCTCGTTGATCAAAAGATGGTTAAGGTTTCCTAGCCATGGACATGAGATGTCATTTGATAACGGGATCACATCATTAGGAGAATGATGTGATGGACAAGACCCAAAGTACAAACGTAGCATATGATCATGTCAGCTTATTGCTGCTGTTTTCCGCATGTCAAGTATATGTTCCTATGACCATGAGATCATGCAACTCACTGACACTGGGGGGATGCTTTCTGTGTATCAAACGTCGCAACATAATTGGGTGACTATAAAGGTGCACTACAGGTATCTCTGAAGGTGTCTGTTGAGTTGGCATGGATCAAGATTGGGATTTGTTACTCCGTGTGACGGAGAGGTATCTCAGGGCCCACTCGGTAATGCAACATCACAACAAGCCTTGCAAGCAATGTGACTAAAATGTTAGCAACGAGATCTTGCATTACGGAACGAGTAAACAGACTTGCCGGTAACGAGGTTGAACTAGGTATGGAGATACCGACGATCGAATCTCGGGCAAGTAACGTACCGAAGAACAAAGGGAACGTTATACGGGATTGACTGAATCCTTGACATAGATGTTCGACAAACGAAGATCTTCGTAGAATATGTAGGAACCAATGTGGACGTCCAGGTTCCACCATTGGTTATTGGTCGTAGAGGTGTCTCGGTCATGTCTACATTGTTCTCGAACCCGCAGGGTCTGCACACTTAAGGTTCGGTGACGTTTCGGTAGTGTAGACTTATGTATGGTGGTGACCGAAGATTATTCGGAGTCCCGGATGAGATCCCGGATGTCACGAGGAGCTCCGGAATGGTCCTGAGGTAAAGATTCATATATAGGAAGTCCCAGTTTGGTCGCTAGAAAAGTTTCTGGCTCATCGGTAGTGTACCGGGAGTGCCGGTAGTGTACCGGGAGACCTCCGGGAGGGGTAATTAGACCCAAGAGCCTACATGGGCTGTAGGAGGGTGAATACCAGCCCTTAGTGGGCTGGTGGAAGTCCTACACAAAGCCCATGAGGCTGGGAAGAAAATACCACAAGGAAAAAGGTGGAAAAAGGCAAAAAGGGGCTATATAAGGAAGGAGTCCTAATCCTACTTGGAGGAGAAGGAAGAGGACTCCTCCCTCCTTGGTTTGGCCGACCCAAGGGCTTCCTTTTTGGCAGCCAAGCCTCCTCCTCCTCTCCTCCTATATATACTAGAGATTTTAGGGTTTTGGCACAAGATTTAAAGCCACGTGCCACCCGTTCATCTAGTGCATAGCTTCTCCTCTAGATCGGATTTCTACAGTGCTTAGGCGAAGCTCTGCTGGAATAGCTCCACCACCATCTCCGGAGCACCGTCACGCTGCCGGAGAACTCTTCCTTCCGTCCACTTCTTCTTGATAGATCAAGACGGTGGAGATCGTTATCAAACTGCACGTGTGCTGAACGCGGAGGTGCCGTCCGTTCGGTACTAGATCGGAAGGATCGTGATCAAGGCCGCGAAACGATTCGTGATGAGTTCGCGGGACGGACTGTGATGAGTTCGCGGGACGGATAGTGATGAGATCACAGGACGCTCGGCGATTTGGATCGCGAAGATGTTTGCTTACACCAACCGCATTTCTTAACGCTTCCTGCTTAGCGATCTACAAGGGTACGTAGATCCACTCTCCCTCTTGTAGATGCTCATCACCATGGATAGGTTTGCGTGTGCGTAGGAAAATATTTGTTTCCCATGCGACATTCCCCAACACTAGTATGCCTCTAGTAGACTAGCTCGTTGATCAAAGATGGTCAAGGTTTCCTAGACATTGACATAAGATGTCATTAGATAAAGGGTTCACATCATTAGGAGAATGACGGGATGGACAAGACCCAAACAATAAACATAGCATATGATCGTGTCAGTTTATTGCTTCAGTTTTCTGCATGTCAAGTATATGTTCCTATGACCATGAGGTCACGCAACTCACTGACACCGGAGGAGTGCCTTGTGTGTATCAAACGTCGCAAGGTAACTGGGTGACTATAAAGGTGCTCTACAGGTATCTCCGAGGGTGTCTGTTGAGTTGGCATGGATCAAGACTGGGATTTGCTACTCCATGTGACGGAGAGGTATCTTAGGGCCCACTCGGTACTACAACATCACAACAAGCCTTGCATGCAATGTGACTAAGTGTTAGTCATGGGATCTTGTATTACAGAACGAGTAAAGAGCCTTGACGGTAACGAGGTTGAACTAGGTATGGAGATGCCGACGATCGAATCTCATGCAAGTAACATACCGAACAACAAAGGGAACATCATACGGGATTAACTGCAACCTTGACATAGAGGTTTGACTGATAAATATCTTCATTGAATATGTACGAACCAATATGGGCATCTAGGTCCCGCTATTGGTTATTGACTGTAGAGTTGTCTCGGACATGTCTACATAGTTCTCGAACCCGCAGGGTCTGCACACTTAAGGTTTGGTGACGTTTCAATAGTATAGAGTTATGCATGGTGGTGACCGAAGGTTGTTCAGAATCCCGGATGACATCCCGGAAGTCACGAGGAGCTTCGGAATGGTACGGAGGTAAAGATTGATATATAGGAAGTCTTATTTTGGTCACCGGAAAATTTTCAGGCTCATCGGTAGTGTACCGGGAGTGCCGGTAGTGTACCGGGGGACCATTGGGAGGGGTATTTCGACCCAAGAGGCTACATGGGCTGTGGGAGAAGATTTGCCAGCCCTTAGTGGGCTGGTGGAAAGCGCACAGGAAGCCCATGCGGCTGGGAAGAAAAAGTCCAAAGAGAAAGGGTGGAAAAAGGCAAAAGTGGGAACGAGTCCTAATCCTACTAGGAGTGGAGGAGGAGGACTCCTCCCTCCCACTTCGGACGAAGCCTAGGTGCTGGCCCTTGAGGGCCAAGCCTCGTCCTCCTCTCATCCTATATATACTAGAGGTTTTAGGGTTTTTGGCACTTGATTTTCAGCCACGTGCAACCCTACCCTCTATTTCGTAGTTTCTCCTCTAGATCGGTTTTTTAGCTGTGCTTAGGCGAAGCCCTGCCGAGATTACTCCACCACCATCGCCGCATCACCGTCACGCTGCTGGAGAACTCGTCTACCTCTCCGATACCTCTTGCTGGATCAAGAAGGCGGAGATCGTCATCAAGCCGTACGTGTGCTGAACGCGGAGGTGTCGTCCATTCGGTGCTAGATCGGGATGGATCATGATTAGATCGTGGGACACTCGGCTATATGGATCGCGTAGAAGTTCGACTACAGCAACCGCGTTTCTTAACGCTTCCCGCTTAGTGATCAACAAGGGGTACGTAGATCAAATCTCCCTCTCGTAGATGCTCATCACCATGGATAGATCTTGCGTGTGCGTAGGAATTTTTTTGTTTCCCATGCAACGTTCACCAACAGTGGCATCATGAGCTAGGTCTATGTGTAGATGAGATCTCGAGTAGAACACAAAGAGTTTGTGGGTATTGATTCTTAGATTGCTTCCTCCCTTGGTTGTGTTTTGGTTCGGCAGTATTGTGGGATGAAGCGGCCCGGACCAACCTTACTCGTACGCTCACGAGAGACCGGTTCCATCGACTGACGTGTAACCTCGTTGCACAAAGATGGCTGGCGGGTGTCGGTTTCTCCTATTTTAGTTGGATCAGATTCGACAAAGGCGGTCCTTGAGAATTGTTCTTGCTAGATACCCGTAGAAGCCACGTAAAACATGCAACAACCATTAGAGGACGTCTAACTTGTTTTTGCAGGGTATGTTGTGATGTCATATGGCCAATTACATGATGTGATATATGTGATGTATGAGACAATCATGTGATGTATAGATTATCATGACTTGCATGTCGATGAGTACGGCAACCGGCAGGAGCCATAGGGTTGTCTTTAATTATTGTATGACTTGCATGTCAATCATTAAGCACTATGTAATGCTTTACTTTATCGCTAAACAGTAGCAATAGTAGTAGAAGCATGGTGGGCGCGACATCCCCGATGGAGACACGTTGATGGAGATCAAGATGATGGAGTTCATGGTTTCGTGCCGGTGACGATGGAGATCATGCCGGTGCTTTCAAGATGGAGATCAAAAGCACACGTTCATGGCCATATCATGTAACTTATGATTTGCATGTGATGTTAATCCTTTTATGCACCTTGTTTTGCTTAGGATGACGGTAGCATTATAAGGTGATCCCTCACTTAAATTTCAAGATGAATGGTGTTCTCCCCGAGTGTGCACTGTTGCGAAAGTTCGTCGTGTCAAGACACCACGTGATGGATAGACTCTACGTTCACATACAACGGGTGCAAGCCAGTATTGCACATGCAGAACACTCAGGTTAAACTTGACGAGCCTAGCATGTACAGACATGGCCTCGGAACACAAGAGACCGAAAGGTCGAACATGAGTCATATATTGGATATGATCAACATGATGATATTCACCATTGAAACCACCTCGACTCACGTGATGATCGGACTTGAATTGGTGAATTTGGATCATGTGACACTCAGATGACCCGAGGGATGTCAATTTGAGTGGGAGCTTTAGTAATTTGATTAACTAAACTCATTATCTTGAACAATAGTCTAAGTAAACTTTGCATATTTATGTTGTAGATCAATGGCTCGCGCAGTAGCAGCCCTGAATTTTAATGCGTTCCTAGAGAAAGCTAAGTTGAAAGATGATGGATGTAACTTTGTTGACTGGGCCCGTAATCTGAGGATTATCCTCACGGCTTCCCAGAAATCATATGTACTTGATGCACCTCTTGGTGACCAACCAGAAGACCTGTCATCCAAAGACGTTAAGAACGCTTGGGAGGCACGTTCTGGAGATTACTCAATAGTTCAGTGTGCAATATTGTATGGCTCAGAACCGGGACTTGAAAGACATTTTGAACATCATGGAGCACATGAGATGTTCCGGGAGTTGAAGTTTATCTTTTAGAAGAATGCCGGGATCGAGAGGTATGAGACCTCCGATAAGTTCTATGCTTGCAGAATGGAGGAGAATGGGTCTACCAGCGAACGTATACTCAGAATGTTTGGGTATTTGACTCTTTTGGCGGAGCTGGGAATTGCCCTTCCACCAGAGGCGATCACTGACAGAGGTCTTCAATCACTGCCACCTAGTTACAAGAGCTTTGTTAGGAACTATAACATGCACGGGATGAACAAGTCAGTCGCCGAGCTATTTGCGATGCTAAAAGTCGTTGAGTCTGAAATCCAGAAAGAACATCAAGTGTTGATGGTCAATAAAACCACTAGTTTCAAGAAGAATGGTAAGGGCAAGGTCAAGAAGGGAAAAAACCAAGAAGGATGGCAAGGCAGTTGCTACTCCTGTAAAGAGGCCCAAGGCTGGACCCAAGACAGAAACTGAGTGCTTTCATTGCAAGGGAACTGGTCACTGGAAGTGGAACAGCCCCAAGTACCTGGCTGACAAGAAGGCGGCGAAAAAAAAAGGTATATATGATATACATGTTATTCATGTGTACCTTACTAGTTCTCGTTGTAGTGCCTGGGTATTTGATACCGGTTCGGTTGCTCACATTTGCAACTCAAAACAGGAACTATGGAATAGACGAAGGTTAGCAAAGGACGAAGTGATGATGCGCGTGGGAAATGGTTCCAAGGTTGATGTGATCGCCGTCGGCACGCTCTCTCTTTGATTACCATTGGGATTAGTGATGAACCTTAATAATTGGTATTTAGTGCCTGCGTTAAGCGTGAACATTATATCTGGATCTTGTTTATTGCGAGACGGTTACTCATTTAAATCAAAAAATAATGGTTGTTCTATTTACATGAGTAATATCTTTTATGGTCATGCACCCAATGTGAGGGGTTTATTCATATTGAATCTTGATAGTGATGATACACATGTTCATACATTGATTGCAAAAGTTGTAGAGTTGATAATGATAGTACCACTTTCTTGTGGCACTACCATTTAGGTCATATTGGTGTAAAACGCATGAGGAAGCTCCATGCTGATGGACTTTTAGAGTCAGTTGATTTTGCATCACTTGATACATGCGAACCATACCTCATGGGCAAGATGACTAAAATGCCGTTCTTTGGAACAATGGTAAGGACAAGTGTCTTATTGGAAATCATATATACTGATGGGTGCGGTCCAATGAATGTTACAACGTGCAGTGGATATCGTTATTTTCTCACCTTCCTGATGCCTAAGTAGATATGGGTATATTTACTTAATGAAACACAAGTATGAAACGTTTGAAAAGTTCAAGCAATTTTAGAGTGAAGTTGAGAATCATCGTAATAAGAAGATTAAATTCCTGCAAGCTGATCGAGGAGGTAAATATCTGAGTTATGAGTTTGGCAGCCACTTAAGACAGTGTGGAATTGTTTCACAGTTGACACCGCCTGGAAAACCATCGCGTAATGGTGTGTTCGAAGGTCGAAATCGAACCTTATTAGATATGGTGTGTTCTATGATCTCTCTTGCTGATTTGCCACCATCGTTTTGGAGTTATGCATTAGCGATAGCTGCATTCACTTTAAATAGGGCACCATGGAAATCTGGTGAGACAACGCCATATGAACTATGGTTTGGCAAGAGGCCAAAGTTGTCGTTTCTTAAAGTTTTGGGATATGATGCTTATGTCAAAAAGCTTCAGCCTGAAAAGCTAGAACCCAAAGCAGAGAAATGTATCTTCATAGGATACCCGAAAGAGACAGTCGGGTATACCTTCTATCTCAGATCCGAAGGCAAAGTGTTTGTCGCTAAGAACGGAACATTTCTTGAGGAATATTTTCTCTCGAAAGAATTGAGTGGGAGGAAAATAGAGCTTGATGAGGTTATTGAACCGTTACTTCAACCAGAGAGTAGCACAACACAGAAAGATGTTTCTGTGGAGCCTACTAGCTATGGAGGAGCAATGAAGGGCCCGGATTCCGAGAAATAGTTAGAGGCCATGAAATCCGAGATGGGATCCATGTATGAAAACAAAGTATGGACTTTGGAAGTATTACCTGAAGGGTGAAAGGCCATTCAGAACAAATGGATCTTTAAGAAGAAGATGTGCACGGATGGTAATGTCCCCGTCTATAAAGCTCGACTTGTGGCAAAGAGTTTTTCACAAGTTCAAGGAGTTGACTACGATGAGACCTTCTCACCCGTAGCGATGGTTAAGTCCATCAGAACCTTGTTAGCAATAGCTGCATATTTCGACTATGAAATTTGGTAGATGGATGACAAAACAACATTCCTCAACGGTTTCCTTCAGGAAGAGTTGTATATGATGCAACCAGAAGGTTTTGTTGATCCAGAGAATGCTGACAAAGTTTGCAAACTCCAGCGATCCATTTATGGACTGGTGCAAGCATCTTGGAGTTGGAATAAGCGCTTTGATGAGGTGATCAAAGCGTTTGGGTTTATACAAGTTTATGGAGAATCTTGTATTTACAAGAAAGTGAGTGGGAGCTCTATAGCGTTATAATATTATATGTAGATGACATATTGCTGATCGGAAACAATATAGAAATGCTGCAAAGCGTGAAGGAATATTTGAACAAGTGTTTTTCAATGAAGGACCTAGGAGAAGCTTCTTTCATATTAGGCATTAAGATCTATAGAGATAGATCGAGGCGCTTAATAGCACTTTCACAGAACACACACCTTAATAAAGTTTTGAACAAGTTCAAAATGGATCAGTCCAAGAAGGGTTCTTGCCTGTGTTACAAGGTGTGAAGTTGAGTAAGACTCAATGCCCAGAGACTATTAATGACCCTGGTACATGACATACGACGGCATCTCTATGCACCAGCCAAACAAAACTTTAGTAGCAATTCACAGACAATTCATAAGCAATATATAAGTATGCAAAAAAAGGATTGGAAGAGAAAAGCAACACATTAATAGCATCGATTACATATAAGTTGAACGACTATCCAAACCAAAGAGACATACAAGTTCATTAAAGTTTAATATTACAACATGAGCCAATCGACATTTCAGAACTACATAGCATCACTACTTTCGACTCGACTCAGGGACCGGAGCGTGGATGAAGCCACCGTCTTTCGTGATGGTCATGAAATCGCGGGCGTTGTCAGCCTGCATTTGTAGCGTTGTTTCTATCTCACTGTTGGACGATTGATATCTGAGGTAGAACTGTCCCGAGGTACGAAGGACATCTTGATGGATGATTTCCGCAAACTCCGACTGGACGCGATAGAATTCTTGTCTGATGTCCGCATCCTGGATTGCCAGCAAGCGTGTGGCCCAATCTTTGAGATTTTTTGGTAGCAGAAGGTGATGTTGGTCCCGTACGATCGCCCGCATGTGATGGAGGGAGTAGTAGGCATCCTTCTGACTACCAGGTGGCTGCTTGACGCAGGGGAACGTCGTATTGTGGGTGAACACGTGCTTGCCGTACCTATGAATTTACCTGCTGAAGGTGCCTCGAGATCTGGCATAGCTGGGGAGAACATCATCAAGAACTTTCTTGATATTTGTGTAGTCTTTCTTCGACTGACGGTCCAAGTCGAAATACGTGGCCATGGAATATTTCGGGCATAAGAGGATGAGTGTGCAATGTGTGTCACTGCACAAAACACGGAATGTTAGAAAAAAAACAAAGATCGAAATCTAAGAAATCATATGTTACGGGGCGGTGAGGGGATGACTTACTTGGGAAAGTAAGGCACGAGGAAATTATCCTTATCTGGGTTTGCCAGAGTGACGCCTTCGAGGTGTGAACTCGCGACTTACCGGTCCCCAGTCTTGCCCAAGATCTTGGCACGCATGTAGAAGGGGTCGACTATCACGATGTCTGGAGTCTTGTCTCTAATGATCCGCATCTCCATACTCAGCGAAAATAGCCGAACGAAGGTGTAGTGCAATAGATGAAGGTTAAACATAGCGAAGATGTCATCAAATCGTAGGACGATCATACCCCGATGGTGCTATCCACAAAGCCTTACCCTCTGGCACCTTGGCCATGAAAACCGGGTATGCCACATCATTCTCGGAGAGACGCCGCTTCTCCAAAGAAAGAACACGGTCATGCAGACTCCGCATAGCACCGGTTGCAGCATTGAGCAGATTAGTCGGTAGCATCGGCTTACCCGCGACATGCACCCTCCTCGAGATATCCTTAGGTGAAGGTGGCCCGTCCTGAGCAAAGATCGTACTCGGTGCCGGCTGACTCGCACCGCCCTTGTTATTCTTTCCTTTCTGTCCCTTCTTCTTCTGCTGTAATGGAATCGAGTTCTTCTCACAGACCGCCTTCTTGAGTGTGTTGGGGATGATAATATTTTGCACCTCGGCTATCTGAGGCTCGGTGAAGGCGGTAGCTGGAGGCGTCTCCTAAGAACTGAACGCCAGACGACGCCTGTTGCAATTGGGTTTCTCCGCGGTACCAGCTAGATCACACTCGTCTTTTGCAGGGTTGGGTTCTTGAGTAGGAGGACCGAAGAATTCGTCACCGTACCCATGTTCAGCAAAGTACTTATCGACGTTGGTAAATGTACCATCGTCGTTGTCGTCGTCATCTGGATCCTGTGCCATATGCATGTCCGGATCCTGTGCCATATGTATGTCCAGCATGTCCGGTAGCGTTGCGGCGGTCTTGCCATGGCTTGGCGCCGGCACGACTGGCGTGTTGTCTTTGGGTTGGTGTCCCCCGCCCCCAAACAAATCTGGCTCTTCGGCCGAAGCAGGGGCCAGCTTATGCAGGCATTGAGGGTCATCACATCATCTTCGTCGGCCCCAGCGGGTCGAATCGGAGGTAACAAGTCGTCGCAGCCTGGCAGCACCCGAACCAGTTCAACCCTATACATGGTGGGTGGCATTGGATTACCGTGGAACACGGGGTTGCCCGGTTGAACGATTCTGCCCTTGGCGACATCGATCAACTCGCCGCCCACGAAGTGTAGGAGAGTGCATGGAACGTCGGCGGCGCCCTGCAAAAACATGTAGGGCGTCAGGGATGCCCAGTCAAAGGCAAGGAGATGAAGTCATCGGCCAAGAGGCTTAGTTACCGTGATGGCGTCGAGCTCGGCTAATGTTGAGGCACCGCCAACGGCAGGTGTGCAACTAACGGAGGGGCCGCTTGCTGCCAAGGTGCCGGCCGGCGTACACCCGGGTGCATTAAGCTCCAATGCCCATGCTGGCGCCGGAGACACCAATACCGCCTCCACCGGAGACACCAATGGCGCCGCCTACGCGTTTTGTGAGTTGCTGGCCGTGAAGCTGGGAACCGAGGGCGGCCCCTATTGGTTGCCCGCAATCCATGTCTGCAGCCCCTGAATCAAGGTAGGCACAATGGCGGTGAGCGTCGTTCCCAGTTGTTGTTGCACTTGCTCTTGGACCATCTCCGGAATCCGTGCCACTTGTGCCTTGAGTTCTTGAACCTCGCATGACTAGCTTTCCTAGCTGGGCTTTCTCTCCTTTCGCACACCAGCGATATAGTATGATGACCATTTTGTGGACAAGCCTTGGCCAGCCACATGACCAACTGACGATGGCTTACTGAACTTATCCTTGTTTTTCATTACGTTCAACGCCCTATTTAAAGTGTTGTCCCAAGGGGAGCTCTGAGATGACCCGCGCTACTGCTTTCAGTCTCCTGCGGAAGGAATGTGAACCATTTAGAAATTTGGCTTCATTAATTAGAATGCAACCATATGGAGCTAATTACGCGGGGGTGTATCCCTTACGAGAACATGCTCAAGCGCCTTGGTCTTCGCATCCGTGGTAAGCTCCTTTGTTACCGGGTCCACCTTGTACTGGGCCCTGACATAGTTCTTGGTCTGCTTGTCACGGTATTTCTCGAAGCGGGGCGGTAGGCCTTGCTCGGCACACTCTACGTCCTCCTTGTCCCATATAGGTTCCGCCACTCTGTAACCGCCGGGACCGAGTTGGTGGACCCCTAAGTTCAAGTCCCACATATCTTTCCCCCACTGACTTGATTCCACGGTTGCGCTGCTCTCGCACTTGATCTTGAACTCCTTGTAGTCATCTTCGCTGATCGAAGGATTTTTCGCCTTGATCTTCTCATAACTATTACCTTTGTCAATCATTTTCTTCACTGCGCTTCTGCAAGTAGACAGGGCCGTGCTCATCTCCGTGAGGGCGGCACTGTTCACTTTATTCCCTGAGAGGCGTGTGTTTGCGACGTCACCAGGGAACTTGTATCATTCGTGCAGCTTCGTGAAGAGGAGGCTGAGCAAATTCCCTCGGTCAGGATGCCTTAGGTTCTCGGTGTTGATCGAGACGGTGCTCCGGAGAATGCACCCGAGCTGAACCGAGTACCCCTTGACTAATTCTTTGGGCGCCGTTGGATGCCCCTCGGAGGACACTTCAGTAAATTCCTCCTTGATGGTGCCGAGCACGTTCGGGCGCCGGTCCTTCCGTTGCCTCTTCGGTTGGCTGCCATCTATGCGTGCACTGCCATCATCAGTGGTGGCATCCTCGGCAGCACCATCAGTGGTGTCATCCCCGACGACACTAGGGGTTGTGTAGTCGGGATCGGTGTCTTCTGCGGCTTCCTCATAGTGGTGAGGTTCTTCCTCCATCAATTTAAATACAATCGATCTTAGCTAGCTATCTATTCACAATCTTCTTGCCCTTATTTTTCGCAAATGGAGTTCTTCTTTTGAACGGACGTCCTTTAGGTAGGGTGGTCCTGCTTCTTCTTGTGGTGTATGCTGGTACTTCATCGTCGTCGTCATGTTCCATCTTCGGGTCGCTGTACTTGTCGAATTCTTGCTCATTGGCAACTCCATCCATTCCGATGATCTTCCTTTTGACTCTCCTCACGACAACACGACTGGGCTTTGACGGGTCGGTAATGAAGAAGCATTGGTCCACTTGGGAAGCAAGTACCCATGGCTCATTTTTCGCGGTCGCGTTTGCGCCCGCGGTCTTGTATTTGGCTTCGGGTATAACCATGGTGGTGAAATACCGATCTTCTTTTAGGACGCTCTTGGCCCATCTGACATGGAGCATCGGGACCTTCTCTCCAGTGTAGCTCAGCTCCCAGATCTCCTCGATCCTTCCATAGTATCTGTCCTTGTCGTTACCAGTGTGGGATTCCATCGTTACCCTGGAGTTCTGATAACCATCACTCTTCATGTCCTTTCCCTCGGTGTAGAATGTGTAGCCATTGATATCGTATGCCTCATACGTCATCAGGTTGTGCTCGGTGCCCTACAACAAGGCGAATATGAGTTGTTCTTCCGCGGAATAATCCTCATGTAAAGGGTACGACAAAAGCTTCTTCTTGAACCAAAACGTGAAACATGAGTTGTGCTCTTTGATTATATCTCCGTCCATCCTCTGTTGGCCTCGGTCATTGTATGTCTTCCAAATAAAGGTTTTGTGCTCTACCACCCAAGGATCGACCACGTCTATGTGTTGTAGCGCGACTAGGTTTGCTCTTTCAAAGTCGGCGAGTCGACCCTCAAAGTCGACATGCATTTCGCGGCAACCCTCACGGTGACCCCATCCAGCGAGCCTGCCGAGGTGCCTATTGACGGGCAGACCAACGGGTTCTCGATGCCTAGATAATTCGTGCAGTAGGAGATGCACACCTCGATCAGAAAGCCCCAGGCTATGCTTCCCTTTGGACGTGACATGTTGCGAACGTATTCTTTGATGACAGCATTCATCCTTTCGAACGGCATCATGCTGTGCAGGAGCATCGGCCCGAGTTGGATGATATCCTCCATGATATGGACCAACAGATGCACCATAACGTTGAAGAATGCGGGCGGGATGTACATCTCAAGCTCGCATAGTATCACGATGATCTCTTCCTGTAGCCTTCTGAGTTGCCTCACACCAACCGACTTCCGAGAGATGACGTTGAAAAAGTTGCATAGGCCAAACAGCATTTCACGGATGTGCGTGTCCATGATCCCACGGATTGCAACTGGAAGTATCTGCGTCATCAGCACGTGACAGTCGTGAGACTTCATCCCGCTGAACTGCTGCTTCGCTGAGTCTAGGTGTCTGCTTATCTTCCCCACGTAACCGTAAGGAAGTCTTACTCCTACGAGGCAGGTGAAAAACCGATCGATCTCCTCCTGACTTGGATTGAAGCACGCGGGAGGGAAGTCATTGCCGGTCTTCTTGGCCTTTTTGCCTTTGCGATGACTTTCCGTGTCCTGCTTCGCCTCATCATCATCATCATCATTATTAGCATGAAGCTCCTCCCTGATGCCCATTGATTTCAAGTTTGCCCTTGCTTTCGGCCCATCTTTGGTCCTCTCTGGGATGTTGAGTAGGGTACCAAGCAGACTCTCGCACAGGTTCTTAATGATATGCATGACATCAAGGCTGTGAGGCACACGGAGGATCTTCCAATACGGCAAGTCCCAGAAAACAGACCTCGTTTTCCATACCTTCAGCAGCGGCTCTGGTGCCTTTCGCTTCTTTCCCGGCTCTGGTACCTTTCCCGGCGGTGGGCAGTCTTTCCAATTTTTCAACAGCTTGTCTATTTCCTCGCCGCTCCTCGTACGCGGGCGTCTTCGGGGTTCGGTTTCACCATTGAACAGATCCTTGCGTCTTCTCCATGAATCATCGTTGCGAAGCCACCTTTGATTCCAATGAACACGGTTGTCGAAGACCCGGGATCTCTATCTAGCTGGCGATACGTTGTGACATCCAAGCACCTGACGCATCCAGAAAATCCGTGGACCACCTGTCCCGCGACATATACATAACCGAGATAGTCGTGCACTGTCATGAGTAGTGCGACTCTCATAGGGAAATATTCTTTCTTTGCAGCGTCCCACGTATTGGCTGGCGTTTTCCACAGCATGTCTAGCTCCTCTTTCAGCAGCCCCAGATATAGATTGATGTCGTTCCCTGGTTGTTTCGGCCATTCAATTAGCATACTCATGTGAATGTACTTCCTCTTCATGCACAACCAGGGGGGAAGGTTGTACATCCACACAAACACAGGCCAGGTGCTATGTGTGCTTCTCTGGCTGCCAAACGGATTGACTCCATCGGTGCTCGCGCCCAACACGATGTTCCTTGGATCGTTCCCAAATTCTGGGTGTTCGAAGTTCAATGCTTGCCACTGTCTCGCATCCTTAGGGTGACTCAGCATCTTGTCTTTTTTATTTATCTCCGGATCATTTGCGTCATCTTCTTGCTTATTCTCCTCCCTATCCGCATGCCAACGCAGGAGCTTTGCTACCTTAGGGTCCGTGAAATACCGCTGCAGACGAGGAGTGATAGGAAAGTAACACACCACTTTTCGAGGAGCTTTCTTCCTCTTCTTGTATCGTGTGACGCCGCACACCGGACATATGGTAGACTCCGCGTGCTCGTCCCGAAAAATGATGCAATTGTTCATGCACACATGGTATTTCACGTGTGGTAAATCCAGAGGACACACGATTTTCTTCGCCTCCTCGAAACTGGTCCAGCACTTGTTCCCCTTGGGAAGACGTTTGTGCCAGAATGACATGTTCTCATCGAAGCATGCGTCGATCATTTTGTGTTTTACCTTCATCTCCAGAGCCATGAGCGTTACTTTCAGGCGGGTATCCTTGGGCCTGCATCCTTCATACAATGGAGTAACCGCGTCTATCTCCAGTTGATCCAACTTGGCTTTCTCTCGAGCGGCAGCTCTGGCGTTATCCATCTGCTTGAGAAGCAGCTCTTGAATATGAGGGTCCTGCACCCAGCCCATTGATGGTCCATTGTCGTCAGCTCCGACATCTTCATCTTCATGATCATGCCCTTCGTCTGCTCTGGCATCTTCCTCATCACCATGTCCGGCATCTTCTACATGATGACTGTGTATTGCATCTACTTCGTGATCATGTCCTGGAGATTCTTCGTCTTCTCGCCCGCCCTCGCTGCGGTTGTCTTGCTCATGCCCTTCCTCATTTCTTGCCCGGCCCCCATGGACGACATCGTAATAATCTTCATCACCTTGCCACCGATAGCCATCCATGAAACCACGCAAGAGCAGGTGGTCCCGCACCTGTACGGAATACAGGTCCATATGGCTCCTCAGCTTGCATCTTCAACACGGACATCTTATCTCCGTCTTGTTCTTTTGAAGCATCGTGGCCTTCGCGGAGCTCAAAAACCTATTCACGCTGCCTTCGGTCATCGTGCGGACCATGGTCGCTTGCAGGGTAGAGCAAAATGATATTTTAGAACCAAGAAAAAATTTGGCATGACTTTGCCTAAAAATAGGACCAAAAAGAATGCATAGTGCCAAATTCTTGCCGAAACGGAAATGAATCAACATTCCGGCAAAATATAGGCAACTATCGCATTTCAAATACTGGTACCTGCAAACACAAACATATATGCAACACCACAAACATATGCAACACCACAAACATACATAGATCTAGCTAGGCCATAAAAAGTGCATGTGCACGTTGTTGGAGGGAGAAAAAAGTAGATCTACAACATAAAGAAAGCTTTCCCCTTACTTACCTATCAAAAAAAGGTAATTTAACCACTTAATTTGGATGAATCTATGGTGTAAATGAGGTGAGGAGGAGGAGGCAGCCGAGGCAAGCTTGGAGGAGGAGGTGGAGAGAATGAAGTGGGAAAAATGAGTGTGGTAGGTGTCTGTCCAAAATATCTAGCTGGTCCCAGGTTACTAATGGCGCACCACCTACAAATGCGCCATTAGTAACCCTGGTTATTAATGGCGCACAAGTTAGGTGGTGCGCCATTACTAGTTTTGCAAAAATAAAAATAAAAAAATGTTACTAGTGGCGCACCGTGTGTGTGGTGTGCCATTACTAGTTTGAACTACTAATGGCGCACTATACACTGGTGCACCATTACTAGTTATGAAAAAAGTAAAAAAAAATTGTTAGTAGTCGCGCATCGGATGAGTGGTGCGCCATTAATAGTTATAACTAGTAATGGCGCACTATGCCCTGGTGCGCCATTACTAGTTTTGGGAAAATAATAAAAAAAAGTTTGTTAGTAGTGGCGCACCGTGGGTGTGGTGCTCCATTAGTGTCCATCACACTAATGGCGCACCAAGACATGGTGCGCCACTGCTATATAGTAGTGGCGCACCACATGTGTGGCGCGCCATTAATGTCCATATTATCTATAGCCCTTTTCCTAGTAGTGGTCTCTATAGGTATCTTCGAGGGTGTCTATTAAGTTGGCATGGATCAAGGCTGGGATTTGTTACTCCGTGTGACGGAGAGGTATCTCAGGACCCACTCGGTAATACAACATCACAACAAGCCTTGCAAGCAATGTGACTAAGTGTTAGTCATGGGATCTTGTATTACTGAACGAGTAAAGAGACTTGCGGGTAACGAGCTTGAAATAGGTATGGAGATGCCAACGATCGAATCTCGGGCAAGTAACATACCGAAGAACAAAGGTTACATCATATGGGATTAACTGAATCCTTGACATAGAGGTTCAACCAATAAAGATCTTCATAGAATATGTAGGAACCAATATGGGCATCCGGGTCCTGCTATTGGTTATTGACCATAGAGGTGTCTCGGTCATGTCTACATAGTTCTTGAACCCGTAGGGTCTGCACACTTCAGGTTTGGTGATGTTTCGGTAGTATAGACTTATGCATGGTGGTGACCGAAGGTTTTTTGGAGTCCCGGATTTCACGAGGCGCATCGGAATGGTTCGGAGGTAATGATTGATATATAGGAAGTCCTATTTTGGTCGTCGGAAAAGTTTCGGGCTCATCGTTAGTGTACCGGGAGTGCCGGTAGTGTACTGGGGGACCATCGGAAGGGGTATTTCGACCCAAGAGGCTACATGGGCTGTGGGAGAAGTTTTACCAGCCCTTAGTGGGATGGTGGAAAGCCCACAGGAAGCCCATGTGGCTGGGAAGAAAAAGCCCAAAGAGAAAAGGTGGAAAAGGCAAAAGTGGGAAGGAGTCCTAATCCTACTAGGAGTGGAGGAGGAGGACTAATCCCTCCCACTTCGGCCAAATCCTAGGGGCTGGCCCTTGAGGACCAAGCCTCCTCCTCCTCTCCTCCTATATATACTAGAGGTTTTAGTGTTTTTGGCACTTGATTTTCAGCCATGTGTAACCCTACCCTCTAGTTCGTAGTTTCTCCTCTATATCGGTTTTTCAGCTGTGCTTAGGCAAAGCCCTAATAAGATTACTCAACCACCATCGCCGCAGCGCCGTCATGCTGCCGGAGAACTCGTCTACCTCTCTGCTCCCTCTTGCTAGATCAAGAAGGCGGAGATCGTCATCAAGCCATACGTGTGCTGAACGCGGAGGTGTCGTCCGTTCGGTGCTAGATCGGGACAAATCATGATTAGATCGCGGGACGCTCGACGATTTGGATGGCAAAGACGTTCGACTACATCAACTGCGTTTATTAATGCTTCCCGCTTAGCGATCTACAAGGGTACGTAGTGTTGGAAATATGCCCTAGAGGCAATAATAAATTAGTTATTATCATATTTCCTTGTTCATGATAATCGTCCATGCTATAATTGTATTGATCGGAGACTTAAATGCATATGTGGATACATAGACAAAACCATGTGCCCAGTATGCCTCTAATGGACTAGCTCGTTGATCAAAGGATGGTTAAGGTTTCCTAGCCATGGACATGAGATGTCATTTGATAACGGGATCAAATCATTAGGGGAATGATGTGATGGACAAGACCCAAACTACAAACGTAGCATATGATAGTGTCAGTTCATTGCTACCGTTTTCTGCATGTCAAGTATATGATCCTATGACCATGAGATCATGCAACTCATGGATATCGGAGGAGTGCCTTGTGTGTATCAAACGTTGCAACATAACTGGGTGACTATAAAGATACTCTACAGGTATCTCCGATGGTGTCTGTTGAGTTGGCATGGATCGAGACTGGGATTTGTTACTCCGTGTGACGGAGAGGTATCTCAGGGCCCACTCGGTAATACAACATCACAATGAGCCTTCCAAGCAATGTGACAAATTGTTAGTTGCGGGATCTTGTATTACGGAACGAGTAAAGAGACTTGCCGGTAACGAGGTTGAACTAGGTATGGAGATACAGACGATCGAATCTCGCGGAAGTAACATACCGAAGAACAAAGGGAACGTTATACGGGATTAATTGAATCCTTGACATAGAGGTTCGACCGATAAAGATCTTCGTAGAATATGTAGGAACCAATATGGACGTCCAGGTCCCGCCATTGGTTATTGACCGTAGAGGTGTCTCGGTCATGTCTACATAGTTCTCGAACCCGCAGGGTCTGCACACTTAAGGTTCGGTGACGTTTCGGTAGTGTAGAGTTCTGTATGGTGGTGACCTAAGGTTGTTTGGAGTCCCGGATGAGATCCTGGACATCACGAGGAGCTCCGGAATGGTCCGGAGGTAAAGATTCATATATAGGAAGTCCCAGTTTGGTCGCCAGAAAAGTTTCGGGCTCATCGGTAGTGTACCGGGAGTGCCGGTAGTGTACCGGGAGGCCTTCGGGAGGGGTATTTCAACCCCAAGAGTTCCATGGGCTGTGGAGAATAATAACCAGCCCTTAGTGGTCTGGGAAAAAAGCCACAAAGGCCCATGGCGCAGGGAGAGAAAGTCCTAAAGGAAAAAGTGAAAAATCAGCCAATAGGAGGCAATCCTACTCCAACTAGGATTGGAGGTGAAGTAGGATTGCACCCCACCTCCTATTTCGGCTGAACCAAAGGCCTTGGATGCCTCTCCTCTCCTCTCCTCCTATATTTACTGGTGTAATAGCTAGGGTTTGGCTAACAATTACGGCCACGTGCTACCCGTTCCACCGGTGCTCCTCTAGATTGGTTTTCCGCAGTGCTTAGGCGAAGCCCTGCCGGAATTGCTCCACTACCACCATCACCGGAGCGCCGTCACGCTGCCGGTGAACTCTCTCCTCTCCACCTCCTCTTGCTGGATCAAGACGGCGGATATCATCATCAAGCTGCACGTGTGCTGAACGCGGAGGTTTCGTCCGTTCGGCGCTAGATCGGAAGGACCGTGATCGAGATCGCCAGACAGTTCGTGATGAGATCGTGGAACAGATCGCGATGAGTTCGCAGGACAGATCGTGATCAAGATCATGAGATGGATCGTTGTGAGACCGCAGAATGGATCGCGATGAGTTCGCGGGACGGATCGTGATTGGATCGCGGGATGGATCGTGATGAGATCACGGGACGCTCGGTGATTTGGATCGCGAAGAAGTTTGACTACACCAACCGCGTTTCTTAATGCTTCCCGCTTAGCGATCTACAAGGGTACGTAGATCCACTCTCCCTCTCGTAGATACTCATCACCATGGATAGGTTTCCATGTGCGTAGGAAAATTTTTGTTTCCCATGCGACGTTCCCCAACACGTAGATCCACTCTCCCTCTCGTAGGTGCTCATCACCATGGATAGATCTTGCGTGTGCGTAGAATTTTTTTTGTTTCCCATGCAATGTTCCCCAACAATACCTTGGTTTCTTAACTGAGGCAAATAGTAACCGTCAATGTGCCGCACCATCCCTTCCTCTTTGGGGAAATACCTAGGCAATCTCAAGCCACGTCAAAGGAATTTCTAGCATCGTTGCGGGGAGGAAACGATCTCTTTAGCATGCCAATCTTTGGCGCTGGGGAGGCATCATGAACGTGTATTAGGTTCCTAATCACCAATCTCATCTTCTTTAAATTTACATTATTTGCCATTTGCCTCTCATTATCCTCTACCCCACTTCACAAGTTTGCCGTTTTATTCGCCTTCTTTTTCGTTTGCCTTTTTCTCGTCAGATCTCTTGTTTGATTACAATCTTGTTTGCGTAGTCACGATGACTCAAGAAAATACCAAATTGTGTGATTTTTCCAATACCAACAATAATGAATTTATTAGCACTCCGATTGATCCTCCCTCCACTAGTGCCGAGTCTTGTGATATTAATGTCGCTTTGTTAAATCTTTCATTAAAGCTAGATTTTTCAATACTCCTAATGAAGATGTCGCGTCCCATCTGAACACATTCATATAATTAGGTGATATGCAAAAGAAAAAAGATTTGGACAATGATATTGTGAAGTTGAAATTATTTCCTTTCTCCTTGCGGGATCATGCAAAAATTTGGTTTTCTTCTTTGCCTAGCAATAGTATCTATTCTTGGAATAGGTGCAAGGACGCTTTTATTACTAAGTATTTTCCGCCCCCGTAAATTATTTCCCTTGGCACTCAAATCGTGAATTTTAAGCAATTTGAGCATGAGCATGTTCACAACATTGGGAAAGAATGAAATATATGCTAGGAAATTGCGCTACTCATGGTCTAAATCTTCGGATAATCATACAATTTTTTTATGCGGGATTGAATTTTGTCTCTAGAAATCTTTTAGATTCCGCTGTGGGTGGTACTTTTATGGAAATTACTTTGGGTGACGCTACTATATTGCTAGATAATATTATGGCAAATTATTCACAATGGCATACTGAAAGAGAACCTACTAGTAAAAAGGTTAATTTGGTTGAAGAAATTAGTACTTTGAGTGAAAACGTTGATGCTCTTATGAAGTTGGTTGCTAGTAAAAATGCTCCTTTTGATCTTAATTATGTGCCTTTGTTTACTTGGGTTGAGCAAAACAATGATTCCATAGATGTGAATTTCATCTCGCGAAACAATTTCAATAACAATGCTTATAGAGGTAATTTTAATCCTAGGCCTTTCCCTGGAAATTCCTCTAATAATTATTCTAATTCTTCTTACAATAATAATGGGAACATCTCTGATTTTGAGTGTAATTTGAAAGAATTTATCACTGCTCAAAAGTCTTTCAATACTACGATAGAAGAAAAGTTGAGTAGGATTGATGATATGACTAGAAGCGTGGATAGAATTTCTCACAATGTAGAAAATCTCAAGTTGAATGCTTTTCCACCTAAGCTTAATGAATAATTTAAGCATAATTTGTTTCTACAGATTAAATTTAGAAAAGAACCACTATGTTTCGAGTTGAAAGAGAATTTTTAGAAAAACGCGTTTTCTAGCGATTACTTTCATAAAAATTATGAAGATCTTAAAATGATTGGTGTTTGCTATATTGATTCCTTGTTTAGTAATGTTAAAATTGATTATAAAGGGACTAAATAAGACTCACCTTTAACTAGAGGGCATCCCAATAATTCGGAGGGTGAAAATCTTGATGAAATAATTGATGTAAGTGTGTTTGGAGAGGTCAAAACTATAACTAGTGATGTGCCCACTATTTAGGATTACAAAGACTTTAATTATGATAGTTTCTCCTTGCTTGAATGTATTTCTTTGCTGCAATCCATGATAAATTCACCCCGGGCTTATGAACAAAATAAAGCTTTTACTAAACATATTGTTGATGCCATGATGAAATCCTTAGAAGAAAAGTTGGATTTAGAGATTTCAATTCCTATAAAATTGCATGATGAGTGGGAACCTACCATTAAAGTCAAGATTAAAAATTATGAATATTTTGCTTTATGTGATCTGGCTGCTAGTGTTTCCTCAATTCCTAAATCTCTATGTGATGTGCTTGCTCTTTCCAATATTGACGAATATTCTCTTAATTTGCACTTGGCGGATTGTACTATTAAAAAGCCTTTGGGAAGAATTAACGATGTTCTTATTATTGCAAATAGGAACTATTTTCCCATTGATTTTATTATTCTTGATATTGATTGCAATCCGTCTTGTCCCATCATGCTTGGTAGACCGTCTTTACGCACTATAGGGCATCGTGATTGATATGAAAGAAGGCAATATTATTTTTCAATTTCCACTAAGACTGGGTATGGAACACTTCCCTAGAACAAGAATTAAACCAACATATGACTCAATCATGACGGCCTTCTATGTGGTAAAAACTAAACATGACAATACTTGAATCTTTACGTTATGCCTAGCTAGGGGCCTACAACGATAGCGCTTGTTGGGAGGCAACGCAATGAATAAAATTTATATTATCTTTTACTTTAAGTTTTTTATAGTGTTTACACAATTATTCCTCTGTTATTATTGTGTTTTAATGTTTTATTTAGTGTTTGTGCCAACTAGAATTTTTAGGATGATTCATAAGATGAGTAGAAACAATGTTGAATCTGAAACAAAAACTTTGTATCAAGTGCAGGAATTTTAATTATTTACTGGAGGGTGATAATGATATTATATTTTAACACAGTATTTTTATACAAATTAATTACGTTTTCCAAATTTTCCAGAAGTTTTAAGAGTTACATAAGTATGGGTAGAGTACAGATAACTATAGACTATTCTGTTTGAGACAAATTTTGTTTTCGTTGCATTGTGTGCTTGTTTTCATGAATCTATGGCTTGTACTGAAAGGAATAAGTCATGGTAAGGTTAAAATACTGTATATATAATTCAATAATAAAATATGTGTGCATTCGAAATAGTACTCAGAGTGATTATTTGCTTTGCTATACTAGCAGATATAAGAAAGATTTTGTTATGTTTTGTGTGATTGAAGTTTTAAAATTTTGGGAGAGACCACGATGGATGAAGGAATAAGGAGTAAGAAGAGCCTAAACTTGGAATGCCCATGTCACCCCAAGATAATATCAAAAGAGTAACAAGCAACTAAGCTTGGGGATGCCCCGAGTGGCATCCCCTCTTTCATCTAACAACCATCGGTATTTTACTTGGAGCTATATTTTTATTCGTCACATATCATGAGTTTTGCTTGGAGCGTCTTTCATTAGTTGAGTATTTTCTTGATTTTATTTTTATCCTTGGTGCACACACCTATTTCAGAGAGCCAAAATTATGTTATGATTTTTTACAATTGCTCTATATGCTTCACTTAAACTTTTTGAGCTATGGAATTTCTATAGTGCTTCACTTATATTTTTTTGAGCATGACGTGCTTTTACATGTTTGAATAAATAGTCTCTTCCTTCACTTAGATTAATTTGAGAGTTAGTAAATTTTGAAGAAATCCTCTCATGCTTCACTTATATTATTTTCAGATGAAACTTTTATGCTTATGATCTTCACTTAAATCTGTGTGAGCTTGTCAAAATCAATGGCAATATATGAAACTAGTCCCAAAGTGATAGATATTTAAGAGGGATATAATAAAACCTTTGATGAAGATCATTGGACAAATCGAACTTGATTCTTTGTAATAGTTTTGAGACATGATGATAGTAATATGTGACTTATGTTGGTGAGTAATTATGCAACACAGAACATAGAGAGTTATAGCCATCTAGGTACTAACTACAGACCCGTAGATCTATGGTGAAATACTCACACATCACTATGGCAGTAGCAAGGTTCATGTAGAGGCCCTCCGCGATCGATCCTCCCTTCGACAGGGCACTGGAACAGGGCTCCAGATGGGCACATGACGGAACAGAGACTTAAGGCAAGTAAATAAGTGTTTCGGAGGCTCTCTAAGGTTTTTGTAATATATGTGATTCTATAGCACTAGTAGAAAACAAACCTTTTGTCCACATCATTAGTCCCGGTCCGGTTTTGAACCGGCACTAATGTGCCCATTAGTCCCGGTTCATGACGGGCATCATTAGTGCCGATTCGTTCTGGACCTTTAGTCCCGGTTTGTGCCACGAAACGGCACTAAAGGTGTGGTAGCAGGCTGGCGTTAGCTTGGGGCCCCATGGAAACCTTTAGTCCCGGTTCGTGGATCCAATCATGACTATAGCCTAACCTTTAGTCGCGGTTCGAGCCACCAACCGGGACTAAAGGTCCCCTATATGAAACCCTTCGGCCATCCTGAGCCCTGTGTTCTTCCCCCTTTCCTCTCATGTCTATTCTTCCTCTCTTCCCAGAGCTCATCCTCCATTTGTGCCAAAATTTGTCAAGATTTGGAGGCACCCCATCCATCAATAATCACAAAGGTTAGAAACTTTGTCCTTTCATCTCTCATTGCTAGATTAGCTCTTGCAATGCTCTGTAAGTATAATGATTTGTGGGTTTTAGTTTGTATGTGGTAGTTTGTTTGATTTATGAAATTTGAGCTCAAATTATCATCTGAACCACCGTTGATCGCCCGCACCGTCCCGTCGCTGGCACCACCTTGGTGAGCCTCTTGTTTTCATCCTTTTTATAAAAAGAAATCATGTTTGTAAGATTGAGTTAGTTACTTGTATAGTTTTCTCACCTATATGGCTGTTTGTTATACATAGTGGCATGGTTTTGATATCCGTCCTTGTCGGCCCTCATCCGATTTATGATTGGGATGTGGTATATAGTCTCTTTTATAACTCTTTGTTGCATTTCATGTTTATGACAATTATGCCCATCAAGTTGACATAGATATTTTTATCTAGTAGGTATGTGAACCAGAAATTCCAATCGACATAGATATTCTTGTCAAGAAGTTCAATTTAGTTGAAAAAGAAAATGAGTATATGAAAGAAAAATTGAAAAGAGTTGAAGAAGAGAAGATGAACCTGGAACTGTATGTTGCCAGTGTCATCGATGATCACAAGATCTAGATGGGTGCAATGCGCTTGAAGATTAGAAAATTTAAAAGATATGTCATTGATAGTGAGGCTTGGTATGACTATGTTGTTGGATCAATTGTTACCTTAGTTGCGATGTTGATCGCATTTGTTATTGTGTTTAAATGCTTTAGCTAGAGAGTTTGTATGTTGTTTTATGAGAACAAGTGTGTATGAACTTGTATTAATTTGGTCTTTTCGGTGTTGTGTAATGAAGATGAGACGGCAATGGATGTACGACGACCAATGCTCTCCCCAGTTCATTAATGGCACGCATACTTTTCTAGTTGCAGCTGAGGAAAACAAGTGGGCGGATGGTTTTATGTATTTCCATGTGCTGGCTGTAAGAATGATCGAAATTACTCTAACTCAAGAACCATTCACGTCCACCTGTTTCAGTCCGGTTTCATGTCCGGCTATAACTGTTGGACCAAGCACGGAGAAAGAGGGGTCCTAATGGAAGAGAATGAAGAATAGGATGACGACAGCTATCCTGGCCATGGGTTCCATGAATACGATGGTACAACAATGGGGAAAGAAGATGAGCCGGCAATGCATGAAGGAGCTGAAAAAGAGTCATCAGATGAGCCCGCTGATGATCTTGGTCGAGCCATTGCTGATGCAAAGAGAAACTGCCCAAGTGAAAAGGAGAAGCTGAAGTTTTAGCGCATGTTAGAGGATCACAAAAAAGGGTTGTACCCAAATTGCCAAGATGACAAGAAAAATTTGGGTACCACACTGGAATTGCTCCAATGGAAGGCAGAGAATGGTGAATCCGGCAAGGCATTTGGAAAGTTGCTGATAATGTCAAAGAAGAAGCTACCAAAGGACAACGAATTGCCCGAGAGTACATACGAAGCAAAGAAGGTTGTTTGCCCTCTAGGACTAGAGGTGGAGAATTTACATGCATGCCCTAATGACTGCATCCTCTACCGCTGTGAGTACGAGTGTTTGAATGCATACCTGGTATGTTGTGCATTGCGCTATAAGATCAGCGACGATGACCCTGGTGATGTTGAGGGCGAGCGCCCAAGGAAGAAGATTCCTACCAAAGTGATGTGGTATGCTCCTATAATACCACATTTGGAACGTTTGTTCCAAAACAAAGAGCATGGCAAGTTGACACGATGTCACAACGAATACCGTAAGAAAGACGGGTAGTTGAGAGTACCCGCTGACGGATCACAGTGGAGAAAAAATCGAGAGAAAGTGGAAGGGCTTTGCAAAGGACGCAAGGAACGTATGGTTTGATTTAAGTGCAAATGGCATTAATCCTTTTGGGGAGCAGAACAGCAATCATAGCACATGTCATGTGACTCTATTTATATATAAGCTTGCTCCTTCGTTGTGGATGAAGCGGAATTTCATTATGATGCCAATGCTCATCCAAGGCCCCAAGCAACCTGGCAACGACATTGATGTACCTAATGCTATTAGTTGAAGAACTATTACAGTTGTGGAATGGAAAAGGTGTACATGCGTGGGATGCGAAAGAACTGGAGGAATTTGACCTACATGCTTTGCTATTTGTAACCATCAGTGATTGGCCTGCTCTTAGTAACCTTTCAGGATAGACAAACAAGGGATGCCACGCATGCAGGCACTGCTTAGATGAGGCAGATCATCGGAAGAAGCCTCGCCACCGTATGGGTTATGATATACTTGATATGGTCAAGGATTTAAAAGTAATCTTTGGAAAGGGTCCTCTTGCACAATTTGTTCTGAATGACGCTGACAAATGCGCAACCATGTGGAAGAAGAAATCTATATTTTGGGACCTACCCTATTGGAAAGACCTCGACGTCCACTCTGCAATCGATGTCATGCACGTGACAAAGGATCTTTGCATGAACCTGCTAGGCTTCTTGGGCATGTATGGGAAGACAAAAGATACGCCGAAGGCACGGGAGGACAAGGAATGTATGCACGGAGAAGACGAAAGGATCCAAAGCAGTTTCAGGGTCATGCCTGCTACGCTCTTACCAAAGAAGAGAAGGAAATCGTCTTGGAATGCCTGCTCAGTATGAAGGTTCCGTATGGCTTCTCGTCGAATATAAAGGGAATAATAAATATGGCACAAAAAAAGTTCTAGAACCTAAAATCTCATGACGGCCACGTGATTATGACGCAACTGTTTCTAGTTGCATTGAGGGGGCTTCTACCGAAAAACGTTCGATTAGCCCTTGTGAAGCTATGTGCATTCCTGAATGTAATCTCTTAGAAGGTAATCGATGTAGAAATCCTGCCAAGGTTAGAGAATGATTTGGTGCAATGTCTTGTCAGTTTCGAGTTGGTGTTCCCACCATCCTTCTTCAATATCATGACGCACGTCCTAGTTCACCTAGTCAAGGAGATTGCCATTCTGTGTCCTGTATTTCTACACAATATGTTCCCCTTTGAGAGGTTCATGGGAGTTTTAAATAAATATGTTCATAGCCAGGCTAGGCCAGAAGGAAGCATCTCCAAGGGCCATGAAATAGAAGAGGTCATTGAGTTTTGTGTTTACTTTATTTCTGACATTAAGCCGATTGGTGTTCCTGAATCGCGGTATGAGGGCAGACTGGGTGGAAAAGGCACGCTAGGAAAGAATTCACTAATATGCCGAGACAGGCATTCTTGGGCGCAAGCGCACTACACAGTTCTACAAAGTTCCGCCTTGGTGGCTCCGTATATCGAGCAACACTAGAATATTCTACGCTCCAAACACCCACAGCAGTCTAACGACTGGATTACACATGAGAAAACGGTGACTTTCACCGGTTGGTTGCATACACGTCTCATGCATGACGACACTGTTGAAGATGACCTGTACTTGCTGTCCAAGTTACCATCTTCGACTATATTGACTTTCAAAGGGTATGAGATAAGTGAGAATATATCTTACACAATCGCCCAAGATAAAAAGAACACCAACCAAAACAGTAGTGTCCGCTTTGATGCAGCAAACAACAATGGGCCAAAGGAAACATATTATGGTTAAATAGAGGAGATATGGGAACTTGACTATGGACTCAGTTTGAAGGTACCTTTGTTTAGGTGCAAATGGATCAATCTGACAGGAGACGGGGTAAAGGAAGACCCATAGTACGGAATGACAACAGTGGATCTCAATAACCTTGGGTACACAGACAAACCATTCGTCCTAGACAATGATGTGGCGTAGGTTTTTTATATGAAGTACATGTCTACCAAACCGAGAAAAAGAAAATATAAGGAAGAGAATACATCATACAACGAGCCAAAACGCCACATAGTTCTTGCAGGGAAAAGAAACATCATGGCAGGCGTGGACAAGATAGACATGTCAGAAGATTATGAAAATTTTCATGAAATTGCTCCCTTCATAGTGAATGTTGAACCGAGCAACAAGTGAAATGATGAAGATTGTCCATGGTTAAGACGCAAAGGGACACACGCGAAGAAAAAGTTTTATACCCAAAGATCCCACTCCGGGATGTGACCGGCTTCTATAGATAGTTTCCGGACTTATATATCTAAAAAGTCCCACTTCGGACAAACCGGAGGGAATCTTTGCAATAGTAGTGTGCTTATGTTTTTTGTGCGTTCAGTATGCGCCATTCGAAGGCATGCCATCAATTTTCAACCCTTTCTGACTTCATTTGCTATTTTTCATGCATTTACTGATTTTTTGAGCTAAATGACCCTGAAATTGATAAGCACTACAAATGAACTCTAACAAGGTTGAAAGTTGGAATTGTATCATCATTTCATCCACATAGCATGTGCCAAAAAGTGGAGAGGGTTACTGCAAAAACTGGACGCACTTCGTGTACAAAATGGGCAATCTATTTTGAAGTATCAGGGTTTCAAACGAAAACTCATGTGTTACAAAGGAATTTCATTTCCTTAAACTTATTTCAACTCCAGACTTTTTGTGTGTTCAGTCTGCACCATTCGAAGCCACACCATCAATCTTCAACCCTCTCTGACTTCATTTGCTATGTTTCATGCATGTACTGATTTTTCTTGAGCACTACAAATGAACTCTGAAAAGGTTGAAAGTTGGCATGGTATCATCATTTCACGCACATAGCATGTGCTAAAAAGTTTAGAGGGTTATGGCAAAATCTGGATGCACTTCGTGTACAAAATGGACAATCCCTTTAGACGTATCGGACTTTCGAACGAAAAATCATCTGTTACAAAGGCATTTCAATTTTTTAAATAACCTAAGAATTAAAAAATTGAATATAATGATAAAATACACTAACATTAAACAACAGAAAAAAAATCATGGCAAAATCTATTTTTGAAGTAAATTTATTCACAAACTAGTGATTCACACAAATTTCGAATAATTCAAATTTAATCTATTCAAATTTGAAAACTATTAGCACTAACAGAAAGTTTATAAAAAATTACCTAAAGAAAAAAGATTCACAAAGAAAATATTTAAATAAAGAAAAAGATTCACTCAGAATCAAAAGAAAATAAACAAAGTAGAAAACAAAAAAAATACTTAAGAAAGCCCGCCTACTGAGCCGCCACGGCTTGCAACCGACTAGAAACCCAACCTCTAGGTGGGCCACGATGTAGGCCTGTACGGCCCAGTAGGCCCACGGGGTGGCAGAGCTGCGGTAGGCCCAGAAGGCCTGCATATTAGAGAGGAGCTCGACATGGTTGCCGCGGCGGGGCTTATAAACCGGTCTGAGCTCCTGTCGACTAGCGAGGTGGGACTAAACATCCACCCCTGCCCTGCGCCTGGCACACAAACCTTTAGTCGCGGCTGGTGGCTCCAACCGCGACTAAAGACCCCCTTTAGTCGTGCTTGGAGCCACCAACCGCGACTAACGGTGAATTTAATCCAGCCTAAGCAGGGGGAAGCAAAACCTTTAGTCGCGGTTGGTGGCTCCAACCACGACTTAAGGGGGTCTTTAGTTGCGTTTGGAGCCACCAACCACGACTAAAGGGTTCTCTATATATACCACACATACAAAAATTTCCCCAAATCCAGCCTTTCGTCTGTCCGCGTGCCCCCCTACCCCTCGTCGTCGTCGTCCGTCCGTCCGTGCCCCGCCCCACCTCGACACCGCCGTCCGTCCGCGCCACCGCACCTTGACGCCGCCTTCCGTCCGTGCCGCCGCACCCTTGTACCTAGCCTTCACCATCCATCCGCTCGCTCTTCGGCGCCTCGACGCCGCCGGTGCCGTTGCCGTCGCCGCCCCAGCACCCTATCGCCGTCATCGCCGCCCCTCCTCGACCTCGCGCGTCATTGCCCCTTGTGAGTCCCACCGCCATGGCCGCCCCCTCCTGTCGATCCCGCACACACACATACACATCTATGAACACACACAAACACATATGTTCCATAATAATTAGTTTTAATTAGTATAGATTTTTTTTATATAATGTTGTTTTTCTATTTTTTATGGATGTATAGAAGTATATATGCTTAATTAGTGTTTAATTAGTATAGATTTTTTTATATAATGTTGTTTTTCTGTTTTCTAATAGATGTATAAAAGTATGTATGCTTAATTAGTGTTAATTTCTTGTTTTTTAATTTTATATAGTGTTGTATATCATATTATAGAAAAAATTTGCATGTTAAAATGTTGCATAGGAAAAAGTTGACCATATATATATTTGTTACAAGGACTATATATAAGTGGGAAAAGTTTCAGAATTTTTTATAGGGAAAGGAATATTATTAGAGTAGTTATAACATAGGAATGGGACATCATAATTGAAAAGATGATAATTTGCTCAAAATTTCCTAATAAAATGACATTGCATATATAGGAATTTTTTCATAAGAATTTTTTCTCGGAGTCAACGATGGCCGGTCCGCATCCTCGTCGTCGACTAGTTTGCGACAACGTCATGCTTCAGAGGGGCAACGTTCGGGAGTAGGCTCCGTCGTGCTGGCACTAGGAGGTGCTACCTTCATGGGGGGTGCAGCATGGTGAGCAACCTGGCCCCGGGTCCCGTCATTGACCCGGAGCTTCTTTGGTGGCGTTCGCATGGGCCACTTTCGGTGCAGAGGCAGCCGGCCCCGCCGGAGGTGGTACGTCGTCGTGTCAGGGAGGAGGACGAGCACGTCCGTCGCTACATGGATGCGTTGGACATCAGGTTCTCCAATACCTGACTGGTTCTTCAGGGATCTCACCCAAGCTATGATCTTGTCATAGTTCCTTCTCTTTGGGTGTCCACCTCCTGCCACGTGGGACGTCAACTGGATCTATAGTAGTGATATTATATAATTAATAATATTCGAGATGCATTAGTGATAATATTTGAGATCTATTAGAGATTATATATGATAATATTCGAGACGATTTATTCTAGATTATATTCGATGATGCATATTATGTACTATGATACATTTTTCCTTATTGATTGCTTGCATTCTAATTTGAATACTAAATTGTTTTATCTTTGTTCTCGGTTAGTTAAATAAAATCTATGGACAATACCGACAAAGAAGGAGAAGACGCTCTGTTCGACATCATACGCTCTAGGAGCCCAGAGCATGAACCTAAAGATGATGACGGCTCGCAATATCTGAACAATGCCGGTGAGGGTTGTATGTTTGATGAAGACGAACGAATAGATTAATTCGACAACGATGTTGACGAGGAATTTGTTTTTCAAATAACAAAGACCGGCGAGGTATATTTATAATATAAGCCATCCGGTGATCATTACATGTCTTAATTGAGTTGTATATGTATTAACAAATCGATCTTTCTCCTTTTAGGCCTTCGGATCGAGCAAATCTTCTACAAGCGACAGGGTAGTTCGAGGCCCGGCCAGAAAGTTCGACCCTGCCGTAAAGTTTAACATCGATTCCATCAATACATCAATTAGAGAACCGCTTGAACCTAAGAAAAATGCGACCAAGTTCAAGAATCAATGTAGAGTTATTGTCAGGGACCAAATCCCGATCTCCGTTCAAGAATGGAAAAAACTAATAAAGGCAAATCGAGGATTTACTTTTGTCGATGAAAGTGCTGGGGAATATTGCATGGCAAACAAAAAAGTTCCTACGCACACGCAAGATCTCTCCATGGTGATGAGCATCTACGAGAGGGAGAGTGGATCTACATACCCTTGTAGATCGCAAAGCGGGAAGCGTTAAGCAACGCGGTTGATGTAGTCGAACGTCTTCACAATCCAAATCGCCGAGCGTCCCGTGATCCGATCACGATCCGTCCCGCGATCTAATCATGATCCGTCCCACGATCTCATCACGATCTTTCCCACGATCCAATCATGAATCGTCTCGCGATCTTGATCACGGTCCTTCCGATCTGGCGCCGAATGGACGACACCTCCACGTTCAGCAAACATACAACTCGATGATGATCTCCGCCTTCTTGATCCATCAAGAGGGATTGGAGAGGTAGAAGAGTTCTCCGGCAGCACGACAGCGTTGCGGCGATGGTGGTGGAGCTATTCTAGCAGGGCTTCGTCTAAGCACCACTGAAACCGATCTAGGGGAGAAACTATGAACTAGAGGAGAGGCAGCACGTCGCTTAGGGTTTCTTGATGTATCCCAAGTGCTAGCCCCGCCCCTTTATTTATATGTTGAGCCCTTGGGTCAACACTTGGAGAAAAATCCTCCTCAATCTCGGTTTGCCCGCAAGGCAAGAGTCCTCCTCGGACTGAAGGACCAAACGCCAAGGTCATCAGCGTCTGGCCCTAGACGCCAGGGTCCCTGGCGTCTGGCCCTTGGCCTCTGCAAAACATCTTTTGCACCTTCCTATAGCCTCATGGAATTTACCCCTTGGCCGAAATAAAGTGTCCTTGTACCCCGAACATTCCGGGAAACATCCGAAACTATTTCTAGTGAATTCCGGAACCCTTCCGGAGACCAAACACTATTATCCCATATACCAATCTTTACCTTTGGACCATTCCGGAGCTCCTCGTGATGTCCGCTATCTCATCCGGGACTCCGAAGAACGTTCGGTCACCACCATACATAACTCTATACTACCGAAACGTCACCGAACCTTATGTGTGCAGACCCTGTGGGTTCGAGAACTATGTAGACTTGACCGAGACACTTCTACGGTCAATAACCAATAGCGGGACAAGGATGCCCATATTGGTTCCTACATATTCTACTAAGTTCTTTATCGTTCGAACCTCTATGTCAAGGATCCAGTTAATCCCGTATGATGTTCCCTTTGTTCTTTGGTATGTTACTTCCCGGAGATTCGATCGTCGGTATCTCTATACCTCGTTCAATCTCGTTACCGGCAAGTCTTTTTACTCGTTCCATAATACTAAGAAACCATAGCCATCTTAGATCAATGAGCTAGTCTATTAGAGGTATACTAGGGACATGGTCTTTGTCTGTGTATACGCACATGTATCTAAGTTTTCGACCAATACCATTATAGCATGGATAATAAACGATTATCATGAAAAAGGAAATATGATAATAACCAATTTATTATTGCCTCTAGGGCATATTTCCAACAAAAAGAGCAAAAGATGTGCTTTGGACCAAGCTGATGTGACATTTCACACTCCCAGATAATTTGACACATGCAGATCTGAAGAAAGTCAGAAACTATGCTCTTAAAAAGACGGCAATCACATTCAACACGTTCATGAAAATGCGTGGGCTGCATACGTCAAAGCAAACAAGAAGACTCCAAAATTCAAGGGAGCACTGGTGAAGGCAAAAGATCACTGGGACGATTTCGTGAAGTTCAAGGAATCGCAACTAGCTAAGGAACGGTCGAGAAAAAACAAGATTAATGATACGAAAAAGAAGTGGCACCATACTCTAGGGCCAGGTGGCTACCAGACGGCCCTGCCTAAGTGGGATCAATCCGAACAAGAGATGGTTAGTGTAGGGGTCACTCCAGTTACACTAACCTACCCCCCCAGGTGCAGGACATGGTTTTATGTGTATGAGGGGAAGTTGGACCCAGAGACAGGGGATATTATTGTGACGGCAAGTCTTAAAGGAGTGTCAGACGAAATACTAATGAAAATATAAGAAGATAGAACGGGGGTGTTCATGCCCAACAGAGAGGATGATGAGCTTACGCGCGCCCTAAAGAATCCTGACCACTCGAGAAGAACATCAGGGAAATGCGTTGTTCCGTGGTTTGAGGGGTTTGCGGGTTGGAATGACGACTACAGAAGCCGTGCGAGAAAGAAGATGCAGGAGGAGCGGAAGAAGAAGGAGGAAGCACTCTGCCTTGAATGCGCATAATTAAACCACCTGGAGTTGGAATCCAGAGTCAGGTGGTAGCAGGAGCATAACGACTCACTCAGCGAGGAAAGGGCATCTCAGCGACAGCATGAGCAGATCAATCCAGCATTGGATACCACCATCCCATCTATGCTGAGAAGCAGCACGGGTTCCACCCCAGTCAATATCGATGACTATGCACTTCTAGCTTGCTACCATGTGGATGATATCAAAGACAGGACTAACTCTGAGCTACACATGAAAGTGAAGAACTTATCCATGAAGGTGGCTGACGACTATGCTTTAGCAAATCCCCCGGAAGCAACCTTCCATTGCAATCCCATTCAAGGTGGCTATGCTCGTGTCGGGGTTGATGAAGTGATGTCAAGATATCACGAGCTACAACTTGACATTCTTGGAGGTGACGAGGAGAGAACACTAGGAGAGGCCATATATCATACCATTCTATGGAAAAAGGATTACATCGTATTTCCAAGGCCATCGACTCCTCCTTCTCGAAGTCCGACACCGCGTCAGCCGACTCCTCCTCCTCCAAGTCCGGCACTGCATCAGCCGACTCCTCCTCCAAGTCTGGCACGGCGCCAGCCAACTCCTCCTCCTCCAACCCTCGCACCGCGTCAGCCGACTCCTTCTCCAAATCCGGCACCACGGCGTCAGCGTGCTCCATCGACCCCAAGTCCGGCATCGTGTCTGCTATCTCCGCCGACTTAGGGTGCTCTGCCGCCTAAGCAACAATGGAAGAGAGAGGGCCATAGTTATGACGACTAGCGGTACAACAGGCAAGAAATACAGATATGGTCCAAGCCTGACGCCTCTTCCGAAGTTTCCTTACAACCTGACTGAGGAGGAACTCGTCAGCGTAGTGGAAGCCAAAGTAAAGGACCATTTTGGACCAAAACCACCCCTGCCACCAAACGAGAAATTACCTGAGCATGTCTCACAACACTTTATTGATATGGCTTGCCCGACTGTCAATCAGAAGGACTGTGACTATGTGCGGTCTATCAAGAAGTCATATCTTTCAGGACAATAGGAGTCGAGCTCGAGATCAAGCCAAGGAGTTGGCAAAAAAAGCGGGAAAACTGTTCCCGAGCTGGAAGACCAGGTAGTTCAATCGATCCCCCCCGCTCACTGTACAAACAGCTGTGAGTACCGCCGATCGGATAGGAGTAACCGACGATCATATAAGGCAGGCTAAAGAGGCCGTTCTCACTATTGAAAAACTCCTAGGCCTTGAGGAAATTCCCGGGCTTAAAGAGGAGGAAGTAATATCAATATGCCAACGGCAAACCTCTGGTCAAGCCTGAAGATGTCAAGCTTCTACCAACGAGGTCGTACAATTTGCATACATGGTACATGCAAGAAACAACAAATACCAATACAGAGTCCCTCATTGTGAGAGTCAAGAATAGGCATTACTTTCATAAAAAGAATTATGGATTCATTATTCAAAGTTATTTCAATTATTAAATAAAGACGCACTCGAGAAATCTTTAGTCAGTTGTTATTGTCTGCAAGTGATTTCTTTCTCTAATTTAACTAAGTCTCTAGCTAGTTGTGCTCTCATTCATTACCTGTAATTATCCTTACTATATTCTTTTCTGTGCTACTATGCAGAATGAAGATGTATGAAATGAAACAAGCTGGACGCTATGGCATTGGGTTCATCGACCAAAATACGGCCAATCACAAGATATGGGAAACTCAATATTCGAGCAAAGACACAAACAAATCCTTGCTAGTGTTTTTGACACAACTAAACACCCAACCAGAAATACTACTTCCTTACAACTTCGGGTGAGTGTTACTATATCTTGTATTACAAATTCTATTTTTTGCTTACTAGATGTTAATAAGTGTAGTTGATGAGTTATGCATATGCCCTCTTTATTATACAAAATATGTGCGCATGCAGTTACCACTAGATCTTGTTAATCATTGAAGTTGACAAGGGAAAAATTGAAGTACTGGACTCACTATATAATGATCCATCCAAATACGCAACCGTGAGGGGGATGGTTGACAGTTAATTTCAATCATTATCACGCTATGTCGGACTCTTTACTTCATTTCCTGATATCAACTAGATAACAACTCCTTTACTCATTTTCTTTGCCGGCGGGACAGGTCTTTGGCCCAGTTCATCAAACAGGTCCCACGCGACTGGGCACAACAGCTAAAATGGGTGCGACCCGAGGTAATTAAGTAGTACTAGCTAGCTAGCTAGCTACATCCGTGCGTCTGTTTAATTCTAGTTTCAATACCATTATCATGCTTGATTAATTATTACCTGATTAATTTTTTTTCTCGTAAACTGCATGAGGCAGGAGCAGGGGAATAGTTTATGTGCATACGATGTTTGCGAGAACATTCGCATGATCACGTCTGAAAGGAGCAGAAATGAAAGAAATCATTGGGTACATTTGTTGGGGAACATCTCATGGGAAACAAAAAATTTCCTACGCACACGCAAATCTATCCATGGTGATGAGCATCTACGAGAGGGAGAGTGGATCTACGTACCCTTGTAGATCGCTAAGCGGGAAGCGTTAAGAAACGCGGTTGGTGTAGTCGAACTTCTTCACGATCCAAATCGCCGAGCGTCTCGCGATCCAATCATGAACCGTCCCAGGATCTCATCATGATCCATCCCGCGATCCAATCACGAATGTCTCGTGGCCTTGATCACGATCCTTCCGATCTAGTACCGAACGGACGACACCTCCGCGTTTAGCACACGTGCAGCTTGATGACGATCTCCACCGTCTTGATCCAACAAGAGGAGATGGAGAGTAGAGAGTGTTCACCGGCAGTGTGATGGCGCTCCGGTGATGGTGGGGGTGGAGCATTTCCGGCAGGGCTTCGCCTAAGCGCTGCAGAAATCCGATCTAGAGGAGCACCGGTGAATCGGGTAGCACGTGGCCGTAAGTTGTGTCCAAAAACCACCCAATCCACTAGTATATATAGGAGGGAGAGAGAGGACGGGGGCTGGCGCACCAAGACCCTCTAGGGAATTCGGCCGGCCAAGGTGGGAGCAATCCTACTCCTACTCCAATCCTAGTTGGAGTAGGATTGCTTCCTATTGGCTGATTGTTCCCTTTTCCCTTTAGGATTTCTTCTCCCTGTGCCATGGGACTTTGTGGCTGTTATCCCACCCCATCAAGGGCTGATAATTAGTCTCCCAGAGCCCATGGACCTCTTGGGGTCGAAATACCCCTCCCGAGGTCCCCCGGTACACTACCGGCACTCCCGATACAATACCGATGAGCCCGAAACCTTTCCGGCGACCAAACTGGGACTTCCTATATATGAATCTTTACCTCCAGACCATTACGGAGCTCCTCTTGACGTCCGGGATCTCATCCGGGACTCCGAACAACCTTCGGTCACCACCATACATAACTCTACACTACCGAAACGTCACCGAACCTTAAGTACGCAGACCCTACGGGTTCGAGAACTATGTAGACATGACCGAGACACCTCTACGGCCAATAACCAATGGCGGGACCTGGACGTCCACATTGGTTCCTACATATTCTACGAAGATCTAACGGTCGAACCTCTATGTCAAGGATTCAGTTAATCCCGTATAACGTTCCCTTTGTTCTTCGGTATGTTACTTGCCCGAGATTCGATCGTCGGTATCTCCATACCTAGTTCAATCTCGTTGCCGGCAAGTCTCTTTACTCGTTCCGTAATACAAGATCCCGCAACTAACAATTAGTCACATTGCTTGCAAGGCTTATTGTGATGCTGCATTACCGAGTGGGCCCCGATATACCTCTCCGTCACACGGAGTAACAAATCCCTGTCTCGATCCATGCCAACTCAACAGACATCATCGGAAATACCTATAGAGCACCTTTATAGTCACCCACTTACGTTGCGACGTTTGATACACACAAGGCACTCCTTCGATATCTTTGAGTTGCATGATCTCATGGTCATAGGAACATATACAGTGACACGCAGAAAACAGTAGCAATAAATTGACACGATCATATGCTACGTTTGTAGTTCGGGACTTGTCCGTCACATCATTATCCTAATGATGTGATCCCGTTATCAAATGACATCACATGTCAATGGCTAGGAAACCCTGACCATCTTTGATCAACGAGCTAGTTCACAAGAGGCATACTAGGGACACAGTGTTGTCTATTTACCCATGCATGCAATTGTTTCCAATCAATGCAATTATAGCATGGATAATAAACGATTATCATGAACAAGGAAATATAATAATAAACACTTTATATATTGCCTCTAGGGCATATTTCCAACAGTCTCCCACTTGCACTAGAGTCAAATAATGTAGTTCACATCACTATGTGATTTACATGGTAATAAATCAAACACCCATACAGTTCTGGTGTTGATGATGTTTAGCCCTTGGAAGAGGTTTAGTCAACGGGTCTGCAACATTCAAATCCGTGTGCACTTTGCAAATATTTATGTCCTTCTCCTCGATGTAGAACCGGATGGAGTTGAAGCGTCGCTTTATGTGTCTGGTCCTCTTGTGAAACCTTGGTTCCGTGGCTAGAGCAATGACACCTGTGTTGTCACAGAACAGATTTATTGGATTCAGTACACTAGGCACTACTCCAAGATCTGTCATGAACTGCTTCATCCAGACACCTTCCTTCGCTGCCTCCGAGGCTGTGATGTACTCCGCTTCGCACGTAGAATCAGCTACCATGCTTTGCTTGGAACTCCACCAGCTTACCGCTCCCCCGTTAAGAATAAATACGTATCCAGTTTGCGATTTAGAATCGTCCGGATCAGTGTCGAAGCTTGCATCGACGTTACCCTTTACGACGAGCTCTTCATCACGTCCATAAACGAGAAACATGTCCTTAGTCCTGTTAAGGTACTTAAGGATATTCTTGACCGCTTGCCAGTGCTCCATTCTAGGATCACTTTGAAACCTTCCAGCCATACTTCTGGCAAGGCTGACATCGGGTCTTGTGCACAGCATTACATACATGATAGAGCCTATGGCTGAAGCATAGGGGATGACGCTCATCTTTTCTTTATCTTCTGCAGTCACTGGGCATTGAGTCTTACTCAACTTCACACCTTGTAACACAGGCAAGAACCCCTTCTTGGCATGTTCCATTTTGAACTTCTTCAAAACTTTATCAAGGTATGTGCTCTGTGAAAGTGCTATTAAGCGTCTCGACCTATCTCTATAGATCTTAATGCCTAATATGAAAGCAGCTTCTCCTAGGTCCTTCATTGAAAAACTCTTATTCAAATATTCCTTCATGCTTTCCAGCATTTCTATATCATTTCCGATCAGCAATATGTCATCCACATATAACAATAGAAACGCTATTGAGCTCCCACTCACTTTCTTGTAAATACAAGCTTCTCCATAAACTTGTATAAACCCAAACGCTTTGATCACCTCATCGAAGCGCTTATTCCAACTCCGAGATGCTTGCACCAGTCCATAAATGGATCGCTGGAGTTTGCAAACTTTGTCAGCATTCTCTGGATCGAGAAAACCTTCGGGTTGCATCATATACAACTCTTCCTCAAGGAAACCGTTGAGGAACGCCGTTTTGACATCCATCTGCCAAATTTCGTAGTCGAAATAAGCAGCTATTGCCAACATGATTCTGACAGACTTAAGCATCGCTATGGGTGAGAAAGTCTCATCGTAGTCAACTCCTTGAACTTGTGAAAAACCCTTTGCCACAAGTCGGGCTTTATGGACGGTGACATTACCGTCTGCGTCCATCTTCTTCTTATAGTTCCATTTGTTCTGAATGGCCTTTCGCCCTTCAGGTAGTACTTCCAAAGTCCATACTTTGTTTTCGTACATGGATCCCATCTCAGATTTCATGGCCTCTAACCATTTCTCGGAATCCGGGCCCATCACCGCTCCTCCATAGCTCGTAGGTTCATTGTTGTCTAACAACATGACCTCTAAGACAGGGTTGTCGTACCACTCGGGAGTAGTACGCGTCCTTGTCGACCTACGAGGTTCAATAGCAGCTTGATCCGAAGCTTCATGATCATCAGCATTAACTTCCTCTTCTATCGTCGTAGGTTCCACATAAACATCTTTCTGCGCAGCGCTACTCTCTGGTTGAAGTAAAGGTTCAATAACCTCATCAAGCTCTATTTTCCTCCCACTCAATTCTTTCGAGAGAAACTCTTTCTCAAGAAATGTTCCGTTCTTAGCGACAAACACTTTGCCCTCAGATCTGAGATAGAAGGTATACCCGACTGTCTCTTTCGGGTATCCTATGAAGATCCATTTTTCCGCTTTGGGTTCCAGCTTTTTAGGCTGAAGCTTTTTGACATAAGCATCACATCCCCAAACGTTAAGAAACGACAACTTCGGCTTTTTGCCAAACCACAATTCATATGGCGTCGTCTCAACGGATTTCGATGGTGACCTACTTAAAGTGAATGCAGCTGTCTCTAATGCATAACCCCAAAACGATAGTGGCAAATCGGCAAGAGACATCATAGAACGCACCATATCTAATAAATTCCGATTACGACGTTCAGACACTCATTACGCTGTGGTGTTCTGGGCAGTGTCAACTATGAAACAATTCCACACTGTTTTAAGTGACTGCCAACCTCATAACTCAGATATTCACCTCCTCGATCAGATCGCAGAAATTTAATCTTCTTGTTATGATGATTCTCAACTTCACTCTGAAATTAATTGAACTTTTCAAATGTTTCAGACTTGTGTTTCATCAAGTAAATATACCCATATCTACTCAAGTCATTAGTGAAGGTGAGAAAGTAACGATAACCACCGCGCGCTTCGACATTCATTGGACTGCACACATCAGTATGTATGATTTCCAACAAGTCACTCGCCCGTTCCATTGTTCCAGAAAACGACGTTTTGGTCATCTTTCCCATCAGGCATGGTTTACATGTGTCAAGTGATTCAAAATCATGTAACTCCAAAGGTCCATCAGCATGGAGCTTCCTCATGCGTTTCAAACCACTATGACCTAAATGGCAGTGCCACAAGAAAGTGGTACTATCATTAACAACTCTACATCTTTTGGCATCAATGTTATGAACATGTGTGTCATCACTATCAAGATTCAAAATGAATAAACCCCTTACATTGGGTGCACGACCATAAAAGATATTACTCATATAAATAGAACAACCTTTATTCTCTGATTTAAATGGGTAACCGTCTCACAATAAACAAGATCCAGATATAATGTTCATGCTTAACGCAGGCACTAAATAACAATTATTCAGGTTCATCACTAATCCCGATGGTAATGGAAGCGAGAGCGTGCCAACGGCGGTCACATCAACCTTGGAACCATTTCCCACACGCATCGTCACTTCGTCCTTTGCCAGTCTTCGTTTATTCCGTAGTTCCTGTTTTGAGTTGCAAATGTGAGCAACCGAACCGGTATCAAATACCCAGGCACTACTACAAGAACTAGTAAGGTACACCTCAATAACATGTATATCATATATACCTTGTTTGTCGTTGGCCGCCTTCTTGTCAGCCAGGTACTTGGGGCAATTCCGCTTCCAGTGACGAGTTCCCTTGCAACGAAAACACTCAGTTTCTGGATTAGGTCCATGCTTAGGCTTCTTTGTAGGAGTAGCAACTGCTTTGCCATCCTTCTTGGTTCTACCCTTCTTGCCTTTGCCCTTCCCATTTTTCTTGAAACTAGTGGTTTTATTGACCATCCACACTTGATGTTCTTTCCGGATTTCATACTCAGCGACTTTCAGCATCGCAAACAGCTCGGATGATGACTTGTTCATCCTGTGCATGTTATAGTTCATCACAAAACTCTTGTAACTAGGTGGCAGTGATTGAAGAACTCTATCAATGATTGCCTCTTGCGGAAGTTCAATTCCCAACTCAGCCAAACGGTTTGAGTACCCCCGACATTCTGAGTATATGCTCACTGACAGACCCGTTCTCCCCCATCTTGCCAGCGTAGATTTTATCGGAGGTCTCATACCTCTTGATCCGGGCATTCTTCTGAAAGATGAACTTCAACTCCTGGAACATCTCATATGCTCCATGACGTTCAAAACGTCTTTGAAGTCCCGGTTCTAAGCCATACAATATTGCACACTGAACTATTGAGTAGTCTCCAGCACGAGCCTCCCAAGCATTCTTAACGTCTTCGGAGGTCATGTCTTCTGGTTGGTCACCAAGCGGAGCATCTAGGACATATTGTTTCTGGGAAGCCGTAAGGATAATCCTCAGATTACGGGCCCAATCAACAAAGTTACTTCCGTCATCTTTCAATTTAGCTTTCTCTCGGAACGCATTAAAATTCAGGGGTGCTACTGCGCGAGCCATTGATCTACAACATAATTATGAAAAGTTTACTTAGACTATTGTTCATGATAATGAGTTTAGTTAATAAAATTACTAAAGCTCGCACTCAAATTGACATCCCTCAGGTCATCTGAGTGTCACATGACCCAAATTCACCAACTCAAGTCCGATCATCACGTGAGTTAAGTTGGCTTCAATGGCGAACATCACTATGTTGATCATATCTACTATATGACTCATGCTTGACCTTTCGGTCTCTTGTGTTCCGAGGCCATGTCTGTACATGCTAGGCTCGTCAAATTTAACCCAAGTGTTCTGCTTTTGCAAATCTGGCTTGCACCCGTTGTATGTGAACTTAGAGTCTATCACACCCGATCATCACGTGGTGTCTCGACACGACGAACTTTCGCAACGGTGCACACTCTGGGAGAACACAGTTTCATCTTGAAATTTAAGTGAGGGATCACCTTATAATGCTATCGTCGTACTAAGCAAAACAAGGTGCATAAAAGGATTAACATCTCATGCAATTCATAAGTGACATGATATGGCCATGAACTTGTGTTTAAGATCTCCATCTTTGTAACACCGACATGATCTCCATCGTCACCGGCACAACACCATGATCTCCATCATCTTGATCTCCATCAATGTGTTTCCATTGGGATTGTGGCACCAGCCCTGCTTCTACTTCTATTGCTACCGCTTAGCGATAAAGTAAAGCATTACATAGCGCTTAATGATTGACACGCAGGTCATACAATAATTAAAGACAACCCTATGGCTCCTGCCGGTTGCCGTATTCATCGAAGTGCAAGTCGTGAAAAACTATACATCACATGATCATCTCATACATCACATATATCTCATCATGTAATTGGCCATATCACATCACAACATACCCTGCAAAAACAAGTTAGACGTCCTCTAATTGTTGTTGCATGTTTTACATGGCTGCTACGGGTATCCAGTAAGAACGATTCTCACCTACGCATAAACCACAACGGTGATACATAGATTGCTTTTCAAGCTTCTCAAGGACCGCCTTTGTCAGATCCGATCCAACTAAAGTGAGACAAACTGTCGCCCGCAAGCCATCTAAGCAACAAGTTGCATCGAGGGAACCGGTCTCTCGTAAGCGTACGTGTAATGTTGGTCTGAGCCATTTTATCTCACAATCCCGCTGAACCAAAATCCGACCAAGGGAGGAAGCAATCTAAGCATCAACGCCCACAATCCTTTTGTGTTCTACTCGAGATCTCATCGAACCATCAACCTAGCTCTGATACCACTGTTGGGGAACGTCGCATGGGAAACAAAAAAATTCCTACGCACATGCAAATCTATCCATGGTGATGAGCACCTACGAGAGGGAGAGTGGATCTACGTACCCTTGTAGATCACTAAGCGGGAAGCGTTAAGAAACGCGGTTGGTGTAGTCGAACTTCTTCGCGATCCAAATCGCCGAATGTCCCGCGATCCAATCACGAACCGTCCCGTGATCCAATCATGAACCGTCCCGCGATCCAATCACGAACCGTCCCGCGATCTCGGCACGATCCGTCTCGCGATCCACTCACGAATGTCTCGTGGCCTTGATCACGATCCTTCCGATCTAGTACCGAACGGACGGCACCTCCGCGTTTAGCACACGTGCAGCTTGATGACGATCTCCACCGTCTTCATCCAGCAAGAGATGGAGAGATGAGAGAGTTCACTAGCAGCATGATGGCGCTCAGGTGATGGTGGTGGTGGAGCAATTCCGGCAGGGCTTCGCCTAAGCGCTGCAGAAATCCAATCAAGAGGAGCACCCGTGAATCGGGTAGCACGTGGCCGTAAGTTATGTCCAAAAACCACCCAATCCACTAGTATATATAGGAGGGAGGGAGAGGAGGGGGGGATGGCGCACCAAGACACCCTAGGGGATTTGGCCGGCCAAGGTGGGAGCAATCCTACTCCTACTCCAATCCTAGTTGGAGTAGGATTGCTTCCTATTGGCTGATTTTTCCCTTTTCCCTTTAGGATTTCTTCTCCCTGCGCCATGGGCCTTTGTGGCCGTTCTCCCAGCCCACTAAGGGCTGGTAATTAGTCACCCACAGCCCATGGACCTCTTGGGGTCGAAATACCCCTCCCGGGGGTCACTCGGTACACAACCGGCACTCCCCGTACACTACCGATGAGCCCGAAACCTTTCCGACGACCAAACTGTGACTTCCTATACATGAATCTTTACCTATGTACCATTACGTAGCTCCTCGTGACATACGGATCTCATCCTGGACTCCGAACAACCTTCGGTCACCACCATACATAACTCTACACTACCGAAACGTCACCGAACCTTAAGTGTGCAGACCCTGCGGGTTCGAGAATTATGTAGACATGACCGAGACACCTCTATGGCCACTAACCAATGGCGGGACCTAGACGTCCACATTGGTTCCTACATATTCTACGACAATCTACCTGTCGAACCTCTATGTCAAGGATTCAGTTAATCCTATATAACGTTCCATTTGTTCTTCGGTATGTTACTTGCCCGAGATTCGATCGTCGGTATCTCCATACCTAGTTCAATATCGTTGCCGGCAAGTCTCTTTACACATTCTGTAATACTAGATCCTGCAACTAACAATTATTCACATTGCTTGCAAGGCTTATTGTGATGTTGCATTACCGAGTGGGCCCTGAGATACCTCTCCGTCACCCAGAATAACAAATCCCAGTCTCGATCCATGCCAACTCAACAAACATCATCGGAAATACCTATAGAGCACCTTTATAGTCACCCAGTTACGTGGCGACGTTTGATACACACAAGGCACTCCTCCGATATCCGTGAGTTGCATGATCTCATGGTCATAGGAACATATACATTGACACGCAGAAAACAGTAGCAATAAACTGACACGATCATATGATACGTTCGTAGTTTGGGTCTTGTCCATCACATCATTCTCCTAATGATGTGATCCCGTTATCAAATGACATCACATGTCAATGGCTAGGAAACCCTGACCATCTTTGATCAACGAGCTAGTTCACTAGAGGCATACTAGGGACACAGTGTTGTCTATTTACCCACACATGCAATGTGTTTCCAATCAATGCAATTATAGCATGGATAATAAACGAATATCAGGAACAAGGAAATATAATAATAAACACTTTATATATTGCCTCTAGGTCATATTTCCAACAACATTTACCAGAACACTATCCACAATTTTTTTATCATGATCTAGCTAATATATATATATATACACAACTAATATATTAAGCTTGATCTCCTTCTTCTAGCTGACAGAGATGCGGGGCTAGCTCCTACCAGAGGCTCGCATACAAGCAATTCAAGAGGAAATAGCTAGATTTCTGGTTGACCAGGTCATAAATCCCGAAGGAGAATACCATTACAAGATCAAGAATAGGTAATGCCTGCATATATATGTAATGATCCTCAAATTGTAGGAGAAATTGTATATATATATATATATATATATATATATGTATGTATGTATTTGAATGGTCGTCATACGAGCAATTCGATGATATAATATATATATATCTGATCAGTTCTACGATAAATTCTATTTATATATATATGCACAATGTGTGTACAGTATGTAGTAGCCTAATATATGTTTGAAATGAAAATTAATTAAATGGAAAACACAAAATTAAAAGAAAAATTAAACCATATTTAATTCATAAACCCCTAAAGGACTAAATGGAAAAATAAAACAAAATAGAAAAAATACTTTTAGTCCCGGTTGGTAACGGACTAAAGGTCCCACAGCCCACGACGCCGGCAGATGTCATGTGGTAGGCCTTTGGTGCCGGGCCGTGTTGAATCGGGACTAAAGGGGGGTGGGCTTTAGTCCCACCCTTTAGTACTAGTTCGAGAACCAGTACTAAAGGTCCTTACGAACCGCGACAATAGGCCAGTTCTTCACTAGTGTAGGTCAGAGAACGAGGGTTGGGACGTGGCCCCAAGCCATCATAGCGCGGCCACCCCCTGTGCGCCCTATTCGCTTTGGGGCATCCCGTGTGCCCTACGATCTTCCTATGAAGCTTCTAGGACTTCGTTTTCTCTAGAAAAATTAGTTGAAAAGTTTTGGGGTAATTGGACTTCGTTTGGTATAGTATTCTTGAAAAGCCAAAAACACGCGGAAAGCAAGAACTGACACTTGGCACTTGGTTAATAGGTTAGTGCTAAAAAATAATGTAAATCATCAAGTAAACGCTTAAAATTATCCTCGAATGGTTATATTATAACAGGGAGCAATCAAAAATTATAGGTATGTTGGAGACGTATCAATGGTATGTCCATGGTTCACGCTCATGTATTGAGTGGAGTTGACAATTAAATGCTCAAGCATGTTAGAAGAAGTACAATCTAATTTCCTGATTTGACACCATGGTGCTCATGATTTATACTCGTGATTTGACAGCGTGTTAGAAGACGAAATCATGGCATGCTAATATGTGAAAATGAGCCAGGAATAACAGTCTTTAAGAATAGTATATTTTCAAAAAGTATTGATTATGTTGTTTATGTTTTTGGATATTATTATGTTGATATGAATTTGTTCGTCATTTCTCAAAGATCATACAAAAAAAGAGATTACATGTTGGGTAGCATGTTGCATAAAAAATTATTATTTTTATGATTTACGTCCTCAAGGACGAGCACGAATTAAGCTTGGGGGTGGTGATACATCTCCAACGTATCGATGATTTTTTATTGTTCCCTGCTATTATACAATCAATATTGTATACTTTATATTCAATAATATGTTAATGTATAACATTTTTTGGGACTAACCTATTAACCCAGTGCCTAATGTCAGTTCCTGTTTTTTGTGTGTTCTTGACTTTTTCGGAAAATTAATACCAAACAGAGTCAAAACACGATTAAACCTTTTTGTGTTTTTTATGGATGTTTTTGGCACATGAAGCTTCTGGAGGAGGCCAAAAGATTCAGGAGGCAGAGACAAGCGTGTATGGCGCGCACCTGGGCTTGTGGCCCCTCATGGCTCCCCCTGACCTAATTTCTGACTTCTATAAATTCTGAAATATTTTGAAAACCCCAAACATAGAGAAAACAAATTTTCCGCCAGCGCAAATATGTGTTCTACCGTGATCCTAATTGCAGACCTCTTCCGATGCCTTGTTGGAGGGGGAATAAATCACGGAGGCCATCTAAATCAACCTTGATGCCTCCATTATGATGTTGTGTGAGAAGTCCACCACAAACCTACCGGGCCATAGCTAGTACCTTGATGGCTCTCTCTCTCTCTCTGATCTTCAATACCATGTTTAAAGTGATTCTCTCAATGATCTATCTGATGTAATCCTCTTTAGCTATGTGTTTGTTGGGATCTGGTGAATTCTATGTTTATGATCAAATTATTCAATGAAAGTACTTGAGTCTCCCTTCAATTCTATTATGTATGATTATTATAGCTTCGTATTTCTCTCCGATCTATCGGCTTGGTTTGTCCAACTACATTGATTTATCTTTAGTGGGAGTGGTGCAATGTAATGGGTTCAATCTTACGGTGCTCTATATCCTGATGGCAAAAGGGGATGAGGAACATATTTATATTGTTGCCATTCAGGATAAAACGATGGGGTCTATATATATTGCTTGTCTAGTTTGTCTATATCATGTCATCTTGCTCCAACAATTACTCTGTTTGTCATGAACTTAATACCTAGAGAGGCAAGCATTGAAGCGCTCTCGAAGTGGTGTAATAGTAGTAGATGCAGGATCATTTTGGTGCACTTGTTTATGGACATGATGCCTATATACACATAATCATTGTCGTGAATAACATGTCATAACTATGCGCTATTCTATCAATTTCCCGACAATAATTGTTTTACCCACCGTATGTTATGTTCGAGAGAGAAGCCTCTAGTGAAAACTATGGCCCCTGGGTTTACCTAAGCACAAATACTAAAATAACAAAAATATGTAACTGTCTTTTAGTATTTGCATTTACTTCTTATATTTACATTAGCTATCTATCAATATTTAATCCTTGCAAGTTACGAGTTCAAGGGGCTTGACAACCCTCTTACCCGTGTTGGGTGCAAGTGTTTGGTTCTGTGTGTGCAGGTGTTGCATAAGTGAGTTTGATTGAGTCACATATTGGTTTGATGCCCTCTTCGGGGGAATACCAAATACAGTTTACAAGTAGGAGAGTGGCACCACATCCTTGCCCATGTCCGTGGGCGGCACCACTTCCTTGCCCTTGCCTTTGTGTTGATATGCATTATGAAGAGCACAAAGTTCAAAGTGAAAGGGCATCTAGTCCCTAAGTGTGGTTTTGGTAATTCATGAAAACCTCTATGGACTAGTGCTTTCACTTAGATGTATTTGAAGGGATATTATATAGGTGGAGGCTTAAGGATGATTGCCATAGAGATGAAGATTTTCTCGTAGCTTTGTTATTGAATGATAATCGCTATGGAGCATCAAGGGGATTGTATCTTATACGAAGAAATGTTCCACACTGATGCATGAAGTAGGTTGAATTTATGTGGGAAGGCTCCATCAAAAGCCTCTCCAATAAGTCCTGATGGTGGAGTTCATTGGAGGATGTCAAAGGTTGATACATTTTGGGATTATAAGAATCATTGTCTTGAGATTATATTTAAAGGGAATAATTCAATCTATGGTATGATCAAGACAAGATCATGATGAGCTCATGTGTTGGGTTTTGGTTGATCATATCTTGAAGGAAGAAACTAGAGTGAAGAATTCATTGTGTCTCTCAAGAGTTTGTGATGGGCATTTTAAAAGGCAAGTGATGACCAATATGATATTCATGATAAATCTTGATATGGTCATGAAAGAGATTTGGCGATATAGTCTTGAAACAATGAAGTAAAATGAAGAGTTCATTATGGCTTTCAAAAAACCATTATATAGCTTGAAGTAAATATGTTGGTTGACCAAGATGAAGCTCAAAGATTGTATCTAGATGGTCAACACACAAGCGCAAACAATGTACCACGGGGGATCAAGTAATCTGGTGGTATGGTAAGTAATTGTTATTTGCCTTTTGTGAACTAACCCATTTTATGTGTTTGCTATTTCTATATTGGTTAGGTGTTTCTCATGGTCTTGCATCAAAAGAAAGATTTTGAGTGGCCTATGTGGGGATGACATCAAGTGGTGATGATCATAGAGTTCGAGGAGTCCAAGTGCAAGATAAGAAGCCAGAGGTTATATGCTTTGAATCTTGCGGTCCACATCATTATATTGTGCATGTGAAGATAGGTGTAAGTCAAGGCTTCCCTCATTGTAATATGAGGAAGCATCTCGAGTATCTTTAACAAATGATCATGGATAAGAAAACGATTACAACTTGAGGCAAATATTAAAGTCAAAAAGAATCTCAAGTGAAATGTGCAAGTCAAAGGTATACCTTACCAAGGTTTTCCTAGTTTCACCGGTCTCATGGTGCTTGTTGGGAGACCGGATTATAGGTTTGATAGTCGTACTATCAAGAGGGACTTTCAGGCTAGTAGCTCGATCACGTCGCATGTAGAGAGCTCAAACCTTTTCATAATTTGCACCATTCTTTATTGTTGATCTTGGGTGGTTCTCCACATGAGGACCTTCGTCTTGTCGATAGCTTTAAAACGAGCCCAAGATCATTGAATTCGGAGTCCATATGCCGAAGTTATGCATGTTTCAGTTTCTTGATGTGGGCTGTCCCAGGGTACCTCGGTTGCACAGGGTTTTGAGACCGTGGGCATGGGGTCCACGTGCACACGGGATTGTACCGTGGGCACGAGGTGTCCAGGAAGTGTCCGTTGGAGCCCCCACGGCTAGTTTTGGGGCTTGGCTATAAAAGAGCCCTTCCTCCCCGTCGATTTGGGGGTTGTTCATACACTTTCTAAACATCATTTTGAGCATCATAACACCTCTCCCAAACCCTTATCTCCCCTCTTTGTGAAGGGGGATTTGTGGATGGATCTTAAGTCATTTATTTATTTCCTCCATTGCATCCCCTCTCTTCAATCTCCTACTGTCAAGAGTGGATCTTGTGAGATTGAGAGAGTGAGTTGAGCATATGTTGCTTGACCTTGCATAGCATTTTTTGCATTGGTTTGAGCTCCCCGCATCGATTTTTTGTGTGAGAGCTCATGAGTTTACTACTCTTGGAGGCTTCCACCTCCTAGACGGTTTGGTCATATATTGAGAAGATTGTCAAGAGGCCTATGTGGCCAAGGTTCCCCTGGAAGCTTCCTTTCGTGGTATGCTCCGGGGAAGGGTGTGAAGTGGCCTAAGTGGTCAAGTTCCTCCGGCGAAGTTGTAAAGGTGTGGTTGAAGGGGAATGTTGCATGGGAGACAAAAAAATTCCTACGCACACGCAGATCTATCCATGGTGATGAGCATCTACGAGAGGAAGAGTGGATATACATACCCTTGTAGATCGCTAAGCGGGAAGCGTTAAGAAACGCGGTTGGTGTAGTCGAACGTCTTCACGATCGAAATCGCCGAGCGTCCCGTGATCTCATCACGATCCGTCTCATGATCCAATCACGATCTATCCCGCGAACTCATCATGATCCGTCTCGCGATCCACTCATGATCCGTCCCGCGAACTCATCACGATCCGTCCCGCGAACTCATCATGATGCGTCTTGCGATCTTTATCACGGTCCTTCCGATCTAGCGCCGAACGGACGGCACCTCCGCATTCAGCACACGTACAGCTCGATGACGATCTCCGCCTTCTTGATCCAGCAAGAGGGAGCAGAGAGGTAGATGAGTTCACCGGCAGTGGGACCGCGCCGCGGTGATGGTGGTGGAGCAATTCTGGTAGGGATTCGCCTAAGCACTGCAGGGATTCTGGCAGGGATTCGCCTAAGCACTGCAGAAACCTTAAAACCTCCAGTATATATAAGAGGAATAGAGGAGGAGGCTTGGCTCCCGAGGATCAAGCCCTTGGGTCGGCCGAATCAAGGAGGAGAGGAGGATTCCTCCTCCAATCCTAGTAGGACTAGGATTCCTCCTTATTTTTGCCTTTTTTGCCCTTTCCCACCCTTTTCTCTTTGGGCTTTTCTTCCCAGCCGCTTGTGCCTTATGTGTGACTTCCACCAGCCCACTAAGGGCTGGTATTCACACTACCACATCCCATGTAGCCTCTTGGGTCGAAATACCCTTCAAGATGGTCTCCCGGTACACTACCGGCACTCCCGGTACACTACAGATGAGCCAGAAACTTTTCCGGCGACCAAAATAGGACTTCCTATATCTGAATCTTTACCTCCGGACCATTTCGGATCTCCTCGTGACGTCCGGGATCTCATCCGAGACTCCAAACAACCTTCGGTCACCACCATACATAACTCTATACTACCGAAACATCACCGAACCTTAAGTGTGCAGACCCTGCGGGTTCGAGAACTATGTAGACATGACCGAGACACCTCTATGGTCAATAACCAATAGCGGGACCTAGATGCTCATATTGGTTTCTACATATTCTACGAAGATCTTGATCGGTCGAACCTCTATGTCAAGGATTCAATTAATCCTGTATGATGTTCCCTTTGTTCTTCGGTATGTTACTTGCCCGAGATTCAATCGTGGGTATCTCCATACCTAGTTCAACCTTGTTACCGACAAGTCTCTTTACTCATTCTGTAATGCAAGATCCCGTGACTAACACTTAGTCACATTGCTTGCAAGGCTTGTTGTGATGTTGTATTACCGAGTGGGCCCTGAGATACCTCTCCGTCACACGGAGTAACAAATCCCAGTGTTGATCCATGCCAACCCAACAGACACCCTCGGAGATACCTGTAGAGCACATTTATAGTCACCCAGTTACATTGCGACGTTTGATACACACAAGGTACTCCTCTGGTCTCAGTGAGTTGCATGATCTCATGGTCATAGGAACAAATACTTGACATGTAGAAAATAGTAGCAATAAACTGACATGATCATATGCTACATTTGTAGTTTCGGTCTTGTCCATCACATCATTCTCCTAATGATGTGATCCTGTTATCAAATGACATCACATGTCAATGGCTAGGAAACCTTGACCATCTTTGATCAACGAGCTAGTTCACTGGAGGCATATACTAGGGACATACTGTTGTCTATTTACCCACAAATGTAATGTGTTTCCATTCAACACAATTATAGCATGGATAATAAATGATTATCTTGAACAAGGAAATATGATAATAACTAATTTATTATTGCCTCTAGGGCATATTTCCAATAGTGGTGGTCTCCTTCAAGACCAACCCTGAGTTAATCGAGGCTCATCCATTAGGGGTGACTCAAAAGTGATAGTGGCGCTCCGAAGCTTTGGCTTCGGCACTGCTCCAATGGAGATTAGCACTCTCACGAGTGTCAACTTTGGGGTAAATTTGCGTACTTGACTCACTTGTGGTTATCTCATTCCCACGCCTTTTAATTTCTGCAATTCATACTTTCGCATATTGATATATCTTGTGTTAGTTAGAATTGCTTAGTTGCTCTGACATTTCCAATTCTTGTGATACAATTTGTGCTTGCTAGTTTCTTTAAGTACCTATCATATTTAGCATAAGTTGTCGGTGCACTTAGTTGAGCCTAGCATATCTAGGATTTGTGCTTGAAAATTCACCGTTTAGTTAATTTAATTCCGCATTAGGATAAAGCCAAATCTTTAAAAGTTTCAAAACACCTATTCACCCCCCGCCCTCTAGTCGTCATCTCGGTCCTTTCAATTGGTATTAGAGGTTTGGTCTCCCCCTTGTAGGCTTCACCGCCTAGAGATTAAAGAGGTGGACTAGTGGTATAGTGCATGATGACAATTTTTGTTTTAGTAGCACAGACTATCATTTGTGGAAAATTCGCAATCTTTGTCATTTTTGGACCATGGGTCCACATTTTGTGTGAATTGCTCCTGTAAGGCCTTCTTCATGGAAGGCTGAAAGTTTTCCAACTATTGAGGAAAGTGATGATATGATTTGTGGGTATGGTGCTAATAAAACCATAATACGGTCTATATCCCTCGAAGTGTGTGAGTCAATCATGACTTGTGTTACGGCTCATGAGATGTGGACCAAACTTGAAGAAATGTATGTTGGGTCCAATCTCGATGAAGTTCGTCATCTTGTGGGGCAGTTAATTGAGGAGTTCTCCACATCTTCAAATCATTATGAACTCCATATTGCTTCTTCCTCTACGTGCTTGGACATTTCAATTTCTTCCACCTCACCATCATATGGCATGTCCCAAGTTAACGACATTGTGATAGGAAATGTCATTTATGACGATGCTTTTGTGCTCAACATTGACAATCTATCATGCAAAAATTCTAATGTTGTAGCTTTTTGGACTTGAACATATGTATCAAAAATTACATACATTCTTGTGTTGATAGTCCATGCATACCATTTAGAGATTCGTTGAATACCATTTATGATGATATGCTTGAGACTCCTTGTTTCCATGATCTCTATTCTTCTATTTCCTCAGTTGTTGTTTGACTAAGTATGTAGAGAATTTCGTGCACACATCACTAATGGAGCAATGGCATGAAGAGCAAAGAAGGAAATCACCATGTTAGAGAGGAAATGTTATGAGTTTCAAGAGTATGGACAGGAATCTCCTACTCTTATTGATGAAGAATCTTCGTCTCCAAAATAAACATCATCAACCTTTAACGTTCAAATTTGCCTCATCGCAGTATATTTTACCGAGGTATCATCAACTCTTATTAATGATAATAATGATTGTGATGATGAATGTGACAGGGATATGAGTCAAGTAATATATGATATTGGAAATTATCTCCATGGTGTAAATAAGAACACATATGTGATGTTTAAAATTTTTATTACTCATTTTGGAAAGTGTGATGATTTACTTCACAAAGAGAAAGAACAAAATGAAAAACTTGATTGTAACCTTCTTGATCCTCTAGAAACACTTAGAAACTTAGAATCTCTCAAAGAAGAGACTGAAGTTGCTCATGGGAAACTTAAAGAGGATTTTGAGCACCTTGACATTGGATAAAAGAATGTCAAAGGAGAGATCACCAAACTCTCTAAGTCTTATGAGTAACTTCAAGCTACTCATGTTAAGTCTCTAATTCCTACTATCTTCGCTCATATTGTCAATGATGCTTGTTCTACGAACTCTATTTCTCGTGAGGCATCTCTCTTGACGGAGAATTTTGAGCTAAGGGATCAACTTGCTTTGCTAACTAGCAATTATGGAAAATTATAAGAAAGTCATGAAAAGCTCTCGGACTCTCATGCTGACCTTCTAATCTCCCATGAAATGCTAAAGTTAGCTCATGAGGCCATTGCGAGTAAGGTAGCATCTTGTGAGCCTCATGTGGACATTAGCACTATTTCTACTAAAAATGCTTTATTGACATGTGCTAGTCCTAGTGATTCATCTAGACGTATTATTCCCAATTCTTGTGATGAATTGCTCTCCTTGCCTTGTTGCTCTAACAATGAAACTTCTACTTCCTCTAGTAGAGGAAAACAAAGAGCTCAAGGCCCAAGTCACTATATTGAAGAAAGACTTGGAAAAGTGTCATGAAGGGAACTCCACTATCGAGAATATATTGATTGTTCAAAAATCCCCTCATGACGAAGGTGGACCTTGTTTCATCTCCAACAACAATAAGTCCAAGAACAAGAAGAAGGGACAAGACCAAGTCAAGAATGAGGCCAACATTACATGCTTCAAGTGCAAAAATGTTGGACACCATGTGAGATCCTATGCATTAAAGAACAAGGCTTCAAATGTGAAGCAACAAGGGAAGCGGCCTCAAGTTCAGTCTCAAAGAGAACCTCAAGTTGAAGAAAGGCCAATACCAATGATGAACCAAGATAATGCTCCCCAAGTTGAGAAAATTAATAAAAAGAGAAGGGGGAGAACATGTTGCTACATTTGTCATGAGAAGGGACACATATCCTCATCTTGTCCCAACAGTAACATTCCTAAGCCTCCTATAGTCAATAATCATTATTTGCTTAGAAAGGATGTTGTTGGTAATTTGTTTGCCATGTATGTTGGTGCCAAAAGTGGCCTGGAAATAGAAAAGACTATCACAACCCTATGTTATTGCATTCATCCATGCATTTAATTCTCTTTGAAAATTAATTTAGGAAATGATCAAGCCTCAGAAATCATTTTTTGCGAAACTAAGCTTTATAAAAATCGCTTCAAACAAATCCAAGAAAATGTCCCTGGTGTTTTGATAAAATATTGGCATGATGTGAAAATGTCAATCAATATTTTTGGATCACAGAAACATTTTATCTTGGGCATTTGAATTAATAAAAAGAAATATGCATTGGATTTATATTTGTTATATGTAAAATATAAGTTCAATAATTCTAAAAAAAATTATATGGCACTAGTTATTTATACCTAGTTCACATGACAATTGTAAGGATTTTACAAAATGGCTAGCTATATTTTTAGCCAAAACAAATGTTAGAAAAAGATAGAAAAATAGACACAGGAAATAAAAGGAAAAAGGCAGAGACTTACCTGGCTCCATGGCCTAGCTAAGAAGAGGACTGATTGGCCCAATGTCCAGTCATCCTCTTCCTCCCACTAGGAGGACAGAGGCATGTGGGCAGGCACACGCCTCGCCACCTCCTGTCTCCTTGCTTGCCTCCTATCAGTGTCAAAACCGGAGGATCTCGGGTAGGGGGGCTCGAGTTGTGAGACTAGGATCGATGGTAACAGGGGACAAAGGAGACGATGTTTACCCAGCTACGAGCCCACCTATGGAGGTAAAACCCTACGTCCTTCTTGATTATATTGAAGGTATGAAGGTTACAGAGTTGATCTACCTCGAGATCCAACAGCTAAAACCCTTGATGAGTTTTTCTGCCCTACGATCTAAAACCCTCCCGGTTATATAGACACTGGGAGGTACTAGGGTTTACACATGGTAGGTCTCCTGCCGAGTATGGAGATGCCAGTTTCCTTATCTTGACTTGGAGTGCATGACGCGCCTTCAGAACGTCCTTCTAGAATGTGGCTCTCAATGTATCTGGCCCCTTCCTGCGACAATCAGAGAATGGCCCAGCAAGCTGGCCTATTAAGAGATAGGCTGACGACCCAAGGACCCCTTAGTCCAAGACTCCCTCAGTAGCCCCCGAACTAGCCCCCAACACCAAGGGTCTTAGCTTCGGCTTCTCCATGTGACTAGAGTCTTCAGCTTGCAGGGAGATTAATTCGGCTTCTGATGACGCGTAACATTTGCGATCATATGCCCGTCCGAACATCATGAGTCGCTTAGTCCCGAAGGCCAAACATCAAAGTCTAAACAGTGTATACTGATAACCTTTCTGACGAAGGGTCGCGGCCCATCATGATTGCTGAACCAGATATGAAAACTCGATTCGTGGTTCAAGCCTGCTTTTACCTTAACACGATTCATCCGTGTATAAATTGTGCTCCATTTCACATGGGATACGATTAATCATATCAATTTTCTTTATCCGTGTATGACGGTAAGCGCATCTTGGGAAGCGGAGGGATTTGCAGCACAGTAAAGGGAGGCTAATCAGCATCACGCCTCATAAAGGGGAAAAAACCTCAAGGCCTATTCACGCTCTCCATTCGCATCCTCTGCTTCCCCAATCTTCCTAAGCTTTGAGAACCTAGATCTATTTCTTCCTCAACTTCTCATCCAAGCTTTAGCCATGGCTGGTTCGGGCTCCAGTGGCAAGTGGGAGGCCTCCATGGTTACTTCCCAAGACATCCGGGACCTAAAGGATGTCGGTTACCTCCCCGCCAACATCTACCACCATACTCCAGAGAAGAACCAGGTGGTTCCCACCCCCAAGCTAAGTGAGAGGGTGGTATTCGTCCCCCACTTCATCCGGGGACTAAGCTTTCCACTCCATCCCTTTGTCCCGGGGCTCATGTTCTTCTATGGACTAGACTTAGACAACCTCACCCCAAATTCCTTTATGCACATGTCGGCATTTATCATCGCATGTGAGGCCTTTCTGTGGGTCCATTCTCACTTCGGCATGTGGCTCAAGGTCTTCAATGTCAAGCCGATGATTGTCACGAGCAAACACACAGACTATAAAGGGGAGGTCATCAGGAAGCTCCCCAGCGTCAGACGGCTGACCAACACCTTCATCGACACTATCATGATTTGGCAAAAGGAGTGGTTTTACATCACCGAGCCGAGGGAAGAAGGTCAGGTTGCTCCAACCGAGTTCAGATTCGGACCCCCACAAGATTGACTCCATGGCTCGAAAGGGCCTTGACTGGGGGTTGGATGCGGACGTGGACACGCTTGTTGGAAATATGCCCTAGAGGCAATAATAAATTAGTTATTATCATATTTACTTGTTCATGATAATCGTTTATTATCCATGCTAGAATTGTATTGAGCAAAAACTCAGATACATGTGTGGATACATAGACAACACCATGTCCCTGGTATGCCTCTGGTGGACTAGCTCGTTGATCAAAGATGGTTAAGGTTTCCTAGCCATGGGCATGAGATCTCATTTGATAACGGGATCACATCATTAGGAGAATGATGTGATGGACAAGACCCAAACTATAAACGTAGCATCTGATCGTCTCAGTTTATTGATACAGTTTTCTGCATGTCAAGTATATGTTCCTATGACCATGAGATCATGCAACTCACTAACGCCGGAGGAGTACGTTGTGTGTATCAAACGTCGCAACGTAACTTTGTGACTATGAAGGTTCTCTATAGGTATCTTCGAGGGTGTTTGTTGGGTTGGCAAGGATCAAGACTGGGATTTATTACTCCATGTGATGGAGAGGTATCTCAGGGCCCACTCGGTAATACAACATCACAACAAGCCTTGCAAGAAATGTGACTAAGTGTTAGTCACGAGATCTTGTAATACGGAAACAAGTAAAGAGCTTTCCGGTAACGAGGTTCAACTAGGTATGGAGATACCGATGATAGAATCTCGGGCAAGTAACATACCGAAGAACAAAGGGAACAACATACGGGATTAACTGAATCCTTGACATAGAGGTTCAACCTTCATAGAATATGTAGGAACCAATATGGGCATCCAGGTCCCGCTATTGGTTATTGACCGTAGAGGTGTCCTTGTCATGTCTACATAGTTCTCGAACCCACGGGGTTTGCACAGTTAAGGTTCGTTGATGTTTCGGTAGTATATAGTTATGCATGGTGGTGTCCGAAGGTTGTTCGGAGTCTCGGATGAGATCTTGGATGTCACGAGAAGGTCTGGAATGGTCCGAAGGTAAAGACTGATATATAGGAAGTCCTGTTTTGATCACCGGAAAAGTTGCAGGCTCATCGGTAGTGTACCGGGAGGGATGGTAGTGTACCGGGGGACCATCGGGAGGGGTATTTCAACCCAAGAGGCTACATGGGCTGTGGGAGGATGAATACGAGCCCTTAGTGGGCTGGTGGAAGTGCCACAAAGGGCCGATGCGGCTCGAATAAAATCCCCAAGGAGAAAAAGGAACAAAATGGCAAAAAGGCTAAATAAGGAAGGAGTCCTAATCCAACTAGGTGTGGAGGAGGAGGACTCCTCCCTCCCTCTTTGGCCGAAGCCTAGGGCTGGCCCCTTGGTGGCCAAGCCTCCTCCTCTCCTCCTTCTATATACACTAGAGGTTTTAGGGTTTTTGTGCATAGATTTTCAGCCACGAGCAACCCTACCCTCCACTCCGTAGTTTCTCCTCTAGATCGGTTTGAGCTGTGCTTAGGCGAAGCCCTACTGAGATTACCCCACCACCATCATCACAACGCCGTCACGCTGTTGGAGAACTCGTCTACCTCTCTGCTCCCTCTTGTTGGATCAAGACGGCGGAGATCGTCATCAAGCTGTACGTGTGTTGAACGCGGAGATGCCGTCCGCTCGGCGCTAGATCGGAAGGACCGTGATCAAGATCGCGAGATGATTCGTGATGAGATCGCGATATGGATCGTGAAGAGATCGTGGGACGATCGGCGATTTGGATCGCGAAGACGTTCGACTACACAAACCATGTTTCTTAACGCTTCCCGCTTAGCGATCTACAAGGGTACGTAGATCCACTCTCCCTCTCGTAGATGCTCATCACCATGGATAGATATTGCATGTGCGTAGGATTTTTTTTGTTTCCCATGTAGAGTTCCCCAAAAGTTCTATTATGATCTAGGTCTATGTGTAGATGAGATCTCAAGTAGAACACATTGAGTTTGTGGGCGTTGATGCTTAGATTGCTTCCTCCCTTGGTTGTGTTTTGGTTCAGCGGTATTGTGGGATGAAGCGGCCTGGACCAACCTTACTCTTATGCTTACAAGATACCGGTACCATCGACTGACTTGTAACTTTGTTGCACAAAGATGGCTCGCTGGTGTCTGTTTCTCCTACTTTAGTTGGATCGGATTCGACTAAGGCAGTCCTTGAGAAAGTTGACAAGCAACTTATGTATCACCGTTGTGGTTTATGCGTCGGTGAGAATTTTCCTGATAGATACCAATAGCAGCCACGTAAAACATGCAACAACAATTAGAGGACGTCTAACTTGGTTTTGCAGGGTATGTTGTGGTATAATATGGCCAATTACATGAAGAGATATATGTGATGTATGAGATGATCATGTGTTGTATACAATATCATGACTTTCATGTCGATGAGTACAGCTACCGGCAGGAGCCATAGGGTTGTCTTTAATTATTGTATGACATGCGTGTCAATCATTAAGCACTATGTAATGCTTTACTTTATTGCAAAACGGTGGCAATAGTAGTAGAAACATGGTGGGCGCGACAACCCCGATGGCGGCACGTTGATGGAGATCAAGATGATCGAGATCATGGTGTGGTGCCAGTGATGATGGAGATCATGCCGGTGCTTTCAAGATGGAGATCAAAAGCACAAGTTCATGGCCATATCATGTCACTTAGATTTGCATGTGATGTTAATCTTTTTATGCACCTTGTTTCGCTTAGGACGACAGTAGCATTATAAGGTGATCCCTCACTTAAATTTCAAGATGAATTATGTTCTCCCCGAGTGTGCACCATTGCGAAAGTTCGTCGTGCTGAGACACCACGTGATGATCGGGTGTGAGAGACTCTACGTTCACATACGACGGGTGCAAGCCAGTGTTGCACATGCAGAACACTCGGGTTAAACTTGACGAGCCTAGCGTGTACAGACATGGCCTCAGAACACAAGAGACTGAAAGGTCGAACATGAGTCATATAGTAGATATGATCAACATGATGATGTTCACCATTGAAACCACCTGAACTCATGTGATGGTCGTACTTGAGTTGGTGAATTTGGATCATGTATCACTCGAATGACCGGAGGGCTGTCAATTTGAGTGGGAGTTCTTAAGTAATAGGATTAATTGAACTCATTATCATGAACATAGTCAGTAGTGTCTTTGCAAATTATGTTGTAGATTACTAGCTCATGTTGTAGCTCCCTTGAATTTTATATGTTCCTAGAGAAATAGAGTCGAAAGATAATGGTAGCGATATTGCAGACTCGGTCCGTGATCTGAGGATTGTCCTCATTGCTGCACAGAAGACTTACATCCTTAATGCACCGCTCGGTGCGCCAACCCCTCTAGCATCATATGTGGATGTTGTGGACATCTGACATGCACATTCTGATGACTACTTCATAGTTTAGTGCGTCATGCATTATGGCTTAGAATTGAGGCTCCAAAACGTTTTGAACGTCACGGAACATATGAGATGTTCCAAGAGCTGAAATTGGGATCTCAGGCGCGAACCCGTGTTGTGAGATATGAGATCTCCAAAAAGATTTTTTGCCTGCAAGATGAAGGAGAATAGCTCAATCATTCAGCATGTGCTCAGATTGTCTGGGTGCTACAATCGCTTGAATTGAGTGGGAGTTGATCTTCTAGATAAGATAGTGATTGATATAGTTCTCTGAGTCACGATCACTAAGCTACTAGAACTATAATCATGCCAGGGATGGAAATGATGATCCATGATCTATTCTTGATGTTTGACACCGCGAAGGTGGAAATCAAGAAGGAGCATCAAGTGTTGATGGTTAATGAAACCACTAGTTTCGAGAAGGGCAAGGGCTAAGAGGGAAACTTCATGGATGGCAAAACAGTTGCTGCTCCAATGAAGAAACCCAACGTTGAACCCAAACCCAAGACTAAGTGCTTCTATTATGAGGAGAATGGTCGCTGAAGTGGAACAACCCTAGATACTTGGTAGATAAGAAGGCTGGCAACGTCGACATAAGTATATTTGATATACGTGTTATTGATGTGCACCTTGCTAGTACTCCTAGTAGCACCTGGGTATTGGATACCGGTTTCGGTTGCTAAATCTTAGTAACTCAAAATGAAAGCTACGGAAAAACCGGAGACTGGCTAAGTGTGAGGTGACGATGTGTGTTGGAAATGTTTCCAAGGTTGATGTGATCAACATCGCACGCTCTCTCTATCTTCGGGATTAGTGACGAACCTAAATAAATGTTATTTGGTGTTTGCGTTGAAAATGAACGTGATTAGAACGTGTTTATTGCAACACGGTTATTCATTTAAGTTAGAAAATAATGGTTATTCTTTTTACATAAAAATACCTTCAATGGTCATGCACCCAGTGAGAATGGTTTGTTGAATCTTGATCGTAGTAATACACATGTTCATAACATTGATGGCAAAAGATAGAAAGTTAGTAATGATAATACCACATACTTGTGGCACTGCCGTTAAATGTCATATTGGTATAAATCGCATGAAGAAACTCCAAGATAATGGATCCTTGGACTCATTTGATTTCGAATCGGTTGAGACATGCGAACCATGCCTCTAGAGCAAGATGACTAAGGACCCCGTTTTTCGGTTTGATGGAGCGGGCAAGTGAGTTAATGGAAATGATACATGTTGATGTATGCAATCAAATGAGACTTGTAGCATGCGGTGGATATCGTTATTTTCTTACCTTAACTGATGATTTGAGTAGATATAGTGTATATTTACTTAATGAAACACAAGTCTGAATCGTTTGAAAAGTTCAAGCAAATTTAGAGTGAAGTTCCAGATCATCGTGACAAGAAGATAAAAATGTCTGCGATATGATCATGGAGGTGAATATTTGAGTTATGACTTTGGCATACAACTTTAGACAATGTGAAAGTTGTTTCACAACTCACGCCACCTGGAACACCATAGTATGATGGTGGGTCGGAACGTCATAGTCGTGCTCTATTGGATATGGTGTGTGCTATGATGTCTCTTACCGTTTTGCTACTATAGTTTTGGGGTTATGCATTAGATACAACTACATTCCCTTTAAATAGGGCAACATCAAAATCCATTGAGACGATGCCATATGAACTGTCCATATGAACTGTGGTTTGGCAAGAGGCCAAAGTTGTCGTTTCTTAAAGTTTGGGGATGTGATGCTGATGTCAAAAAGCTTCAACCTGAAAAGCTGGAACCCAAAGCGGAGAAATGTGTCTTCATAGGATACCCGAAAGAGACAGTCGGGTATACCTTCTATCTCAGATCCTAGGCTAAAGTGTTTGTCACTAAGAACGGAACATTTCTTGAGAAAAAGTTTTCTCTCGAAAGAATTGAGTGGGAGGAAGATAGAACTTGATGAGGTTGTTGAACCTTTGTTTCAACCAGAGAGTAGCGCAGCACAAAAAGATGTTTCTGTGGAGCCTATGTTAGTTGAGGAAGAAGTTAATGATGATGATCATGAAACTTCAGATCAAGTTACTATCAAACCTCGTAGGTCGACAAGGACGTGTACTACTCCTGAGTGGTACGGCAACCCTATCTTAGAGATCATGTTGTTGGACAACGATGAACCTACAAACTATGGAGAAGCGATGATGGGCCCAGATTCTGACAAATGGTTAGAGGCCATGAAATCCGAGAAAGGATCCATGTATGAATACCACGTATATACTTTGGTAGACTTGCTCGTTGGACGATAGGTCGTTGAGCACAAATGGACCTTTAAGATGAAGACATATGCTGATGGTAAATGTCATCATTTATAAAGCTCAACTTGTTGCAAAGAAGTTTACGACAAGTTCAAGGAGTTGACTGCGATGAGACTTTGTCACTCATAGCGATGCTAAAGTCTGTTGGAATTATGTTAGAAGTTGCTGCATTTTTCAATTATGAAATTTGGCTGATGGATGTCAAAACTAGAATTTCCTTTTTCATGACTATTGTTTATTATCCATGCTAGAATGGTATTGATTGAAAACTCAGATACATGTGTGGATACATAGAACACCATGTCCCTGGTATGCCTCTGATGGACTAGCTCGTTGATCAAAGATGGTTAAGGTTTCCTAGCCATGGGCATGAGATCTCATTTGATAACGGGATCACATCATTAGGAGAATGATGTGATGGACAAGACCCAAACTATAAACATAGCATCTGATCGTCTCAGTTTATTGATACAGTTTTCTGCATGTCAAGTATATGTTCCTATGACCATGAGATCATGCAACTCACTGACACCGGAGGAGTACCTTGTGTGTATCAAATGTCGCAACGTAACTAGGTGACTACAAAGGTGTTCTATAGGTATCTCCGAGGGTGTTTGTTGGGTTGGCATGGATCAAGACTGGGATTTATTACTCGATGTGACGGAGAGGTATCTCAGGGCCCACTCGGTAATACAACATCACAACAAGCCTTGCAAGCAATGTGACTAAGTGTTAGCCACGGGATCTTGTATTACGGAAATGAGTAAAGAGACTTTCCGGTAACGAGGTTGAACATTTATAGAGATACCGACGATCGAATCTCGGGCAAGTAACATACCGAAGACAAAGGGAACAACATACGGGATTAACTAAATCCTTGACATAAAGGTTCAACCGATAAAGATCTTCGTAGAATATGTAGGAACCAATATGGGCATCCAGGTCCCGCTATTGGTTATTGACCATAGAGGTGTCTTGGTCATGTCTACATAGTTCTCGAACCCACACGGTCTGCACACTTAAGGTTCGGTGACGTTTCGGTAGTATAGAGGTATGCATGGTGGTGACCGAAGATTGTTCAGGGTCCCAGATGAGATCCCGGATGTCACGAGGAGCTCTGTAATGGTCCGGAGGTAAAGATTGATATATAGGAAGTCCTATTTTGGTCAACGGAAAAGTTCCGGGATCATCGATAGTGTACAGGGAGTGCCGGTAGTGTACCGGGGGACCATCGGGAGGGGTATTTCGACCCAAGAGGCTAAATGGGATGTGGGAGGATGAATACAAGCCCTAAGTGGGATGGTGGATGTCACACAAAGGGCCCATGAGGATGGAAAGAAAATCCCAAGGAGAAAAAGGTGGAAAAGGCAAAAAGGCTAAATAAGGAAGGAGTCCTAATCCAACTAGGAGTGGAGGAGGAGGACTCCTCCCTCCCACTTCGGCCGAAACCTAGGGCTGTCCCCTTGGTGGCCAAGCCTCCTCCTCTCCTCCTTCTATATATAGTAGAGGTTTTAGGGTTTTTGTGCATAGATTTTCAGCCACGTGCAACTCTACCCTCTGGTCCGTAGTTTCTCCTCTAGATCGGTTTCAGCTGTGCTTAGGCGAAGCCCTGCTGAGATTACTCCACCACCATCGCCGCAGCACCGTCACACTGCCGGAGAACTTGTGTACCCCTCTGCTCCCTCTTGTTGGATCAAGAAGGCAGACATCGTCATCAAGCCGTATGTGTGCTGAAGGCGGAGCTGCCGTCCGTTCGGCGCTAAATCGGAAAGACCGTGATCAAGATCGCAAGACGATTCGTGATGAGATCATGGGACACTCGGCGATTTGGATCGCGAAGACGTTCGACTACACCAACCGCGTTTCTTAATGCTTCCCGCTTAGTGATCTACAAGGGTACGTAGCTCCACTCTCCCGCTCATAGATGCTTATCTCCAGCTGTCCATCATGCTATCGCACGTTCGATCTATCGTCATCTTGTTGAATTGAGTGCCCACTACTTTGGAAGGATCGGATGGTAGAAGCCTGATGGAGGACACATCATCCTAACAAACGAACTAAAGATGAAGTTTTCACCTATACTTGTGTACAATCAAGAACTGGAGCGCTACATCAAGAACCTTTAAATGGACCTTCTCTCAGAGTTATTTGAGAATGAAGCACTTCGTGAGAACCTCATGAACAAGAAGCGGAAGGTAGCCAATCTGACGAAACATGATCCCGAGATTCAGATGCTTCATCAAGACTTGAAGAATAGTCAGGCCATGGACCATGCTGGAGATGTTGAAGTTCAGAAGCTCAAGAACCTACTCCTGGAACTACAGGGACGACATCGGAAACTCCAAGTCAACAGGGACAATCTGGCAGAAGAACTTGAGAAGATCAAGCAGGACCAGAAGAAGCTCACTTAATATGAAGATATGATATAAACTAGCCTATTGGTAGCCCCCATGAGAGAAATAAAGATAAACGTTTTTGGGATTTGTTTGATCCACCATACCAACCTTATGTGGGTGGCAATACTATAGGATTGATTGAACTTTAGGAATGTGTCGAACTGAGTTTCTATGCTTTGTGTTATTTGTATCTTCTACCTCTCTCTCTCTTACCCATCTATCCACAATACATTGGACCCAATAGATGGTGTATGTAGTTGGACTTGTTTTCTCCGGACGAATGACCCAACTGGAGGCTGAGATATGGATTCAGAACATGGAGAACCACTTCGGGAGCTACTTGATTTAAAAAAAATATGATGTTGCACGTGCAATTCAGTACCTTACCCAAAGTGTTGCTATCTGGTGGAGAATGCATCATGCCATACAAGGATTAATGGAGCAGAAACTTGGGAAGAATTCAAGAAGACTCTATTAAGATCATGTCTCATTTAGAAGCACTCTGTTAAGACCAATGAAGAAGACTTGTGCATACATGATCTGTGGAGAGATAGGACACACCCAAGCAGAACACAAGGATGGGTTCCGTCATTGTGAAGAAAATCACCTAGCTAAGGAGTGCCCAACAAGTCAGGTGACTTGTTTCTTGTGTGAAGGAAGCACCCACTACCCAGCTGAGTGCCACATTTATTCTAAGGTATGACAAGATGTCAAGAAACAGAAAGAGGCCCTTAGGGAAAACTTTGAGGAACTTCTGATGAGTATGCCCGTGCCAATGACGACAAAGATGTACCATTAGGAGATACCTCAATAGAGAACTACACCAATTCATGTTTTTCACGTGGAGAAGACGGACATATCTCACAGGATTGTCCAAAGCAATATCAGGAAGAATTCCCGACAAAAATGTTTGGTATGATCCGCAGGAAATAGAAGCTATGATCTGTACACACTGGTCTAGGAAGAAGGGAAAGCATATTAGGTAGAGACAAGCCCTTGAACAGAGGGACCTGAGTCATATCAGATGTTTCAAGTGTAAGGATACGAGTCACTACGCCAATATGTGCCCAGGAAAGGAACCAAGAACCCAAGGAGCAAACACCAACATCAAGAAGCACCGAGACTTGTTAGAAGTCATATATTTTCGTTGCAAGGAAGCAGCACATTATGCTAGTGAATGTCCAAAGGAGAAGAAAGGTAGAATGGAGTAGTTTGTTTTGAGGATGCCAATATGTCTAACATGAAACACTCTAGTTTTCAAGAGATTGTTTTGTAACGGAACTCTCTAAGATTGTAATAACTTCATAAATTAATGAAACTTATGGTGTCATGATTTTTCCATGTTGGTATATATGAGTTGTTACTCTATGAACAAAGATCTCCAGCCATTCGAGGATATGATAAATATGGTTTATGCAGGCATATGTACATTTCATTTTAAGAGTGGTAGTAACCACTAAAACCATAGGATCCAAGGAATAAAAAAGTGCCATATTGCCAAGGAGTTCGGATCAAATGAAAACAGTTGAAGGTAATGTTGTACCATATCAAACTATGTGGATGACAACATTTGTAATGAAGTACTTTTGAAGTTTGAATTTTGAGAATAGAATAAGGATGAAGGAATGATTGTGATGAAACAATACCTAAGGGTAAAAAGACCAACATAAAGGAAAATGAATTCCATAGAGTGGAATCTAGACAAGAATAAGTCTGTGATTTATTACCTCAGGGGTATGATGGAGTGAACTGAACGTAATGCTGGAATATGAAACACTACTAACCCCAAGGATGACTTAAATCTGTTCAAGTATTCAATTGATCCCACAACTCACATACCTTAGAATTGATACTGATCAAGTACTACCTTTATGAAGGAAGAAACATATGAGAAGCTATTACTGTTCATCAAATGTTTCTCTTAGGAGCATACGAACACCTAAGAGTTGTGAAGAAACGATAGATGTTTTGTTCAGCTAGCAGAATCAATGGATTTAGCCGAACTTTGTTCATTGACAAGAGAAATTTATGCAACGCTTGTGAGGAAGCCCAAGTGTTAGAATACGAGATTCACTAAACCTTATACAAGGTAATGATTTCAGGGCGGCATGGCTCGGCCACCATGACGACGTACTCTTATCATTCTCTTGCTATTCAGAATGGTAAATCTAAGTGACATACCCATAGTAAAGAGATGACGTTCTTTGAAGCTTTTGTATAAGCCTAGAATGGTATGATGAAAACCCCTTGTACATGGTAGTTGCTGACATACATAGGAATTTTACGGCGAGGAATGAAGCCAAGACCCATTTCATTGCAGGATAACCACAAATGTTAGACCACCATGAGATCATCGATAAGTTATTTAGAATGGTCACGAGGCCTATCAATTAAGAAGACCCCGTAACGGAAGACCTTTGTATTGACCAAGGAAACACTTGATTTTGAAGAAAACATTAGGAAAATAATGAAAGATTAAAGGAGTTACTGTGGAGAATGTGAGGAGACAATATTACCCCAGAAGGTTGTCATGATATTGAGGGACCAATAACTCTCATTTTAAGTATGGTAGCCCCACAATTTTTAGGTCAATGGATTTGCTAGAAGACCCACAAACGCTGACCTTTTCTTTCTAGCCCTTTCGAATCTCGAGGACAAGATTCATTTTAAGTGTGGTAGGTTTGTAACATCCCAAGTTTTCGAATGTTATACTAATTAATAGAATGATTGATTTATTGAGTGAGTGATTGAAATTGATTTAAATTTGAAACTTTTTGAAAATTTTGAATGAGAGGGAATAACATGACTTTCCACTTTGCTTTTGGATTAAAATTCATTCAATTCAAATCAGTGAGAGAAGATGACATGACTTCTTCAAAATAAAGGATTTGAAAATTTGATTAAAAACTTCTGAAATATTCTATTTGAAATTATTTCATATGATTCTAATTCTTTCTCAAAGTTTGAATTAATTCAAATTCCCTTGCCCAAATTCATAATTTTTGAAAGGAGGAACATGACCCTCCAAACCAGGTGAATTTTTGTGAAATTTTGAACCATTAAACCCAGGGGGTTATTTGAAATTTATTTCCAACAAGAATTAAATTCAATTTAGGCATTTTGTGAAAAATATGTTTTTCCAAATATTTATTTTGGCCGTGGCAAAATGTTCATCTTGTTGCATTTAATTGTATGACAATTTTGGTATATAATACCTCTATATTTGAACCTATCTTCATTTTTTCATTTTCTTAGCTTTCCTTTTCTGTTTTTTGAATGATAGTAAACCTTCCTGTTAATAGGAAACCTCGTGGTCCATTTGGAATAGTTCTGGCCCAGTTGGATCTAGATTGGATCCGAATCCCTTCTGACCGGCCACCGATCCCTTTCCCTCTCTCCTCTCTCTCGCGCGTGGGACCCACCTTCCGATCATGTTCGCCTGCGTTCACCTTCCTCCTCTCGCTTCCTCCTTTCCTTCCTGAGGACATCTTGCTGTAGCCTGATCCCCTTGTCGATCTCCTGCCATCAGAGCACCCCAAGGCCCTCCCCTATATAAGCCGATGCCTCCTCGACCCGTCCCCCTCTAAATCCCCAATGCTCGTGCCCCACGCCCGCGCAATCCCTCGCCGAAGCAGAGCCTTGCCGTCACGCCATTGCCAAGCTGCCGTTCGCCTCCGACCACCCCAAGTTCTCCCACCGCCACCAACAGCTCCGCCGAGCTCGCCTCCACCTCGCCAACCATTCACCTGAGCCCCAAACCCCTCCTAGCTCCCTCCTCGACAAGCCACTCGAGCACCCCGCCACATCCACGCTCGCCGTGGTCACACCGTCGCCCTCAAGTCCCTTTGATGCCACCATCGTGCTCGTCGTGCTCGCCTGCGCCGGTCGGTGCCATCTCCAACGCCGGAGACCCACCGGAGTGCCGCCCCATCCACGCCCGAGCCACCACCGTCGTCGACCACACCGGACCTCTCCGGAGTTGACCTCCACCTCGGTGAGCCTTTTCCCTCCGCCCGATCTGCTTGAACGGCTCTGATTACATCCCGCATACCGCTTCGGTGTTTTCAAAAGAACCGGCCATTTTTCTGTTTAGTTATTATTAACCGAAGCGTTTTTCTTTAAATTCTGGCCACCCACTAGTTAGGCTAAACTGTGCACACCCCTCAACCTATCAGAATTTGCCACGTCACCCCCCTCTTCGCTAGGTTAGAATTTTCTTTTCGGTTTTTAGTTTTTACACAGATTAGATCCTAATTTTGTTTTTGCTCTAAATTTATGTTTATAATTATTTCTGAGTGATTCTTTTTGCATGCTGTTAAAAAAATTATTTAGTTTCCATAGATGACAAGTTTGACCATATTTGAAATTTTGAAATTTGAATTCTGTTAAATTCGTTCAATCACAAGAATTTGAATAACTTGAGTTTAAAAACATATTTTTGAGTGATTCTTTTTGCTACTGGTTTGTATTAGTTGTTTTTTATCATCCTGCAAAATTTGAATTTTTTAGAATATTCTAAATTAGGGTTTCAAGAAAAATAGAATCTGTTTTAGTTCTTCTTATGTTTATTTCAATTTCTTTTGTTTTATTTGTTTTCTTTTGTTTTAGTTGAAAAATTCTACTTGTTTGTTGACAGTAGTGTTTCAAAAGGGATTATTTTTATTTTATTTATTATTATTTGCTTGCATAAAATCAATTCTAGTTCAAAAATAACTTGCAAATTGATTTCATTGTTAGTTTAATTTCCTATTTGAAAATATTTTTATAAATTGTTTTATAAGTTTTACTTTCTGTTAACTTAGTTGTTTTATATTTTTTTCTCTTATTTTAGTATTTGATTGTTTTACTTGTTGTTAACTTTATTAGCCGAAAACTTATGTTGTTTAGTGTATTGTTTTCTTAGTTCTTAGTTGTTCTTCGAAAGTAATTCTTTTTTCTAGTAAAATATTTACTAGACTACTTTTGTTAGATTTTTTCCTTGGTTTGTCTGGCTGCTATTGAAAATAGGATTATTTGTGACGAGGTTATTACCCCTAGGTAGGCCAAAGCAACGGGGTTCCCCTCCCCGCTTTGAAGCAAAATTATGCGGCCGCCTGTCCACAACCTGCTGGGGCGCAGCCGGCAGTAACGATCGCCGGCTGGCCCACGGGCGGCTGGTCGAGGAGCCGGCTCGACCCCCGGCCGGCTGCTTCCGGGACGCCTCGTTTGTTGACCCCGGGGCGGACATGCAACGTCCCATCCCTCTGCGCATGGATACGACAACACCACGTGACCGCCACGACGGGCGACATTGTAGCCACAGTGGCCGCTGATGGACTGGTGCGCATGGCTGCCGTCCAGCCGTCCAGGCCGCTGACCTTGGCGAGCACGACCGGCCGGGGAAACAGTGCCGGCACGCCCTCACCCACTCGACTACCTACCCGGGCGTGGCTACAGTGCAGCCGGCCGTACCGAAGACTTCGGCCGGCTGGCACTAGATGACGCCTCCCGGGCGACCCATGCCACGACAGGTGGGTGAGGGCCAATCATAGAGCCGGCTGGCGGGCCCAGTGGGAGACAAGACCGCCTAGCTGGTGGTCCCTACGGACGACAAGACGGCTCAAAGGGCGGGACCCCCTGGTCAGCCGGAGAGGCTGCTAGCTGGGTCCCCCCACCTTTGTACCTTAGGAATATTGTAAGTCGGGTGGTTGGCCTATAAAACCCCCCGAGCTCCCAATGCAACGGGGACGGACTACTCTCACGCACACACCCACGGGACACTTCCCTCATTCTCACAGTTGATAGCGGAGGAAGGAGAGCCGGCTGCTCCGTCTTCCTCCTCTAGACTCAGCTTCAGGAGCAACCCTGTAAACACACCCATCCATCAAACTAGACCAAGCAGGACTAGGGGCATTACCTCCCACTGAGGGCCCTGAACCTGGGTGCATCGTGTGTCATCGCCGCTTGTACGTAATCTCGCACCCGGAGCCCATCGACGTCCTTCGGCCCCAACCACCTACGATAAGCCTACCCATGGCATCTGTCATGAGAAAACGACGACAGTTGGCGCCAACCGTGGGGCCGTACGCGGCGCCGGCCGGATTCATCCTCTAGGCGGGACCCCTCGCCTTTCCCCGCCGTCGCCGCACGTCTAGGCTAAGCCGTGGGCTCGTTGGGCTTGCTCCGGCACGCCCTGTGGGCAGCTTCAATGACCTCATGCTCGACATCAACGCGCTCACCGAGTGTTTCAGCAGGCTTAGCCTCACCCAAGCTCCGGCCGCTGATGAGTACCCCAGCCAGGTGTTCGTCTATGCCGGTCCGCCCATGGCTATGGGCGCACTTGCTGCGACCCAGTCCAGCGGTTCCCACGATCGCGTGGGGGCAATGGCCATCATCTCCTCCACCTCCTTCGGTCGTGCGTGGGGTCGCGGCCAGCGTCGGCACCTCCGACCCGCTCGGTGCGGCCCTCCAGGTCTTTAGCACCCATATCGCCCCGGTGGAAAACCTCGACGCCGCCACGTCCGAGCTGGAGGCGGTTCGTCGCGTCATGTTCGAGGATGCCATCGCCCTCGCGGCCATGCGACACCACATGGAGGCCGCCCAGTGGGAATACACTTCCGCCCATGGTCTTACCCCAGACGGCACTGAGCCCAGACGGCGTGGGGCTTTGGGCGACCGTGGTCGCGTGGTCCCCGTAATCCTGGGTGGCAAGATGCCTGTCTATGACACCCCCGCAGCCAACCTGCGGGCCCTCAAGGTGGCCTACAAGGATTTGTCCACCTTGGAGGGTGAAGAACGTGCCTCCCACAAGCGTCACAACAAGGAGCTCATCGACGCTGCCGACGCGCAGCAGCATCTGCTCGCGACGGGCGCCGCCGCCTCCGAAGGCCCCCGGCTCGAGCGCGAGGCCACGGGGACTACTGGTCGTCAGGCGACTCAGCACTCCTGCTCCCCTTGCATCTCCAACCGCTCGGTCCAAGCAAACAACCCCTGACCCTCTTAGCTGCCGAGAAGCGAGCAGCCGGCTATTAACAGCCGGCGCACCAACAACCCGCCTCGCAGCAGTTGCCACCACGAGGCACCGGTAGCTGGCAGATGGCGCAGCCGCGGGCACACTCCGCCCCCTCGGCATGAGTAGGAATGGTCGGTTCCGCCCGTCATCCGCCCTGTGCTCTCAGCCCGGATCGGGCCATGTGTCCCCCGTAGCGAGAACGACGACCGCAACCGCACCGACCATCTCGCGAAGTCGGCCCTCCTCGAAGAGGAGGGCTCGATTGGTCCGGCCTATTTTGGCCCCTGAATCCGCAATGAGCCGTTCCCGGCCGGCTTCATGCTCCCCCGAGACACACCGAAGTATAACGGAGCCGCCAGGCCCGAGGACTGGCTGATCGAGTACACCACCACGGTCGGCATCGGTAGGGGGAACAAGCGCGTAGCCGTTCACTATGCTCCCCTCATGCTGATCGGCTCGGCCCGCACCTGGCTTAATAGCCAGGCGGCCGGCAATATCAACACTTGGAGAGGCTTCGAAGAAGCCTTCGTCCGCAACTTCACATTCACCTACAAGCGGCCAGGCCGCCCCCATGAACTCTCCATGTTAGTTCAGGGGTCGCACGAGTACCTCCGTGACTACCTCACTCGATGGACCAAGCTCTGCAACTCCTACGAGGGGGTGCACGAGGTACAAGCCATACGATTCTTCATCGAAGGCTGTTGAGATGGCACCCCCCTCAAGCACAAGCTTCTGTGCTCCGAGCCGGCCACACTTGCCAAGCTCATGACCAAGGTAGAAAAATACGCCACAGCTGATTCAGCCATACGGGTAAAGATGACCCCGCACGCCAAGGCGACGACGACATCGGCAACGTCTCTGCTAGCTGCTGACAACCGGCAGTCACAGAACAACAAACGCAAGAACAACCAGCCGGATCCCCGTTACGGGAGCCGGCTGGTCACCACCATCGAGGAGCAGAAGCTGGCTGCCTAGTCTTCCAGCCAGCGCCAGCGCACTGGCAAGGGTGCCTGGCAGCTGAAGCTCACTTTCGAGCAGATACTCGACCACCCCTACAAAAAACACTCAAGGGCCAAACCATCTACGCACACGCCCCGGCAGTGCTGCTTCTCACACCGATTGGCCCGGGGGGACGGCCTTTCGGCTCCTCCCGCGCCGCCTGCCCGCGCGCCGGCCCTGGCGCTGGCTCCGGCTCCGGCCCAAAATGACCGTCGTCTTCATGACCACTTCCCGAACAAGGATGGTTGCTACGTCGTCTTCACCAGTGAAGAGGCGAGCAAACATGCTCAACGCCGGCTCCATCGTGAGGTGAACGGCACCATGCCGGCAACTCCAAAGTTCATGCACTGGTCGTAGTAGCCGGTCACCTGGAGCCGGACCGATCATCCCGCCATGATGCCGAGTGCCGACAGCTATGACCTGGTCCTCGACCCGACCATCGCCACCGAGAAGCGCACCTGCTGCTTCTCATGAGAAGCACCATCAACATCCTATACCTCGACATGATGCGCAAGCTGGGGCTGAAGATAGAAGACCAATAGGTGAGTTGGACGGTTTTTTCCATGGCATCGCGCGTGGGAAGTCCTACTCCCCTCTCAGCAAGATCACACTCGACGTACTCTTCGGTGAACCCGGCCACTTCCGCCATGAGCCGGTGCTGTTCGAGGTCGTGGACCTCGCAAGTCCCTACCACACGCTATTGGGCCGGCCGGCCCTTGTCAACTTCATGACGGTCCCCCATTGCGCCTACCTCAAGCTCAAGATGACGAGCCACAAGGGAATCATCATCGTCATGGGTGACTACAAGATGTCGATCGAGTGCGCTCGAGACGGCAGCCGGTTGGCCAAGGCCCTAGAAATCGGCGAGGAGAAGCGGCAGCTCGACCGCCTCGTGGCCCTAGCTGCCAGCCACCGGCCGTGTCGGCTCCCCCCTCGCAGTCCGTCAGCGAGGCCTCCTTCCAACCATCCAAGGACACCAAGAAAATCCTGCTCAATCCGGCCAACCCCACTCACTGCGTCACCATCGACTCCCGCCTCGACAACAAATAAGAAGGCGAGCTCGTCGACTTCCTCCATGAGAAACGAGCCATCTTTGCATGGTCCCCTAAGGGCATGCCACGTGTTCTGAGGAAGTTTGCCGAGCACAAACTACCCGCCCGGCCGGACGTCAATCCGATCAAGCAACCCCTACGCCATTTCTCCGAGGAGAAGCGGCGCACCATAGGAGAAGAGATCGCCTCGCTGCTCGCAGCCTGGTTCATCATGGAAGTTTTCCACCCAGACTGGCCAGCCAACCCAGTCCTGGTGCTGAAGAAGAACAAGACCTGGCGCATGTGAATCGACTACACCAGATCAAGCTAGGTCCGGAAGACCGGCTCAAGACCTCCTTCATCTGTCCCATCGGGGCCTACTGCTAAATCACCATGTCCTTCAGCCTGAAGAACGCAGGCGCCACCTTCCAGCGGTGCATGCAGAAGTGCCTCCTGCCTCAGATAGGCAGGAATGTCCACGTCTACGTCGATGACATCATCGTCAAAACCAAGAAGCACTTCAGCCTCCTCGACGACCTACGAGAGACCTTCGCGAATCTGTGCGAATACAAGATCAAGCTCAGTCCAGAGAAATGTGTATTGGGCATCTTCACCGGCCAGCTCCTCGGTTTCTTCATGTCCGCCCGTGGCATCGAAGCTAACCTGGAGAAGATTAGTGCGATCGAGCGCATGCCCAAGCCGACCCGGCTCCGCGACGTCTAGAAGTTCACCGGCTGCCTTGCCTCGCTCAGTCGGTTCATCAGCTGGCTAGGGGAGAAAGCCTTGCCCCTCTACGGGCTCCTTGCAAGACGGATCTGGTCAAGCCAGGTCACACAAAGAAGCCAGGCATGTTCGATTGGCCCAACAAGGAGGAAGAGACCTTCCTTGGCCTCAAGAAGGCTCTCACCCGCGCACCCATCCTGGCCGCGCCGACTAAGAAGGAACCCTTGCTCGCCAACATCGCGGCGACCACTCGTGTCATCAGTGTTGTCTTGGTGGTCGAGCGGCCGGAGGAGGGCAAGTCCCTGCCGGTCCACCGCCCCGTCTACTACCTCAGCGAGGTCCTCTCTGCGTGTAAGAAGAACTACCCCCACTACCAGAATATGTGCTATGGCATATACTTGGTCGCAAAGAAGGTCAGGCAGTACTTCCAGGAGCATACCATCACCATGGTGAACACGACCCCGCTCAGCGAGATCATGAGTTGCCGGGACTCAACCGACCGGATCGCCAAATGGGCCATTGCCCTCGCCGATCACGAGATCCGATACGAACCTCGCACCGCCATCAAGTCACAGGTGTTGGCCGACTTCCTCGTCGACTAGGCGGAAACCGAGTTCGTGCTGCCTCCTCCAGACTCCACACATTGGCGCATGCATTTTGATGGCTCCAAAATGAGGACCGGCCTGGGTGCTGGCATAGTCCTCTACTCCCCGAAAGGTGACTAGCTCAAGTACGCCCTCCAGATCCACTTCGCCGCCTCCAACAACATGGCCGAGTACGAGGCCATCGTTCATGGCCTCCGGCTCGCCAAGGATATTGGCATCAGGCACATCCTATCCTTCGGCGACTCCGACCTCATGGTGCAGCAGGTCTCTGGCAAATGGGACGCCAGAACGCCAAAATGGCCAGCTACCGCTTCCTCGTACAACAGCTCACCGGATCCTTCGAGGGTTGTGAGGTGCATCACGTCCCACGGGCGGAGAACGAGGCGGACGACGCGCTGGCAAAGATCGGTTCCACCCGACAGGCCATCCCAGCCAGCGTATCCCTCGAGCGGCTACTCAAGCCATCGATCAAGCCTTCCCTAGAATCGGAATCCATCTTCTTGCCGACAGATGCCGACGGCCCATCAGCGGTTCTGGCTACCCCTTCGGCATCTTCGCCATCGGCTCGCTCAACCTTGGCCACCTTGCCGGCACCTGTTGGGCCGACTGTGTCCGGGGCCGCCGGCTCCAACGACGCGGTCGTCATGATGATAATGAACAAGCCGGCCTCAGGGGCTGGCGAGCCGGCCCCAGGGGCTGGCGAGCTACTCCTGGGGACTGATCATCTAGGCTCGGGGGCTCTAGAACCGGCCAGAGTCTTAGCTCCCTCGTGGGCCCAACCTATCTTGGCATTCTTCCTACGCGGAGAACTCCCCTCGGAAAAGGCCATGGTGAGGCAATTCCAGCGTCGGGCCTCAGCATACAGCATCATCAAAAATGGGCTCGTCCATTGCAGCACCACCGGCATCTTCCAGCGATGCGTCGAGCCGGAAAAGGGTCTGGAGATCCTCCTCGACGTCCACCGGGGCGAGTGCGGGCGCCATGCCGCCTCTAGGACTCTATTAGTCAAGGCCTTCTGCCATGGCTTCTACTAGCCCACTGCTCTCGAGGCGGCCAAGAAATTTGTGGACGAGTGCGAGAGCTGCCAGCGCTTCCGCATGTAGAGCCACCTACCGGCATAGGCCCTGCAGACCATCCCCCTCTCGTGGCCCTTCGCCGTTTGGGGGCTAGACATGGTGGGCCCCTTCAACACCGCACGAGGCGGCATGACACATTTGCTGGTGGCTATTGACAAATTCACCAAGTGGATCGAAGCACGACCAATCAAGAAGCTGGACGGCCCCACGGCTGTCCGGTACATCGATGACATCATGGTTCGCTATGGCGTCTCCCAGAGCATCATCATCGACAACGACACGAACTTCGCCAAGGGCAAGCTCGCGCGTTTCTGCTCCAAGCAAGGAATCCGGCTCGACCTGGCCTCCATCACTCATCCACAGTTAAACGGCCAGGTCGAGAGGGCAAACAACCTCATCTTGTCCGGCATCAAGCCCCGGCTCGTGACACCACTGGTAAGGTTAGCCGGCTACTGGGTCGACGAGCTGCTGGCTCTCCTCTGGAGTCTCAGGACCACCCCTAACTGATCAACCGTCTACCCCCCTTCTTCCTTGTGTACGGGTCCGAGGCGATCATCCCCACCGACATCGAGTTCGACTTGCCTCGGTTCGCCCTATACACGGAGAAGGACGCAAAGGAGGCAAGAGAAGACGGCGTCGACTTACTCGAAGAAGCCCTTCAAGTGGCCTTGAGCCGGACGGCAATCTATCAGCAGAAGCTCCGGCACTACCACAGCAAGCAGATCTGGCCACTCTCCTTTCATGAAGGGGACCTGGTGCTCAGGCGGATCCAGCGGACAGCCGGACAACACAAGCTGTCCTCCCCATGGGAGGGCCCATTCATCGTCAGCAAGGCATTGCACAACAATGTGTACTACCTAATAGACACCCAAAAGGCGCAGAAGCGCAAAAGAGATGCCTCCGACGAGGAGATCGAGGGCCCATGGAACGCGGCGCTCCTTTGTCCATTTTACTGCTGGAAAGACCGGTGTATGTATGTATCCCTCCCTTTTGGGCTTATGAATGCAATGGGTGCCCCAGGCCGGCTCTTGGGGCACACCCTTCTTGTTTCCCTCGAAGGTCTCCTCACTCACCGGCTCCCCGACCCAGCTCCCAGGCCCAGGGGCTCGCCGACTGGTCCTAGGTCGCCTCTACCCAAAATTGACCAAGTGGTGTGAGTTAAGCAAGCCCTCCCACGCCTCCCAGCTACAGATTGGGCTCCCGGCTGTCCGCTGACCGGGCCTCAAGGCTAGGCCCAGCCGGATCACCGCGTCGCCTCTGCCGCTTTACTTACCCTTAAAAGCTCTCGTGGTTCCTAAGTTCAAAACCGGCTCCCTTTTGGCGGACACCCCGACCCAGCTACAGACTGGCTCCCGACTGTCGGGCTGGCGGCGCCGAAACCAAAGGGGAAAAGGGACAGAACAGAACGAAACCATAAGGGCAAAAAAGGGTAAGGACAAGCAAGCACGCGCAATAAGGCAAACACATCAAATATTCACAATAAGAATTTTAAGACAAAAGAGGCCCACGACCATCACGGTTCTTTTCATTACACCCCTAGTGGGTGGACTTAAAGCCTAACATGAAGGAGAAAGCAAAAAAAAAGATAAGACGCCCGGTGGCTTAGGCCAACGGGCGTGTTGCTAGCCGGCGCGCCCCCAACCGACGCATCGCTGGGCGCCTCGACTCCCTTCCCGGAGGTGGCTGCGGCCTTCAGGTCAGCTTCCTTGGCCTTCGAGGCGGCCTCCACAGTCCCAGCCGTCTCGCCGCTGGAGTCCGTACTCTCGTCGGCAACCTCCTCGTCCTCCAGACCTTGGGGGATGTCGAAGGAGTCTTCAGCCGCCGTCTCGCCATCCTCGCCAAGGGCCGGTAGGAGCTCATCCGGGTCGACCTACGATGCGAGCTCGTTGGCACGGCGGACAAGGTCCGGCTTACGGGCTGCCCGCTCCTCGGTCGGCTCGTCCCGCATGGTAGCCAACCAGTCCAAATTCATGCCGCGGTACCGCGAAGTTACGAACCGGAGTGCCATCTACGCTCTGACTCGTGCTGCTGACGCCTTCTAGACCTCGAGCCGGGCGACGGCGTGCTCCAGCCACAAGGCCACACAAAGTTACGAACCAGAGCGGCATCTACGCTTTGGCTCGCGCTGCCGACGCCTTCCAGACCTCGTGCCGGGCGACGGCGTGCTCCTCCACGGCCCATACACAAGGCGGCAATGATATCCTTGCCGGTCGTCTTCAGCCGCTCCACACTCCGCTCGAGGTGGATCAGCCGGTTTTCAACGGCGAGCCCAAGCTCCGCCACATCCCACGCGGTGTCCTCCTTGACGTAGCGCCCGCGCTCCCGAAGACACTCTCGGTGCTCCTCGACGGCATGCTCACCGCGGTGCTGAGTTTCAGGGAAACTCCCTAAAGGACAAAGGGAAGAAGGAGAGAAAGGCGAATCAGAAACAAGAACCAACAAGGAAAAAGGGCAACCGGCTGAAAAAATGAAAACCGGACACTTACGTTCAATGGAGTCGTCCACCTCGATGGCAAAGTGGAGCGATGAGTGCTTCTCTGACGCCAACGCCGCCTCTGCCTCGACGAGGTAACCCTTAAGCTCCTCAAGCGTCCTCTTGAGGTGGGTTACCTTGCCTTGGAGGGCAGCGGTCTGCCGGGCGGCATCAATCGCCTCCTTGATGGCATTCTCCTTGGCCGCCGCCTCTTGCACCATGTCAGCCTTGAGGTGGGCCTGGGCTGCCTCCCCATCCACCAGCAGTGTGGCCAGCCGGACCTTCTCCTGAGTGACTGCCTGGACACTTTGCGTCAGCCGGTCCCGCTCGGAGACGGCCCCGGTCTTCACCGCCCGGAGAGCGGTCAGCTCATCTGCAAGTCAAAGCAGGCATCAGCCGGTCCTTCTACGCCCGCTTCGGTATTTAGGCAGCTGGCCTGGCTCCCGGGGGCTACGTGTCCCTCCCACAAGACTTAACGTACCTTGCACCCGCGCCAGCTCCTCCTCTAGCCGGTAGTGGGAGGAGATATTGGTGAACTTCTCGGGATTATCGAGGCTAGACTCAGAGAATGCCTTGACCTTCTTGTATGAGGTAGTATGGGCCATGGAATAAAGGTCTTACACCTCTGTCACCTCCATCTTATCGTGATGAGCCTACAAGAGAGGAACAAAGTATTCATAAAGGGCTCAAGTCTAGCATCAAGAATGAATTGCAGGAATCATGAACCAAACCACATAACCAGTTCGGCCCGAACTGAAAAATGTTAGCGCTGCCTTGATGGTGTGGCACACCTTCCATTTGGGCACGCTGTGCCTTGGCGTCGTCATGGACGACTCGCCATTGGTCAGAGCACCATTCATTCACAAATGCCTCCCAACAATCCATCTTATCCGCACACCATCTAGGGGACACCTAAGTTAGTAAAGAGAAATTTGAGAGCTATGCCTATGAATCAAAGCAAGGAAACCAAGTACAAGGCCTTAAGAATAGTTAATTACCTTCATTTACTCCTCCTTGTCCAGAAACTTTCTACGGGACGATGACTTGGCCTCCTTAATACATTGTGAGGCGTAGTAGTCTCGAACAGCCTGTACTCGAGCCTCGTGCCATAAGTTCTGTAGTAGGCACGTGCACTCGTAATCGATAAGCTTTGTCGCGGCCTCCTCGTATGCTTTTTCCTCTTATCCTTCTCCTCCTCTCCTCTTTCTTCTTCTTCTTCTTCCTCTTCTTCTTCTTCTAGTTTTTTTCTTTTCTTCTTTTCTTCTAAGTTTTTCTTTTCTATCTAAGTTCTTTCTAACCTTGTAAACTAACTAACTAACTAACTAAAAATAAACTATAACTATCTAATTTAACAAAAAAACAAAAAATAAACTAACTAAAAAAACAGGAAACAAAGTGAGGGGGCGGCAGCCGGGCAGTCACTAGAGATGTGTGGGGATGGTCAGGGCGGCAGGGGCGGCTGGGGCAGCAGGGGGAGCGAGAGCCACGGAAAGGGGGGAGCCGCCAGAAGGGGGCGACTACGGGAGCTGTCGATGGGAGGGGGCAGCTCGGGGAGGGGCGGCATGGGGGAGCCGCCGAGGGGAGGGGTGGCATAGGGAGAGGCGTTGTGGCGTGGTGGTGGGGACGACACAAAGCGGGGCATAGCGGCATGATGGTGCGGGCGGCGCAGGGAGGGCGGTGGCGCGGTGGTGGGTTGGCAAGGGGAGGGGGCGACATGGGGGAGCCGCCAAGGGCAGGGGCGACGCGGGGAGGGGGAGTTCCGGTGGTGGGGGGAACACGGTGGGGCAGGAGCGGGGGGAGGGGGAGTTGCAGGTAGGGTCCCGCCGGTGCTGGGGGAGAGAGAGTGGAGTGGATCGCGGGCGGAGAGAGGTGGGGGCTGAGGATCCGCCGTGACCGTTAAGGGGCACTAGTGCAAAATCGGCCTATAGTCGTGGGCCGTAAGGGCCTTTAGTGCCAGTTCTCGAACTTGCACTAAAGGGTGGGGACTAAAGCCTACCCCCCTTTAGTCCCGGTTCAACACGGCCCGACACCAAAGGCCCATCACGTGGCATCCGTCGGCATCGTGGGCAGGGGGACCTTTAGTCCCTATTGGTAACACCAACCGGGACTAAAAGTAGTTAGTTTTTTATTTGGTTTTATTTTTCCTATTAATTCTTTAGGGGTTTATGAATTAATTATGGTTTAATTTTCCCTTTAATTCTTTGAGTTCCATTTAATCAATTTTCATTTCAAACAAATATTACGCTACTACATAGTGTACACACGTTGTGCATGCACATATATATAAATATAAATAGAATTTCTTGTAGAATCGATCATATATATATATATATATATATATAGACACACACAAGTAATGCATGTATATTTAATGGTCGTCGTACGAGCAATTCGATGATATATATATATATATACAATTTCTCCTGCAATTTGAGGATCATTAAATATATATGAACATGCATTACTTGTTCTTGATCTTGTAATGTTTTTTTCCTTTGGGATCTATGACCTAGTCGAAAAGAAATCCAGCTAATTCCTCTTGAATTGCTCGTACCCGAGCCTTTGGTATGAGCTAGCCCCGCATCTCCGTCAGCTACAAGATGGAGATCAAGATGAATATATTAGCTGTGTGTATATATATTAGCTAGATCATGATTCAAAAATTATGGTAATGTTCTAGCAAATGTACCCAAAGAATTCTTTCATCTCTGCTCCTTTCAGATGTTATCATGTGAATGTTCTCGCAAACGTAGTATGGGCATAAATTAGTCTCCTGCTCCTGCGTCATGCACTTTACGAGAATAAAATTCAATGGGGTAATAATTAATCAAGCATGATAGTGGTATTGAAACTATAATTAAAAATATGCATGGACGTTGCTAGCTAGCTAGTATTACTTAATTACCTTGGGTCGCACCCTTTTGAGTTGTTGTGCCCAGTCGCCTGGAACCTGTTTGATGAACTTGGCTCAAGCCCTGCCTGTCGGCAAAGAAAAATGAATAAATGATTTATTAACTAGTTGATATCATAAAATGAAGTAATTAAAGAGGCAGACATAGTACGATAATGATTGAAATTACCTGTCAAGCAGCCCCCTCACGATTGCGTATTCAGATGGATCCTTAAATAGCGAGTCGAGTACTTCAACTTTTCCCTTATCAACTTCAATGATTAACAAGATCCAGTGGTAACTGCATAACTCATCAACAAAACTTATTAACATCTAGTAAACAAAAAATAGAATTTGTAGTACAAGATATATATAGTAACACTCACATGAAGTTGCAAGAAAGTAGTATTTCTGGTTGGGTGTTTAGATGCTTCAGAAAATCTAGCATGGCTTTCTGTGTGTCTTTTTTCGAATATGCAGTTTCCCATATCTTTTGATTAGTCGTATTTGGGTCAATGAACCCAATACCATAGCATCCAGCTTGTTTCATTTCATACATCTTCATTCTGCATAATACCATAGAAATGAATACAGTGAGGATAATTACAGGTAATGAACGAGAGCACCGCTAGCTAGAGACTTAAATTATAGAAAGAAATCACTTACACACAATAGCAACTAACTAAATATTTGTCGAGTGCGTCTCGATTGAATAACTGAAACAACTCTGAATAATGAATCGACAGATCTTTTTTAGGGAAGTAATGCCTCCCTTTGACCCTCACCATGAGGGACTCTTGATTGGCATTTGCTGTTATCTGCATGTACCACGTATGCAAATTGTACAATCTCGTTCATAGAAGCTTGAGATATTCAGCCTTGGCCCAAGATTTGCCACCGGCATATTGATATTTTACTTCTGACTGTTTAAGCCCGGGGATTTCCTCAAGGCCTAGGAGTTGTTCAACACTGACACTGGTCTCTTTAGCCATCCTAATATGATCTTCGGTTAATCCTGGTCGACTGGCGGTACTCACAGGAGTTGGTACAATGAGCAGGGGATTGATTGCACAGCGCGTTCTCCCAGCTGGGGGATAGTTTTCCTGCTTTTTTGCCAGCTCCTTGGCTCGAGCTCAAGCTTGACTCCTTTTGTCCTGCAAGATATGACTTCTGTATAGACCGCACATAGTCGTTGTCCTTCTGCTTGACACCTGGCCTAGCCATAAAAATGAAGTGTTGTGAGACTGTCACAACCCTAGCAAGTGTCATAGGCTAGCAATGTGTTTGCATCATCATCATCATTGCATCAATATGAAATGGGGAGAAAGGAAAGAAACCCAAAGCATTCATGAATTAAAGAAATTCCAGATAAATGAAATTTCAACAAATCCAAAATGCCCATAAAAAATGTCCCCTATGTCTGATAATTAGGGACATCGATATACCAGGGGCCATTTGAATTATTTGAACATTTAAAATAATTTGAATTAATGGTTTAAGCCCCAGGAAAATGATAAATAAAGCAAATATCATTATCACTGTTTTCAAAATAATCTGAAACTGTTATTCTAGGTTTGGAATATTCAAACTTCAATTTAGAAAATATGTGGGTCATTTTGAAAAGTTATTTGGACCTGCAAAGAAACAAAACAAATGATAGAAAACAGAAAGCCAGAATTAAAAAAAAGCCAGAAGAGGCTTACCTGGCCAAGAGAAGGAGACGGCCGAGCCCACCAGGGCCAAGCGGTCGTCTTCAACCTCTGCCAGTAGGCAGAGGCGAAGTGCCGCGCGACACCGGGAGGCCTCCACCTCCTCCCTGCCTGCCCATCTCTCTCCGGCCAGCGAGGCCTCGAGGATGACCTCGCAGGAGACGTCCAGATCGAGCTGGCCTAGCCCTCTTCTCCCCGGCTTCTTCCCCTTTCTCCTCCCCTGCCAAGCACCGCCGGAGTCGCCGCTCGCCGTTGCCACCATTCTGGCCAACCCCTCTCCCCTCCGAACCCATCAGCAGACCCGCCACGACGCCCTCGACCTCCCCATGGCGCTAGAATGACCCCGGAGGCCCTGCAATGTCGCCATCTTCCTCGCCCTCTTCTTCGGGTCCGACGATCGCCGGCATCAACTCATGGGCCATCGAGCTTCTCCGGCTCCGCTATCGCCTCCAAGAGCCCCGCTCTGAGCTCCGTGTGCTTTCCCCTCTCTCCCTGTGGCCCTCCTCGCCCTTAGCTGCCATTCCTGAGCTCCCCCGAGTTCCAGCCATCCCAGCTCCTGGGAGGGGTCGGAATGAACTCGCGCGTGCGTGTAGAGTAGATTGGTACCCTCCGCCGCCCATTTGGTCGCCGGAGGAGGAAACCCGAGCCCCTCCGTCACTTCTAGAGTTGGCGGCGGCTCGTCGCCGGAGGCTCTGGTCGTTTTGACCACGGGAGTTGACCCTGACAGGTGGGGCCACCCCCTGGTTAACCCTGGTTAGTTTAAAAAAATAATTAATTAAAATAATTAAGCTAATTAGTCTATGACATGTGGGCCCAGGTCTGTTAATGATTAAGATTAGTTTAATTTAGTTAATTAACCTATCAGACACTGACATGTGGACCCCACATGTCAGGTTTGAACCTGGCCAGGTCTGATGACCAGCTGACGTCATGATGACATCAGGCTGATGTCATAAGTCAATTTCCTATTTAACAATAATTCCAGAAATTATTTAAAACTTTGAAAAATCATATAAATTAATCTGCAACTCAGATTAAAATAATTTCTATATGAAAATTTATTAGAAAAATCCAATGAATCCAGTGGTGCTATTCTCATGCATGATAGAGGAACCTAAATAGGTGAACATGGACATTTTAGCATTAGGTCAATATATGGAATTCGAAATGAGAACAACTTTGAACCTATATTCAAATACATTTCAAATTGACATGAACACTAGATACATTAGCTCATCCATGCATACTATCATGCAATGTTCATGCATCATATTGTTGCATCTCCTTGTATTGAATGATTGTCTGCGTTGCGGTTGTTGGATATATGCCCTAGAGGCAATAATAAATTAGTTATTATCATATTTCTTTATTCATGATAATCGTTTATTATCCATGCTATAATTGTATTGATCGGAGACTTAAATGCATGTGTGGATACATAGACAAAACCATGTCCCTAGTATGCCTCTAATGGACTAGCTCGTTGATCAAAGGATGGTTAAGGTTTCCTAGCCATGGACATGAGATGTCATTTGATAAAGGGATCACATCATTAGGAGAATGATGTGATGGATAAGACCCAAACTACAAACATAGCGTATGATCATGTCAGTTTATTGCTACTGTTTTCTGCATGTCAAGTATATGTTCCTATGACCATGAGATCATGCAACTCACGGATATCGGAGGAGTGCCTTGTGTGTATCAAATGTCGCAACGTAACTGGGTGACTATAAAGGTGCTCTACAGGTATCTCCGATGGTGTCTGTTAAGTTGGCATGGGTCGAGACTGGGATTTGTTACTCCGTGTGACGAAGAGGTATCTCAGGGCCCACACGGTAATACAACATCACAACAAGCCTTGCAAGCAATGTGGCTAAGTGTTAGTCACGGGATCTTGTATTACGGAATGAGTAAAGAGACTTGCCAGTAACGAGGTTGAACTAGGTATGGAGATACCGACGATCGAATCTCGGGCAAGTAACATACCGAAGAACAAAGGGAACGTTATACGGGATTAACTGAATCCTTGACATAGAGGTTCGACTGATAAAGATCTTCGTAGAATATGTAGGAACCAATGTGGACGTCCAGGTCCCGCCATTGGTTATTGACCGTAGAGGTGTCTCGGTCATGTCTACATAGTTCTCGAACCCGCAGGGTCTGCACACTTAAGGTTCGGTGACGTTTCGGTAGCGTAGAGTTATGTATGGTGGTGACTGAAGGTTGTTCGGAGTCCCGGATGAGATCCCGGACGTCACGAGGAGCTCCGGAATGGTCTGGAGGTAAAGATTCATATATAGGAAGTCCCAGTTTGGTTTCTGGAAAAGTTTTGGGCTCATCGGTAGTGTACCCGGAGTGCCGGTAGTGTATCGGGAGTGCCCGTAGTGTACCGGGAGGCCTCCGGGAGGGGTATTTCGACCCCAATAGGTCCATGGGCTGTTGGATAATAATAAGCAGCCCTTATTGGGCTGGGAAAACAGCCACAAAGGCCCATGGCGTAGGAGAGAAAGTCCTAAAGCAAAAAGTGGAAAATCAGCCAATAGGAGGCAATCCTACTCCAACTAGGATTGGAGGTGAAGTAGGATTGCTTCCCACCTCCTATTTCGGCCGACCCAAAGGATTTGGCTGCCTCTCCCCTCCTATCCTCCTATATATACTAGTGGATTGGGTGGTTTTTGGACAGAATTTCCGGCCACGTGCTACCCGTTACACCGGTGCATAGTTTCTCCTCTAGATCGGTTTTCTGCAGCGCTTAGGCGAAGCCCTGCCGGAATTGCTCCACCACCATCACCGGAGCACCGTCACGCTGCCGGTGAACTCTCTCTCCTCTCCACGTCCTCTCGCTGGATTGAGACGGTGGCAATCGTCATCAAGCTGCACGTGTGCTGAACGCGGAGGTGTCGTCCGTTCGGCGCTAGATCGGAAGGACCGTGATTGATATTGCGAGATGGTTCGTGATGTGATCACGGAACGGATCGTGATGAGTTCGCGGGATAGATCGTGATCAAGATCGTGATGAGTTCGCGGGACGGATCATGATGTGTTCGCGGGACGGTTCGTGATTGGACCGCGGGACGCTCGGCGATTTGGATCGCGAAGAAGTTCGACTACACCAACCGCGTTTCTCAACGCTTCCCGCTTAGCGATCTACAAGGGTACGTAGATCTACTCTCCCTCTCGTAGATGCTCATCACCATGGATAGGTTTGCGTGTGCGTATTAATTTTTTTGTTTCCCATGCGACGTTCCCCCACAATGGCATCATGAGCTAGGTTGATGGTTCGATGAGATCTCGAGTAGAACACAAAAGGTTTGTGGGTGTTGATGCTTAGATTGCTTCCTCCCTTGGTCGGATTTTGGTTCAGCAGGATTGTGAGATGAAGCGGCCCGGACCAACATTACTCGTACGCTTACGAGAGACCGGTTCCCTCGACGCAACTTGTTGCTTAGATGGCTTGCGGGTGACAGTTTCTCTAACTTTAGTTGGGTCGGATCCAACAAAGGCGGCCCTTGAGAAGGTTGAAAAGCAATCTATGTATCACCGTTGTGGTTTATGCGTAGGTGAGAATCGTTCTTGCTAGATACCCGTAGCAGCCACGTAAAACATGCAACAACAATTAGAGGACGTCTAACTTGTTTTTGCAGGGTATGTTGTGATGTGATATGGCCAATTACATGATGAGATATATGTGATGTATAAGATGATCATGTGATGTATAGAATTTCACGACTTGCATATCGTTGAGTACGGCAACCGGCAGGAGCCATAGGGTTGTCTTTAATTATTGTATGACCTGCGTGTCAATCATTAAGCGCTATGTCATGCTTTACTTTATCGCTAAGCGGTAGCAATAGAAGTAGAAGCAGGGCTGGCACCACAACCCCAATGGCAACACATTGATGGAGATCAAGATGATGGAGATCATGATGTTGTGTCGGTGACGATGGACATCATGCCGGTGTTTCGAAGATGGAGAGCTTAAACACAAGTTCATGGCCATATCATGTCACTTATGAATTGCATGAGATGTTAATCCTTTGTAGCGACCCGACTCAAAACGAGTCAAGCCTCTGTGTGTTCTGTGCCATCCCTGGATCAGTATGCTGGCACACACAGTACATCAATGTATATATCAAAGTGCAATCACATGTAAATAACGTAAAACTGATATATACCTTAAAATAGCAGCGGATACAGTCAACGGGACTGGAGTCCCAATTACACCAATGGCAAGTTGAGTGCGGACCGTACCCCTGAATCGTACTCTTACTCGTCGTAGAAGAGTATCTGCAACATAAGACGTTGCAGCCGTGTAGGTCAGTACATGGAATGTACTGGCAAGATCACCATAGTAGAACAGAAGAATAAGGACTATTCTATATGCAAAGGTTTGTGGCTCTGTGTCTAAGTTTTTTTGCATAAAGCTGATTTTATTTTTCCTACAACAAAAGGAATATCAGGAATATCACTATAGAGTTACCTATCATGACATGGTTCCGCCAACCAATGTCTCAAATGCCCTCAAGTATCTTAAGTTGCCCACAATTAGTTATCAGTCCAGTGTTGAGAGTTCAGAGATAGATCCAAGTCTAGAAGCTCAAATTGTCCGTAACCGGGGACACGGCTAATCGATTAGGTTTAACTCTGCAGAGTGTTGTGTGCTTTACCCACAAGATTCGTTCCGTCCGTGTAAGTCCTCGCACTACCTGGTGTTTGAGAACAGGATGAACGAAACATGGTCTTTCAAAGTGTTTCCCTGACTATCCGACAGTGCCCATCCAATCCTAACGTCGACTACATCTCGTAGCACTGCCCAGCAAAGTCACAACAAAGATCAACCAAGCCAGAGCCCATATTGACTTGTGGCTACACAGGTAAGCTTCCGGGCATGAAGTATTCATCCTTCTCTTTGAGTCTGGGTGAAGCTTTCCGCAAGATGTCATGGCGCTTCTCCATGCATCCCGGCCACTCACTGGTTTCTCCAGGGTGCCCAGTCAACCATCCTTCACCCAATAGTGTGTATTGAAAACTTGTCTTCTCGAGTCTCGAAGTCTTGAGGTCTTGGAGATGCAGGACTCGAAGATGTCTTCATGAAGTCGTTGTTTTGACGTGGAGTCCTTCTTCACACCACTCACGAACACTCATACCAGACCCCGTCTACTTTAGCATAGCATTGCACTAACTAGCGTTCCCGGGGCTTTAGTAACAAGTGGTGGGTTCCTATCTCATGCATTCTACTCAACTACAAGAGTTTCAATAACACTACAGGAGGGATCTGTTGAATGATGTCACTACGTGCAATAAAACATAGGTATGAAAAGATGGTCAAAGTGAACTTGCCTGTACTGTTGATGGAGATAAGTATCGCTCTCAGAAAATACTTGATAGACTATACGTCACTCTTCGACGAAAAATCTATACGAACAATCATTGCATACATAAGAAATCATACTAGTAATCAATTCTAACAATCACAAGGTAACACAAGAAACAAAATCAACAAGGTTGATGAAAGAAATACTTAAGACAAAGTTGAAACACAAACTCCAACAAATTCAAAAGTAACTCAAAACCCAAAACAATATAATAAAGTATTTTTAGTAAATATTTTACTAGCAAAAACAATTACTTTTGAAGAACAAGTAAAACTATGAGAACAACATCCTAAACAACATGAGTATTTGCCTAATGAAATTAACAACAAGCAAAAATAATAACTAAGAGAAAACATATTGTAAAAACAACTAAGTTAACAAAAAGTAATTTATAAAAACCTTTATTACAACACAGAATTAGATCATATAAAACTTTGTGAACATAATTTCCATGAAAAACTAAATTGTTTTATAACACATTACCTAATGCAAAATAATCTAGTTTCCTATCATAATTAAATTATTTTTATTAACTAAGCATTTATTAACAGAAAGGAATTACTACAAATTTTATTAGAAAACAGAATCTAATTACTTAAGACTTTAGTTAAAATAATTGTTACTAACAAATTTGCTTTTAAAACAACTATACCTATTTGAAAGAGGGTACAGATCCCTACAACAAAATTTATAAACTAAACAAATTAACTTTTGTTAACAGCAAGTATAAATCCTAAATTTAGAACAACAGAACTGAATGAAATCTAGTACATAATATAAATCATATTCAGATCTTCAAAAATAAAACAAAGTAAATCAATATTAATAAACTAATATGAAACTCAACAGATTCTGTTTGGTTTGAAAACACTATTTAAAATTATTATAAAAATTCTTAAACTCTACCAAATGATAGCTATGGTCACTAGTGACAAGTAGGAAAAAGAATCATTCAAAAATTCATTTTAGAACTCATGATATTCAGAAAGCAATATTTAAATCAAATATGTTCAAATTCAAATTTAATTGTTCAAACATGGTCAAATTTGATATCTACAGAAACTATATAACAATTGTGATCTAATGCAAAAAGAATCAATTTAAAATAGTTAAAAACATAAAAGATATAAAGAAAATAAAAACAGAACTATTCTGTTTTTGAAATTAAAACAGAAAAAGAAAAGCTTTGCTTCGAACGGATAGGGGTACACGTGGAGCTGTGCTATTGGCTACGGGGGTGTGCTACGGGCGGACGACCGAAATGAAAGGGATACCGGTTCGCTACTTTAAATTGTTCTAATCTGAGCCGTTTCATCTGGATCCGACGGTGGGAAGGGAGTGGGAGAGGCTCACCGTGCTTATGTCGCCGGCGATGGAGATCTCCGCCGAGGCAGGGATGGCGAGGTGCTCATGGAGGTGGCGTAGGTGATCCTTTGGCGCGGCTGATGGCACCAAGCGACGCAGGGGAACACGACGGCGAGTCTGGTGGCGTCCAAGTGGTGAGGGAGCGACGGGGTCGACGAGCATGAGCTCGGGGGGTTTCGGTGGAGGTGCGGTTCCGGCGACGTTGATGGTTAGAGCTTTCCAGGGGGTCCGGGGCTCGGGCAGGTGGTTGTGGAGGTGCGGGCGAGTGAGAGGAGCTCGGTGGTGGGCTCGGGCGGCGAGGGGGTGGTCGGGGTGGAGCAGTGGGGCAACAATGGCGCGGCGGCCGTGGTGAAGTCCGGCGACGAATCTTGCCGTGGAGAGTGCACGGGAGGTGGGGGAAACAAGAGGAATGGAGGAAGGAGAGGAGTGGGTACTTATAGGGCCAGGTGCGGGGTAGGGGAGTAAAGGAGGGAGGGGGTCCGCGGCGAGGGGATCCGGCGACAGCGTCGGGCGCGTGGGAGGAGGAAGGCGACCGCGGTGTCTCGCGAACGAATGGCGGGTCCGACTTGTCAGTGAGAGAGCGAGAGGGGCGTTATTAGCGGTGACCGTTACGAAATAAATTCGGGTTTTAAAGGCAGTGGGCTGGCCCGTTTTAAAAGGCTTTAATGATTTTCCTATATTAATTTTCAGGGCAATAAAAACAGCATTAAGGCATTCAAAACTTGTTCAAAAATTTAAAGTGTATATATCAAAATGACTAGGGAAACAATTGCCATTTAATGGACATTTTTCCACGGCCAAAATAAATAGTTTTATAATTTTATTTTCAGAAAATGCCTAAATGGCTTTACTTATTATTGCAAATTATTTTTCATATAACCCCTTGGGTTTTATGATTCAAAAACTTCACAATTAACCCCCTGGTTTTGGAGTGTCCTTTTACTCCTCTCAAAATATTTGCAAGGGGTTTGGATGCATGAGATTTCAAATAGGAAATTCAAATGAATTTGAAGCTCCATATGAGACTTTTATCAAATAGTTTTCAACTTCAAACAATTAAACTTCCCACTCATATTTCACACATTTGAAGAAGTCATATTATCCTCTCTCATGAAAATCATTGAGTTGCATAAAGTTTCTGAATTTAAAATATCTTCAAATGGGAATTCAAACCATTTTCAAATCCCTTTTCATTTCTTCAAATGTAAGAAGTCATGTCATCTTCACTCTGGGGTTTTGTGATGAAATGAATTTGAATCCCTGGTGATCAAAATGCAGAGGGAGAGTTTTGGGAAAGTCATTTCATTCCCTCTCATTAAACTTTCAATACTTTAAAAAAGTATCAAATTTCACTCACTTTCAATCACTCAAACAAACAAACAATCATTCTAGTAATTATTATAACATTCCAAAGTTTGGGATGTTACAAACCTACCACACTTAAAATGAGTCTCGTCCTCGAGATTTGGAAGGGCTAGAAAGAAAAGGTTAGGGTTTGGGGGTCTTCGAACAAATCCATTGACCAAGAAGGTGAGGGGTCTTCCAACAAGACTCCATTGACCTGGAAATGTGGGTCTACCACACTTAAAATGAGAGTTACTGGTCTCTCCAAAATTATGGTAATCCTGTGGGTACATCTGTCTGTTCACCTTCTTCACGATAGCTTCTTCGGTGATGCTCTTCCGTTATATCAAAACCTTGTGTCCTTACATCAAAATGTATTTCTTCCGATACTCGGTCTTCTTAACTGACAGGTCTCGCGTTCATTCTAAATAACTTATCGATGATCTCATGGTGGTCTACCATTTGTGGTTACCCTGTAGTGAAAAGGGTCTTGGCTTCATTCCTCACCGTAAAATTCCTACGTGTGACAGAAACTGCCATGTACAAGGGGTTCTTCATCACACCATTCTAAGGCTTAAACAAAACCTTCAAAGAACGTCGTCTCTTTACTATGGGTATGTCACTCAGATTTACCAATCCGAATAGCAAGAGAATGATAAGAGTAAGTCGTCATGGTGGCCAAGCCATGCCGCACTGAAATCATTACCTTGTATAAGGTTTAGTGAATCTCGTATTCTAACACTTGGGCTTCCTCACAAGCGATGCAGAAATTTCTCTTGTCAACGAACAAAGTTCGGATAAATCCATTGATTCTGCAAGCTAAGCAAAAAATAAATCTATCATTTCTTCACAACTCTCAGGTTTTCGTAAACTCCTAAGAAACGTTTGCTGAACAGTCGTAGCTTCTTCCAAGTTTCTTCCTTCACAAAGGTGGGGCTTGATCCTTATCAATCCTGAGGTCAGTGACTTGTGGGTTCACTTGAATACTTGGATAGTTTTAACTCACTCCTGGGGTTACTATCGTTCCATATACCAGCATTTCCTTCAGTTCAATACATCATGCCCTTGAGGTAACAAATCACTGACTTATTCTTGTTTAGATTCCACTCTGTGGAATCGATTTTCCTTTCCATTGGTCTGTTTAACCTTTGGTATGGTTTCACCACAATCATTCTTTTTCTCAACGTTCCAGCTTCGAAAGCACTTTGTCACAAAGGTTATCATCCACACAGTTTGAGGTGGTTCCACAATCTCTTCAACTGTATTCACTAATCCAAATTCCTTAACCGGGAGGTACCTATGGTCACTACCACACTTAAAATGAAATGCACTCAGGTCTGCTTAGACCAAATTTTCTCATATCCTCGAAAATAGTCGGAGATCTTGGATCATCGAGTAACAACATCATGTAATACAACATAAGATAAATCATGACACCATAAATTTCCATCGACTCATGAATTTATTACAAACTCTGAGTATTCTGTTACATAACTTCAAAATGATAAGAGTGCTACCTATTACATTTATTACATCGAAAATCCAAAACTCTGACTACTCATGTTTAGCCTTCTTCTCCGGACAGGTATAGGAGTAATGTCCTATCTTCTTGCACTGAAAACAGATGAGCTCTGACAAATCTCGGGGCTTCTTGATGTTGATGTTTGCTCCTTGGAGTTCGGGTTCCTTTCTTGGGCACTTATTGGCATAGTGGCCCATATCCTTACACTTGAAACATCGAACATGACTCAGGTCCTTCTGTTCAGGGGCTTGTCTCTTCCTTAGGTTCTTTGTTCTGATCAACACTTCAATTTCCCGTGGATCAAACTCCACTTCTTCTACCGGGAAGTTTCCCAGATACTGTTTTCTTTCCTTCGTACAGTCCTGTGAGAAATGTCCTTCTTCTCCAAAAGAATAACAAGCATTGGAGTAAAATCTGGTTAGGCCTTCTCCATCAGGGTCTTGAATATCTTCCTTCATCACAAGTTCTTCTGACTTTCCTTTGAAGGCTTCCTTCATGGCTTTCTTCTGCTGTTTGATGAATTCTTGTACCTTGGGGTACACTTCTGCATTGAGCAGGGTAGTGATTGGTTCCTTCACACAAGAAACATGTCACTTGCCCAGTTGGGCATTCCTCTGTAGGGTGTTTCTCTTCACAGTAAGGGCATCCTTCCTGGTGTTTTTCTTGGGTGTGTCCTATCTCTCCACATATCTTGCAGGCACAAATCTTCTTCAAAACTTTGCGACGGGGCTTCTGGCTGTTGGTAATAACATGGGATCCTTGCAAAGTCATCTTGAATTCTTCCCAGGTGATTGATTCCTCCCTATCATAGATATCTTCATGTATCTTCCACCAATTTGCAGCACCTTCGGCAAAGTACCGAAGAGCATACTGGACCATATCCTTTCTTGCAACATGGTTACTCCTTAGATGATCCTCCATGTTCTGAATCCATTCTTCTGTCTCTAACCTAGTCATCGATCCAGAATACACGAGTCCAGCTTCACTCATTATCTATTGGGGTCAAGGTTTTGGGATGAGAATCAAGAGAGAGAAAGGAGGAGAAAACACACAATACAAACAATGGTTTTGAAAATAGATTTTTTGTTGTGGCTGTCGAAAATAAAACTTACACACAAATGACAGCGCACAAATCATCGTATCTAACGTAAGTATACAGCAGGAGTTTGGTCTTCTAGGGGCATAATATCTTGGAAATTCTTCATAGTCTTCAATTTCTTCAGATCTGTATAGTCTGCAATCCTTTTTATAGCTCTTCCATAATGGAATACATCTTTGTCTGAGTTGGTCACCAGTTGTCTGATATCTTGTCCTTCTTGGAGGGCTTCAGTTGATCCTTCGTGTGCTCAAAGGGAAAAGGGTATTTTCTAACTCTTGATAAAACTCAGAAGGGATGAGAAGTAGAAGGTCTTATGAAAACAAAGTTTTTCAAGAAAATCATTTCATAAGGGCTTTCCAGTTTCTAGGGTCACGTCCTACAGTCAACATGTGCTCTGATACCATTTCTGTAGCGACCCGACTCAAAACGAGTCAAGCCTCTGTGTGTTCTGTGCCATCCCTGGATCAGTATGCTGGCACACACAGTACATCAATGTATATATCAAAGTGCAATCACATGTAAATAACGTAAAACTGATATATACCTTAAAATAGCAGCGGATACAGTCAACGGGAGTGGAGTCCCAATAACGCCAACGGCAAGTTGAGTGTGGACCGTAACCCTGAATCGTACTCTTACCCATCGTAGAAGAGTATCTGCAACATAAGACGTTGCAGCCGTGTAGGTCAGTACATGGAATGTATTGGCAAGATCACCATAGTAGAACAGAAGAATAAGGACTATTCTATATGCAAAGGCTTGTGGCTCTGTCTCTAAGTTTTTTTTGCATAAAGCTGATTTTATTTTTCCTACAACAAAAGGAATATCAGGAATATCACTATAGAATTACCTATCATGACATGGTTCCGCCAACCAATGTCTCAAATGCCCTCAAGTTTCTTAAGTTGCCCACAATTAGTTATCAGTCAAGTGTTGAGAGTTCAGAGATAGATCCAAGTCTAGAAGCTCAAATTGTCCGTAACCGAGGACACGGCTAATCGATTAGGTTTAACTCTGCAGAGTGTTGTGTACTTTACCCACAAGATTCGTTCCCTCCTGGTAAGTCCTCACACTGCCTGGTGTTTGAGAACAGGATGAACGAAACATGGTCTTTCAAAGTGTTTCCCTGACTGTCCGACAGTGCCCATCCAATCCTAATGTCGACATCTCGTAGCACTGCCCAGCAGAGTCACAACAAAGATCAACCAAGCCAGAGCCCATATTGACTTGTGGCTACACAGGTAAGCTTCCGGGCATGAAGTATTCATCCTTCTCTTTGAGTCTGGGTGAAGCTTTCCGCAAGATGTCATGGCGCTTCTCCATGCATCCCGGCCACTCACTGGTTTCTCCAGGGTGCCCAATCAACCATCCTTCACCCAGTAGTGTGTATTGAAAACTTGTCTTCTCGAGTTTAGAAGTCTTGAGGTCTTGAAGATGCAGGACTTGAAGATGTCTTCATGAAGTCATCGTTTTGACGTGGAGTCCTTCTTCACACCACTCACGAACACTCATACCAGACCCCGTCTACTTTAGCATAGCATTGCACTAACTAGCGTTCCCGGGGCTTTAGTAACAAGTGGTGGGTTCCTACGTCATGCATTCTACTAAACTACAAGAGTTTCAATAACACTACAGGAGCGATCTGTTGAATGATGTCACTACGTGCAATAAAACATAGGTATGAAAAGATGGTCAAAGTGAACTTGCCTGTACTGTTGATGGAGATAAGTATCGCTCTCAGAAAATACTTGATAGACTATACGTCACTCTCCGATGAAAAATCTATACGAACAATCATTGCATACATAAGCAATCATACTAGCAATCAATTCTAACAATCACAAGGTAACACAAGAAACAAAATCAACAAGGTTGATGAAATAAATACTTAAGACAAAGTTGAAACACAAACTCCAACAAATTCAAAAATAACTCAAAACCCAAAACAATATAATAAAGTATTTTTAGTAAATATTTTACTAGCAAAAAGAATTACTTTTGAAGAACAAGTAAAACTATGAGAACAACATCGTAAACAACATGAGTATTTGCCTAATGAAATTAACAACAAGCAAAACTAATAACTAAGAGAAAAAATATTGTAAAAACAACTAAGTTAACAAAAAGTAATTTATAAAAACCTTTATTACAAAACAGAATTAGATCATATAAAACTTTGTGAACATAATTTCTATGAAAAACTAAATTGTTTTATAACACATTACCTAATGCAAAATAATCTAGATTCCTATCATAATTAAATTATTTTTATTAACTAAGCATTTATTAACAGAAAGGAATTAGTACAAATTTTATTAGAAAACAGAATCTAATTACTTAAGACTTTAGTTAAAAGAATTGTTACTAACAAATTTGCTTTTAAAACAACTATACCTGTTTGAAAGAGGGTATAGATCCCTACAACAAAATTTATAAACTAAACAAATTAACTTTTGTTAACAGCAAGTATAAATCCTAAATTTAGAACAACAGAACTAAATGAAATCTAGTACATAATATCAATCATATTCAGATCTTCAAAAATAAAACAAAGTAAATCAATATAAATAAACTAATATGAAACTAAACAGATACTGTTTGGTTTGAAAATACTATTTAAAATTATTATAAAAATTCTCAAACTCTACCAAATGCTAGCTATGGTCACTAGTGACAAGTAGGAAAAATAATCATTCAAAAATTCATTTTAGAACTCATGATATTCATAAAACAATATTTAAATCAAATCTGTTCAAATTGAAATTTAAATGTTCAAACATGGTCAAATTTGATATCTACAGAAACTAGATAAAAATTGTGATCTCAAGCAAAAAGAATCAATTTAAAATAGTTAAAAACATAAAAGATATAAAGAAACTAAATATAGAACTATTCTGTTTTTGAAATTAAAACAGAAAAAGAAAAGTTTTGCTTCGAACGGATAGGGGTACACGTGGAGCTCTGCTATTGTCTAGGGGGGGGTGTGGCGTCCAAGTGGTGAGGGAGCGACAGGGTCGACGAGCATGAGCTCGGGGTGTTTCGGTGGAGGTGCGGTTCCGGCGACGTTGATGGTTAGAGCTTTCCAGGGGGTCCGGGGCTCGGGCAGGTGGTTGTGGAGGTGCGGGCGAGTGAGAGGAGCTCGGTGGTGGGCTCGGGCGGCGAGGGGGTGGTCGGGGTGGAGCAGTGGGGCAACAATGGCGCGGCGGCCGTGGTGAAGTCCGGCGACGAATCTCGCCATGGAGAGTGCACGGGAGGTGGGGGAAACAAGAGAAATGGAGGGAGGAGAGGAGTGGGTACTTATAGGGCCAGGTGCGGGGTAGGGGAGTAAAGGAGGGAGGGGGTCCACGGCGAGGGGATCCGGCGACAGCGTCGGGCGCGTGGGAGGAGGAAGGCGACCGCGGTGTCTCGCGAACGGATGGCGGGTCCGACTTGTCAGTGAGAGAGAGAGAGGGGCGTTATTAGCGGTGACCGTTACGAAATAAATTCGGGTTTTAAAGGCAGTGGGCTGGCCCGTTTTAAAAGGCTTTAATGATTTTCCTATATTAATTTTCAAGGCAATAAAAACAACATTAAGGCATTCAAAACTTGTTGAAAAGTTTAAAGTGTATATATAAAACTGACCAGGGAAACAAATGCCATTTAATGGACATTTTTCCACAGCCAAAATAAATACTATTTAAAAATTTATTTTTAGAAAATGCCTAAATGGCTTTATTTATTATTGCAAATTATTTTTCATATAACCCCTTGGGTTTTATGCTTCAAAAACTTCACAATTAACCCCCTGGTTTTGGAGTGTCTTTTTACTCCTCTCAAAATATTTGCAAGGGGTTTGATGCATGAAATTTCAAATAGGAAATTCAAATGAATTTGAAGCTCCACATGAGACTTTTATCAAATAGTTTTCAACTTCAAATAATTAAACTTCCCACTCATATTTCACACATTTGAAGAAGTCATATTATCCTCTCTCATGAAAATCATTGAGTTGCATAAAGTTTCTGAATTTAAAATATTTTCAAATGGGAATTCAAACCATTTTCAAATCCCTTTTCATTTCTTTAAATGGAAGAAGTCATGTCATCTTCACTCTGGGGTTTTGTGATGAAATGAATTTGAATCCCTGGTGATCAAAATGCAGAGGGAGAGTTTTGGGAAAGTCATTTCATTCCCTCTCATTAAACTTTCAAAACTTTCAAAAAGTTTCAAATTTCACTCACTTTCAATAACTCAAACAAACAAACAATCATTCTAGTAATTATTATAACATTCCAAAGTTTGGGATGTTACATCCTTTTATGCACCTTGTTAGTACGGCGGTAGCATTATAAGGTGATCCCTCACTTAATTTCAAGATGAACTGTGTTCTCCCCGAGTGTGCACCGTTGCGAAAGTTCGTCGTGTTGAGACACCACGTGATGATCGGGTGTGATAGACTCTACGTTCACATACAACGGGTGCAAGCCAGATTTGCACGCGCAGAACACTCGGGTTAAACTTGACGAGCCTAGCATGTACAGACATGGCCTCGGAACACAAAAGACCGAAAGGTCGAGCATGAGTCATATAGTGGATATGATCAACATAATGATGATCACCATTGAAGCCAACTTAACTCACGTGATGATCGGACTTGAGTTGGTGAATTTGGATCATGCATCACTCGAATGACCCGAGGGATGTCAATTTGAGTGGGAGTTCTGAAGTAATATTATTAATTGAACTCATTATCATGAACATAGTCAAAGTGTCCTTGCAAATTATGTTGTAGATTACCAGCTCGCGTTGTAGCTCCCTTGTATTTTTATATGTTCCTAGAGAAATAGAATTGAAAGATGTTGGTAGCAAAATTGCGGACTGGGTACGTGATCTGAGGATTGTCCTCATTGCTGCACAGAAGGCTTATGTCCATAATGCACCGCTCGGTGCGCCACCCCCATCTAGCGTCGTCTATAGATGTTGTGAACATCTGAGAGGCACGTTTCGATGACTACTTGATAGTTTAGTGCGTCATGCATTACGGCTTAGAATTGAGGCTCCGAAACGTTTTGAACGTCACGGAACATATGAGATGTTCTAAGAGCTGAGATTGTGATCTCAGGCTCGTGCCCGAGTTGCGAGATATAGGATCTCCAACGAGATTCTTTGCCTGCAAGATGAAAGAGAATAGCTCAATCGTTGATGATGTGCTCAGACTGTCTAGGTACTACAATCGCTTAAATCGAGTGGGAGTTCATCATCCAGATAAGATAGTGATTGATGTAGTTCTCCAAGTCACTGTCACTGAGCTACTAGAACTTGGTGATGAACTATAAAATGCCAGGGAAGGAAATGTTGATCCCTAAGCTGTTCGCGATGTTTGACACCGCGAAGGTAGAAATCAAGAAGGAGCGTCAAGTGTTGATCGTTAATAAAACCACTAGTATCGAGAAGGGCAAGAGCAAGGAGGGAAACTTCATGGATAGCAAGTCAGTTGCTGCTCCAGTGAAGCAACCCAAAGTTGAACTCAAACCCGAGACTAAGTGCTTCTGTTATGAGGTGAGCGGTCGCTGAAGCGGAACAACCCTAGATACTTGGTAGATAAGAAGGCTGGCAACATTGATTGAAGTATATTTGATATACGAGTTACTAATGTGTACCTTGCTAGTACTCTTAGTAGCACATGGGTATTGGATACCGGTTCGGTTGCTAAATGTTAGTAACTCGAAATAAAAGCTACGGAATAAACGGAGAACTAGCTAAGGGTGAGGTGATGATATGTGTTGGAAGTGTTTCCAAGGTTGATGTGATCAACATCGCATGCTCTCTCTACCTTCAGGATTAGTGACGAACCTAAATAAATGTTATTTGGTGTTTTGCGTTGAGCATGAACATGATTAGCTCATGTTTATTGCAATACGGTTATTCATTTAAGTTAGAGAATAATGGTTATTCTGTTTACATGAATAATACCTTCAATGGTCATGCACCCAGTGAGAATGGTTTGTTGAAATCTTGATCGTAGTATTACACATGTTCATAACATTGATGTCAAAAGATACAAAGTTAATAATGATAGTACCACATACTTGTGGCACTGCCGCTAAATGTCATATTGGTATAAAGCGCATGTAGAAACTCCATGCTGATGGATATTTGGACTCATTTGATTTCGAATCGGTTGAGACATGCGAACCATGCCTCTTGGGCAAGATGACTAAAGGACGCCGTTGGATGGAGCGGGCAAGTGATTCATTGGAAATGATACATGTTGATGTATGCAATCTAGTGAGTCTTGTAGCGTGCAGTGGATATCGTTATTTTCTTACCTTCACTGATGATTTGAGTAGATATAGTGTATATTTACTTAATGAAACACAAGTCTGAATCGTTTGAAAGGTTCAAGCAAATTCAGAGAGAAGTTTAAAGATCATCGTGACAAGAAGATTAAAATGACTGCGATATGATCGTGGAGGTGAATATCTGAGTCACGAGTTTGGCATACAACTTAAGATAATGTGAAAGTTGTTTCACAACTAAACGCCACCTGGAACACCATAGTGTGATGGTGTGTCCGAACATCATAGTTATGCTCTATTGGACATGATGCGTGCTATGATGTCTCTTGTCGTTTTACTACTATAATTTTGGGGTTATGCATTAGAGACAACTACATTCACTTTAAATAGGGCACCATCTAAATCCGTTGAGATGACACCATGTGAATTATGGTTTGATAGAAACCTAAGCTGTCATTTCTTAATATTTGGGGATGTGACACTTGTGTGGAAAATGTTTTCACCTAATGAGGTCGAACCCAAGGCAGACAAATTGCATCTTCATAGAATACCCTAAGATCAGTTGGGTGACCTTCAATCTCAGATCCTAGTGCAAAGTGTTTGTTGCTTAAACGGATCCTTTCTCGAGGAAATATTTCTGTCGAAAGAATTGAGTGGGAGGAAGATAGAACTTGATTAGGTTGTTAAACCTTTGTTCAACCAAAAGAGTAGCGCAGCGCAGAAAGATGTTTCTGTGGAGCCTACGTTAGTTGAAGAGGAAGTTAATGATGATGATCATGAAGCTTCAGGATCAAGTTACTATCGAACTTCGTAGGTCGACAAGGATGTGTACTGCTCCTAAGTGGTACGACAACTCTGTCTTGGAGATCATGTTGTTGGACAATGATGAACCTACAAGCTATGGAGAAGCGATGATGGGTCCGGATTCCGACAAATGGTTAGAGGCCATGAAATCCGAGATACGATCCATGTATGAAAACCAAGTGTAGACTTTGGTAGACTTGCTCGTTGGACGGCAGGTCGTTGAGTACAAATGGATCTTTAAAATGAAGACAGACACTGATGGTGGATGTCACTATTTGTAAAGCTCGACTTGTTGCAAAGATGTTTGTGACAAGTTCAAGGAGTTGACTACGATGAGACTTTCTCACTCGTAGTGGTGCTAAAGTCTGTTGGAATTATGTTAGCAGTTGCTATGTTTTCAATTATGAAATCTGGCAGATGGATGTCAAAACATCGTTTCCTTAACGGTTTACTTGAGGAAAGGTTGTATGTGATACAACCAGAAGGTTTTGTCAGGCCTAAGGATGCTAAAAGGTGTGCAAGCTTCGGTGATCCTTCCATGGACTAAAGCAAGCATGTCGGAGTTGGAATATACACTTTGATGAGGTGATCAAAGTTTTGATGTTTATACAAAGTTTACGAGAAACTTGTATTTGCAATAAAGTGAGTGGGAGCACTATAGAATTTTTGATAAGTATATGTGGATGACATATTGTTTATCAGAAATAATGTAGAGTTTCTGGAAAGCATAAAACGGTCATTTGGTAAGTGATTTTCAAAGGAAGACCTGGATGAAGCTACCTAATTGTTGAGCATCAAAATCTATGGAGATAGATCAAGATGCTCGATGAGACTTTCAATGAGTGCATACCTTGACAAGATTTTGAAAGAGTTCAAAATGGATCAGTCAGAGAAAGAGTCCTCGCCTGATTTGTAAGGTGTGAAAGTTGAGTGAGACTCAAAGCTCGACAACGGCAGAAGAAAGAGAAAGGACGAACATCGTCCCCTATGCCTTAGCCATAAACTCTATATTATGCCATGCTGTGTACCGCACCTGTGTGTGCCTTGCCATGAGTCCGTCAGGGGGTACAAGAGTGAACCAGGAGTGGATCACTGGACAGCGGTCAAGATTATCCTCAGTAACTAAGAGACTGAGGAGATGTTTCTCGATTATGGAGGTGATAAAGAGTTCGTCGTAAGGAGTTACGTCGATACAAGCTTTAACACTAATCCGGATGACTCGTAGTAGCAATCTGGATACGTATAGTGGAGCAACCATTTGGAAATAGTACCAAGTGGAGTGTGGTAGCAGTGTTTACGATTTGACATAGAGATTTGTAAATTACACACGGTTCTGAATATCGCAGACCCGTTGACTATAAGACCTCTCTCACATGCAAAGCATGATCGAGCCCCAGAACTCATTGGGTGTTAGATTCATAACAATGCGAATCACATGGTGATGTGAACTAGATTATTGACTCTAGCGCAAGTGGGAGACTGTTGGAAATATGCCCTAGAGGCAATAATAAATTAGTTATTATCATATTTCCTTGTTCATGATAATCGTTTATTATCCATGCTATAATTGTATTGATCGGAGACATAAATGCATGTGTGGATACATAGACAAAACCATGTCCTTAGTATGCCTCTAATGGACTAGCTCGTTGATCAAAGGATGGTTAAGGTTTCCTAGCCATGGATATGAGATGTCATTTGATAACGGGATCACATCATTAGGAGAATGATGTGATGGATAAGACCCAAACTACACACATAGCATATGATCGTGTCAGTTTATTGGTACTGTTTTCTGCATGTCAAGTATATGTTCCTATGACCATGAGATCATGCAACTCACGGATATCGGAGGAGTGCCTTGTGTGTATCAAACGTCGCAACGTAACTGGGTGACTATAAAGGTGCTCTACAAGTATCTCCGATGGTGTCTGTTGAGTTGGCATGGGTCGAGACTAGGATTTGTTACTCCGTGTGACGGAGAGGTATCTCAGGGCCCACTCGGTAATACAACATCACAACAAGCCTTGCAAGCAATGTGGCTAAGTGTTAGTCACAGGATCTTGTATTACAGAACGAGTAAATAGACTTGCCAGTAACGAGGTTGAACTAGGTATGGAGATACCGACGATCGAATCTCGGGCAAGTAACATACCGAAGAACAAAGGGAACGTTATACGGGATTAACAGAATCCTTGACATAGAGGTTCGACCGATAAAGATCTTCGTGGAATATGTAGGAACCAATGTGGACGTCCAGGTCCCGCCATTGGTTATTGACCGTAGAGGTGTCTCGGTCATGTCTACATAGTTCTCGAACCCGCAGGGTCTGCACACTTAAGGTTCGATGATGTTTTGGTAGTGTAGAGTTATGTATGGTGGTGACCGAAGTTTGTTCGGAGTCCCGGATGAGATCCCGGACGTCATGAGGAGCTCCGGTATGGTCCGGAGGCAAAGATTCATATGTAGGAAGTCCCAGTTTGGTTTCCGGAAAAGTTTCGGGCTCATCGGTAGTGTACCGGGAGTTCCGGTAGTGTATCGGGAGTGCCGGTAGTGTACCGGGAGGCCTCCGGGAGGGGTATTTCGACCCCAAGAGGTCCATGGGCTGTGGGAGAATAATAGCCAGCCCTTAGTGGGCTGGGAAAACAGCCACAAAGGCCCATGGCACAGGAGAGAAAGTCCTAAAGCAAAAAGTGGAAAATCAGCCAATAGGAGGCAATCCTACTCCAACTAGGATTGGAGGTGAAGTAGGATTGCTTCCCACCTCCTATTTTGGCCGACCCAAAGGCCTTGGCTTCCTATCCTCTCCTCTCCTCCTATATATACTAGTGGATTGGGTGGTTTTTGGACAGAATTTCCGGCCACGTGCTACCCGTTACACCGATGCATAGTTTCTCCTCTAGATCGGTTTTCTGCAGCGCTTAGGCGAAGCCCTGCCAGAATTGCTCCACCACCATCACCGGAGCGCCGTCACGCTGCCGGTGAACTCTCTCTCCTCTCCACCTCCTATCGCTGGATCGAGACGGTGGAGATCGTCATCAAGCTGCACGTGTGCTGAACGCGGAGGTGCCGTCCGTTCGGCGCTAGATCGGAAGGACCGTGATCGATATTGCGAGATGGTTCGTGATGTGATCACGGAACGGATCGTGATGAGTTCGCGGGACAGATCGTGATCAAGATCGTAGATGCTCATCACCATGGATAGGTTTGCGTGTGCGTAGGAAATTTTTTGTTTCCCATGTGACGTTCCCCAACAGCGGTAGGCCCTAATCCGGAGGATACTGCTCCGTACCCCGACGAAGGAGAGAACTCTTCCGCAACCCAGCAAGGAAAGCAACCCCATTGATCATTCCGATAACATCCCGTCCTCTCGCTCCTGCTCTTGTTCATTGCATTAGGACATTGTTACATGACAGTCATACATGGTAGATGAACCTAATCTTTTGCATGACCTGATCTTGTCACAGTAAATAGCTAAACCATGCAACCTAGCATACCTGGTAGATGCTTGTGCCGTGATGTGCTTAGCTTACCTTCATGCCATGCTGCTATGCTTAGAGTTGTGTCAGGTCTGATTCATTTGGGTGATGAACCAGAGTGAAACTGTGATGTTCTGATGTGATGAGCTCATAACGAATCCGTTTTGGTAAAAGGTAGCGATGGGAGGTATGTAGGAGTACATAGTGGGTTGTCTCATTGGGACCGTTCTTAGGAACTGGGTTCCGTGTTTGTGATCCAAGACGAGATACTACCACATGCTGGGCCCTGAAATATGACCCCGCTCGACTTATCAGTCGCCTAGTCCATGGTCCCGGTATTGCAAGTAGTTTCTGGTGTTTATAGCATGCTGGAGGCCGTGCGTAGCGCTGACCCTCGGGGTGGGTTACGACGCGGTAGGCAGTGGCACGGTGTACCAAGGGGCACCCGAATGGTGGGCTTGGGAACCCTGCGCACATCGTTAGGGACCGTAGTGGAAACTTCGGCCGGACTTCCATGCGAGTCAGTCTCAAATAGGCGGTAGCCTGGACTCGAGGTCTTGTGTGATTGACGGTCGTGGCCGACTCCCTCGCTGGTCTTCCGCTTGAAGGTTGCCGAGGTGCATGGTTTTGTAAGTACACAACGATAAGTGGCGAGAGCGTGTGTGAAGAAGTACACCCCTGCAGGGTTATGAAACGGTTCGAATAGCCGCGTCCGCGGATATGGACTACTTGGAGAACTTATGCTGTTCATAGATAATCAAATGGATAATTCTAAAATTCTGAAGACAAGTGTGAGTACCGTAGATGGCACTCTTCCGGAAGGGGAAGGTGAGTCCATGGTGGTGTATTGTGATGGAGTTAGTGGACTCGCGTGCGATAAATAAAATTGTAACAAAGAGTTTAAATCTAAGTAGTGTAGGTTAGCCATGAGTCAAAGCTGGCTTTCTGCATAAACTCCACCACCCCTTTGTTGATACATGAGCATAATTAGACTAGGTCTGTTTTAAAGACTTGCTGAGTACGATTGTACTCATCCTTGCTTAATTAATGTTGCAGAGAAAACCAGGACCCATCAGGTGGGTTCTATCTAGACGTTGACGATACCGAATAGCTGGTGTCCCAGCTACGATCTTGCCCGTGTGGTGGGCTGTAGATAGTCAGGCCATGTGCCTCTTTTACATTTTGCCGTCTGTACTCAGAAAGCTTTAGTTTCCGCTGGTTTGTAAGACTATCTTTGTATGACTTGAGTGTCGGGTCATGTGACCCCTATCTGTATGAACATATTATGCAGGGCTCGTCTGAGCCTCTTAAATAAAAGTCATGTTATTGTATGGTTATGTTGTGATGCCATGGTTGTATCTATGCATATCGGGCATGTCGTGCGTACGTGTGACGTGCAACGATATGTATGGGATCCGACACCTAGTTGTGTGCCTTTAGTAGTACTCTTTACGGGAAACTGCCTCTTTGTGCTTCCATCGAGCCATGGTAGCTTGCTACTGCTCCGGACACATTGATTGACCAACATGTATCCTTCTTTGGTGCTGTGTCTGTCCCTTCGGGGAAATGTCTCGCAGTGTAATGGAGTCCCTGTAGCCTGTTACGACTTGTCTACGTGCAGTGATGACATTCATGTCCCACGACGTAATGGAGTCCTTGTAACTTGCTATGACTCGTCTACACACGCTTGAGGCCGACACCTGCATTGCTGGGTTATGTATGCCTGTTTCCGTACTGATGTGCCACTTGGGTTCTATGACTAGTTATGTCATCCCGGGTTCTCTGTTGTGTGATTGCCAGCAACATGTTCACATACGTGAGCCAAAAGACGCAAACGGTCCCGGCCAAGGTAAGGTGGTAGCCGTGGAGTACCGTGCGTGAGGCCGCAAAGTGATGTGGCTTGTTACAGTATGGAATCTTATGACTTAGGATCGGGGTCCCGACAGCGTTGGTATCAGAGCCTGACTGATTGTAGGACTACCAAGCCAAACCGGTCAAAGTTGAGTCTAGAAACACCATACATAAGTAGGGGAATTGATTGTGGAAGGGAACGTAAGGATCTTTTTACTCCTCTTCCCAAGTTATTCTATGCTGGGTCACTCTCAACTTTTCTACGGGGATAGGAACTAGGATCCTCATCTATGCTTAGGATGACGAGTTACTAGCCATGGACCAATAACTAGCTTGTTTGTTAGTAAGTGTGGTTATTTTAGTGTTGTTGGTGTGACAAACAGATGGAGAAGAGATTTGAGTCTAGATAGTCGAGTGGTTATGCCTTTCCAATCTCTTTTCAATTGTCTCAAAAATTTTGTTGAGCAATACAGCCGTTATGCTGTCCGATTTCTGTTAGGATCTCTAATGTCTTTGCATCATTCTCTGTTTCAGATGTCGTCTCGTCCTTACCGTCAGGTGGTCCGTCTGACCAGGTGCATCGATGTGCCGGGTCACACGGCCATGTTGGTTAGAGTGATGATGGAGGCGGGATATCGTTGGTACCCGGAGTATACCATGGAGGAGCAGTACCGAGATTTCAACCAGAGTCAGTATTTGTGTACTGTTAGGATATACCCTTCATATCCTGGAGCTACAGAGCCGCTTCACTGGACTAATGGATAGGGAGTTACCATAGATATGGCAGTTCAGGAAGCCGCCTACACTATGCTGACTATTATGAGGTTTCACCATGGTCTGCTTCAGAACACGGAGTTCTGCTATGTTCCTGCTTCCATGGGAGGAGAGGATGGATATCTCAGTGCAGCCTATTCTGATCATTCTCATGAAGACCCTCGACTGCAGGTGACCGCTCAGATGTTGGAGAATAGGGACCGTGATGCACGTGCCCTACGCATGGAGCTCTATGCTACTCGTGCCCGTCTTTGGACAGCTTTGAAGCAGTTGGCACCTGTCATGCAGACAGGTTATGGAGATATGGAGATGCTGACTCCATCGCGGACTCATTTGCCAGCACACGTAGACTGGCCTGATGTTGGAGGCATCACCCCTCTTCGAGGACCGCTATTGCCACCGATAAGGGGACCAAGGCCACACCCGTGTCCTTACACATCCCTCGGGAGAGATAGTTAATGTCTCTACTCGAACTACCAAGCGCCAACTCTATTCCCTAAATGCTAGCCCTCTCCCTGAGCTAGAAGATATTCCGGTAGTCCGTGATTTTCTGGATGTCTTTCCAGAAGAACTGCCAGGAATTCCACCTGTCAGAGATGTCGAGTTTGTAATAGAACTTATTCCAGGGACAGTCCCAATAGCCAGAAGACCCTATAAGATGGCACCCTTAGAACTAGCCGAGCTAAAAACCCAACTCGATGAAGCTTTGAAGAAAGGTTTAATTCGTCCTAGTTCTTCTCCTTGGGCTTGCCCCGTCCTTTTTGTTAAGAAGAAGGATGAATCGGATCGGATGGTTGTGGATTACCGACAAGTGAATTTGGTCACTATCAAGAACAAGTATCCGCTCCCCAGGATCAACGATTTGTATGATCAACTCGCTGGATCCTCTGTCTTTTCTAAAATGGATTTGAGGTTGGGATACAATCAAATCAGAATTAGGAACGGGGACATTCCTAAAACGGCTTTTGTCACTCGTTATGGCCAATACGAGTACACCGTCATGTCCTTCGGTTTGACCAATGCCCCAGCCACCTTCTCTCGACTGATGAATTCGATCTTCATGGAGTATTTGGATAAATTCGCCGTGGTTTATCTCGACGACATACTCATTTACTCAAAGAACGAACAAGAACATGTCGAGCATCTAAGGCTGGTATTGATGAAACTGCGAGAGCACCGCCTATATGCCAAATTCTCCAAGTGTGAATTATGGTTGCCGGAAGTGACCTATCTGGGTCACGTGATCTCTGGCAAAGGTATTGCTATCAATCCCGAGAGAGTTCAGGCTGTCCTTGATTGGACTCAACCTGAATTGGTTAAGCAAGTAAGGAGTTTCCTTGGCTTAGCGAGCTATTGTCGCCGCTTTGTTGAGAACTTCTCCAAGGTTGCGAAACCTCTGACTGAACTCCTCAAGAAAGATAAAAAGTTCGAGTGGACTCCACAATGCGAGCACAGTTTTCAGGAGTTGAAAAGGCCACTGACCTCTGCTCCCGTTCTGGTGCCACCAGACTTCTGTAAGGACTTTGTCATCTATTGCGACGCCTCGCGACAAGGATTAGGTTGCATTCTCATGCAAGATCGTCATGTTATTGCATCCGCATCTCGACAGTTACGTCCACATGAGGATAATTATCCCACACATGATCTTGAGCTTGCAACTGTAGTCCATGGACTGAAAACATGGTGACATTACCTTCTGGGTAATCGTTGTGAGATATACACTGATCACCAAAGTCTCAAATATATTTTCACCCAGCCGGATTTGAATCTCAGGCAAAGACGGTGGGTAGAGTTGATTACAGATTACGACTTAGGGATAACTTACACCCCGGAAAAAGCCAATGTCATGGCTGATGCACTAAGTCGTAAGTCATATTGTAAAAATTTGACGTTACAACAAGGTCAACTGCTTCTCCATGAGGAATTCAGGAAGTTAAATCTTCACATTGTTCCTCAAGGACTCCTATCCAACTTGGTGGCGAAACCTACTCTTAAGGATCAAATCATAGCTGGCCAAAGGCGTGATAAGGGAATTTCCCGGATCAAAGAGAATCTCGTCAGCGGTTTCGCTAAGAACTTCTCTATAGATGATCAAGGTGTAGTGCTTTTTCAGGGCCGTTTAGTGGTTCCTAAAAGCCAACATCTCAGGCAGCTGATTCTTAAGGAGGCTCGTGATTCTCCTCTCACAATTCATCCGGGTAGTACCAAATTGTATCAAGACCTATGCCAGAGGTTCTGGTGGACTAGGATGAAGAGAGAAATCGCTCAATATGTTGCTAATTGCGACGTTTGTCGTCATGTGAAAGCAGAACAACAAAGGCCTGATGGCACCCTTCAACCTTTAGCTATTCCTGAATGGAAATGGGATAAGGTCGGTATGGATTTCATTACTGGTTTTCCCAGGACCAAGAAAGGGAATAATGCTATCTTTGTGGTCATTGACCGCCTTTCCAAAGTGGCTCATTTTCTTCCTGTTCGAGAAAGCATAACTGCTAGTCAGCTAGCAGAATTGTATGTATCTTGAATAGTTTCTCTTCATGGTGTTCGTTTGGAGATTAACTCAGACCATGGAAGTATTTTTACTTCTTGATTTTGGGAAAGTTTTAAAACCGCTATGCGAACTCATCTATCCTTTAGCACTGCTTTGCACCCAAAATCAAGTGGTCAAGTTGAGCGAGTCAATCAAATTCTTGAAGATATGCTTCGAGCTTGTGTTATATCTTTTGGTATGAATTGGGAGAAATGCCTTCCATTTGCTGAATTTGCTTATAACAATAGTTGTCAATCAAGCTTGGGCAAAGCCCCTTTTGAAGTTCTCTATGCACGAAAATGCCGAACACCTCTTAACTGGTTAGAAACCGGAGAGAGGCAACTCTTTGGACCGGACATGATACAGGATGCAGAGGAGCAAGTTCGCATTATTCATGAACAGTTGAAAACAGCCCAATCCCGTCAAAAGACTCAATATGATCGCCATCATAAATCTGTGACTTATGAAGTGGACGAGAAGGCTTACCTTCGGGTTACACCTCTGAAGGGTACCCATCGGTTTGGTATCAAGGGCAAGTTGGCTCCTCGTTACATTGGACCTTTTCGCATTCTTGCTAAACAAGGAGAGGTTGCCTACCAATTGGAACTTCCACCGCATCTTTACAAAGTTCATGATGTCTTCCATGTCTCTCAACTCAGGCGTTGTTTTTCGGACCCTGTTCGAGAAGTGGACCACGAAACGCTTGATCTCCAAGATAACCTTTCATACCGAGAATACCCGGTTCGTATTCTCGACCAGGCTGAGCGTACCACTCGGCGTCGGAACATCAAGTTTCTTAAGGTTCATTGGTCGCATCATTCCGAAAAGGAGGCGACATGGGAAAGAGAAGATCGTCTTCGACTAGAGTACCCCGCGCTCTTTCCGACGACTTCAAAATCTTGGGACAAGATTCTTTTGAGTGGGGGTGAGTTGTCACAACCCTAGCAAGTGTCATAGGCTAGCAATGTGTTTGCATCATCATCATCATCATTGCATCAATATGAAATGGGGAGAAAGAAAAGAAACCCCAAGCATTCATGAATTAAAGAAATTCCAGATAAATGAAATTTCAACAAATCCAAAATGCCCATCAAAAATGTCCCCTATGTCTGATAATTAGGGACATGGATATACCTGGGGTCATTTGAATTATTTGAACATTTAAAATAATTTGACTCAATGGTCTAAGTCCCTGGAAAATGATAAATAAAGAAAATATCATTATCACTGTTTTCAAAATAATCTGAAACTGCTATTATAAGTTTGGAATATTCAAACTTCAATTTAGAAAATATGTGGGTCATTTTGAAAAGTTATTTGGACCTGCAAAGAAACAAAACAAATGATAGAAAACAGAAAGCCAGAATTAAAAAAAAGCCAGAAGAGGCTTACCTGGCCCAGAGAAGGAGACGGCCCAGCCCACCAGGGCCAAGCGGTCATCTTCAACCTCTGCCAGTAGGCAGAGGCGAAGTGCTGCGCGGCGCCGGGAGGCCTCCACCTCCTCCCTGCCTGCCCGTCTCTCTCCGGCCAGCGAGCCCTCGGGGATGACCTCGCAGGAGACGTCCAGATCGAGCTGGCCTCGCCCTCTTCTCCCCGGCTTCTTCCCCTTTCTCCTCCCCTGCCGAGCACCACCGTAGTCGCCGCTCGCCGTTGCCACCGTTCTGGCCACCCCCTCTCCCCTCCTAACCCATCAGCAGACCCGCCGCGACGCCCTCGACCTCCCCGTGGCGCCAGAAGGACACCGGAGGGCCTGCAACGTCGCCATCTTCCTCGCCCTCATCTTCGGGTCCGACGATCGCCGGCATCAATTCGTGGGCCACCGAGCTTCGCCGGCTCCGCTATCGCCTCCAAGAGCCCCGCTGTGAGCTCCCCGTGCTTTCCCCTCTCTCCCCGTGGCCCTCCTCGCCCTTATCTGCCATTCCCGAGCTCGCCTGAGTTCTGGCCGCCGCCCATCTCATCGCCGGCGACGATTCCGGCCATCCCAGCTCCTGGGAGGGGTTGGAATGAACTCGTGCGTGCGTGTAGAGTAGATTGGTGCCCTCCGCCGCCCATTTCGTCGCCGGAGGAGGAAACCCGAGCCCTCCGCCGCTTCTGGAGTCGGCGGCAGCTCGTCGCCGGTGGCTCTAGTCGTTTTGACCACGGGAGTTGACCCTGACAGGTGGGGCCACCCCCTGGTTAACCCTAGTTAGTTGAAAAAAAAATTAATTAAAAAAATTAAGCTAATTAGTCTATGACATGTGGGCCCAGGGTGTGTTAATGATTAAGATTAGTTTAATTTAGTCAATTAAGCTAATCAGACACTGACATGTGGACCCCACATGTCAGGTTTGACCCTGGCTGGGTCTGATGACCAGCTGACGTCATGATGACATCAGGCTGATGTCATTAGTCAATTTCCTATTTAACAATAATTCCAGAAATTATTTAAAACTTTGAAAAAACATATAAATTAATCTGTAACTCACATGAAAATAATTTATATATGAAAATTTATCAGAAAAATCCAATGAATCCAATTGTGTTATTCTCATGCATGATAGAGCAACCTAAATAGGTGAACATGGACATTTTAGCATTAGGTCAATATATGGAATTTCAAACGAGAAGAACTTTGAAGCTATATTCAAATACATTTAAAATTGACATGAACAATAGATTCATTAGCTCATCCATGCATACTATCATGCCATGTTCATGCATCATATTGTTGCATCTACTTGTACCAAGGGTCACCCGAATGGTGGGCTTGGGAACCCTGCGCACATCGTTTGGGACCGTAGTGGAAACTTCGGCCGGACTTCCATGCGGGTCTGTCTCAAATAGGTGGTAGCCTGGACTAGAGGTCTTATGTGATTGACGGTCGTGGCCGACTCCCTCGCTGGTCTTCCGCTTGAAGGTTGCCAAGGTGCATGGTTTTATAAGCACATAGCGATAAGTGGCGAGAGCGTGTGTGAAGAAGTACACCCCTGCAGGGTTATGATACTATTCGAATAGCCGCGTCCGCGGATATGGACTACTTGGAGAACTTATGCTGTTCATAGATAATCAAATGGATACTTCTAAAATTCTCAAGACAAGTGTGAGTACCGTGGATGGCACTCTTCCGGAAGGGGAAGGTGAGTCCATCGTGGTGTATTGTGATGGAGTTAGTGGACTCACGTGCGATAAATAAAATTGTAACAAAGAGTTTAAATCTGAGTAGTGTAGGTTAGCCATGAGTCAAAGCTGGCTTTCTGCATAAACTCCACCACCCCTTTGTCGATACATGAGCATAATTAGACTAGGTCTGTTTTAAAGACTTGCTGAGTACGATTATACTCATCCTTGCTTAATTAATGTTGCAGAGAAAAACCAGGACCCATCAGGTGGGTTCTATCTAGACGTTGACGATACCGAATAGCTGGTGTCCCAGCTACGATCTTGCCCGTGTGGTGGGCTATAGATAGTCAGGACATGTGCCTCTTTTATATTTTCCCGTCTGTACTCAGACAACTTTAGTTTCCGCTGGTTTGTAAGAATATGTTTGTATGACTTGAGTGCCGGGTCATGTGACCCCTATCTGTATGAACATATTATGCGGGGCTCGTCTGAGCCACTTAAATAAAAGTCATGTTATTGTATGGTTATGTTGTGATGCCATGGTTGTATCTCTGCATATCGGGCATGTCGTGCGTACGTGTGACGTGGAACGGTATGTATGGGATCCGACACCTAGTTGTGTGCCTTTAGTAGTACTCTTTACGGGAAACTGCCTCTTTGTGCTTCCACCGAGCCATGGTAGCTTGCTACTGCTCCAGACACATTGATTGACCGGCATGTATCCTTCTTTGCTGCTTTGTCTGTCCCTTCGGGGAAATGTCTCGCAGTGTAATGGAGTCCCTGTAGCCTGTTACGACTCGTCTACGTGCAGTGATGACATTCATGTCCCACGACGTAATGGAGTCCTTGTAACTTGCTACGACTCGTCTACACACGCTTGAGGCCGACACCTGCATTGCTGGGTTATGTATGCCTGTTTCCGTACGGATGAGACACTTGGGTTCTATGACTAGTTATGTCGGCCCGGGTTCTCTGTTGTGTGATTGCCAGTGACATGTTCACATACGTTAGCCAAAAGACGCAAACGGTCCCAGCCAAGGTCAGGTGGCAGCTGTGGAGTACCGTGCATGAGGCCGCAAAGTGATGTGGCTTTTTATAGTATGGAATCATATCACTTAGGATCGGGATCCCGACAGAGACATGCTTAGGTACTTTCTCCTTTGGCGACTGGGGCGGTTTCGGTCCAAAATGGGCCTTCACTTTGGCATCCACTGCGCTCTCGAGTTCCTCCTTGGTTAGGTGGTAAGGAAACTTCGGAAGATGCTTGAGGCTTGGACCATATTTGAATTTCTTGCCTGTTGTACCGCTAGTCATCGTAGCTGCGGCCTCTCTCTTCCATTGTTGCTTAGGCGACGGAGCACGCTAAGGAGGTAACAATTGATCCAACAGCATAGTGATACCAAGCCTCACTATCAATGGCATATATTTTAAAAACAATTAATCTTCAAGCGCATTGCACCCATCTTGATCTTGTGATCATCGAAGACATCGGCAACATACAACTCTAGTTTCATCTTCTCTTATTCAACTCTTTCAAATATTTCTTTCAAATACTCTCTTTCTTTTTAAACTAAATTTAACTTCTTGACAACAATATCTATGTCGGTTCACATACCTCCTAAATAAAAATATCTATGTCAACTTGATTGGCATAATTGTCATAAACACGAAATGCAACAAAGAGTTATAGAAGAGAGTATATACCACATCCGCATCATAAACCAGATGAGGGCCGACGGGGACGGATTTCAAAACCATGCCACTATGTATAATAAACAACCATATAGGTAAGAAAACTATACAAGTAACTAACTAAACCTTACAAACATGGTTTTGTTTATAAAAAGGATAAGAACAAGAGGCTCACCAAGATGGTGCCGGCAACGGGACGGTGCGGGCGATCGTCGATGGTTAGGATGGGAACGGGAAGGCACTAAGTAAACCACACCTACAAATGCAAAGTAAGAATTTAATTTGAGCTCAGATTTCATAAATCAAATAAACTACCACATACAAACTAAAACCCACAAATTACTATACTTATAGAGCATTGCAAGAGCTAATCTAGCAATGAGAGATGAAAGGACAAAGTTGCTAACCATTGTGAACACTTGGATGGATGGAATGCCTCCAAATCTTGACAAATTTTGGCACAAATGGAAGATGAGCTCGAGGAAGAGAGCAAGAACAGAGAGGAGAGGAAAGGGGAAGAACACAGAGGAGTGTGATCGGGCTGGCGCTAAAGGGTTTCATATAGGAGGACCTTTAGTCCCGGTTGGTGGATCCAACCGCGACTAAAGGTTAGCCTATACTCGCGGTTGGAGCCACCAACCGGGACTAAAGGTTCCCGTGGGGCCCCAGGCTGACGCCAGCCTACCACCACACCTTTAGTGCCAGTTCGTGGCACGAACTGGGACCAAAGGTCCGGAACGAACCGGGACTAATGAGCACATTAGTGCCGGTTCAAAAGCCAACCGGGACTAATGAGGTGGATGAAAGGTCTGCTTTATAATAGTGTGGGCATCCTCTTTGCCGTCTACTAGCGGACGCAAAGAGGGATGAGGCGGAAGGAAAAGTGGTCCTCAACGACAACAAGGTTGTCCTCTGAACCCACGGTGCAGTGGGGCCTGCCCGTGACCTTTGTCGTCTACTTGCCCCATCTTTATCATTGGCTAGCCAACGACAAAGGGTAGGATAATGCCAAACATATCCTTTGCCGCCTACCCTACCTTTGCCTTCTCTTTTCCGCTAGCTGATGGCGAATGGCTTCTTTCTCGTCTGCCAGACGACGGCAAAGACATGGCAGGCGGCAAATGAGTTGATTCCAGTAGTGATGGAAGATACCGAGATCTCTCGGTTGCTATGTTGAAAATGAAAGAATACCACTCGAAATTATTATTCATCTCTATTTTAAAAGCTTGAGCTCTCGCACATATGGAAATCCCTGCTTCCCTCTGCGAAGGGCCTACCTTTTACTTTGGTGTATTTACGTTTATGCAAGAGTCAATAGTATTCCTTCTTAGTTCAACCTCAATTATTCTTTAGTTGGCAAGAATCATGTGGTGGGGAAATATCCAAGCATATATGGCCATTCAAATGTATTTGATCAGAAATTATTATTGTTGACAATTATCTATATGATACATACGTTGGGAGGCGAAACATTAAGCCCCTATCTTTCCCTGTGTTCGATGGATGCTATTTGCTCTAAAAGTATGCTCTGAGTGTTATCAATCCTGCTAGGCTATATGATGGTTGAGTATGTGGAATTTGCTAAATAAAAACACTTACATAGACCCTTCCTTAAAATAAGATGAATTGCAATTGTTTGGTGACTGAAATCATAATTTGTTAGTTTTGAAGAAACTTTATGGTCTATACTTTAACACCTGAATAGCTTGTTACATCACCATGAGAAGGTTTATGAGATGAGCTACTGTTTATGATATATAATGATGCTAAAAAAAGTGTTTGCAACTATCATTGATCAAATTTATGCACTATGCTAGCATTCACACTTCATAAATTATTATTTTTATCATTTACCTACTCGAAGACGAGCAGGAATTAAGCTTGGGGATGCTGATACGTCTCCAAGGTATCTATAATTTATGAAGTATTCAAGCCATTTTTACAATAATTCTATATGATTTTGGTATGATTTTATAAGAACTAACCCGGACCGACGCTATTTTCAGCAGAACTACCATGGTGTCGTTTTTGTGCAGAAATAAAAGTTCTCGGAATGGGTTGAAAATTTACGAAGAATATTTTTGGAAAATATAAAAAATACTGGAACAAAAAGATACCAGAGAGGAGACCCGAGGAGGCCACAAGCCACAAGGGCGCCCCCCTAGGACATGCCCCTTGGCTTGTGGGCCCCTCGGGAGTCCCCTTGACGTGATTCCCTGTAACATCCCAAAATTTCATTTTGGAATGTTATGATATATAGCTATGCATCATGATCACATTGTTTGAATGAAGTGAATTGTTGAAGTTTTTCTTTTGGAATTCTGAAAGGCCATTTCAATTTCTTCTTATACTTGTTCCCTCCTATTTGAAAGCCCTTGGAATATTCATAAAAAGAGAGGAGTAATATGACACTCCACACAGGGGCATCTAGGTGAGTTATTTAAACTATAAAACCAGGGGGTTATTTGAAATTTTATCTCAAAGGAATTTAAAATCAATTAGGCATTTTCTGGAAAAAAAATTTAAAGTATTCATGTTGGGAGAGGAAAAATGTTCATTAAATAGAATTTATTCCCCTGATCATTTTGATATATATAGTCCCTATGTTTGGAAATGATTTGAATGCATTAAAGAGTTTTAACCACTCTGGAAAAATAGAAAAGGAAACAGATTTAAAGCGCTTAATTAGAAAACCGGCCGGCCCACAGCCTTTAAACCCTGAGATCCCTCCGGATCGGTCACTGACGTGCTAACCTCGCCCTCTCTCTCACTAACATGGGGGACCCACTGTCCGAAAGCGTCATCCGCAAGCCCGCCTCCTTCCTCGCGCCAGACCACGTCGCCCGAGATCTCTCCTCTCCGGATCTCCCTCCTCTCTCTCTCCCGACCCCGCACCTGGCCTATAAAAAGCCCAGTCCTCGCCGCTCTCCGTTCCACCCCGCTACCCCCTCTACCCTCGCTCGAATGCCACTGCGCCACCTCGCCGGAGTTCTGACTCCACCCGAAACCCCTAGAGCTCCTGGCCGTCACCGCACTCACCCCCACTCCCCTCTGACGCCACCATTCGACGTCATATCTTCGCCACCATCACCTAAGCATTTCAGACGCCGCCCTCGACCATCGCAGCACCATCCCCGAGCATCTCCGACCTCCGGCCGCAGTCGACGTCGCCGAAACTCCAACCCCCTCCTCTGTAAGCCGCCACCTCCACCCGCAACCGTTAGATCTAGGATCTACGCTCCAAATTAGAAATTTTATAAAAACGAACCGGTACGCGTTAGTTTTCGGTCGTCCGCCGCAAGCACCCCGCACGCTCATGACCTCGGCAAATCACAGCACGCCACGTAGCCCTGTCCGTTCGCTAGGAATATTGTTCTTTTCTGTTTTATTTTAGAAAACAGAATGTTTTCTGTTTTTGTTTTAGTTGTAACTTTTAACCTAATCAATGTTTTTAATTGATTCTTTTTGCATTAGGTCACAAATTTCATGAAGTTTAATCCTGTAATCTTAGATTTCAAATTTGACATTCTAAATTTGAATCTAACAAAATTTTCTTAAATTACTAAAATATGTATAACTAGAGTTTAAAAATATATTTTTGTATGAATATTTTTGCCACTGGTTTGTATTAGTTAGACATATCATCCTACAAAGTTTGAGACTTCTTAGGATAAATTTGGTTAGTGTTTTAACAAAAACAGAATCTGTTTAGTTCTTAATAGAGTTTAGTTAATTTGATTTTAGTTTAGTTTGAATCTGAGTTAGTTTAACTTTTGTTTTTAGTTTTCATTAGGTTCTGTTGTTTCAACATTAGGTGAAATAACTTGCTGTTAATAAAAATAATTGTTTAGTTTTATACCTTATTGGCATAGGAAATCTTCATTCCTTTCCATTAGGTGTAGTTTTATAAAACAATTTAGTTCTGCTTTTCACAAAACATTTAGGAGATTTAATTCTGTCTTCTAATAAAGAATTTTAGTAATTCTTTTATGTTAAGTGATGTTCTGTTTATCATAATAATAATAATAATAATAATAATTTGTTTCATACTCAAATACTATAGGAAACTCTAGTATCTACATGAAGTGGTTTTTTATAAAAAATTATAATTTTAGTAGCATTTCTTTTCACTAAAGTTTTAGTGGATTTAATTATCTGTACTAATTTTTTTTTGTTAACTATTGTTTTGTTATTAAAAATAGTTGATTGGTCTTATTTTTTTAGTAGTTTTGACTCAAAAAAAAATTTGTGAGACAAATATTGGTTTTGAATTTCTTTCTCTTGATTGATACTATTGTATTGTCTTATTTTAATCTTGCTGATTGTGTGAGTTGTATTATTAGTTGTATGCTTATTGTGTGCTTTGTTTGATTCGTTAGATCGTCCGTAGTGCGAAGCTTGTTATCTAGAGTCACTTGAGTATGAGGATTGTCAACAAGACAAGTCACTTTGATCATGTTTACCCATGTTTTTATTGCATTAGTTCTACCGTCTCCCCAATTGCATGCAAACTAGGTACTTTGGAAACTTTGTTACTTGATGTAGTATCATGTGGTAGGATCCCCTCAACCCTTTTCACACATTGGCCCCAGGAAACATTGATTTATATTTTGCTATGCTAATACTAGACGGGGTTGGTTGTGTGATTCATGAGAGTTGTGAGGTAATAATTTCAAGACCTACAAGATGATCAAGACTTCAAGACCCGAGTTTTCAACATACCTCTAGGTGGACGATGGTTGAACGGCGCCCTGGAGAAACCAGTGGTTAGCCTAGGTGTTGCTGGAGAAGTGCCAGTGTTCACGCGGAAAGGTCCACCCAGGCACAAAGAGATGGATGGATGCTTCAAGACCCAAGGCTTACCTGCACAGCCACAAGCCATTATGGGCTCTGGCTTGGTTGGATAACATGGTGACCCTGGACGGGCGGTGCTACGAGATGTCGAAGAACGGTAGGAAAGGATTGGCACCGACAGAGTCTTAGGGAAACCTAATCTATTAGCCGTGTCCATGGTCATGGACAACTTGAGCCAGAGGAACTGAAACTATCTGGAATTCTCAACACAAATAATGATATTGATGTGGCTATAAATGACAACTTGGGTACGAGAATTGGTTGGTGGAACCATCTCATTAATCAACCAACATTGTAGTAATAATATTTCCCGCCTCTTGTAGTAGGATAAAATTGGCTTTATGCAAAACGTACTACCCCACCTGCCAAATATGCATATAGAATAGATGATTTACTTGGCAACCCCTTCTTTTGTGACATTGCCGGCATATTCAATATGCTGACCTACATGGCTGCAACGTATCATGTTGTAGAGTATTTTTCCGACCAGTAGTGAGGATACGCTCTGTGCTCAGTGAGATGCACTTGGAGTCAGATGGACTCAACTACCTTGGAAGCTTCCGCAAGATTAGTTATTCTCATGAGTTGGCCTTCAGCCACTTTATTGTAATTCTTATTGTAATAAAGCACTCGATATTAGATTTTGATTTATAAAGCTGTGTGATTTCCCTTTGATATATACATTGATGTACCGTGTGTGTACTAGCATGATCTTGGGATGGTACGAAAACACCGGAGATTCTGGCTTTCAGGTCGGGTCGCTACAGAGATGGTATCAGAGCACACGCTCACCATAGGACATAACCTCTAGGATTGGACAAGCCTTAGGATTTATTTCTCTTTAAAATTCTTATACTCTCATCTGCTCGTTTCTGACTTCCCTCCGATTTATTTCAAAATTTATAGATGGCCACCTTCATCCCAGTTTTGATCACGGAGTTTTGTGAGCCTAACGCGACGATGCCCTTTGGCATGGAGCCGGTGAAGATCGTCAGGAACATAAGAATCGCTTTGCCAAGCATCACCGGGACTCCTATCATGTCTTTTCCATAAGACGCTCGCTACAGGATCGAGGTGCACATACCGGGAAAGACCTTTGGAAATTGTAAGGAACCCATCGACTTGGGAGGGACATGGCAATTCACCGTGCCCTTGGACGTATTCAAGAGGAATACAGGGGTGGTCCCATTTCACCAGGTCTCAGCATGGTTTGTCGCAGGGATGCCAATTGAAATATCATAAACACTCCCACTGAACACTACACCATTTCCTATATCCAAACTTTGGAGACGCACATAAGGACCTTGTAGCTTCGGGTACGTGCCGAGACAAAGACGATCAAGATGCTGATGAACCGCGAGATTGACGTCGAAGCTAACCTACGGGAGGCCAAGTACGAGCATGAGCATGAAGTGAAGGATTTCTTAGAGAGGATCGATAAGCTGAACACTCGCATTGCAACTCTGGAGGAACAGTTGGACATGGGGGAAAATCTTCACCCAGAAGGAGACATGGCTTCCTAGATCAGCAAGGATGATGACTATGAGGAGAGCGTCATCGGAGGAGGCCACTTCACCATGTACTTTTGAGGAGAACTTTAGTTATGCCCCCATGTATCTTTATTTTCGTCGTTAAAGTGTAGGTCGATGCTTAGTTTGATTCAGAGATTTGTATCTCGATGTTTGAACCTTGAGTTGAATAAATGAATGAGTGTTTGGTGTGATATGTTTATTGCATTACCTATGGGTAGTGAAATTTCCTTTTAGGTCCTTGTTCTATTCTAATTCTCACCCCTCTGAAAACAGCGAGATGCCTCCGCGACGTGAGCTCGACTTCACCTTCCTGCCGGAACTTACACAACTTCTCCAGCAGCAGAATGCCCTGATGCAGCTGTTGATCCAGAACCACACCAACAACTACAACAACCACCCGCCACCTCAAGGCGACAACCTCACCCGTTTTCTGAGGCTAAATCCACCAACTTTCTCCAGCAGCACTGATCCCATTGTGGCAGATGATTGGCTCCGTAAGATGGAGAGGGAACTCACCACCGCTAGCTGTACTGAGGGTGAAAAGGTGTGTTTTGCTGTCAATAAACTTGAGGGACCAGCAGCTTCATGGTGGGAGAACTACACTACCACATACCCCATTCTTGGTGTGACTTGGGAGCAGTTCAAGCTAGCTTTCCGCACCGCTCATGTCTCAGCTGAAGCCATGAGTCTGAAGAAGCGTGAGTTTCGCAACTTACGCCAAGGGAACCGCTCCGTGGCCTAGTATGTGGATGATTTCAGCATGTTGGCTCGTTATGCACCAGGAGATGTGGCCGATGATGCAACCAAACAGGAGAAGTTCCTGGAAGGACTCAACGATGAGTTGAGCATGCAGCTGATGGTGGCTACTTTCAACAACAACCAGGAGCTGGTAGAAAAGGCCCTCATCTTGGAAGGGAAGCAGCAGCAAATCAAAAACCACAAGAGGAAGTATGGACAGGGGAAGTCTCGCTCTAGAGCTCAACAAAATCCCCACTACTCCCCGTACTCAGGAAATACTGGATCAGGGACCGGTAAGTATGGAGGACACACTCATCACATGCACAACCATGGAGGCCACAACCATGGAGGAAATGGGAATAATCGTCCCAACAATGGAAACTTCAAGAATGACAATGTAAGTGGGAATGGCAACTAGCACCGTTTTGCTCCAGCTCAGAAGGATTTGAATCATATCACCTGCTTCAAGTGCCAGAAGACAAGGTACTATGCCACTGAATGCCCTCAGAACAAGCAAGGAAATGGAAACGGCAACAACAACGGCAACTCCGCAGCTAAGAAGCCAAATCATTTTCCTCGTGCTCAGGTGAACCACATTGATGTGGAAGAAGTCTATGATCAGCTCGAGACTGTGGTTGGTAAGTTTTTATTGCATTCACGTCCAGTTATGGTACTTTTTGATTCTGGTGCAGCTCGCTCATTCGTATCAAGGGTAGTTGTGGAAAAGTATGGTTTACCCACCAGAACCCTTAGTCATCCCATTATGGTCAATTTCCCAGGAGGTATGATGATGGCTGGGATAGGATGCCACGCCTTGAAACTCCATATAGGAAACCATGTTTTCCCCACTGACCTCATTGTATTAGAATCCCAGGGATTGGATGTAATCCTAGGCATGGATTGGATGATCAAGTATGAAGGAAATCTTGATTGCCCCAGCAAGTCTATTTTACTCACCACCCCAGAGAACAAGAGGATTAAGTATGTATCCCGACGCACATGGATGAGTGCTCGGTTAAATTCCCTCACAGGAGTTGTTCAAGAGGAAGTGCCGGTGGTACAAGACTTTCCAGATGTATTCCCGAAGGAATTACCAGGCATGCCACCAGATAGAGAGACTGAATTTCCGATAGAGTTACTACCAGGAACCGCCCCAATTTCCAAGAGACCCTATCGAATGCCCGCAAATGATTTAGTAGAAATCAAGAAGCAAATTCAGGAGTTATTGGATAAGGGATATATTCGCCCTAGTTCTTCACCTTGGGGAGCCCCAGTTCTTTTGTGTAGAAGAAAGATAAAACCTTGAGGATGGTAGTCGATTATCATGCATTGAACGAGGTGACTATCAAGAACAAGTACCCTCTGCCGATGATTAATGACTTGTTTGATCAGCTAGTAGGAGCCAAAGTATTCTCCAAGATCGATCTTCGATCAGGGTATCACCAATTGAAAATTTGTGAACAGGATAAACCCAAAACAGCCTTCACCAGAGGGTATGGCTTATATGAGTATATAGTCATGTCTTTTGGTTTGACTAATGCTCCTGCCTACTTCATGAATATGATGAACAAGGTGTTTATGGAATACCTGGACAAGGTGTTTATGGTGTTCATCGATGACATTTTGATATTCTCCAAGAGCGAGGAAGAACACAAGGAACACTTGCGTTTAGCTCTGGAGAAGCTTAGAGAGCATCAGTTATATGCCAAGTTCAGTAAATGTGAATTCTGGCTGACGGAAGTCGGATTCCTTGGACACATTTTTTCCGAAGAAGGAATAGCAGTAGACCCCGCTAAGGTTGAAGCAGTCACTGAGTGGAAGTCACCCACCTCAGTTAAGGAGATCCGCAGATTTCTCGGACTTGCCGGATATTACCGGAGATTCATTGAGAATTTCTCAAAGATTGCCAAACCCATGACGGAATTGTTGAAGAAAGAGTCTAAGTATATCTGGACTGAGGAATGTGAGGCCAGCTTCCAAGAGTTGAAGAAACGTTTGGTCACAGCCCTAGTGTTGATTCTGCCAAACATTCGGAAGGACTTCCAGGTTTATTGCGACGCATCACGTCAAGGACATGGAGGAGTACTCATGCAGTGGGGAAAAGTTGTAGCCAATGCATCCAGACAGCTACGACCCCATGAGTTGAATTATGCCACCCATGATTTGGAACTAGCAGCCGTAGTGCATGCACTCAAGACCTAGAGACATTTCCTTACCGGAAATAGTTGTGATGTTTACACCGATCATAAAAGCCTGAAGTATATCTTGACACAGAAGGAGTTGAACCTCAGACAAAGGAGATGGTTATGGTTAATCAAGGACTATGACATGAGACTGCATTGCCATCCAGGAAAGGCAAATGTTGTAGCACATGCTTTGAGTCAGAAGAGTTATGTGAACACACTCATAGCAGGAGGATTACCCCAGGTATTAACCGATGATCTCAGAGAGCTCCGGCTAGAGATAGTTCCAAAAGGATATATTGCCACACTAGAGATCTAGTCTACCTTGACCGAAAGAATTCGTGATGCCCAGAAATCGGACAAGGAGATAGCTGAGATAAAGCAAAGAATGAAGGATGGAAAAGCTAAAGACTTTCGTGAAGATGAACAAGGAACTCTGTGGTTTGAGAACGGAATCTATGTGCCCAATGACCCAGAGCTCAGGTAGTTGATACTTCAAGAAGCCCATGATTCACCATACTTGATACACCCAGGCAACACCAAGATGTACCTAGAATTGGAGGAAAGTTACTGGTGGACAGGTATGAAGAACGATATTGCCCAACAAGTTGCGGTATGTGATGTTTGTTAGTGAGTAAAGGCGAAACATCAGAAACCAGTAGGGTTACTCCAACCTTTGCCGATACCCGAGTGGAAATGGGATAAGCTTGGTATGGACTTCATCACAGGATTACCCAGGACCCGTTCAGGTTATGATTCTATCTGGGTAGTGGTCGATCGCTTGACCAAGGTAGCTCATTTCATTCTGGTGAAGACCACATATACCAGTGCTAAGTTAGCCAAGATATATATGACTACGATCGTATGTCTGCATGGAGTTCCGAGGAGTATCGTGTCAGATAGAGGGACACAATTTACCTGAATGTTTGGGCATCAGTTGCATGAAACTTTGGGTAAAAGGCTGGAATTCAATATAGCTTTTCATCCGTAGACCGATGGACAAACCGAGCGAGTCAATCAGATTCCGGAGGACATGTTGAGAGTTTGTGCGCTACACTATGGGTCTAGTTGGGATGACAACTTACCTTACGTAGAGTTCTCGTACAACAATAGTTATCAAACGAGTCTGAAGATGGCCCCTTTTGAAGATTTATACGGAAGGAGGTGCAAAACACCATTGATGTGGGATGGTGTTGGCGACCGACAACTTTTTGGTCCAGATCTTATCCGAGATTCTGAAGAAAAGGTCAAACTAATTCGAGACCGACTCAAGATAGCCTAATCCAGGCAGAAAAGCTATGCTGATAGCAAACGCAAGGAGGTGATGTATGAAGTGGGAGACCAAGCATATCTTCGTGTGTCCCCACTTCGAGGAATCAAGAGGTTTGGTGTTAAAGGAAAGTTAGCACCCAGATTCATAGGCCCCTACAAAATTCTTGAACGTAGAGGCGAAGTTGCATACAAGCTGGAATTTCCGGAAGGATTGTTTAGAGTTCGTGATGTTTTCCATGTTTCCCAGCTAAAGAAATGCCACGCTAAGATGGCTGATATTCCTTTGAGAGACACAGTGCCCCTAGAGGCCATACAACTTGACAGTGACCTGACCTATGAGGAGAAACCTGTCAGAATCCTCGAGACAACCAACAGAGTTACCCGTAGCATGACCATCAAGTTCTGTAAGGTTCTGTGGACTCACCACACCGAGGAAGAAGCCACCTGGGAACGCGAAGAAGATCTTCGTAGAGACCACCCGCACCTATTTTCTAGCCAACCCGAATCTCGAGGGCAAGATTCATCTTATGGTGGGTAGGTTTGTAACATCCCAAAATTTCATTTTGGAATGTTATGATATATAGCTTTGCATCATCATCACATTGTTTGAATGAAGTGAATTGTTGAAGTTTTTCTTTTGGAATTTTGAAATGCCATTTCAATTTCTTCTTATACTTGTTTCCTCCTATTTGAAAACCCTTGGAATATTCATAAAAAGAGAGGAGTAATATGACACTCCACACCAAGGGCATCTTGGTGAGTTATTTGAACAATAAAACCAGGGGGTTATTTGAAAGTTTATCTCAAAAGAATTTAAAATCAATTAGGCATTTTCTGAAAAAATAAATTTTTAAATATTCATTTTGGCAGAGGAAAAATGTTCATTAAATATCATTTATTCCCCTCATGGTTTTGAAATATATATTCCCTATGTTTGGAAATGATTTGAATGCATTAAAGAATTTCCGACCTCCGGCCACCGTCGACGTCGCCGGAACTCCGACCCCCTCCTCTGTAAGCCGCCACCTCCACCCGCAACCGTCAGATCTAGGATCTACGCTCCATATTAGAAATTTTATAAAAATGAACCAGTACGCGTGAGTTTTCGGTCATCCGCTGCAAACACCCCGCACGCTCATGACCTCGGCAAATCACAGCACGCCACGTAGCCCTGTCCGTTCGCTAGGAATTTTGTTCTTTTCTGATTTGTTTTATCAAACAGAATGTTTCTGTTTTTGGTTTAGTTGTAAATTTTAAACTAATTAGTGTTTTTAATTGATTCTATTTGCATTAGGTCAAAAATTTCATGTAGTTTCATCCTGTAGTCTTAGATTTCAAATTTGAACTTTTAAATTTGAATCTAACCAAATTTTCTTAAATTACTAAAATCTGTATAACTAGAGTTTAAAAATATATTTTTGTATGAATCTTTTTGCCACTGGTTTGTATTAGTTAGGCCGACCATCCTACAAAGTTTGAGAATTTTTAGGATAAATTTGGTTAGTGTTTTAACAAAAACAGAATCTGTTTAGTTCTTAATAGAGTTTAGTTAATTTGATTTTAGTTTAGTTTGAATCTGAGTTAGTTTAACTTTTGTTTTTAGCTTTCATTAGGTTCTGTTGTTTCAACATTAGGTGAAATAACTTGTTGTTAATAAAATAATTGTTTAGTTTTATACCTTATTGTTATAGGAAATCTTCATTCCTTTCCATTAGTTATAGTTTTATAAAGCAATTAAGTTTTACTTTTCACAAAACATTTAGGAGATTTAATTCTGTCTTCTAATAAAGAATTTTAGTGATTCTTTTCTGTTAAATGATGTTCTATTTATAACAATAATAATAATAATAATAATAATAATAATTTTGTTTCATACTCAAATACTATAGGAAACTCTAGTATCTACATTAAGTGGTGTTTTATCAAAATTTATAATTTTAGTAGCATTTCTTTTCACTAAAGTTTTAGTGGATTTAATTCTGTTTACTAAATATAAATTTTATTATTTTTTCTGTTAACTATTGTTTTGTTATTAAAAATAGTTGATTGGTCTTATTTTTTTAGTAGTTTTGACGCAAAAAGAATTTTGTGAGACAAATATTGGTTTTGAATTTCTTTCTCGGTATTCATACTATTGAATTGTTTTATTTTAATCTTGCTGATTGTGTGAGTTGTATTATTAGTTGTATGCCTATTGTGTGCTTTGTTTGATCCGTTAGATCATCCGGAGTGCGAAGCTTGTTATCTAGAGTCACTTGAGTACGAGGATCGTCAACAAGGCAAGTCACTTTGATCATGTTTACCCATGTTTTTATTGCATTAGTTCTACCATCTCCCCAATTGCATGCAAAGTAGGTAATTTGGAAACCTGGTTACTTGATGTAGTGTCATGTGGTAGGATCCCCTTAACCCTTTTGACACATTGGCCCCGGGAAACGTTGATTTATATTTTGCTATGCTTATAGTACACGGGGTTGGTTGTGTGATTCATGAGAGTTGTGAGATAATAATTTCAAGACCTACAAGATGATCAAGACTTCAAGACCCGAGTTTTCAACATACCTATGGGTGGATGATGGTTGAACGGTGGCCTGGAGAAACTAGTGGTTAGCCTAGGTGTTGCTAGAGAAGTGCCAGTATTCACGTGGAAAGGTCCACCCAGACACAAAGAGATGGCTGGATGCTTCAAGATCCAAGGCTTACTTGCACAGCCACAAGATATTATGGGCTCTAGCTTGGTTGGATAACGTGGAGACCTTGGACAGGCGGTGCTACGAGATGTAGAAGAACAATAGGAAATGATGGGCACCGACAGTGTCTTAGGGAAACCCTTTAGAAGACCATGTTTTGGTCATCCATTTCTCAAACACCTGGAAGTGCGAGAAATCCAACGGAGGCGATCAAATCTTGTGGGGAACGTGTGCAAAACTCTGTAGAGTACCCAAAGCTAATCAATTAGCCGTGTCCACGGTCATGGACAACTTGAGCCAAAGGAACTGAAACTATCCTGAATTCTCAACACAAATAATGACATTGATGTGGGTATAAATGACAACTTGGGTGTGAGAATTGGTTGGTGGAACCATCTCATTAATCAACCAACATTGTAGTAATAATATTTTCCCCCTCTTGTAGTAGGAAAAAATTGGCTTTATGCAAAACTTACTACCCCCGCCTGCCAAATATGCATATAGAATAGATGATAGACTTGACACCCCCTCTTTTGTGACATTGCCGGCATATTCAATATGCTAACCTACATGGCTGCAATGTATCATGTTGCAGAGTATTTTTCCGACCAGGAGTGAGGATACGCTCTATGCTCGGTAAGATGCCCTTGGAGTCAGATGGACTCAACAACCCTTGAAGCTTCTGCAAGATTAGTTATTCTCATGAGTTGGCCTTCAGCCACTTTATTGTAATTCTTATTGTAATAAAGTACTCGATATGAGATTTCAATTTATAAAGCTGTGTGATTTCCCTTTGATATATACATTGATGTACCGTGTGTGTACCAGCATGATCTTGGGATGGTACGGAAAAACCGGTGGTCTACTTGTGTGTTCTGCGACCTCAGGAATCTATGCATCGGGGTTGGCACTCGTTTTCGTCTTGACTCTCTAGTAGAAACTTTGGCGCACTCTTTGCAGGTCTTTGTGTTGGATTGAATATCATGAATCTGAAATTGTGTGATGCATATCATATAATTAGGCCCATGGGTACTTGTGGTGACATTGTAGTATCTAGGTGACATGAGAGTTCGGTTTGATGTGTATCTTAAGGTGTTATTTTAGTATGAACTCCAGGGATGTTCATGACACTTATAGGGATAGCTCATAAGATTGACCAGAAAAGATAACTTTGAGGTGGTTTCGTACCCTACAATAATTTCTGCATTTGTTCTCCACTATTTGTGACTTTGGACTGAACTCTTTCTCGCGTGTGAGAGATTTACATATGATTCAACTATGTTAGTATTGTTGGGAGAAACTGGACTAGTGAAAGTATGAACCCTAGGCCTTGTTTCTAAGGATTGCAATACCGTTTGTGGTCACTTTTATCATTATTTACCTTGTTGTTTTTATATTTTCAGATTACAAAGACCTATATCTACCATCCATATTGCACTTGTATCACCATCTCTTCGCCGAACTAGTGCACCTATACAAGTTCCCATTGTATTGGGTGTGTTGGGGATACAAGAGATTTCTTGTATTTGATTGCAGGGTTGTTCGAGAGAGACCATCTTCATCCTATACCTCCCACAGGTTGATATACCTTAGGTCATCCACTTGAGGGAAGATTTCTATTGTCCTACAAATATCTTCGCTTGGAGGCCCAACACGAATCTACAATAAGAACGTTGCATAGTAGACATCAGGGTCCCGAGTTGTGAGACTAGGATCGATGGTAACAGGGGACGAAGGAGACGATGTTTACCCAGGTTCAGGATTTCCTATGGAGGTAAAACCCTACGTCCTGCTTGATTATATTGAAGGTATGAAGGTTACAGAGTTGATCTACCTTGAGATCGAATAGCTAAAACCCTGGACGAGTTTTTCTGCCCTACGATCTTAAACTCTACCGGTTTATATAGACATCAGGTGGTACTAGGGTTTACACATGGTAGGTCTCTAGCAAAGGATGGAGATGTTGGTTTCCTTATCCTGACTCGGAGTGCATGACGCGCCTTCGGGACTTCCTTCTGGAAGTGGTCTCTCAATGTATCCAGCCCCTTCCTGCGACAATGTGAGAATGGGCCATCAAGCCGGCCTATTAAGAGATAGGCCGATGGCCCGAGGACCCCTTAGTCCAGGACTCCCTCATCTGCCCATCACCCTGAGGTCGCCACGCATGCCGAGTTCCTCCCGTGCACACCTCCTTAGCTCCCCGTGCTAATCCCCTCCCCTGTCTCTCTCACACGCGCACACCCGAATAACTTCGCTGCCATCGCACGCAGCCACCATGGCCACTGTCGCTGCTCCGCCTCCCTAAGCTGCCCAACTTCTCCGCCACCTCAAGTTGTTTCTCCCCATCAAAGAAATCGAGGCCGAGCACCCAGAAACGTCACGATCAAGATCTTCTTCAACCTCGGGCTCCGGCAATCACCGTCACGAATTCGCCGGCCACAGGACCTCCCCGAGCCTGTCATTGCTACTACTGGACACGTGGTGGCAGCTGAGTCGATCCCCTCGCTCCCCCTTCTCTCTCGTGTCCCCTAGTCCCCCTGACAAGATGAGGCAAAGCTCGCCACCGCCTAGCCCTCTTGTTGCCGCGGTTGGAGTTACATCTGCTCACGCGTGCGCACCAGAACACCCTCTGGGTGTCCCTAGGAGGCCAACGCGCCTGTTGGCTCGCCCCCTAGACCACCGCAGCCCCATGCCCGCACGCGGCCGAACGCCGGCCGCCGCTAACTTGCTCGCCGCCGACGAACGTGGCCACCTCAGCTCACCCTGTAGCCCTTGATAGATGCGGCGCTTCATCAACTCGCCATAGTCGCAAACCGCACACGAAATGGTGCCCTGCAGCGCGATTCTAACAATCTATGGCGAGCTTCTACCATGGATTTGGTCATCGCCGGCACAGCTCCGATGGGCGCTTACGTGGCTAGCCGATTAGCGTAATCCCCCAGCCAAAAGCCACTGACAGCGGACCCCACAAGTGGTCAAAGCTCAATCAGCGTCGGGTTTGACCGGGATTAGTCCCTGGGTCATTTACTAGTTGACCCCGCTGGTCAAGTTTGACCTGTACCCGACGCGGTTGACCCGCTGACATCAGCCTGACCCAATGCTGATGTAGTATATAATTTCTGGAATAAATTAATTCAGGAAAATCCAGAATATGCCCTATACTTCTAAACTTCATAGAAATTCAACCATTGCTCCAAATGAAATAAATTATATATGAAAAACTATTAGAAAAATCCAATGAATCTGTTGGTACCATTTTCATGCATATTTGAACTACTTACACTTGCTGGATAGGACAATTTCACTAAAGGCCTTTAAATGCTTATAAATGGGTTTGAAATTGATCTATATTGATCAAATAACTCCCATTTAACTTGTGACCACTTGCATTAGCTCTAACAAGCAACATGTTAACATGTCAGACTCATGCATCATTGTGAAGCATTTTCCGTGCTTAATTTATACGTTGTTTGATCTCGTTGATACACTTGCGAGCTGTAGTTATCTATTACATCCAAGAACAGTTGAGTCCTTTTGATCTTCAGGCAAGCAACCTCCCCCCCTAAGCATATTCGATACAATCCCACTTTCTCTCTCTTGCTCTCATTTCAATGCATTAGGACAACACGATTCAACTGTGCTACTTCTGTTACGGTAGATGAACCCACTCCTTTGCATGACTTTCTAGAGTCATAGTAAATAGCTAAACCAAGCAACCTATCATACCTAGTAGATGCTTGAGCCATGTTGTGCTATCACCTTGTTATGCTTGATATGCTTAGAGTTTTGTAAGGTCTTATTCATGTGGGTGATGGACCGGAGTGAATGGATGTGTCCTGATGGTGAGAGTTAAGTGTTGATCCTGTTTTGTAAAGGTAGCGATGAGAGGCCATGTAGGAGTACATGGTGGGTTATCTCATTTAGACCGCTCATAGGAACTGAACTTCGTGTTTGTGTTCCAAGACTAGCTACTACTGCACATTGGGTTCCGATAACTCGACCCTCTTGGCCTATTAACCTACTCTGCTCTCAGTCCAGGAGTCACAGTAGTTCGAAACGTTTATAGTGTGGCACGGCTTGCGAAGTGTATGACCGGCCCGATCGGCACCCTCTTGGGGCGCCGCTCAAAACGTTTGATGCCATGTTGGAAACCTCGACCGGACTTCCATTATGGATTACAACTCAGATAGGCGACTACCTTGGACTAGAGTCGTTGAAGGTTAACGTCAATGGCCGACTCCCTCGCTGGGCTTCCGCTTGAAGGTTGTCGAGGTGCCTTTTTACGTGCACATGGCGATAAGTGGTTGGAGCATGTGTGACGAAGTACACCCCTGCAGGATAAACTATCTATTTGAATAGCCGCGTCCGCGGATATGGACTACTTGGGGACTTGCATTGTTCAAAGACAACTTTAACAGATACTCTAAAATTCTCCAGATAAGTGTGAGTGCTATGGATGGCTTCTCGTAGGAAGAGGAGAGTGGATCCGTTGTGGTGTATTGATATGGTGAATATGTGGACTCGTGTGTTCTCTCTCGTAGGGAGACTAGAGAGTAGTGATACACTGGATACTTGTCATAGTCCAGATTTGCCAAAGGTCAAAGCTGGCATTCTGCAATAAACCCCAGAACCCCGTTCATTGATACATGATGCATATGTAGATAGTTCTGATGTAAGACTTGTTGAGTGCCTTCGTACTCACCATTGCTTATTTATGTTTTTTCCAGAGGCATATGTTGTTCACTTTATGTTCTTCTGACGTTGACATTGACGGATTAGCTTAGTAACCCAGACAGGAGTCTGGCTCCGTTGGTAGGGTCGTTGTAGCTTTTCAGGCTCTTCCAGCCGCCTTTAGTAGATGTCTGTACCCAGACATGTAACTTCCGCTTGTTGTTTGTATGCTGTGAATGTTGGGCCAGGTGACCCCTCATGCTTGTAACATTATGCTATGTTGGCTCTTCGGAGCCTCCTAAATAAATGTTATGTTGTAGAGTTTTGTTATGATGCCATGTTGTATCTACACATATCATGCATATTGTGTGTATGTTTGAAATGCATTGGTATGTGTGGGTTTCGACACCTAGTTGTATACCTTTAGTAGCCTACTTTATGGGGAAATGCCTCTTTGTGCTTCCACCGAGCCTTGGTATCTTGCTACTGCTCCGGACACATTGATTGACCAACATGTATCCTTCTTTGCTGATGTCTTTGTCCCCTCAGGGAAATGTCTCGCAGTGTAATGGAGTCCATGTAGCCTGCTATGACTCGTCTACGTGCAGTTGATGACATTTATGTCCCATGACGTAATGGAGTGCCTGTAGCTTGCTATGACTCGTCTACACACGCTGATGACCGACACCTGCATTGTTGGGTTACGTATGCCTGTCCCTGTATAGTTGTGCCACTTGGGTCTATAACTAGTCATGTCGACCCGGGTTCTTTGACGTGTGGATGCTAGCGACATGTTCATACCCATGATGCAAAAGGTGCAAATGGTCCCGGCCAAGGTAAGGTGGCAGTCGTGGGTTACCGTGCGTGAGGTCGCAAAGTGGTGTGACATGTTACAAGCTGGACTCATATGGCTTAGGATTGGGGTCCCGACGTCGTTGGTATCAGAGCCGACCCTTGCTTTTACACAAGAATGCACGGGTCAGGTGCACGGGCATGTTGCACATGGCGTCTGTGGCCCGTTGTGGCACATAGCATGACACATGTATCAGACTGGACCCACATACGTGTGCCAGGAGGGAACGTTCCTGATAGGCCGACAAGGACGTCGGTTCCTTTCAGTGGGGGTGTATGTGAGAGCCTGGCTTAATAGGAATGGTAGACTACTCATATCAACAAGGAATTCCTTCTTTTCCGGGAGCCATGTGAAAAGAAGTCCAAAGTTAAGTGTGCTTGGCTTGGAGCGATTCTAGGATGGGTGACCGATCAGGAAGTTGGTCCCGGGTGCGCACGAGTGAGGACAAAGTGCGCAGAAAAGACTAGTGTTGGTCTGTGGGGCGAATCTAGACACCTCCAGGCATAATGGGGTGTTACGAAGACCATTTGGGTTGCCAAGTCTATTGTGACTAAGTTCTAAGGACCCAACTTAGTTGGGGACTATCAAGCTCAAACTTGATCAATTGGTGTGTGGTGGACATTGGGGATTTGGCTAGTTCATGAAGAAATAAAATATCCACCATTTAGTTGTTCGAGCCAAGTCATGTGTATTATATTAATATTATCTATCCAATGTTCCTCTTTGTGGTAACTTCTATTTATATTGCACACATTGAAAGTTATTCGCCCCTTGCATGTTTAGGTTTTGTATCGAGCATGTGTATGCATATATTGTGGTTTCTAGTATGCTTGATTTATGTTATCTAGCATGTGTAGGTTGCATTGCACATCATATAGTTGTGTTTGTAGTGTTGACCCTTTAGTGTGTCATATTGGAATCTTGTTTGACTCTTGTGAGATATTAGTGGATCAACACATTATGGGGGAGTGTTATGTTGAGTGCACATCACAGACCCAAAATGTGAAAAATGAGAAATACCACCTAGTATTGATATTCCATATTATCTAGTCACTATGTGGTATGTCAAGCTCATTTAAAATTCAAATTCTCAAATCATCCATTAATTATCTCTTGTTGGTTTTATTTGCCTTTGTAGCGTGCTTCGTCGTGGGGTCCTTAGAGTTTCACAAAAACTTTCTGGACATTCCGTGTGCACGGGGTCCATGAAACTCTCTGGGTAGCCTATGCACACGGGGTCTTTTGACCCCGTGCGCACGGGGAACTGCGAAACTCTTTGGGTATCCCATGCGCATGGGTTATTTTGACCCCCATGCGCACGGGGTCCAACTCGCAAAAATGACCACCCGACCAAGTACAGTATGAAACTCTCTTATTTTGCTTGGAGTATGTTTTTGATCGTGTGCATCTTCAGAATCTACCATCGAGTGTTAATTCCAAATACCTCTTTTATTCTATTAAAGTTGGGATTTCTTCATGAGGTAGAACTTTATGATCATACTCCTCTCATCTTGTGTTTCAACGTGCCTTATCTCACTACTTGCACTATCTATTATCTACTTCAGTAAGATAACACTACTAGGAAAAACCATATACACAGAAGCTTATCAGTAGCGCTTTTTAGAAGTAGGCGCTACTGCTAATTATAAGTAGCGCATGGTCGGCAAGGACGCTACCGCTACATATATAGCAATAGCGCGTCAACTATAAAACGTGCTACTACTATAATTGCCACACTCACTGTTAGAAACACTCCCCTTTTGTCCCAGTTTTTAAGGGGCCTTTTGTCCCGGTTGCCCAACCGGGATGGGGCAGCCGGGACGAATGCCACCCCCTTCGTCCCAGTTGTACCTGGACCCGGGATGGATGGGGCGTCCACGTGGGGGGCGTGGGCTGGTCCCTGGCCAGGACTATTCGTCCTGGTTCGTAATACGAACCGGGATGAATGCCCCCTCTGCCGCGACAGAGATTTTTGCCAATTCTCTGCCAGGGCAGATTTTTTTTTCTTCTTTTTCTTGTTTTCCTTTTAGGGTTTGGTTTGTTGTATTTTTTCCTATTTGTTTCCCATAAGTATTCTGCATCTAATACACCACCATGTTTTTTTATTGTATTCCATTTTATTAGAATACACAAGTTTGTTGATCGCATTAGAATATGCAACTATATGGTGATCGCATTAGAATATAGTTGAAGAATATACAAGTAAGTACGCACCATGAATCGAATATACAAGTAAGGAGTGAAGAATATACAAGTTTGTACTCTTTCCCATATCTACTCTAATACACCACCATGCACCATGACTCGAATATACAGGTAGTAAGTACTATGCATCCAAGAATTCGAACATCAAGTTCGTCGAGCATAGTTTGCGCTGACATAGTATTCCCCTCCTGGTGTTAGGACCTCTACGTCTAAGAATCCGCAAATTTCCTCTTGAATTGCTCGTAGGCGATCCCTTGGTAGAAGACCGTCCCGCAGCCGCTCGATCTAATATGAAGAAGAGTGGTCAATATCTAATTAAAGACAATAGATGGTAATAAGATAAAAGTGATGGTTGACGTACACGAAGTTTTTCTAAATCTCTGCCCAGCTTGGCGCATGTCGTCTGACAAATGAACTCGCAGACATAGTATCCACATAAGTTATTCCCATCTCCCTGGTTCAAGCACTTTACAAGAACATGGTTTCAATCAAAATTATAATATAACGTTATAATGGTATCGAAACTATAATCAAGGAGATGCGTGGACATAGCTAGTACCACTTACTTTCAGATGTTGAAATTTAAGCTTCTCCTTCCATTCACCCCTAGCCTTTGCTGTGAACCGTTTCGAAGCGCTGCCCGGCAAAGAAAATGAATTAAGTGAGTTATCAGAAAATAAACAAAACTTGTCGATATAGTGTCATAAAGATTGAAATTACCGTTGGATCAGTTCCTGCATGTCCTCCCAGTCCTTAAGGGGTTTATGTTTCGAGTCCATTACCAGTACTTTTCCTTTGTCAGTTTCAAATATTAGAAGAATATAGTGGAAGCTGCGCAAACATAACTCATCAGTTATACACTTATCATCGAGTAAGCAAAAAAAAATGTTTACCGGACAAATAACACTCACTCGAAGTTGTAAGGAAAAAGTTTTTCCCTCTTGGTTTCGTGAAACCTTGACGCCTTCACAATTGAACCTTCTGTTTCCCTGGGTTTTGTGAGAAGAGTTGCATGATTAACTCAATATGGGTCAATGAACCCAATGTCATACATGTGTCCTCTTTTGCATTCAAGAATCTTCATTCTGCAATAAAAATGTAATGAACGAGGTGAGCTAGCTAGAGACTTAACTACAGCGAAATAAATACTTACAGACAATACGCACTGACGATAGATTTGTCGAGGGCCTTTAGCTGGAATAACTAATATAGTTCTATAAACTCCATCAGAATTATCCTTTCTCCATAATCGTGATGCTCGTTTCTAACTTCCATCGTTATCCATCCCTCAGAGTGCTCCGAGGCTTCCATGTACCAATTATGCACTCTTCGCATTTTTGTTGGTAGATCATTTTCCTACCCAGGTTTGACGTGAGGATTCCCATGCCGATATGGGTGCGCGAAATCAGAAGAGAGTAAGACATCTAAGGTTTGGAGATACTTCGCAATGGACATACCAACAACAGCGGCCGCTTGTCCGTACAGTGCAATAAACTCCGGGTCAAGTTCCTCGCCTGCGCCTGTGCTCAGCCCCACCTCGGGATTGGAATGCACTATGAGCGGGGGGGGGGATGGATTGGTTTTTCTGTTGTCCGAGCTGGTCAACTGTTTTCCCGCATTTCCCGCTTCCGGTACTACTCTTCTTCGACCGCTTCTTTTCATCGTGTGCCTTAAGAATAGAGCGGTCATAGTCAGGAATGAGACTTGGCTCGGGCTGATGAAGGGTCTTCACCATTTTCAACGCTCGGGCTTTGTCTTCTTCGGTGTTGGGGAAATCTGGCTCTTTCGGCGACTTCTCCTTAGATTTCCATGCCTCATATTCATCCTTTGCGATCTCCTGGGTTTCCTCTGGAGTACAGTGGTAAGGTAACTTGGGTAGATTCGTATGTGGTACTCTTGGGAGGGGCGACAATCGATGCTTCGGTGATGCGGTGGTTCTCCTCCGCTTTGAGCTGCTCTGATCAGACTTCATGGGCGGAGACGGCTGTCGCCGCGGCGTAGACGCATGCGCTGGAGACGTCTGACGGGGCGGCGTAGACGCGCGCGCTGGAGACGCCGAGCGCGGCGGAGAGTACGAAGACGACCGTTCCGCTAGAGACTGGTCTTGAGGCGGCGGCGAAGGAGGATGGCTACTCCGATCAGTCGTTGTCCTTGGCGTCCAATTAGGAAACACGATGAGTTCCTTTAGCCATAGAATGCTCAAGTTCTTGGCGTCTCCAAGTTCAGTCACCTCCCCGTCTTCACCTTCAGGATAGTCAAGCTGCACCCGCTCGAATCCGGTCATAACTTCATCCACCCCGGCAACAGCGTAGCCCAGTTGAACTAGCCGACAATGGTGTGTTGGTTCAGGGCCAGCTGGTTTCACATAGCCAACCGCCGCCTTAATGGTTATATTGTTGACGACTTTCACATGCAGCTCACACGGTGTCATCTCCATTATATGATTCACCGGGTGCATCATCAATGGTGCATCTTCACCATCATCACCCTAGAGCTGCGTGGAAGCAACACTACTCTTCCGATTAGATGGTGCGGCTTCCATTTCCTGCTGAGATTGGGTGTTACCTTGCTGCTGGCTAAGTCTGTCAATTTGCTCCTGCTGCCACTCTGATTGCTCCCGCTGCCGCTTTAATTCTGCTTCAATGTTAGTCCACCGGTCTACCCGATTATGTGCTTCAGCTGCCTCCAAATCCTTTCTCCTCTGACGACTTCTATCCGGATATTTCTTCTTCTCCTGGGGAAACCCATGTTTCCATGGAACATAGCCTTTTGTGGCTCGTCTCCGTCCATAGTGTTCCTTATTCCCAAGGGCGCGGGTGAGCTCGTCGTTCTCTCTATATGGATGGAACTTCCCCTCTTTAGCAGCCTTTATTGCTTCTCTGAGAGCATCGATGGGTAGAGGATTTTCTTCATGTCTTACATTATAGATGCATTTCCCTTCTGAGTCCAACATGCCCCCATGGCCGAAAAACTAAGACCTTGTCTGTTGGTCCCAGTAGAACGTCTCTGGAACGATGTCCTTAGCAAGCAAGTCGTCCTCAAGTTTATTCCACTTAGGCATGTTACCCTTGTAGCCAGCTTGCCCCATAATATGGTGATAGATCTTTTTAGCGGCATTTATCTAATTTTTTTAGACTTTTCCAGAGCTTCCTCCGACTTCTTGTACTCATCAAATTCTTCCCAGTATGTTTTATCTTCTCATACTTTCCGGTGAAATCCGGAGTCTTGTTTTTCTGGATAAAGTCAAGGTTCAATCTTTTCTTCTAGCTCTTGAATTGCTCGACCATCTTCCTAAAAGTGAACGCCTTGACCAGTTTCACTAAGGCTTTGGTCTTTCGCTCTAAGATCAATTCAGGATCCTCCTCATTCTCATCCAACTCATCTTGACTAACCTTCGGCGTCGGTAGGGTGAAATTAGCCAACATCTTTTCAAAAAGTTTTTCTTTGGCTTTGTCACCGACATATGAAATTCCGAGAGCCTCCTTTGGCTTATGCCACTCCCAAACAGTGATCGGGATGTGGTCCCTAACAAGCACTCCGCATTGCTTCACATATTTTTGGGCAACAACTTCGGGAAGCTCTGGCGTGCCGTCTACAACGATTTGTTCGATCCTGTACCTTTCATGCTCTTTCAACTTCTGGGCTCCGCCTCGTTTAGTCTTCTTTCCGGTGGATTTGCTAGATCCGGATGGCTAAAATATATAAGAAAGAGTGTTAATACATGTATATAGAAAACAAATGCTTCATTTAATTAACATATATATATATGCACCTCGCCGGAGTTTCTAATTTGTAAGGTTCGGCTGGAACCGTCGGCTTCTCTCTCATGGGAGCCCTCGGCTTCTCCCCAGATGATGTCGTACGCTTCTCCCTCGCCGGAGCCGTCTCTTTGGGCGAGCTCTAGATCTACCTCACCAGAGCCGTCTCTTCGGGCGAGCTTCAGATCTACCTCACCACAGCCGTCTCTTCGGGCGAGCTCTAGATCTACCTCACCACAACCGTCTCTTCGGGAGAGCTCCGGATGTCCCTCACCGGAGTTGTTCATCCACTCGGAGACATCTGGGTCTCCCCCGGGCCCGTGGATAACATCCGCGACCATTTCTTCCACATCTTCGTCTCTGAAGTTTGGGTCCATAATTTCTGCAAATTAAAAATTGCAAGTTAGTGTCAACACACAAAACTTAAAACATAATGACTTAGCAGTTTCATTATCCATTCAACCCACATGTTTTGAATGCCTAAATAATTTGTTTTCAAAATATTGCTAAGTAATTGCAACTTCGTTCGTTTTTCCGGAAACTAAACAAATGGCCCATGGGACCGCCACCAAACTAGATCTGGGTCTACGATGTCACCCGGAATCCTCACCAAGCTGCGCGTCCCGGAAGGTAGCACCTGCCAATGCCAGCCCGGCGGGACCGACTCCCGAACATCACCCCTCGGGTCCAACAGGGACATCGTCGGCGAGAACATTAAACTAAAAAACGTATTTTGGCTGTTATTTGAACTTAGAAAATTTTCTAATATGAATGACACAAATAACATTCCGGATCTAAATATAAGACCTAATATAACCGAGCATCTTTTAGATGTTTAATTTTTTTATTTTTTAGACCTAATATAAGACTTCCGAATCTAAATATAAGACCTAATATGAAGACCGCATTCCAGATCCGGATGACACAAATAACATCGATTTCAATTTTTTATTCAATTTAGAAGTTTAAATTTCAGTTTTTTCAAAAAAATTTAGCTTTTTTTTTCTCCACACTCTCTTCTCTGTCTCTCCACTCTATTTCTTCTCCACGATCGAGCAGGCCGGAGCGAGGCCGGGGGCAGGGAGAGGGGGAGGGAGGGGGAGAGCTTTACCTGCGGGAGAAGGTGACGCGGGCGACGGGCGCCGCGGGCGAGGTGGCGCCGCTTGACGCTGGCGAGGTGCTGCTGCTCGACGCTGGCGAGGTGGCGAGGTGGTGACGCTGGCGAGGTGACGTAGGCGGGCGACGCGGGGGCAGAGGCGCTGCAGGCGGGCGATGGCGAGAAAGGGGGGCGGCCGCGGAGCGCGTAAGGGGGGCGGCGACGACGGCGATGGCGAGGAAGAGGCGGCGCGGGAGTTGGGCAGCCTGCTGGCGTCGAGTGTCGTCCTCCTCGTGCGACAAAAGGGGAGGGGGAGAGGGAACGGCTTAAGTACGTGGGGAGGGGCATCCGTCCCGGTTGTTTCAAATAACCGGGATGAATGACCCATTCGTCCTGGTTATTGCCAACAACCAGGACGAATGCCCCACCCATTCATCTCGGGTGTTGCCAACAATCGGGACGAATGACCTAGATCTGGAACGGCGCGAAGAGGGGCATTCGTCCCGGTTGTTAGCAATAACTGGGATGAATGCCCTGTTTTTTCAAAAAAGTTTCATATTTTGAAAAATTCCCGCCAGATTATTTGCTAGTTCAATAATCAGAAAAATATGAAAAAACTACCAAAACATTTAGAAAATTATAAACTAACTAAATATGTTACTTTCAAACATATTTGGTGAAATTCAAACTTTGAAATTATTTGAATTTGAATTAATTCATTTAAGAAACGGAGAAAATATCAAATAATTCAATAAATTCTGAGAATTGCAAGTTATATATCAAAATGATCAGAAAGATAAATTAAACTCACTTATGATGTTTTGGTACTTCCTAGGGCTTCACCGGAGAGGGTTGTTCTCTCCGGCAGGGCTAGGGTTTCACCGGAGAGTGGCTGCGGAGCATCGGGATGGCACCAGAAGAAAGGGTTGTAAATGCCAAATATTCACTCACTCTTGCTGTTGGGTCTTCATCGGCATCGATTTCTCTCTCCGAGTCTAAGTAATTATAGGCTGAAGGTCCCTGAACCGACGAACGGGAGGGGATCTTGTGTACAGGTGGTTCATGCCATTGTTTTGGGACTTCCTAGGGCCCACCCTAACACAACCAAGAAAAGTGTTGCACATTGCTACCCACTCTGGGCTTCGGTGAAAGTTGTAGACCGATAAGCTGGGCTGTTCTCTCCAGCGGGGCTAGGGTTTCACCGGAGAGGGGTTGCGGAGCGTCGGGATGGCACCAGAAGCAAGGATTTGGCATATCATGTGTTTACAAGTGTTCTTAGGGTTGTACATGCCAAATATTCACTCAAAGGTTCAATACCCTAACACAACCAATAACATTACATAGATTTACATCAGAGGTTCAATACATTATTATACATCACTCCGTTAACTCCATGAACCCTTGCTTATGATCGCTTCGGACGTAACCATGGAGCATCTTCTTTATTTAATGGGATGGTTGGGTCAGCTTTCACTGTGAAGGGCGGAATTTAAGCAAACTTATCATAATCTTCAGACATGTCTGTCTTGTCCTCGACTCCCACGATGGTTCTTTTCCTTGAAAGAACTATGTGACGCTTCGGCTCATCATATGATTTATCTGGTTGCTTATTTTTTCTTTCCTTCGGTCTAGAGGACATGTCCTTCACATAGAAGATCTGAGCCACATCATTGGCTAGGACAAATGGTTCGTCATTGTAACCAATTTTGTTGAGATCCACTGTTGTCATTCCGTACAGCGGGTCTACCTATACCCCTTCTCCATTCAGGTTAATCCATTTACACTTAAACAAAGGGATCTTAAAAGAAGGTCCACAGTCAAGTTCCCATATCTCCTCTATGTAACCATAGTATGTGTCCGTTTTCCCATTCTCGTTTGTTGCATCAAAGCGGACACCACTATTTTGGTTGGTGCTCTTCTTATCTTGGGTGACCGTGTAAAATGTATTCCAATTTATCTCGTACCCTTGAAAAGTCCCAATAGTCGAAGATGGTGACCCGGCCAACATGTAGAGCTGATCTTCAATAGTGATGTCATTTATAAGATGTGCTTGCAACCAACTTCCGAAAGTCTCCATGTGTTTGACTTTAATCCATGTGTCATCCTTCCCCGGGTTTGTGGAGCGTACAATATTCTTGTGTTCCTCCATATACGGAGCCATGAAGGTGGAATTTTGTAGAACCGTGTAGTGTGCTTTAGTGAAAGAATGCCCGTCCCTGGGTATCATTGTTTTCTTTCCTAGCGTTCCTTTTCCCCTCAGTCTCCCCTCATGCCGTGATTCAGGAAGACCAATCGTCTTAAGGTCAGTAATAAAGTCAACACAGAACCCAATGACCTCCTCTGTTCCATAGCCCTTGGAGATGCTTCCTTCTGGCCTAGCACGGTTATGAAGATATTTCTTCAAGACTCCCATGAACCTCTCAAAGGGGAACATATTGTGTAGAAATACCAGACCGAGAATATGAATCTCTTCTACTAGGTGAACCAGGAGATGCGTCATAATGTTGAAGAAGGATGGTGGGAACACCAACTCAAAACTAACAAGTCATTGGACCACATCCCTCTGTAACCTTGCCAGACTATCTCGATCGATTACCTTCTGAGATATTGCATTGAGGAATGCACATAGCTTCACATTGGGTACTCGAACATTTTCCGGTAGAAGCCCCCTCAGTGCAATCGGAAGCAACTGCGTCATAATCACGTGGCAGTCATGAGACTTCAGGTTTTGGAATTTTTTCTCTGCCATATTTATTATCCCCTTAATATTCGATGAGAAGCAGACGACACCTTGATACTGTAAAGGACTTCAAAAAAGATTTCATTCTCTCCTTTGGTAAGATCATAGCTGCTTAAGAAATGACGCCCTGTATCCATGTGCTTGTTTTTTGGGTCTTTCATACGTTGTTGGTCCTCTCGTGCTTCTGGTGTATCTTTTGACTTCCCATACACGCCCAGGAAGCATAGCAGGTTGATGCAGAGATTCTTCGTCACGTGCATCACGTTGATTGAAGAGCGGACATGTAGGACTTTCAAATATGGTAGCTCCCAAAAGATAGGTTTCTTCTTCCACATGGGTGCGCGCTTATCAGGGCCGTTCGGAACAGGTTGGCTTCCATCACCCTTCCCAAAGATTACTTCTAGGTCCTTGACCATACCGAATACATCATTACCACTACGGAGGTCACGCTTCTTCCGGGTATCTGTCTCACCTCTGAAATGTTTGCCTCCTTTCTTTCTTATGGGATGATTCATCGGAAGAAATCTACGATGCCCCAGGTATACAACCTTCTTACATTTATCCAAATATACACTATCAGTCTTATCTAAACAGTGTGTGCATGCATTGTATCCCTTGTTTGTATGTCCAGAAATGTTACTAAGAGCAGGCCAATCATTGATGGTTACGAAAAGCAACGCCCGTAGGTCGAATGGCTTTTGTTCGTTCTCATCCCACACACGTACACCTGGTTTGCCCCACAACTGCAATAGTTCTTCCACTAATGGTCTTAGGTACACATCAATGTCGTTGTCGGGTTGCCTTGGGCCTTGGATGAGCACTGGCATCATAATGAACTTGCGCTTCATGCACAACCAAGGAGGAAGGTTGTAGATACATAGTCATGGGCCAGGTGCTGTGACTGGAGCTCTGCTCTCCGAAAGGATTAAATCCATCTGTACTTAGACCAAACCATAAGTTTCTTGCCTCGCGTGCAAAGTCTGGGAAGTCTCTCTTGATTTTCTCCACTGCAACCCATCAGCGGTGTGTCTCAACTTTCCGTCTTTCTTACGGTCTTCTTTCTGCCATCGCAACAACCTGGCATGCTCTTTATTTCTAAACAGACGTTTCAACCGTGGTATTATAGGAGCATACCACATCACCTTGGTAGGAACCCTCTTACGGGGGGGGGGGGGGGGGCTCGCCGTCAACATTGCCAGGGTCATCTGCTCTGATCTTATACCGCAATGCAGTGCATACCGGACATTTATCCAAATTCTCGTACTTCTCACCACGGTAGAGGATGTAGTCATCAATGCATGCATGTATCTTCTCCACATCTAGTCCTAGAGGGCAGAGAGCCTTCTTTGCTTCGTACGTGCTGTCAGGCAATTCGTTATCCTTTGGAAGCTCCGGCTTCATTATTTTAAGTAAACTCTCAAATGCTTTGTCAGTCACACCGTTATGTGCCTTCCATTTCAGCAACTCTAGTGTGGTACCGAGCTTTGTGCTGCCATCTTCGCAATTTGGGTACAACAACTTTTTGTGATCCTGTAACATGCCGTCCAACTTCAACCTCTCCAATTCAGTTTCACAGTCTTCCCTTGCATCAGCAATAACTCGACCAAGATCATCATCGGGCTCATCTGATGCCCGTTCATGATCATCATCGAGCTCATCTGATGCCCGTTCTTGATCATCATCGGGCTTATTTGATGCCTGTTCCTGATCACCTCCTTCTTCTGCATTTTCTTCCATTGCAGTATCACCGTATTCGGGGAACATAGGATCCTCTTCTTCTTCTTCATTGTCTTCCATCACAACCCCTCTCTCTCCATGCTTGGTCCAACAATTATAGCTACGCATGAAACCTCTCCGAAGCAGGTGGCTGTGAAGGACTCTCGAGGAAGAGTGCTCCCTGACGTTCCCACAGTCAACACATGGGCAACACATAAATCCATTCTCTTTGTGAGCCTGAGCTACAACGAGAAATTCATCCAGGCTGGCCCTCTACTCGGAAGTGCGTCAGTCACCGTACATCCATCACTGCCGTGCATCCATCTACATCGTATAATTAAGTTTATCAAAAACCATTACAACAATAACATCTTCAATAGCGAAATGACCACAGTACATCAACAAATATAACATTTTTGTATCAATTGTAGATGAAATGGATAAGTTTGCTAACCTCGGTCGAAGATACCATTTTCTGTGAAGTTAAGTGTCGCTCGGGTATTTCGTCGAACACCTCGTGTGCATAGCAAAAAGAACACAGTACACTAGGACCCACCTCTCTCACACCTCCTAGAAAAAAAACCAGAGGAGGGCAGGGGTCTGGATGCAGTATTTCTAGGCAAGGGGCATTCATCCCGGTTCCTGGCATGAACCGGGACCAATGCCCTTGCACACGCCACGTGGCATACATCGAGGCATTGGTCCCGGTTCATTCCACGAACCGGGACGAATGCCGACTAAAAAACCGGGATGAATGCCCCAGGGGGGCTGGACGCTGCCCTGGCCTAAAAAACCGGGACGAATGCTACGCATTCGTCCCCGTTCTTTAGGCAGCCGGGACGAATGTGAATTCCCCCCTAGACGAAAGGGGGGTGTTTCTACTAGTGACTGTTGACGACCGGCTAGGTGTAGTAATAGCATCCTTATGCAAACAACACTACTGCTAAAAGAATACTAGTGGCGTGTCTTTATGGTAGGGTGCCACTACTATGTTTGATGTTGCTAAATAAACAATAGCTATATCAATAGCGGTTGTATGGAAAAGGCGCTACTACTATCTCCTATTTACTAATTGGAGGCACCTTTCAAGCCTTCTCATGAATCCACATCATCAAAATTAATCGATCATGCTGGCTTTCTGCTTCCTTGTTGTGCTCCGCCACCGCTGCCCCCTCCTTCTTCGCTCCCCCACCCTCCTCCTTCTTCGTCCCCGTAAGTCCAAGGAGTTAGTTCTCCACTCCCCTCAAACAAATCACCACGGATACCTTGAGTTTGAGCTTATTTGTGTTGCTTTCTCTCCTTCATGCATCAATCCTCCACGGACCACACGAGATTGACCGGTGTTTACCGCAAGATATAACGGTGGGTGACCACGACCGGCGAGTGCTACAACTACGGCCGCCGAATGCTGGGACGAGGGACCAGTTTTTCTACCACCAATGATTTGGTTTGGCCCAATTTTACATTTTTTTTCTACCACCGTTTTTTGGTTTGTTGGAACCAGCACAAATATTTGCTACCATCGGCATTTTGGTTTTCTCTTACCGACGCCAAATTTTTGGAAATTGCTACAACCGGTGTTTTTCTTTTCTAGAACCGGCTCCAATTTTTGCTACCGTCGGCATTTTGGTTTGCTACTACAGACGCCAAATTTTAAAATTTTGCTACAACCGGTATTTTGGTTCGCTGGAACCAGCTATAAGTTTTGCTACACCCGCCACTTTTGCTTTGTTGGAAGAACACCCAAGTTTGCATTTTTGCTACAACTGACGTTTTGGTGTGCTACAACCAGCTTCTATTTTTGCTACCATCGGTGTTTCGATTTTTGCTAAAACATCGCCGAGTTTTGTATTTTTGCTTCCATTGTTTTTGGGTTTGCTGGAACCAACAAAAAATTTCCTACTACCGCGTTTGGTTGCGAGCCATGGCATCATCGCCATTGAATCTGCAGGGGACAGGGGTAGGTAGCACCGGTGAGGGGCGAGCGTCGGCAAGCCATGATTTTCTGCTGCTGAGAATTTTTTCTGCAACCGGCAAAATCCGGGAAAGGAAGCTGCAACCGGGGAAGCAACCAACGGTCCTACAATGGCGAGCGAAGCCGGCGAGTCTGCGAGATGCGGTGGGAGTGTGGGGTGGCGGCGCTGAGAGTTTTTTGCGGGGATAAAACAAGGAGAGAGGCGGAGTGGAGATGGAAAAGGAAGGGCAGTTCTTTTTTTTCTGCTGCAAGCCCCAGATCCGACGGGCAAAATCAATTGTATCGGAGGCTAGCGCGGCGACCGACCGAAATTTGGAACGGTGCGCCGGCGCCTACTGCTCGCCAAAAAATATGGGATTCGATTGGTGACACGTTAAACTCAACGCATAAAATCTCCTGTGAATTTACAAGGGAAAAATCTCTCCTTAAAAAAAGAAAACATCTTCCTCCGCTCATGTACACGGCCACACTTTTCAAGCCTTCTCATCAATCCACACCATCAAATTAATTACACCATGTGATAAAACATAATTATTAAACTATTTTTGAGTGAAATTATTAAACTATTGAATTGTACTCCCTCCGTCTCAAAATAAATGTTTTAAGCTTAGTACAATTTTAAACTAGAGGTAGTACAAAGTTAAGACAGTTATTTTGGGATGGAGAAAGTATTATTTACACGAAAGATAAGAAACAAATATGGTCACATAAAAAAAATGGCATCTGAACATGTCCAACGTTGTGAAACAAAAAAAGAAAGTATCAATCCATTCCTTATTAGACAACAGAAAAATACTCCAGCCTCCTTCCGTAACAACTCTACCAATTAAAAAGGAAAATAGACGGCCTCCAATTGATGACACATGAAACTCCATGCATAAAATCCTACAAACGTCTGCCGATTTAAAGAGTAAAAAAATATTACTTCTAAAAAATAGGAAAACATCTACCACGGCTCTCGAGTACATGGCCAAACCTTTTACTAAGGCTTTTCATTAATCCACGCCATCAAATTAATCGCACCATTGAATTGTAAAATTTACATGCAAGATGAGAAGAAAACTTGCGTAACACTCGGCCCGTCAAAAAAACTGGCATCCAATGTTGTGAAACAAAAAAAGAATCCTTTCAATCCTTATAAAAGGTAGTCACCTCCCACAGTCTCTACTGATAAAAAAAAGAGGGGATCATGTTGATGACCCGTGACACTCCATAAGTAAATCTTCTACCGATTAAAAAAAGGAAAACATCTTCCTCGCTCCTGTATATTGACACACGTTTTAAGGATTTTCTCATTAACCCACGCAATAAAATTAATTACACCATTCAATTGTACAATTTACATGCAGATAAGAGGAAAACTTGCGCAACACATCTGACCCCGTCCAAAACTGGGCATCCAACCTTCTAGAAAAAACTAGGCATCCAATGTTGTGAAACAAAAAAAAACATCAATCCGATCCTGAAAAAAACTCTTTCCATAACAAATCTACAGGTGAAAATGAAATAAGTAAGCATCCGATTGATGGCTCTTGGATAAAATATTTTGGCAATTAAAAAAAGGAAAAACATCTCTCCCTCATGCTTTATACCAACATAACACATATACCCTTATATATTGTTCGAAAGGTAGCACGTGCATATTCAGACATATCATCTATAAAAATGTGGTTGTTCGGCTTCACACTGTGACAATATTGATATTGTTGTCACACAATTGGATGCAAACAATCTAATCAGAAAATTGTCCGAAGCACTGTAATGTTATTCAACCCTATGTCCAACAAAGATAAACATGAATTTGTAAAAATAATATGGGTTGACCACATGAAATATTCATACTATGGGTTGACAACAAAGATAAACATTAAAGTTGTATCTAATATGAAAACATCTATCCTGTGCAAGTGCACGGGTTGACCACTAGTTGGCTGAACTCTAGCTATAGCAGTAGCACTTTTATGAAAACAGCGCTACTGCTATTATTACCTAGTCTGCCCCCATCGTCTCCCTCTCTCCATTCGATTTCGTCTCCCTCTCATCTCACTTGCTCTCCCCCAAACGTCGTCGTTGCCATCGCCACGACACCGCCGCCATCACCATCACCCTGATGTCGCCACCATCGTGCCGCTCACTCGCCGTCGCGCCCCCTCCCTTGTAGTTTCCTACCCCCGACCCCGACCCGGACGCCACCACCGTCATGCCCCTCCCTCACCATCGCGCCCCCTCCCTCGCAGGTAGCCACTACTCCCTCCTTCCTCCCTCTTCCCTCTCCCCTCACTCCCTTCACCCCCCCTCTCGCATCCGGTCGGTGGTGGATTCTAGGGTTAGGGAGTTAGGTTGATTCTAGGGTTAGATTTTGTAATATTAGGAAAAATCACTCTAGGGACCCAATATAGTTTGTTCGTTGTGGTGGAAAAATTAGTTTAGAGCAAAAAAATCAATATAGAAATAAGCTTGCTTTGGACCCAATGTAGTTTTCTTCATCTTCACGCTTGAATTAGTGATTTTTTCTTGATGGTTGTAATGGAAAAAAATTAGTTTATAGCAAAAGAACAACATAGAAATAAGCTTGCTTTGGACCCAATGTAGTTAACTAATCTTTTTAGGATAGTATGTGAGAGTTGAAAATTAAGACAGTATGAGAGAGTTGCTTTCGACCCAATGCTCTAGAGTTTATAGGACGTTTTCTTAAAGTTCTATATTTTCGTGGAGTGGTGTTTCTATATAGAACTTTGAATTGTTCGATAATTGTGCCCAAGTGCCCTATATATGAATGTGCCCAAGTGGCCTTTTGTTGTTTGCAGGGTAAATGATTTGAGTGGCCTATGTTTTTCCGGAATGTTGATTCATTTCCGTTCTGGAGAATTTCAGACGTTCGATATGTCCACTTTTTAGCAATGGTCATGTCGAAATTTTCCGTGAATTTTGGCATGACTTGTGCTGGAAAGTAGGCATATCGAGTGATGGGATTTGTCATTACTCACTTTATTATAGTTTAAGAACTAAACGAGGAGACTTAATCGTAGAAACATGTCGAACAATAAACAATAACAAAATGTTCTCATAGGAATTTGTCTCGACGTCGACGATGCCTAGCCTGCATCCTCGTCGTCATCGAGTCGGCGGAGACATCCTTGAGAGGCACAATGTCCGGGACTGGGCTCTTCCGGGCAGGCACCGGGAGGTGCTACCTTTCCGAACTCGGAGCTTGGTGAGGAATCCGGGTCTCGTCGTCGACCCGGAGCTTCTTTGGTGATGGTTGCATGGGCCACTTTCAGTGTAGAGGGAGCAGGCCCCACGGAGGTGGTACGTCGCCGTGTCAGGGAGGAGGACGAGCACGTCTGTCGCTACATGGCAGCGTTGGATGCCAGGTTCTCCAATACGTGGATAGTTCTTCGGGGATCTCACCCGAGTTATGATCCGGTGATGGTTCCTTATCTTTGGAAGTCCACTGCCAGCGACATAGAGACCGCTAGTGAACCGAGTTCACCGCCTTCCACTTTGGATTGTAGGATATTCAATCTGTATTAGCGATCTTATATGATAATATTCGAGATGTATTAGTTAATATCTGATGTTTATTTAACTGGATTATTCGAGATGGTGTATTAGTGATATTATACTCGAGTTCATTATAAATCTATTAGTGACTTTCGATATAATGCGTGTATATCGGTATAATGTGTGTATTAACTGAATTATTCAAAATGATGTATTAGATTGTGTATTAGTGATATTATATCGGTATAATGCATGTGTGATTTTTGGTACGTCATTTCTCTTTGTGTGACTTTCATGTGTGTTCTTGATGGAGGAATCCAGACTGTTGTCGTGGGGGCGCTTCCGCCTCTTCTCTTCTTGTGATATATACCTCGGTATAATGTGCAAGGAGAAAAGAGGAGGTGCGCCCATCACCGACCGTCGAACTATTAGTGTGAGAGAGTGTCCACCAACATATATACACCACCAGATCAGTGTGAGAGAGTGCGCACAAACACACCATGAGAGATGAGAGTTATTTAAGGAAAGCCACGATATACCGGAAGTCAACCGATATTGAATTAGGTCTATTTGAACATGTGTGTATGTTATTGCAGGGAACCCCTCCTAGTACCTATGTTTTGCCGGAATGTCTTATTTTAATAATGGGCATGCCAAATTTTGAATCATGAACATAGGAAATGTCTGATAACGATAGGATCCCTGAGTGTGAACTCCACGGCGAAGATTACGGTTTGTGTGACCAGCTACCTCACCTACGAGACGACAGGTTCTTCACCATCAAGCTTGAGAAGACCTTCATTCTTTCTACGGTACGTAATGATGACAAGTGTTTTTTCATAATTAAGCATGACTTATGTTTCTTTTCTTCAACGTGTAATTTCTATTTTATACAATTCGACTAGTTCATCCCCTACCATGCAGGACGGTATGTATTGGAGAGGCTCGGTTTCGAGGACCACCAGAGTATGGAGACGAGGAGAGCAAACCGGAGGACTAAACATGGTCACACATTTCTGGTCAAAGTAATGAATGCAGTTAATAACACAGAATCAGGCTGCTCAAATTGGGAAGCTCTTTGCAAGGCATATGGATTTAAGGAGGATATGGAAATAACCTTCGATCTTCGCCCTGAAGATCATACTGAAGGTAACATCGACATTTGGATGGATGTCTATATGCTTCCTATTTTACCTCCATGTGAGTTTGTCAACCATGCATATTGTTCAAGTAATTTGCATTCCATAATTAAAAATAGTTGGTGTTCATCCATACTAAATTTTTTAATTTATATTTTACATCTTATTTCGTGTCTTCGAGTGAAACACGGAAAATAGTTGACACGACACACTACACTTATGGATCACATCTTACTTGGGAGGAGAATGATGTTGTTGTCAACCTTGTTATTATGTCCTAGTTGGTCGGGACAACTTTTCGTATAAGTTGGGAACTGGCCCAAATTATACAAATTACATGCCACTAGTGCATAGGTTGAGGACGGATGACATTCGCTGAAATATCTTGGTAAGAACTATTAAGTACACTACTATTGTGTAAATGATATTGATTACATTGCTAACTAGGCTACTATTATGTTCTTCAACAAAAAACTGCCAAATGAAGTTGTGCCTCTTTTGATGCATGGCAAAGGTAATATGACAATTAAAATCCCAATGATGCCCCAATTCTCTTTTACATACTCGACTAAGCACAAATCACCAAGACGGCTCCAAATTGAAGCATGGGGAGAAATATAGAAGGATAGCAAGTCACAAGTTGGAGATCGTTGGATCTCTTTGTGTCATCATGGAGACATTGATGTTATTCTGTTTTATGTCATTTTACCTAGGAGGGAGGACTAGGTCCTATGAGAGAGAAGTTTTTCTGGTTTATATTAACTTGCATGATCGATTAGGATGATTACTATTATGATGTTTTTCTGTTTTATGAGATTTTAACTTGGTATGATTAAGATAGTGATGAGTTGTTAGATGAGTAAGATGATGATGAGTTATATGACATACTTTTGATTAAGGTGGATGAATGCAAGTGATCATATTGAATTAGAGGAAAATATGATGTTGCAATTGGAACGTCATATTTTCTTTCAATTCAACATGACCACTTGCATCCATCCACTTTAATCTAAATGTTGTTGCTGGCATAATAATTATTGATGTTGTATATTAATATGAATAACCGTGTGTAAATACAATATAAATATAAAAAAGGAATATGTGCGTTTAATAGTAGCGTTGGTTCAGAAAGTACGCTACTGCTTAGCAGTAGCCCTTGTTAAGAGGCGCTACTACTAATGTTTATCTGTAGCGCTGGGCAAATAGCGCTACTGCTAAGAGTTAGCCGTAGCACCTTAGCAGTAGCGTTGTCGCCAGCGCTACTGGCATGTTTATTTCCAGCGCTACTAGTAGGCCTTCTCCAAGTAGTGTAAGCCTTTGAGCATGTGTGTAGTGTATATCCTATGCTCGTTGGTGTTTTGCTTAGTTCATACCTTTGATATAATTTGGACAACTTGCATGTTTTGTGATATTATTTGTGCATGCACCATGTATGTGTTCTTTTGTCCAAATTGTATCTCTTTGGACCGTGGTAGGCTTGTGCACACATATTTAATTATATACTTATTCATGCCTTGCTTTGCTTGATCCTCTATATTGGGTAAACTCCATAATATTCATAATGGTGAGAGATGTGCATGAATTTCGATTTCATATCCATTTGCACTTTTTTAAATGTGGACTTTTCCCTATGTATTATAGTTATGCTAACTACTTTGGACCTAATAAGTTTGGGGACCAAATTGTACCTTGATGTGTTTTAGGTACTTTGGAGAAGCATTGGATGATTGGCGTATTCATGAGTAATGTGGAGACATCATCGGAAACAATTAGAGCCAAGCTTGGGTGATTCCTTAATTTGAGGGAAAAGATAAATGAAATCTCGGTTCGGTTGTAAGCATGTAATCTCTTCATGAAAACCAGGTTAATCAAAATTCGGGTCAATTTATTGGTTATGCATCAAACTCCCACTTACTGTATTCTCAATAAATCACCGGATGTATTGAGGGACCGGTGAATGTGGAGTGTGATAAAAATAATGGCTTCCATGTAGAGCAATTTTTGTGTGTGTTGTAGGTGATGAGGCTCCTTCCCAAGATACAAGTACAATGGGGAATGGCCATATTTTTCCCACAAGAAAATCCCCTTGTCCGTGTAGAAGAAGAAGGAGTAAGATCCTCTCATGTGGATCTGCCACAAGGGAAGTCGTCACCCTCAATGCAAGAGCGAGATGCTATGGGAGATCATGTACCTATCCAAGAATAAGACCAATTCTCTCATGTTCCCAAGCTAGATCAAGGGCACCTTAAACAATTTCTCCCTCGGTAACAAGTACTTACACCATGCATCTATTTGAAGTACAATCAACATTATATATATTGCATCATGGCATGCTTACTACTTGTTGAGTTTATGTTCCTTGCAAAAGTTTGAACCTCTTTTATTTCATATATGAGACATTTGAGAAAAATCATGCTAATGGTTCACTTATCCCAAATATGTCGATTAAGCAATTTGTTGCATGTAAAATGCTCAATATTCTCTTTTGTGCAATATTGATAAAATTGCAAAAATACTCATTTTTCTTGTGGTATTTGCTGTCTTTCTTAGTAATTCATTTTTTACACAAATAAGATCAATTTACGCCATGTGCCTTCTGTCATGTGCGAGGTGTCAAAGCTCTTATGAGAAGATCAAGTTTGTATAATAATGGATTCTTTCATGGATATCATGTTCTTATTATTTTTGTATATTTTTGTGTGTGAAAGTTTCTTTATGGATGCTCATCTTGATGACTATTTGCCACTTGAGAAATGTATACACATGAGAAAGTGCATATCCCTCTTTGATATCAATTTTCCATCGGTCCATGGGATTGTCTCTTCTTTGATTCTTTGATCTACTCGGTAAGAGGATGAGAAGTGAGTGCTTGTATGTATTTTTTATATCTTTGCAATCATGAGTTTTTGGACAAACGTTTCTCATATTTTATCTTCATGTTTCATTCCATGGATCCCCAGTGTAGGTTGAGCTCCTCTATTTATTCTTCAATGGGTATGTGCATTTGGTTCCACTCACCTATGGGAAATGCACAAATTAAGGAGGACCTGTTACTATATTGGCCTTCTAGATTTCTTCCTTTTTTGGAATTTGATGCCGATGGGGGAGATATTTAGAGGGTTTAGAACAAGTGGCTTGGTTCTTCTCATTCATGGATATCTACATTTGTTGTGTATGCTTGTTGCTTGTATATAGAGAAAACTCCGCCAATTTATCTCATACGATATATGCAATGAAATTCAAGTTCATGCACACATGCATATGTTATGAGGGATTTTGCTCTATATACTGTGGTTCTACTAACATCAAAATCTTGTGTGGTATTGTGATGCTAGTATAGCCAGTTTTGATAACATCAACTATTTTTGTGATATTTGAGGTTATCAAAACCACCTCAAGTATTCAGTTTATTCTCGGATAAATTGAATACTTATGTTGAAATTCATTATATAACCCTCTTATTGGGATTGTCATCCATTACCAAAATGGGGGAGATTGAAAGGGTATCTAGCCCCTAAGTGTGGTTTTTGTAATTAATGACAACCTCTATGGACTAATGCGTTTACTTAGATGTGTTTTGAAGGGATATTACATAGGTGGAGGCTTAAGGATGATTGCGATAGAGATGAAGATTTGGTATTAGCTTTGGTATTGAATGACAATCACTATGAAGCATCAAGGGAATTATATCTTATACGAAGAAATGTTCCATAGTGATGCGTGAAACACGTTGAATTTATGGGGGGAAGAGATCCATCAAAAGCCTCTCCAATAAGTCTTCATGGTGGAGTTCATTCGAGGATGTCAAAGGTTGACACATTTGGGGCTTATAAGAATAATGGTATTGAGAGTATAATTAAAGGGAATAATTCAAGCTATGGTATGATCAAGAGAAGATCATGATGATCTCATGTGTTGGGTTTTGGTTGATTATATGTTGAAGCAAGAAACTAGAGTGAAGAATTCATTGTGTCTCCCAAGAGTTTGTGATGGGGCATTTAAAAGAGCAAGTGATGACCAATATTCTATTCATGGTAAATCTTGATATGGTCATGAAAGAGCTTTGGTGATATAGTCTTGAAGAAATGAAGTAAAATGAAGAGTTCATTATGGCTTTCAAGAAACCATTATATAACTTTAATTAAAGATGTTGGTTGACCAAGATGAAGCTCAAAGATTGTATCTAGATGGTCAACACACAAGCGCAAACAATGTACCACGGGGGATTGTATCTAATTGTGAATTGCATTTTTGTGAACTAACCCATTTTATGTGTTTGTTATGTCTATAATGGTTAGGTGTTTATCATGGGCTTGAATCAAAAGAAAGATTTCGAGTGGCATATGTGAGGATGAAATCAAGTGGTGATGATCATCGAGTTCGAGGAGTCCAAGTGCAAGATGAGAAGCCGGAGGTTATATGCTTCGAAGCTTGCGGTCCACATCATGATAATGTGCATGTCACACTACTAGGAAAAGGGCTATAGATAATATGGACATTAATGGCGCACCACACACGTGGTGCGCCACTACTATATAGTAGTGGCGCACCATGTGTTGGTGCGCCATTAGTGTGATGGACACTAATGGTGCACCACACCCACGGTGCGCCACAACTAACAAACTTTTTTTATTATTTTTCCGAAACTAGTAATGGCGCACCAGGGCACAGTGCGCCATTACTAGTTATAACTAGTAATGGCGCACCACTCACCCGGTACGCCACTACTAACATTTTTTTTTACTTTTTTTTTCATAACTAGTAATGGTGTACCAGTGTATAGTGCGCCATTACTAGTTCAAACTAGTAATGGCGCACCACACACATGGTGTGCCACTACTAACATTTTTTTATTTTTGTTTTTGCAAAACTAGTAATGGCGCACCACCTAAGTTGTGCGCCATTAGTAATGTAACATCCCAAAATTTCATTTTGGAATGTTATGAAATATAGCTATGCATCTATCATTATCATTGCTTGAATGAATGAAATAGTTGTAGTGCCCTTTCTGAAATTCTGAAAGCCCTTCCTATTTCAATGTGTTGCTCCCACCTATTTGAAATCTTGGTAAAATGCTCAAATAAGAGAGGAGGAACATGACACTCCACACCAGGACCTAATTAGTGATTTATTTGAACAAAAAAACCAGGAGTTATTTTGAAAATATTTGCAAAAATGATTTAAAAACAATTAGGCCACTTCTGAAAATATTATTTTTTTCAAAGTATTCAAATACCAGAATACAAATGTTCATTAAATGGCATATTTTATTATGATAATTTTTCTATATAATATTCCTATATTTGGAATTAAATCAAATGTCTTAAAGAGTTTTTATTACTCTGTTTATTAAAAAGGGAAAGTAATTAAACGGATCGGGCCGGCCCACCTCATTTAAAGCCGATTCGTTTGATTTCCAGCCGACCGACAGCTCCGCGCGCTCCCACCCCCGCTGACATCGGGACCCACCGTCCGATCCCGCACGCGCCGCGGTCGCCTCCCTCCTCCCGCACGCGCCGCCGCCGCCGAGAATCCTCGTCGCTGGATCTCCCTCCTCTTACCTTCCCTCGCCCCTCTCCGGCCCTACATAAGAGAGGACCTTCCCCGCACTCCATTCCCCCCCGAGCCCCCTCCCTCCTCGCCAGACCGCCGCCGCAAACCCTCGCCGGAGCTCTGCCCCCACCGGAGTTTCTCCACGCTCGTAGCCGTCGCCTCGGTCGACCCTGCGCCCCTCCGAACCCATCACCTGTCACCGGACGTCCACCGTCGTCCCCTGAAGCCCTCGGGTGCCTCCGTCGACTACCGGAATGCCTCCCCCGACCTCCTCCGACCATCGGCCGCCGCTACCCTCGCCGGAAATCTTCCTCCCCCTCCGGTAAGTCGTCGGACCTCCCCCCATCCGTTCGATCTGGATCTGACGATCCAGATTATAACAACATAAGCCGTGAACTGTTTTCTGTTTAGCTTTGGCCGACCGCCCGTTACACCCGCGCGCACACTAGCTCAGCCAATTGGGACTGCCACGTAGCATTGACCGTCCCGTAGTCTATTTCTTTTGTTTCTGTTTTGTTTAGTTAACAGATTGTTTTCTAAATTTTTGCATTACCTCACATTTTTCATGTAGTTTCACCCTGTAGTTTTAGATTTTAAATTTGAACTCTAAAATTTGAATTGAATCAAATTTGCTCAAATCAGTCAAATCTACATAACTAGAGTTAAAAAATAGATTTTGATATGAATCTTTTTGCTACTACTTGGTAATAGTTAGGACTAGCAGATTGCTTAGTTTGAGGATTTTTAGAATGATTTTGATTAGTGTTCTAGCTATAATCAGATTCTGCCTATTAGTTAGTATAGTTTTATTTATTTAGTTTTTAGTTAGTTCCAATTAGATTTAGTTTTATTTTTTTTAGTAGGTTCTGTTGCTTAGACATTTAGTGTTTTACTTACTGTTAATAAAAAATATAAAATTTATTAGTTTATTCCTTTATTGTTATAGGAATCACGACTTCTTTTCAATTAGGTTTAGTTTGATAAAACTAATTAGTTTAGTAATAGATTCTTTTTAACAAAGTTTAAATAATTAAATTCTGTTTTCTAAGACAAGTTTTTAGTAATTTCTTTTCTGTTAAGATAATGTTTTATTAATAAAGAATAAGTTTTGTTTTGCTCTTTGATAGTAAAACTATAGTTACCTCATCTAATAGTGTTTAACCAAACTTTTAAAAAACTTTACGAAAGTTTTTCTCAACAAACTTTAAATTGATTTTATTCTGTTTATTAATAAAATATTTTATTGTTTTCTTGATGTCAACTATTGTTTGGATAATACGAATGGTTTCATTATGTTAGTAGTGTTTTATCCATCATCTTTTAGAAAATAAAACTTTGTGTGTTTTCTTACTTGTGATTTGTGCATTGTTTTGTCTTGATTGTTTACTAGTTCATTGTTGATGCTTGTGAGTTACAATATTTTTGTTCTATGCTTATTCAGTGCTCTTGTTTGCTCTGTTAGATTATCCGGAGTGCGAAGCTTGTTACCTAGAGTCACTCACGTACGAATATCATCAATCAGGCAAGTCACTTTGACCATGTATACCTATATTTTTATTGCATTAGTCCTTCCATCTCCCAGTGCATGCAAATTATTAGGTTAGTTGGAAATTTGGTTACTTGATGTAGTATCATGTGGTAGGTACCCCAATCCTTTGACACTATGGCCCCTGGGAAACGTTCAATTATTCTTGCTATGCTATTAGTAGACGGGGTTGGATGTGTGAATCATGAGAGTTGTGAGGTAATAACTTCAAGACCTATGATGATCAAGACCTCAAGATTTCCAAGTTTTCAACATACCTCTGGGTGGATGATGGTTGAACGGCGCCCTGGAGAAACCAGTGGTTAGCCTAGGTGATGCTGGAGATGTGCCAGTATTCACGCGGAAAGGTCCACCCAGGCACGAACGGATGGAAGGATGCTTCAAGACCCAAGGCTTACCTGCACAGCCACAAGCCATTATGGGCTCCGGCTTGGTTGGATATTGTGGCGACACTGGACAGGCGATGCTACGAGATGTAGAAGAACAGTAGGAAAGGATGGGCACCGACATAGTCTCAGTGGGACCCCTTGGAAGACCATGTTTTGGTCATCTGTTCCTCAAACACTCTGAAGTGCGAGGAATCAAATGGAGGCGATCAAATCTTGTGGGGAACGTGTGCAAAACTCTACAGAGTAACTCAAACCTAATCGATTAGCCGTGTCCACGGTCATGGACGACTTGAGCCAAAGGAACTGAAACTTTCAGAATTCTCAACACAATTAATATGATGATGTGGGTATTAATAACTTGGGTATGAGAATTGGTTGGTGGAACCATCTCATTAATCAACCAACTTAGTAATAAATTTTCTTGATGTAGGAAAAACTTGGCTTTACACAAAAACTTACCACCCCACCTGCCATATATGCATGTAGACTAGCTGATTATCTTTCACCCCCTCTCTTGTGACTTTGCTGGCATATTCCATATGCTGACCAACACGGCTGCAACGTATCATGTTACAGAGTACTTTTCCGACCAGGTGTGAGGACACGCTCTACGCTTGGTGAGATGCCCTTGGAGTCAGATGGACTCATCTACCTTCGAAGCTTCCGCAAGACTTAGTTATTCTCATGAGTTGGCCTTCAGCCACTTTATTGTAATAATTATTTTAATAAAGGACTAGATATGAGATTTCGTTAATATAATGCTGTGTGATTCCCCTTTGATATATACATTGATGTACCGTGTGTGTACCAGCATGATCTTGGGATGGTACGGAAACACCGAAGATCCGACTTTTCAGGTCGGGTCGCTACAAGTAACCAGGGTTACTAATGGAGCATTTGTAGGTGGTGCACCATTAGTAACCTGGGACCAGCTAGATATTTTGGACAGCCACCTACCACACTCACTTTCCCCACTTCATTCTCTCCACCTGCTCCTCCAAGCTTGTCTCGGCTACCTCCTCCTCCTCACCTCATTTGCACCATAGATTCATCCAAATTAAAATGGTTAAATTACCTTTTTTTGATAGGTAAGTAAGGGGAAAGCTTTCTTTATGTTGTAGATCTACTGTTTTCTCCCTCCAACAACGTGCACATGCACTTTTTATGGCCTAGCTAGATCTATGTATGTCTGTGGTGTTGCATATGTTTGTGGTGTTGCATATATGTTTGTATTTGCAGGTACCGGTATTTGAAATGCGATAGTTGCCAATATTTTTTCGGAATGTTGATTCATTTCCGTTTCGGCGAGAATTTGGCACTATGCATTCTTTTTGGTCCTATTTTTAGGCAAAGTCATGCCAAAAATTTTCTTGGTTCTAAAATATCGTTTTGCTCAACCCCGCAGGCGACCATGGTCCGCACGATTACCGAAGGCATCGTGAATAGGTTTTTGAACTCCACGAAGGCCGAGATGCTTCAAAATAATGAGACGGAGATAAGTTGTCTGTGTCGAAGATGCAAGATAAGGAGCCTTATGGACCCGGATTCCGTACAGGTGCGGGACCACCGGCTCTTGCGTGGTTTCATGGATGGCTATAGGTCGCAAGGTGATGAAGATGATTATGAAGTCATCAATGGGGGCCGGGCAAAAATGTGGAAGGGCATGAGCAAGACAACCGCGGCGAGGGCGGGCGAGAAGACGAAGAATCTACAAGACATGATCACAAAGTAGATGCAGTACACAGTCATGATGTAGAAGATGCCGGACATGATGATGAGGAAGATGCCGGAGCAGACGAAGGGCATGATCATGAAGATGAAGACGTTGGTAATATGCCCTAGAGGCAATAATAAATTAGTTATTATCATATTTCCTTGTTCATGTTAATCGTTTATTATCCATGCTATAATTGTATTGATCGGAGACTTAAATGCATGTGTGGATACATGGACAAAACCATGTCCCTAGTATGCCTCTAATAGACTGGCTCGTTGACCAAAAGATGGTTAAGGTTTCCTAGCCATGGACATGAGATGTCATTTGATAACGGGATCACATCATTAGGAGAATGATGTGATGGACAAGACCCAAACTACAAACGTAGCATATGATCGTGTCAGTTTATTGCTACTGTTTTCTGCATGTCAAGTATATGTTCCTATCACCATGAGATCATGCAACTCATGGATATCGGAGGAGTGCCTTGTGTGTATCAAACGTCGCAACGTAACTGGGTGACTATAAAGGTGCTCTATAGTTATCTCCGATGCTGTCTGTTGAGTTAGCATGGATCGAGACTGGGATTTGTTGCTCCGTGTGACGGAGAGGTATCTCGGGGCCCACTCGGTAATACAACATCACAATGAGCCTTGCAAGCAATGTGACTAATTGTTAGTTACGGGATCTTGTATTACGGAACGAGTAAAGAGACTTGCCAGTAATGAGGTTGAACTAGGTATGGAGATACCGACGATCCATTCTTGGGCAAGTAACATACCGAAGAACAAAGGGAACGTTATACGGGATTAACTGAATCCTTGACATAGAGGTTCGGCCAATAAAGATCTTCGTAGAATATGTAGGAACCAATATCGACGTCCAGGTACCGCCATTTGTTATTGACCGTAGAGGTGTCTTGGTCATGTCTACATAGTTTTCGAATCCGCAGGGTCTGCACACTTAAGGTTCGGTGTCGTTTCGGTAGTGTAGGGTTATGTATAGTGGTGACCGAAGGTTGTTCGGAGTCCCGTATCATATCCCGGATGTCAAGAGGAGCTCTGGAATGGTCCGGAGGTAAATATTGATATATAGGAAGGTGGTGTTTGGATTCCGGAATAATTTTAGGCACTTTCGGTAGTGTACCGGGAGTGACTAATGGGTCCCGGGGGTCCACCAGTGGGGACAACCCACCCCATGGGCCAAAGTGGCGACCCAGCAGCCCCTAGTGGGATGGTGGGGTCGGCCAAGCTGGCCTAGGCGCAGGGAGAGAGGCCCAAACCGAATTGGGGTGGAGTCCTCCCCAAGTTCCACCTCTCGTGTGAGAGGTGGACTCTCAGGTGGAGGAGGACTCTTCCTCCACTTGGTTCGGCCGAGCCAGTAGGCCATGGAGGCCAAGGCTGCACCCTCCTCTCCCTCCCTCCTATATATATTGGTGGAATAGAGGGTTTTTGCACAGATTTTACGGCCACGTGCTACGCGTTCCACCGGTGCTCCTCTAGATTTGTTTTCCGCAGTGCTTAGGCGAAGCCCTGCCGGAATTGCTCCACCACCACCATCACCGGAGCGCCTTCACGCTGCCGGTGAACTCTCCCTCCTCTCCGCCTCCTCTTGTTGGATCAAGACGGTGGAGATCGTCATCAAGCTGCACGTGTGCTAAACGCAGAGGTGCCGTCCGTTCGGCGCTAGATCGGAAGGACCGTGATCGAGATTGCGAGATGATTCGCGATGAGATTGCGGAAAGATCGTGATGAGTTCGCGGGACAGATCGTGATCAAGATCGTGAGACAGATTGTAATGACATCGCGGTATGGATCGTGATGAGTTCGCGGGACGGATCGTGATCGGATTGCGGGACGGATCATGATGAGATCGCGGGACGCTCAGCGATTTGGATCGCGAAGATGTTCGACTACACCAACCGCGTTTCTTAACGCTTCCCGCTTAGCGATCTACAAGGGTACATAGATCTACTCTCCCTCTCGTAGATGCTCATCACCATGGATAGGTTTGCGTGTGCGTAGGAATTTTTTTCTCCCATGCAACGTTCCCAACAGTGGCATCATGAGCTAGGTTGATGGTTCGATGAGATCTCGAGTAGAACACAAAATGTTTGTTGGCATTGATGCTTAGATTGCTTCATCCCTTGGTCGTATTTTGGTTCAGCGGGATTGTGAGATGAAGCGGCCCGGACCAACATTACTTGTACGCTTACGAGAGACTGGTTCCCTCGACGCAACTTGTTGCCTAGATGGCTTGCGGGTGACAGTTTCTCTCACATTAGTTGGATCGGATTCGACAAAGGAGGTCCTTGAGAAGGTTGAACAGCAACTAGTGTATCACTGTTGTGGTTTTTGCGTAGGTGAGAATTGTTCTTGCTAGATACTCGTAGCAGCCACGCAAAACATGCAACAACAATTAGAGGACGTCTAACTTGTTTTTGCCGGGTATGTTGTGATATGATATGGCCAATTACATGATGTGATATATGTGATGTATGAGATGATCATGTGATGTATAGATTATCACGACTTGCATGTCGATGAATACGGCAACCGGCAGGAGCCATAGGGTTGTATTTAATTATTGTATGACCTGCGTGTCAATCATTAAGCGCTATGTAATGCTTTACTTTATCACTAAACGGTAGCAATAGTAGTAGAAGCATGCTAGGCGTGACAACCCCGATGGCGACACGTTGATGGAGATCATGGTGTCATGCCGGTGACGATGGAGATCATGTTGGTGTTTTCTAGATGGAGATCAAAAGCACAAGTTCATGGCCATATCATGTCACTTGTGATTTGCATGTGATGTTAATCCTTTTTATGCACCTTGTTTTGATTAGGACGACGATAGCATTATAAGGTGATCCCTCACTTAATTTCAAGATAAAATGTGTTCTCCCTGAGTGTGCACCGTTGCGAAAGTTCGTCGTGTTGAGACACCACGTGATGATCGGGTGTGATAGACTCTACGTTCACATACAACGGGTGCAAGCCAGATTTGCACGTGCAGAACACTCGGGTTAAACTTGACGAGCCTGGCATGTACAGACATGGCCTCGGAACACAAGAGACCGAAAGGTCGAACATGAGTCGTATAGTAGATATGATCAACATAATGATGTTCACCATTGTAGCCACCTCAACTCACGTGATGATCGGACTTGAGTTGGTGAATTTGGATCATGTATCACTCGAATGACTGGAGGGATGTCAATTTGAGTGGGAGTCCTTAAGTAATATGATTAATTGAACTCATTATCATGAACATAGTCAAAGTGTCTTTGCAAATTATGTTGTAGCTTACTAGCTCACGCTGTAGCTCCCTTGTATTTTTTTATGTTCCTAGAGAAATAGAGTTGAAGATGATGGTAGCAATATTTCGGACTAGGTCCGTGATCTGAAGATTGTCCTCGTTGCTGCACAGAAGGCTTATGTCCTTAATGCACCGCCCAGTGCGCCACCCCCTCTAGCGTCGTCTATAGATGTTGTGAATATCTGACAGGCATGTTCTGATGACTACTTGATAGTTTAGTGCGTCATGCATTATGGCTTAGAATTGAGGCTCCGAAACATTTTGAACGTCACGGAACATATGAGATGTTCAAGGAGATGAGATTGTGATCTTAGGCTCGTGCCCGTGTTGCGAGATATGATATCTCCAACAAGATTCTTTGCCTATAAGATGAAGGAGAATAGCTCAATCGTTGAGCATGTACTCAAATTTTCTGGGTACTACAATCGCTTGAATCGAGTGGGAGTTGATCTTCCAGATAAGATAGTGATTGACATAGTTCTCCAAGTCACTGTCACTAAGCTACTAGAACTTGGTGATGAACTATAAAATGCCAGGGATAGAAATGATGATCCCTGAGCTGTTCGCGATGTTTGACATCGCAAAGGTAGAAATCAAGAAGGAGCGTCAAGTGTTGATGGTTAATCAAACCACTAGTTTCGAGAAGGGCAAGAGCAAGGAGGGAAACTTCATGGATAGCAAGTCAGTTGCTGCTCCATTGAAGCAACCCAAAGTTGAACTCAAACCCGAGACTAAGTGCTTCTCTAATGAGGTGAGCGTTCGCTGAAGCGGAACAACCCTAGATACTTGGTAGATAAGAAGGCTGGCAACATCGACAGAGGTATATTTGATATACGTGGTATTGATGTGTACGTTGCTAGTACTCCTAGTAGCAGCTGAGTATTAGATATTGGTTCAGTTGTTGAATGTTAGTAACTCTCGAAGTAAAAGCTACGGAATAAACGGAGAACTAACTATGGGTGAGGTGACGATGTATGTTGGAAATGTTTCCAAAGTTGATGTGATCAACATTGCACACTCTCTCTACCTTCAGGATTAGTGATGAACCTAAATAAATGTTATTTGGTGTTTTGCGTTGAGCATGAACATGATTAGATCATGTTTATTGCCATACGGTTATTGATTTGAATTAGAGAATAATGGTTATTCTGTTTACATGAATAATACCTTCAATGGTCATGCACCCAGTGAGAATGGTTTGTTGAAATCTTGATCGTAGTAATACACATGTTCATAACATTGATGTCAAAAGATACAGAGATAATAATGATTGTAGCACAGACTTGTGGCACTGCCGCAAAATGTAATATTGGTGTAAAGCGCATGAATAAACTCCATGCTGATGGACCTTTGGACTCATTCGACTTCGAATCGGTTGAGACATGCGAACCATGCCTCTTGGGCAAGATGACTAAAGGACCCCGTTGATGGAGCGGGCAAGTGATTCATTGGAAATGATACATGTTGATGTATGCAATCCAGTGAGTCTTGGAGCATCCAGTGGATATCGTTATTTTCTTACCTTCACTAATAATTTGAGTAGATATAGTGTATATTTACTTAATGAAACACAAGTCTGAATCGTTTGAAAGGTTCAAGCAAATTCAGAGTGAAGTTTAAGATCATCGTGACAAGAAGATAAAAATGACTGCGATGTGATCGCGGAGGTGAATATCTGAGTTACGAGTTTGGCATACAACTTAAGACAATGTGAAATTTGTTTCACAACTAACGCCACCTGGAACACCATAGTGTGATGGTGTGTCCAAACGTCATAGTCATGCTCTATTGGATATAGTGCGTGCTATGATATCTCTTATCGTCTTACTACTAAAATTTTGGGGTTATGCATTAGAGACAACGACATTCACTTTAAATAGGGCACCATCTAAATCCGTTGAGATGACACCGTGTGAATTATGGTTTGATAGAAACCTAAGCTGTCATTTCTTAATGTTTGGGGCTGCGACACTTGTGTGGAAAATGTTTTCACCTAATATGGTCGAACCCAAGGCGGACAAATGCATCTTCATAGAATACCCTAAGATCAGTTCGGTGAACCTTCTATCTCAGATCCAAGTATAAATTGTTTGTTGCTTAAAATGGGTCCTTTCTCGAGGAAATGTTTCTCTCGAAAGATTTGAGTGGGAGGAAGATAGAACTTGATGAGGTTGTTAAACCTTTGTTCAACTAGAGAGTAGCGCAACGCAGAAAGATGTTTCTGTGAAGCCTACGTTAGTTGAAGAGGAAGTTAATGATGATGATCATGAAACTTCAGGATCAAGTTAATATCGAACTTCGTAGGTCGACAAGGATGTGTACTGCTCCTGAGCGATACGGCAACCCTGTCTTGGAGGTCATGTTGTTGGACAACGATGAACCTACGAGCTATGGAGAAGCGATGATGGGCCCGGATTCCGACAAATGGTTGGAGGCCATAAACATCCGAGATAGGATCCATGTATGGAAACCAAGTATAGACTTTGGTAGACTTGCTCGTTGGACGGCAGGTCATTGAATACAAATGGATCTTTAAAATGAAGACAGACACTGATTGGTAATGTCACCATTTGTAAAGCTCGACTTGTCGCAAAGATGTTTGTGACAAGTTCAAGGAGTTGACTGCGATGAGACTTTCTCACTCGTAGCAGTGCTAAAGTCTGTTGGAATTATGTTAGCAGTTGCTGCATTTTTCAATTATGAAATCTGACAGATGGATGTCAAAACATTGTTTCCTTAACGGTTTACTTGAGGAAAGGTTGTATGTGATACAACCAGAAGGTTTTGTCAGTCCTAAGGATGCTAAAAGGTGTGCAAGCTTCGATTATCCTTCCATGGACTGAAGCAAGCATCTCGGAGTTGGAATATACGCTTTGATGAGGTGATCAAAGTTTTTCAAGTTTATACAAAGTTTATGAGAAACTTGTATTTGCAATAAAGTGAGTGGGAGCACTGTAGAATTTCTGATAAGTATATGTGGATGACATATTGTTGATCGGAAATAATGTAGAATTTTTGGAAAGCATAAATGGTTGTTTGAAAAGTGATTTTCAAAGGAAGACCTGGAAAAAGCTACCTAATTGTTGAGCATCAAAATCTATAGAGATAGATCAAGATGCTTGATGAGACTTTCAATGAGGGCATACCTTGACAAGATTTTGAAAGAGTTCAAAATGGATCAGCCAGAGAAAAAGTTGTCATTTGATTTGTAAGGTGTGAAGTTGAGTGAGACTCAACGCTCGACAATGGCAGAACAAAGAGAAAGGACAAACGTCGTCCCCTATGCCTTAGCCATAGGCTCTGTACAGTATGCCATGTAGTGTACCGCACATGTGTGTGCCTTGGAATGAGTTCGTCAGGGGGTACAAGAGTGAACCAGGAGTGGATCACTGGACAGCGGTCAAGATTATCCTCAGTAACTAAGAGACTGAGGAGATGTTTCTCGATTACGGAGGTGATAAAGAGTTCGTCGTAAAGAGTTACGCCGATGCAAGCTTTAACACCTATCCGGATGACTAGTAGTAGCAATCTAGATACGTATAGTGGAGCAGCCATTTGGAAATAGTACCAAGTGGAGTGTGGTAGCAGTGTTTACGGTTTGACATAGAGATTTGCAAAGTACACACGGATCTGAATATCACAGACCCGTTGACTATAAGACCTCTCTCACATGCAAAGCATGATCGAGCCCCAGAGCTCGTTGGGTGTTAGATTCATAACAATGCGAATCACATGGTGATGTGAACTAGATTATTGACTCTAGTGCAAGTGGGAGACTGCTGGAAATATGCCCTAGAGGCAATAATAAATTAGTTATTATCATATTTCCTTGTTCATGATAATTGTTTATTATCCATGCTATAATTGTATTGATCGGGGACTTAAATGCATGTGTGGATACATAGACAAAACCATGTCCCTAGTATGCCTCTAATAGACTGGCTCGTTGATCAAAAGATGGTTAAGGTTTCCTAGCCATGGACATGAGATGTCATTTGATAACGGGATCACATCATTAGGAGAATGATGTGATGGACACGACCGAAACTACAAACGTAGCATATGATCGTGTCAGTTTATTGCTACTGTTTTCTGCATGTCAAGTATATGTTCCTATGACCATGAGATCATGCAACTCGCGGATATCGGAGGAGTGCCTTGTGTGTATCAAACGTCGCAACGTAACTGGGTGACTATAAAGGTGCTCTATAGGTATCTGCGATGGTGTCTATTGAGTTGGCACGCATCGAGACTGGGATTTGTTGCTCCGTGTGATGGAGAGGTATCTCGGGGCCCACTCTGTAATACAACATCACAATGAGCCTTGCAAGCAATGTGAATAATTGTTAGTTGTGGGATCTTGTATTACAGAACGAGTACAGAGACTTTCCAGTAACGAGGTTGAACAAGGTATGGAGATACCGACGATAGAATCTCGGGCAAGTAACATACCGAAGAACAAAGGGAACGTTAGACGGGATTAACTGAATCCTTGACATAGAGGTTCGAACGATAAAGATCTTCATAGAATATGTAGGAACCAATGTGGACGTCCCGGTCCCGCCATTGGTTATTGACCATAGAGGTGTCTCGGTCATGTCTACATAGTTCTCGAACCCGCAGGGTGTGCACACTTAAGGTTCGGTGACGTTTCGGTAGTGTAGAGTTATGTATGGTGGTGGCCGATGGTTGTTCAGAGTCCCCGATGAGATCCCGGAAATCACGATGAGATCCGCAATGGTCCGGAGGTAAATATTGATATATAGGAAGGTGGTGTTTGGATTCCGGAAAGATTTCGGGCACTTTCGGTAGTGTACCGGGTGTGACGAATGGGTCCCGGGGGTCCACCAGTGGGGCCAACCCACCCCATGGGCGAAAGTGGCGACCCACCAGCCCCTAGTGGGCTGGTGGGGTCGGCCAAGGTGGCCTAGGCGCACGGAGAGAGGCCCAAACCTAATTGGGGTGGAGTCCTCCCCAAGTTCCACCTCTCGTGTGAGAGGTGGACTCTCAGGTGGAGGAGGACTCTTCCTCCACTTGGTTCGGCCGAGCCAGCAGGCCTTGGAGGCCAAGGCTGCGCCCTCCTCTCCCTCCCTCCTATATATACTTGTGGAATAGAGGGTTTTTGCACAGATTTTACGGCCACATGCTACCCGTTCCAGCGGTGCTCCTCTAGATTGGTTTTCCGCAGTGCTTAGGCGAAGCCCTGCCGGAATTGGTCCACCACCACCATCATCGGAGCGTCCTCACGCTGACGGTGAACTCTCCCTCCTCTCCGCCTCCTCTTGCTGGATGAAGACGGTAGAGATCGTCATCAAGCTGCACGTGTGCTGAACACGGAGGTGTCGTCCGTTCGGCGCTAGATCGGAAGGACCGTGATCGAGATCGCGAGACGATTCGCGATAAGATTGCAGAATAGACCATGATGAGTTCGCGGGACAGATCGTGATCAAGATCGTGAGACGGATCGTGATGAGATCGCGGGACGGATCGTGATGAGTTCGCGGGACGGATCGTGATCGGATCGCGGGACGGATCGTGATGAGATCGCGGGACGCTCAGCGAGTTGGATCGCGAAGATGTTCGACTACACCAACCGCATTTCTTAACGCTTCCCATTTAGCAATCTACAAGGGTACGTAGATCCACTCTCCCTCTCGTAGATGCTCATCACCATGGATAGGTTTTCGTGTGCGTAGGAAATTTTTTGTTTCCCATGCGACGTTCCCCAACAAAAGATGCCGGAGCAGACGATGATGGACCATCGATGGGCTGGGTTCAGGACCCTCATATTCAAGAGCTGCTTCTCAAGCAGACGGATAACGCAACAGCTGCCGCCCGAGAGAAAGCCAAGCTGGATCAACTAGAGATAGACGTGGTTACTCCATTGTATGAAGGATGCAGGCCCGAGGATACCCGCGTGAAAGTAATGCTCATGGCTCTAGAGATGAAGGTAAAACACAAAATGACCGACGCATGCTTCGACGAGAATATGTCATTCTGGCACGAACGTCTTCCCAAGGGGAACAAGTGCCCACCCAGTTTCGAGGAGGCGAAGAAAATCGTGTGTCCTCTGGATTAACCGCACACTAGTAGAAAACCCCTCCTTTCGTCCTGGGTAGGAATTCGCATTTGTCCCGGCTGCCTAAAGAACCAGGACGAATGCTATGCATTCGTCCCAGTTCTTTAGGCCAGTGCAGCGTCGAGCCCCCCTGGGGCATTCGTCCCGGTTTTTTAGTCGGCATTCGTCCCGGTTCCTGGCGTCAACCGGGACCAATGCCTCGATGTCTGCCACATGGAATGCGCAGGGGCATTGGTCCGGGTTCATGCCAGGAACCGGGATGAATGCCCCCTTGCCTATAAATACTGCATCCAGACCCCCTCCCTCCTCTCGTTTTTTCCTAGGAGGTGTGAGAGAGGTGGGTGCTAGTGTGTGTTCATTTTGCTATGCACACGAGGTGTTCGACGAAATACCCGAGCGACACTTAACTTCACAAAAAATGGTATCTTCGACCGAGGTTAGAAAACTTATCCATTTCATCTATAATTGATACAAAAATGTTATATTTGTCGATGTACTGTGGTCATTTCACTATTGAAGATGTTATTGTTGTAATGATATGTTTTTGATAAACTTAATTATACGATGTAGATGGATGCACGACAGCGATGGATGTACGGTGACCGACGCACTTCCGAGTACAGGGCCGGCCTGGATGAATTTCTCTTGTAGCTCAGGCTCACAAAGAGAATGGATTTATGTGTTGCCCATGTGTTGACTGTGGGAATGTCAGGGAGCACTCTTCCTCGAGAGTCCTTCACAGCCACCTGCTTCGGAGAGGTTTCATGCGCAGCTATAATTGTTGGACCAAGCATGGAGAGAGAGGGGTTGTGATGGAAGACAATGAAGAAGAAGAAGAGGATCCTATGTTCCCCGAATACGGTGATACTGCAATGGAAGACAATGCAGAAGAAGGAGGTGATCAAGAACGGGCATCAGATAAGCCCGATGATGATCAAGAACGGGCATCAGATGAGCTCGATGATGATCAAGAACGGGCATCAGATGAGCCCGATGATGATCTTGGTCGAGTTATTGCTGATGCAAGGGAAGACTGTGAAAGTGAATTGGAGAGGTTGAAGTTGGATGGCATGTTACAGGATCACAAAAAGTTGTTGTACCCAAATTGCGAAGTTGGCAGCACAAAGCTCGATACCACACTAGAGTTGCTGAAATGGAAGGCACAGAACGGTGTGACTGACAAAGCATTTGAGAGTTTACTTAAAATAATGAAGCCGAAGCTTCCAAAGGATAACGAATTGCCTGACAGCACGTACGAAGCAAAGAAGGCTCTCTGCCCTCTAGGACTAGATGTGGAGAAGATACATGCATGCATTGATGACTGCATCCTCTACCGTGGTGAGAAGTACGAGAATTTGGATAAATGTCCGGTATGCACTGCATTGCGGTATAAGATCAGAGCAGATGACCCTGGCAATGTTGACGGCGAGCCCCCCGTAAGAGGCTTCCTGCCAAGGTGATGTGGTATGCTCCTATAATACCACGGTTGAAACGTCTGTTTAGAAATAAAGAGCATGCCAGGTTGTTGCGATGGCATAAAGAAGACCGTAAGAAAGAGGGAAAGTTGAGACACACCGCTGATGGCTCGCAATGGAGAAAAATCGAGAGAGACTTCCCAGACTTTGCACACGAGGCAAGAAACTTATGGTTTGGTCTAAGTACAGATGGCTTTAATCCTTTCGGAGAGCAGAGCTCCAGTCATAGCACCTGGCCCGTGACTCTATGTATCTACAACCTTCCTCCTTGGTTGTGCATGAAGCGCAAGTTCATTATGATGCCAGTGCTCATCCAAGGCCGTGGGCAACCCGGCAACGACATTGATGTGTACCTAAGACCATTAGTGGAAGAACTATTACAGTTGTGGGGCAAACCAGGTGTACGTGTGTGGGATGAGAACGAACAAAAGCCATTTGACCTACGGGCGTTGCTTTTCGTAACCATCAATGATTGGCCTGCTCTTAGTAACATTTCTGGACATACAAACAAGGGATACAATGCATGCACACACTGTTTAGATAAGACTGATAGTGTATATTTGGATAAATGTAAGAAGGTTGTACACCTGGGGCATCGTAGATTTCTTCTGATGAATCATCCCGTAAGAAAGAAAGGAGGCAAACATTTCAGCGGTGAGGCAGATACCCGGAAGAAGCCTGACCTCCGTAGTGGTAATGATGTATTCGGTATGGTCAAGGACCTAGAAGTAATTATTGGGAAGGGTGATGGCAGCCAACCTGTTCCGAACGGCCCTAATAAGCGCGCACCCATGTGGAAGAAGAAATCTATCTTTTGGGAGCTACCATATTGGAAAGTCCTACATGTCCGCTCTTCAATCGACGTGATGCACGTGACGAAGAATCTCTGCATCAACCTGCTATGCTTCATGGGCGTGTATGGGAAGTCAAAAGATACACTAGAAGCACGAGAGGACCAGCAACGTATGAAAGACCCAAAAAACAAGCACATGGATACAGGGCATCATTTCTTAAGCAGCTACGCTCTTACCAAAGCAGAGAAGGAAATCTTTTTTGAAGTCCTTTACAGTATCAAGGTGTCGTCTGGCTTCTCGTCGAATATTAAGGGGATAAAAAATATGGCAGAGAAAAAATTCCAAAACCTGAAGTCTCATGACTGCAACGTGATTATGACGCAGTTGCTTCCGATTGCACTGAGGGGGCTTCTACCGGAAAATGTTCGAGTACCCATTGGGAAGCTATGTGCATTCCTCAATGCAATATCTCAGAAGGTAATCGATCCAGATAGCCTGGCAAGGTTATAGAGGGATGTGGTCCAATGTCTTGTTAGTTTTGAGTTGGTGTTCCCACCATCCTTCTTCAACATTATGACGCATCTCCTGGTTCACCTAGTAGAAGAGATTCATATTCTCGGTCCGGTATTTCTACACAATATGTTCCCCTTTGAGAGGTTCATGGGAGTCTTGAAGAAATATGTTCATAACCGTGCTAGGCCAGAAGGAAGCATCTCCAAGGGCTATGGAACAGAGGAGGTCATTGGGTTCTATGTTGACTTTATTCCTGACCTTAAGATGATTGGTGTTCCTGAATCGCGACATGAGGGGAGACTGAGGGGAAAAGGAATGCTAGGAAAGAAAACAATGATACCCAGGGATGGGCATTCTTTCACTAAAGCACACTACACGGTTCTACAAAATTCCACCTTCGTGGCTCCGTATATCGAGGAACACAAGAATATTGTACGCTCCACAAACCCGGGGAAAGATGACACATGGATTAAAGTCAAACACATGGAGACTTTCGGAAGTTGGTTGCAAGCACATCTTATAAATGACATCACTATTGAAGATCAGCTCTACATGTTGGCCGGGTCACCGTCTTCGACTATTGGCACTTTTCAAGGGTACGAGATAAATGGGAATACATTTTATACGGTCACCCAAGATAAGAAGAGCACCAACCAAAACAGTGGTGTCCGCTTTGATGCAACAAACGAGAATGGGAAAAAGGACACATATTATGGTTACATAGAGGAGATATGGGAACTTGACTATGGACCTTCTTTTAAGATCCCTTTGTTTATGTGCAAATGGGTCAACCTGAATGGAGAAGGGGTAAAGGTAGACCCGCTGTACGGAATGACAACAGTGGATCTCAACAAAATTGGTTACAATGACGAACCATTTGTCCTAGCCAATGATGTGGCTCAGATCTTATATGTGAAGGACATGTCCTCCAGACCGAAGAAAAGAAAAATAAGCAACCAGATAAATCATATGATGAGGCGAAGCGTCACATAGTTCTTTCAGGGAAAAGAACCATCATGGGAGTCGAGGACAAGACAGACATGTCTGAAGATTATGATAAGTTTGCTGAAATTTCGCCTTTCACAGTGAAAGCTGACCCAACCATCCTGTTAAATAAAGAAGATTCTCCATGGTTACGTCCGAAGCGATCGTAAGCAAGGGTTCATGGACTTAACGGAGTGATGTATAATAATGTATTGAACCTCTAATGTAAATCTATGTAATGTTATTAGTTGTGTTAGGGTATTGAACCTTTGAGTGAATATTTGGCATGTACAACCCTAAGAACACTTGTAAACACATGATATGCCAAATCCTTGCTTCTGGTGCCATCCCGACGCTCCAAAACAATGGCATGAAGTCCCAAAACAAGGGCATGAACCACCTGTACACAAGATCCTCTCTCGTTCGTCGGTTCGGGGACCTTCAGCCTATAAGTACTCAGACTCGGAGAGAGAAATCGATGCCGGTGAAGACCCAACAACAAGAGTGAGTGAATATTTGGCATGTACAACCCTAAGAACACTTGTAAACACATTGGTATGCCAAATCCTTGCTTCTGGTGCCATCCCGACGCTCCGCAGCCCCTCTCCGGTGAAACCCTAGCCCCGCTGGAGAGAACAACCCCTCTCTGGTGAAGCCCTAGGAAGTACCAAAACATCATAGGTGAGTTTAATTTATCTTTCTGATCATTTTGACATAAAACTTGCAATTTTCATAGCCCTAGAAAGTAACATACTTAGTTAGTTTATAATTTTCTAAATGTTTTGGTAGTTTTTTCATATTTTTCTGATTATGAACTAGCAGATAATCTGGTGGGAATTTTTGAAAATATGAAACTTTTTTAAAAAACAGATCATTCATCCCGGTTATTTCTAACACCCCGGATGAATGCCCCTCTTCGCGCCGTTCCAGATCTAGGTCATTCGTCCCGGTTGTCGGCAACAACCGGGATTAATGGGTGGGGCATTCATCCCGGTTATTGGCAACAACCGGGACGGATGCCCCTCCCCACGTACTTATTCGGCCCCCTCCCCTTCTGTCGCAAGGATCAGCGCGAGGAGGACGACTCGACGCCGGCAGGCTGCCCAACTCCCGCGCGCCACCTCTTCCTTGCCGTCGCCGTCGTCGCTGCCCCCCTCGCACGCTCCGCAGCCGCCCCCCTTTCTCTCTCCGTCGCACCTCTGCCCCCGCGTCGCCCGCACGTACGTCGTCGCAGCGCCGCGCCACCGTGCTCGCCCGCGTCGCCGGCGGCTACCTCGCCAGCGGCCACCTCTCCCCCGCGGCCGCCTCCTCCCGCAGGTAAAGGCCTCCCCCTCCCTCCCCCTCCCTCCCCCTCTCCATATCCATCCTTGTTTAGATTTAGTTTAATTTAGTTTTTAGTTTAGGTTTAGGTTTAGTTGTGTTAGTTTTTAGTTTAGTTTAGTTTAGTTCTTAGTTTTTAGTTTAGTTTAGTTTTTAGTTTAGATTTAGTTTAATTCAGTTTTAGTTCAATTTAGTTTTTACTTTAGTTGTGTTAGTTGTTAGTTTAGTTTAGGTTTAGGTTAGTTGTTTAGATTTAGTTTAGTTTAGTTGTTAGTTTAGTTTAGTTTAGTTTAATTAGTTGTTAGTTGTTAGTTTAGTTTAGGTTTAGTTGTTATCTTAGTTAGTTGTTTAGGTTATGGACCCAAACTTGCAATTATGAATGTCGAATTATGAATTCTTGTGCATTGACACTAACTTGCAATTTTTAATTTAAAGAAATTATGGACCCAAACTTCAGAGACGAAGATGCGGAAGAAATGGTCGCGGATGTTATCCGCGGGCCCGGGGGAGACCCAGATGTCTCCGAGTGGACGAACAACTCCGGTGAGGGAGATCCGGAGCTCACCCGAAGAGACGGCTCTAGTGAGGTAGATCTGGAGCTCGCCCAAAGAGACGGCTCCGGTGAGGGAGAAGCCTACGACATCGTCGGGGGAGAAGCCAAGGGCTCCCATGAGAGAGAAGCCGACGGTTCCGGTCGAACCTTACAAATTAGAAACTCCGGCGAGGTGCATATATATATATATGTTAATTAAATGAAGCATTTGTTTTCTATATACATGTATTAACACTCTTTCTTATATATTTTAGCCATCAGGATCTAGCAAATCCACCGGAAAGAAGACTAAACGAGGCGGAGCCCAGAAGTTGAAAGAGCATGAAAGGTACAGGATCGAACAGATCGCTGTAGATGGCGCGCCAGAGCTTGCCGAAGTTGTTGCCCAAAAATATGTGAAGCAATGCGGAGTTCTTGTTAGGGACCACATCCGGATCACCGTTCGGGAGTGGCATAAGCCAAAGGAGGCTCTCAGAATTTCATATGTCAGTGAACAAGCCAAAGAAAAACTTTTTGAAAAGATGTTGGCTAATTTCACCCTACCGACGCCGAAGGTTACTCAAGATGAGTTGGATGAGAATGAGGAGGATCCTGAATTGATCTTAGAGCGAAAGACCAAAGCCTTAGAGAATTTGGTCAAGGCGTTAACTTTTAGGAATATGGCCGAGCAATTCAAGAGCTGGAAGAAAAGATTGAACCTTGACTTTATCCAGAAAAACAAGACTCCGGATTTCACCAGAACGTATGAGAAGATAAAACCGTACTGGGAAGAATTTGTTGAGTACAAGAAGTCGGAGGAAGCTCTGGAAAAGTCTAAAAAAAATAAGATAAATGCCGCTAAAAAGATCTATCACCATACTATGGGGCAAGCTGGCTACAAGGGTAACATGCCTAAGTGGAATAAACTTGAGGACGACGTGCTTGCTAAGGACATCGTTCCAGAGACGTTCTACTGGGACCAACGGACAAGGTCTTGGTTTTTCGGCCATGGGGGCACGTTGGACTCGGAAGGGAAATGCATGTATAATGTAAGACATGAAGAAGATCCTCTACCCATCGATGCTATCAGAGAAGCAATAAAGGCTGCTAAAGAGGGGAAGTTCCATCCAGATAGAGAGAACAACGAGCTCACCCGTGCCCTTGGGAATAAGGAACACTATGGACGGACACGAACCACAAAAGGCTCTGTTCCGTGGAAACATGGGTTTCCCCAGGAGAAGAAGAAATATCTGGATAGAAGCCGTCAGAGGAGAAAGGATTTGGAGGCAGCTGAAGCACGTAATCGGGTAGACCGGTGGACTAGCATTGAAGCAGAATTAAAGTGGCAGTGGGAGCAATCAGAGCGGCAGTAGGAGCAAATTGACAGACCTAGCCAGTAGCAAGGTAACACCCAACCTCAGCAGGAAATGGAAGCCGCACCATCTAATCGGAAGAGTAGTGTTGCTTCCACGCAGCTCCAGGGTGATGATGGTGAAGATGCACCGCCGATGATGCACCCGGTGGATCATATAACGGAGATGACATCGTGTGAGCTGCACGTGAAAGTCGTCAACAATATAACCATTAAGGCGGCGGTTGGCTATGTGAAATCAGCTGGCCCTGAACCAACACACCATTGTCGGCCAGTTCAACCGGGCTACACTGTTGTCGCGGTGGATGAAGTTATGACCGGATTCGAGCGGGTGTAGCTTGACTATCCTGAAGGTGAAGACGGGGAGGTGACTGAGCTTGGAGACGCCAAGAACTTGAGCATTCTATGGCTAAAGGAACACATCGTGTTTCCTAATTGGACGCCAAGGCCAACGAATGATCGGAGTAGCCAACCTCCTTCACCGTCGCCTCAAGACCAGTCTCCAGCGGAACGGTCGTCTTCGTACTCTCCGCCGCGCTCGGCGTCTCCAGCGTGTGCGTCTACGCCACCGTGTCAACCGTCTCCAGCGCGTGAGTCTACGTCGCGGCGGCAGCCGTCTCCGCCCATGAAGTCTGATCAGAGCAGCTCAAAGCGGAGGAGAACCACCGCATCACCGAAGCATCGATTGTCGCCCCTCCCAAGAGTACCACATCCGAATCTACCCAAGTTACCTTACCACTGCACTCCAAAGGAAACCCAGGAGATCGCAAGGGCCAAATATGAGGCGTGGAAATCTAAGGAGAAGTCGCCGAAAGAGCCAGATTTCCCAAACACCGAAGAAGACAAAGCCCGAGTGTTGAAAATGGTGAAGACCCTTCATCAGCCCGAGCCGAGTCTCATTTCTTACTATGACCGCTCTATTCTTAAGGCACACGATGAAAAGAAGCGGTCGAAGAAGAGTAGTACCGGAAGCGGGAAATGCGGGAAAGCAGTTGACCAGCTCGGACAACAGAAAAATCAATCCATCCCCCGCTCATAGTGCATTCCAATCCCGACGTGGGGCCGAGCACAGGCGCAGGCGAGGAACTTGACCCGGAGTTTATTGCACTGTACGGAGAAGCGGCCGCTGCTGCGGGTATGTCCATTGTGCAGTATCTCCAAACCTTAGATGTCTTCCCCTCTTCTGATTTCGAGCACCCATATCGGCACGGGCATCCTCTAGTCAAACCTAGGGAGGACAATGATCTACCAACAAAAATGCGAAGAGTGCATAATTTGTACATTGAAGCCTCGGAGCACTCTGGGGGATGGATAACGATGGAGGTTAGAAATGAGCATCAAGGTTATGGAGAAAGGTTAATTCTGATTGAGTTTGACGAACTATATCAGTTATTCCAGCTAAAGGCCCTCGACAAATCTATCGTCAGTGCGTATTGTCTGTAAGTATTTATTTCGCTGTAGTTAAGTCTCTAGCTAGCTCACCTCGCTCATTACATTTTTATAATAATACTCACGATATTATAATTGCAGAATGAAGATTCTCGAATGCAAAAGAGGACACATCTATGACATTGGGTTCATTGACCCATATTGGGTTAATGAAGCAATTCTTCTCATAAATCCAAAGGAAACAGAAGATTCAATTGTGAAGGCGTTAAGGTTTCACGAAACCAAGAGGGAAATACTTTTTCCTTACAACTTCAAGTGAGTGTTATTTGTCCGGTAAACATTTTTTTTCCTTACTCGATGATAAGTGTATAACTGATGAGTTATGTTTGCGCAGCTTCCACTATATTCTTCTAATATTTGAAACTGACAAAGGAAAAGTACTGGTAATGGAATCAAAACATAAACCCCTTCAGGACTGGGAGGACATGCAGGAACTGATCCAACGGTAATTTCAATCTTTATGACACTATATCGACAAGTTTCGTTTATTTTCTGATAACTCACTTAATTCATTTTCTTTGTCGGGCAGCGCTTGGAAACGGTTCACAGCAAATGCTAGGGGTGAATAGAAGGAGAAGCTTAAATTTCAACATCTGAAAGTAAGTGGTACTAGCTATATCCACACATCTCCTTGATTACAGTTTCGATACCATTATAATGTTATATTATAATTTTGGTTGAAACCATGTTCTTGTAAAGTGCTTGAACCAGGGAGATGGGAATAACTTATGTGGATACTATGTCTGCGAGTTCATGCGTCAGACGACATGCGCCAAGCTGGCCAGAGATTTAGAAAAACTTCGTGTACGTCAACCATCACTTTTATCTTATTACCATCTATTGTCTTTAATTAGATATTGGCCACTCTTCTTTATATTAGATCGAGCGGCTGCGGGACGGTCTTCTACCAAGGGATCGCCTACGAGCAATTCAAGAAGAAATTTGCGGATTCTTAGACGCAGAGGTCCTAACACCAGGAGGGGAATATACAACTATGCTCGACGAACTTGATGTTCGAATTCTTAGATGCATAGTACTTACCTGTATATTCGAGTCATGGTGCATGGTGGTGTATTAGAATAATTATGGGAAAGAGTACAAACTTGTATATTCTTCACTCCTTACTTGTATATTCGATTCATGGTGTGTACTTACTTGTATATTCTTTAACTATATTCTAATGCGATCACCATATAGTTGTATATTCTAATGCGATCAGCAAACTTGTATATTCTAATAAAATGGAATACAATAAAAAAACGTGGTCGTGTATTAGATGGAGAATAATTATGGGAAAAAATAGGAAAAAAATACAACAAACCAAACCCTAAAAGGAAAACAAGAAAAAGAAGAAGAAAAAATTCTGCCCTGGCAGAGGGCATTCATCCTAGTTCGTATTACGAACCGGGACGAATAGTCCTGGCCAGGGACCAGCCCACGCCCCCCACGTAGATGCCCCATCCATCCCGGGTCCTGGTACAACCGGGACGAATGGGTTGGGCATTCGTCCCGGCTGCCCCATCCCGATTGGGCAACCGGGACAAAAGGCCCCTTAAAAACCGGGACAAAAGGGGGGTTTTCTACCAGTGGCACGTGAAATGCCATGTGTGCATGAACAATTGCATCATTTATCGGGACGAGCACGCGGAGTCTACCATATGTCCGGTGTGCGGCGTCACTCGATACAAGAAGAGTTAGAAAGCTCCTCGAAAAGTGTTGTGGTACTTTCTGATCACTCCTCGTCTGCAGCGGTATTTCGTGGACCCTAAGGTAGCAAAGCTCCTGCGTTGGCACGCGGATAGGGAGGAGAAGAAGGGAGAAGATGACGCAAATGATCCGGAGATAAGTAAAAAAGACAAGATGCTGAGTCACCCTAAGGATGCTGAAAAATGAGCCATGGGTACTGGCTTCCCAAGTGGACCAATGCTTCTTCATTACCGACCCGTCCAAGCCTAGTCGTGTTGTCGTGAGGAGAGGCAAAAGGAAGATCATCGAAATGGATGGAGTCGCCAATGAGCAAGACTTCGACAAGTACGGCGACCCGAAGATGGAACATGACGACGACGATGAAGTACCAGCATACACCACAAGAAGAAGCAGGACCACCCTACCTAAAGGACGTCCGTTCAAAAGAAGAACTCCATTTGCGAAAAATAAGGGCAAGAAGATTGTGAACAGATAGCTAGCTAAGATCAATTGTATTTAAATTGTAGCCTTCATTTCTCGATTGTATTCATAAATGTTTTCATATTCATAAATGTTTTACCAATTCACAAATGAATGCAACTAAAAATCCAAAAAAATATTGAAGGTGCACCCCTAGGAGGTGCGTCGGCCATTGGTATATCAATTTTTATGGTTTTTTGTCAAATATTTTCAAATATCAAATTTGATGATATTTTCAAATAACAAATTTGATGATATTTTTTCATATTCATAAATATTTTCATCTTCATAATTTTTTTCAAATAACAAATAAAAAATTATTAGACGCAACTAAAAAAAGTTACTTATGACGCACCCCTCGGTGGTGCGCCATTGGTATGGATATACTTATGGCGCACCAATGGGAGGTGCACCATTGCTATCTCTATGTAGGGGAGGGGAGGCAACAGTGAAACTTCCTCTGCTTTCTTCCTGGCTTGGGTTGTTCTGTTTGTGCGGTTGGTTCGAATCCCCCTCTCCCTCTCGTCGTCGCACGCCGTTGCCACGCCCCATGACTTCCGCCCCCTCCACCCACCTCCCCTGCTCTACATATACGCGCGCCCGTGTGTCGGGCGCTGGCCACAACCTCGTGTCGCACCGTGCTGCTCCTCCCCACCCACCACAGGTGCTACCCGCTGCACCTACTTGCTTTCTTGGTTGGTGGGATTGAAGCGGGGCTCCGGCGCCGCCCAGCCTTATCGAGGAGTCCAGCGGCCGCGCCGGAGGCGAGGGGGATCGGCTACCTCCCCAGCAATCCAGCTTCCGCCACCGCCTCTGATTCCAGGCAGGTGCGTACGTGAGCTCCTTTCCCCAACCCTTTTCAAGCAGGGAAAAATATGCTCTTTTTTTCACCTTCTTCTACTTCTTCGGGAAGCATGGTTTTAGGTGGGTAGGTAGGTGGGTCGGATTGGTTGGATTTGGGAGGGATTGGATTTCAGAAGATGGGGACTTGGCTTGGCTTGCTATTGCTAATTGGCAGCTCAATCAATATATTTATCATGACCAACTGTTTGTTTAATTTAAGAAAAAGATTTAGTTTATGGTTTAGGGGTTGAAATCCTATCACCGTAATCATGCCTAGACTTCCAACCCTCGAGTCTTACTGAATAAGTAATCAACTGATTTGGTTGGTCAGCAGGACTAGTCAATCCCCGTGCATGGAGGCAGGCCTCCCAAGATAAAATTCAAACTGCTGCTACTACTTGTTAGTCATCCAATCCTTGCGGATTATGGAGTTGTTCGATGCTTTTGGGGTTGAACAACTTCAACCAGTCAGCGTCTTGTGGGTCATTGGGATATTTTCTGGTTGGTCATTAGTTCAGCGTGCATAAGCCGGAGAGCCAGGTTTCTCAGGCTAACTGCAGGCTAAATTTAAACTACTGCTGCTACTACTGGTACTACTTGTTAGCCATCCATTCATTCATTCATCGCGAATCGTTGTTTGCTTGATATGTTTGAGGCTGAACAATGGCAACTGTCGGTGTCTCGTGGGTCATTGGAATATGTTTTGGTTGCCAATCTTGTAAGAGAAAAAACAGAATATGTTCTGTTGACAACCTTGTTCGGAAAAGAAAAGAATATGTTCTGTTCGGTCATTAGTTCATCATGGAGAAGTCATGCAAATATGCAATGTCAGTTGCTTGTATTACCAAGGTGACTTCTCTCGCCTTTCTCCCCTTATAGGCAAGTATATGATCCAAGGTGACACACTCGTAGCACGCATTTATCATGTCGATAATGATTTTGGCAGTAGTGTGAGGCAGCAGTGTGCGGCGCCATTCCTTCATTGGATAATGATTTTGCAGGTACCCCGAGAGGCCCTTGAGTTTGCCGGAATGTCGATTAACTTCCGTTCCGGCAAATTCGGGTACTCCATATGTCCTATTTTCAGCAAAGGTCATGCTAAAATTTTCTATGAATTTTAGCATGACTTTGCTAAAAATAGGACATATGGGGTACGTGCAACTAATGCATGGGCCGGGGTTTGAATTCCCCTAGTCATTTTCTCCTTACTCTGCTCTGCCCACATGTAGCAAAACTTGTAAAGGTCGTCATACTACACCCTTGAATTGTCACACAGTTCCATCAATGAAATAAAAACACTATAATTAATTGGAAAAATGTTATTTATATACTTGGGCATGCAGGACCACCATTGTTTCACCACTAGCAATGTTTCTGTTGTCACTACTCGTGTCATCAGTTTCTGAGCTTTGGATTGGACAGATTGTCTCAACAATGTTTGAGAACCAAACCTTCCTCCTCTTCTTATTCCTTCCTCGTTTTGCCCTCTTGTTGCTCTTCCCGCTCTTAGACCATTTAACAAAACTTTGCCCTCCAAAACTAGCAATTGAAGTAATGCAACTCCACCCTACGAACCACACATTTCTGTCACTTGTTATGCAAATCATATTCTCATAGTTTTTGAAAATATTTGCTTTGCCACTTAGCTCCAATGGGTGATTTTGTGGTTCGATCATTCTGACCACCTACGTCCGCAACACAACCACAAAATCAGTACACACATTGTCACATGAACAGCTTCTTATTATCAACAAATATTGTATACATATATACCCGGACCGTGCCCTCCTTCCGGCCTTGAATCTTGAGCAGCATTATCTTAGGATGCCTCGGTGTCGACAAACCCTAAATGATCAGACCATGATTATTCCTCACAAACCAACCCTTAAATAACACTGAGGCTTTGCCGGCATTTGCAGCCCTTAGGTTGTTCATTCTATAGATTTCCAAAATTCAGTTTTGTAGGCCCTTGACAATAACCAACCTTTTGACCAAACTTTTTTTCCAATTTAGAGCGAAACATGGCCCACAACGATAAGGCCGGCGGTTTGGGCAAGGCATTCTGGGAGCTGTCCCAGGAGATGGAAGTAGAACCTCACCGCTATGAGGACGCCACGGAAGACATCGATCCCGACTACACAACCCCGAGTGGCGTCGGGGATGACATCACTGATGGTGCCGCCAAGGATGCCACCACTGGTGATGGCAGCGCACGCACAGATGGCAGCCAATCAAAGAGGCAACGGAAGGACCGGCGCCCAAACATGCTCGGCACCGTCAAGGAGGAATTTACTGAAGTGTCCTCCGAGGGGCATCCAACGGCGCCCAAAGAATTAGTCAAGGGGTACTCGGTTCAGCTCGGGTGCATTCTCCGGAGCACCGTCTCTATCAACACCGAGAACCTAAGGCATCCTGACCGAGGGAATTTGCGCAGCCTCCTCTTCACGAAGCTGCACGAACGATACAAGTTCCCTGGTGACATCACAAACACACGCCTCTCAGGGAATAAATTGAACAGTGCCGCCCTCATGAAGATGAGCACGACCCTATCTACTTGGATAAGCGTGGTGAATAAAATGATTTACAAAGGTGATAGTTATGAGAAGAGCAAGGCAGAAAATCCTTCTGTCAGGGAAGATGACTACAAGGATTTCAAGATCAAGTGCGGGAGCAGCGCAACCGTGGAATCAAGTCAGTGGGGGAAAGATATGCGGGACTTGAACTTAGGGGTCCACAAACTCGGTCCCGGCTGTTACAGAGTGGCGTAACCTATATGGGACAATGAGGACGCGGAGCGTGCCGAGCAAGGCCTACCGCCCCGCTTTGAGAAGTACCATGACAAGCAGACCTGGAACTATGTCCGGGCCCAGTACAAGGTGGACCCGGTAACAAAGGAGCTTTCCACGGATGCGAAGACCAAGGCGCTTGAGTGTGTTCTAGTAAGGTATACACCCCCGCGTAATTAGCTCCATATGGTTGCATTCTAATTAATGAAGCCAAATTTCTAAATGGTTCACATTCCTTCCGTAGGAGACTGAAAGCAGTAGCACGGGGTCGTCTTAGAGCTCCCCTTGGGACAACACTTTAAATAGGGCATTGAACGTATAGAAAAACAAGGATAAGTTCAGTAAGCCGTCGTCAGCTGGTCGTGTGGCCGGCAAAGGCTTGTCCACAAAATGGTGGTCATACTACAATGCTAGTGTACGAAAGGAGAGAAAGACCAGCTCGAAAAGCCAGTCACGCAAGGTTCAAGAACTCAAGGCACAAGTGGCGCGGATTCCGGAGATGGTCCAAGAGCAAGTGCAACAACAACTGGGAACGATGCTCACCGCCATTGTGCCTACCTTGATTCAGGGGCTGCAAATGTGGATTGCGGGCGGCCAACAGGGGCCACCCCCGGTTCCCAGCTTCACGGCCAGCAACTCGCACAACGTGCAGGCGGCGCCATTGGTGTCTCCGGCGGAGGCGGTGTTGGTGTCTCCGACGCCGGCACGGGCATTGGTTCTTAATGCACCCGGGTGTACGCCGGCCGGCACCTCGGCAACAAGCGGCCCCTCCGTCAGTTGCACGCCCGTCGTTGGCGATGCCTCGACATTAGCCAAGCTCGACGCCATCACGGTAACTAAGCCTCTCGGCCGACGACTTCATCTCCTTGCCTTTGACTAGGCATCCCTGACACCCTACATGTTTTCGGAGGGCACCGCCGACGTTCCATGCACTCTCCTGCATTTCGTGGGCGGCGAGTTGATCGATGTCGCCAAGGGCAGAATCGTTCAACCAGGCAACCCCGTGTTCCACGGTAATCTGATGCCACCCACCATGTATAGGGTTGAACTGGTTCGCGTGCTGCCAGGCTGCGACGACTTGTTACCTCCGATTCGAGCCGCTGGGGCCGACGAAGATCATGTGATGACCCTCAGCGCCTGCATAAGCTGGCCCCTGCTTTGGCCGAAGAGCCAGATTTGTTTGGGGGCGGGGGACACCACCCCAAAGACAAGACCGCCAGTCGTGCCGGCACCAAGCCATGGCAAGACCGCCGCAACGCTACCGGACATGCCGGACATGCATATGACACAAGATCCGGACATGCATATGGCATGGGATTTGGACGACGACGATGATGATGGTACATTTACCAACGTCAATAAGTACTTTGCCGAACATGGGTACGGTGACGATTTCTTCGGGCCTCCGTCTCAAGAACCCAAGCCTGCAAAAGACGACCGCCATCTAGCTGGTACCATGGAGAAACCCAATTGCAACAGGCGTCGTCTGGCGTTCAGTTCTCAGCAGACGCCTCCAGCTGCCGCCTTCGCCGAGCCTCAGATAGCCGAGGTGCAAAATATTATCAGCCCCAACACACTCAAGAAGGCGGTCTGTGAGCAGAACTCGATCCCATTATAGCAGAAGAAGAAGGGACAGAAAACAAAGAATAACAAGGGCGGTGTGAGCCAGCCGGCACCGAGTACGATCCGTGCTCAGGACGGGCCACCTCCACCTAAGGATATCTCGAGGAGGGTGCATGTGGCAGGTAGGCCGATGCTACCAACTAAGTTGGTCAATGTTGCAACCGGTGCTATGTGGAGTCTGCATGATAGTGTTCTTTCTTTGGAGAAGCGGCGTCTCTCCGAGAATGATGTGTCATACCTGGTTTTCATGGCCAAGGTGCCAGAGGGCAAGGGCTTTGTGGATAGCACCATCGGGGGTATGATCGTCCTGCAGTTTGATAACATCTTCGCTATGTTTAACCTTCATCCGCTGCACTACACCTTCGTTCGGCTATTTTCACTGAGTATGGAGATGTGGATCATTAGAGACAAGGCCCCGAACATCGTGATAGTCGACCCCTTCTACATGCGTGCCAAGGTCTTGGGCAGCGCTTGGGACCGGCAAGTCGCGAGTTCACACCTCGAAGGCGTCATTCTGGCAAACCCAGATAAGGATAACTTCCTCGAGCCTTACTTTCCTGAGTAAGTCATCCCCTCACCGCCCCGTAACATATGATTTCTTAGATTTCGATCGTTCTTTTTTTCTCTAACATTCCATGTATTCTGCAGTGACACACATTGCACACTCATCCTCTTAAGCCCGAAATATTCCATGGCCACGTATTTCGACTCGGACCGTCAGTCGAAGAAAGACTACACAAATATCAAGAAAGTTCTTGATGATGTACTCCCCGGCTACGCCAGATCTGGAGGCACCTTCAGCAGGACAATTCGTAGGTACGGCAAGGACGTGTTCACCCACAATACGACGTTCCCCTGCGTCAAACAGCCGCCTGGCAGTCAGAAGGATGCCTACTATGCCCTCCATCACATGCGGGCGATCGTACGGGACCAGCATCACCTTCTGCTACCAAATAATCTCAAAGATTGGGCCACACGCTTGTTGGCAATCCAGGACGCTCACATCAGACAAGAATTCTATCACGTCCAGTCGGAGTTTGTAGAAATCATCCATCAAGATGTCCTTCGTACCTCGGGGCAGTTCTACCTTAGATATCAACTGTCCAACAGTGAGATAGAAACAACGCTACAACGCTACAAATGCCCGCGATTTCAAGACCATCAGGAAAGACGGCGGCTTCATCCACGCTCCGGTCCCTGAGTCGAGTCGAAATTAGGGATGCTATGCAGTTCTGAAATGTCGATTGGCTCATGTTGTAATATTAAACTTTAATGTCTCTTTTGTTTGGACAGTCTTTCAACTTATATGTAATCGATGCTATTTATTAGTAGGACCATGAATCGTGCTATTAATGTGTTCCTTTTCTCTTCCGATCCTTTTGTTGCATACTTATATATTGCTTATGTATTGTCTGTGAATTGCTACTAACGTTTTGTTTGGCTAGTGCATAGATATGCCGTCGTATGTCGTGTACAAGGGTAAGGTTCCCGGAGTCTACGATGACTGGGAGGAGTGTCGGAGACAGGTTCACCATTTCAGCGGTAACAGTTACAAAGGGTACACCACTATGGCGGAGGCGGAAGCTAGATACGCGCCCTATCTAGCGGGAGAGAGGAGGGAGCGTTGGAGGTATCGGATGAAGACCAGTTTCATCGCGATGATGCTCATCGTGATGACTGCAGCTCTCTTCCATGTGATGGCAGTTTAGATGATCGATATCGACTTGTAATGTGAAGACAAACTCGCTAGTCGCGGTCTCGAGACTTGTAATGTTCTAACTTTGTTTGGTATTTTAAATTCGGAGACTAATATGATGAATTGTATTCGGAGACTAATCTTCTATTGTATTCGATAAATCTGATGTTTATATGTTGTGTTGTGTATATTCTGTGCAGTAATATGTTTTGTAACCTGTGCAAATATCACAAAAGAAAAAAAAACCCTAATATTCATACTAGTGGCGCACCACTCTGCACTTTAGTGGCGCACTGCAGTAAGCACACTAGTGGCGCATCATCTACAAGTGCGCCATTAGTAAGCCAGAGCACAAGGTAAATATGGCCCCCTAGGAGGCATACTAATGGCGCACCGTGTGATATACTAATGGCGCACTCCTTGGTGCGCCATTAGTATTAATTACTAGTGGCGTGATGCTAGTGGCGCACCTGTAGTGCACCATTAGTGGCCAAAACAGGTGCGCCACTAGCAGGCCTTTTGCTAGTAGTGTGAATTTGGGAGTAAGTCAAGACTTCCCTCATTGCAATATGAGGAAGGATCTCGAGTATCTTCACCAAGAGATCATGGAAAAGAAAAATATTACAACTTGAGGCAAGCATTAAAGTCAACAAGAAGCTCAACTGGAATGTTCAAGTCAAAGGTGTACCTTATCTAGGTTTTCCTAGTTTTACCGGTCTCATGGTGCTTGGTAGGAGAGCGCATTATAGGTTTGATATCCGTACTATCAAGAGGGACTTTCATGCTAGTAGCTTGATCATGTCGCATATAGAGAGCTCAAACTTTTCATGATATTCATCATTATTTAATGTTGATCTTGGGTGGTTTTCTATGTGAGTACCTTGGGCTTGTCCATATCTTTAAGCGAGCCCAAGATCATCACATTCGAAGTCTATATGCCCAAGTTATGCATGTTTCGGTTTCCTTTCTGGGCTCTCCCTGAGTACCTCGTGCACACGGGGTTTTGAACCCATGGGCACGGGCCCCCATGCACACGGGCTTGTACCATGGGCACGGGACCCTGTACCACGGGGTCTCAACCCCCATGGGCACGAGGTGTCCAGGAAGTGTTTGTTGGAGCCCCCATGGCTAGTTTTGGGGCTTGGCTATGAAAGAGCCCTTCCTCCCCACCGGTTTGGGGGTTGTTCATACACTTTATAAACATCATTTTGAGCATCATACCACCTCTCCCAAACCCCTATATCCCCTCTTTGTGAAGGGGGATTTGTGGATGGATCTTGGAGTCATTTGTTGATTTCATCCATTGCATCCCCTCTCTTCAATCTCCTACTTTCAAGGGGGCATCTTGTGAGATTGAGAGAGTGAGTTGAGCGTTTGTTGCTTGACCTTGCATTGCATTTGTTGCATTCGTTTGAGCTCCCCGCATCTATTTGTTTGAGTGAGAGACCGCGAGTTTATTACTCTTGGAGGCTTCCGCCTCCTAGATGGTTTGGTGATATATTGAGAAGATTGTCAAGAGGCCTAGGTGGTCAAGGTTCCACCGGAAGTTTCCATTCATGGTGTTCTTTGGGAGAGGGTGTGAAGTAGCCTAGGTGGTCAAGTTCCTCTGGAAGCATCTGTGTTTGAAGTGTGCTTCGGAGAAGTTGTAATGGTGTGGGGGTCCCCTTCAAGACCAACCCTGAGTGCATCGAGGCTCATCCGTTGGGGATGACTCGAAAGTAAGAATATGGTGAGCCACTCGGTGGTGCTCCGAAGCTTTGGCTTCGGCACCGCTCCAATGGACATTAGCGCTCTCACGAGTGTGAACTTCAGGATAAATCCGCGTCCCCGACTCACTTGTGGTTATCTCATTCCCGCATCTTTTACTTTCCGCAATTCCTACTTTCTCATATTGATATATCTTGTGCTAGTTAGAATTTGCTTAGTTGCTCCTACATTTACATATCTTGTGATATAGTTTGTGCTTTCTAGTTTCTTTAAGTGCCTATCTTGTTTAGCATAATTTGTTGGTGCACTTAGTTGAGCCTATCATATTTAGGATTTGTGCTTGAAAAGTATTCATTTAGTTTAATTCTGCATTAGGATAAAGCCAAATCCGTGAAGGTTTCAAAATGCCTATTCATCCCCCTCTAGTCGTCATCTTAGTCCTTTCAAAAATGTTGATTTCCATTAAAACATATCGTCCATAACCCCTATATTTACCTATCCTCGCGGTCATTACTTACCCACCACCTCTCTCACTCTTGCTCCTATCCATCGTCATGAACGTCAACAAAAACTCCAACCCCATCCCTAACCCCTTCCGTTGGGGCATAAGATTTAGGGTTTTGTTCCGTAGATGCTCGCTCAATGACGCACCAAGTTCAAGAACACCGTGGAAGTCTGCTCAAACTTCAGTAGCATGGAAGATGTGCACAATGAGTCAGACATTGTGGTGAAGTGGCGACACTAGAGGAGTTGAAGACATCAATTCCTCACCCACTGAAGGGTGCTATGTTAGTTATCATTCTTACTAGGCCATGAATCAGGCCAACTCCGGTGATGCTAGAAAGAGGGCTAGGTTGTCCGAGTACAGGGAGCATAGGCGTCCTCGTAATTAGCATGCCGCAGCATATTGGACGACAAGGATGGTGGTGGCGCCATAGGAGGAACAAGAAAGGGTGTTGATGATGGTTTGGGCACCGGAGCAAGGACGTCGAAGTATGCCAGTCAATTATGGACTCCGGAGATGAACAAGAGATGATGGCCTAGGACAAGGACAAGAACAAGGCTAAGGTGTAGCAATCCGACCCATATGTTCAAGAATATGTGCTTTTTGTGCTATCCCTAGATCATTATGCTAGCACACACAATACATCAATGAAATACCATAACATCCCATGTTAAAAAGGTAACTAGATTTAGACTATACCTCATATATATCATAGCAGACACAAACATAAGGGTGTGGAGTCCCATCAACGCCAACGGCAAATTGAGTATAGACCGTAACCATATATTTTAACTCTTACCTGTCGGTAGAAAATATCTGCAACATGATAAGTTGCAGCCATGTATATCAGTACATTGAATATACTGGCAAGATCACATTTAAAACAGATGGAAAGGCTATTCTATATGCAATATGGCTATGGTAGCTCTCAGTCTGAGTTTTTGCATAAAAGCCAGTTTTGTCCTGACTCAAAGTTCTCATTTGCACTTTTATACTACGTGGATGTCATTTATGAGATAGTTCCACGAACCAATCCTCATTCCCAGGTCATTATAATCTCAAATTCATTTAACTGGTAACAATGTTGAGAATATCCAGACAATCCAATTCAATTCTCTGAAATTGTCCATAACTAGGGACACGGCTAATCGATTGGTTTGACACTCTGTAGAGGTTTGCGCACTTTTCCCAACAAAACTCGATCGCCTCCTTTATTATTCTCGCACTGCCTGGTGTTTGAGAATAGGATGATTGAGAAATAGTCTTTCTGAAGTACTCAACTATGGTAGATCCCATAATAGCTTGTGGATGCAGATGGAAGCTTCTGGTCTTGGAGGATCCATCAATCTCTTTGAGCTGGGGCGGCCATCCGTAAAACTGGGTGATCACTGGTCAATCCACCGGATCCCCGTGTAATACTGGGTGATTGATACGTCTCCAACGCATCTATAATTTATGAAGTATACATGCCATGTATACAATTATTCTGTATGATATTGGTATGATTTTATTAGAAGTAACCCCGACTGACGCTGTTTTCAACAGAACTACCATGGTGTCATTTTTTGTGCAGAAATAGAAGTTCTTGGAATGGGTCAAAATTTCACGGAGAATATTTTTGGAAAATATAAAAAAGACTAGAGTGAAAGGACACCGGAGTAGAGTCCCAAGGGAGTCACAAGCCACCAGGGTGCGGCCACCCCCTGGTCGTGCCTAGTTCGCTTGTGACCTCCTCGGGAACCTTCTGGATGTGGGACCAACGCCAAATACTCCTATAAATACCCAAACCCCCGAAAAGAAACCTACATCGGGAGTTTCACCGCCACAAGCCTCCAGAGTCACAAAACACGAATAGGGAGCCCGTTCCGACACCCTGCCGGAGGGGGAAACTATCACTCGAGGCCATCTTCGTCATCCCGGCTGTCTCCATGACGAGGAGGGAGTAGTTCATCCTCAGGGCTGAGGGTATGTTCCAGTAGCTATGTGTTTGATCTCTCTCTCTCTCTCGTGTTCTTGAGATGGCACGATCTTGATGTACCACAGGCTTTATTGATATAGATGAATCATATGGAGTTTTCCCCTCTATCTTCTTGTGATGAATTGAGTTTTCCCTTTGAAGTGTTCCTATCAGATCGAGTCTTTAAGGATTTGAGTACACTTAATGTATGTATTGTGATGGGATATCCGTGGTGACAATGGGATGTTCTATTGATCCACTTGATGTATGTTTTGGTGATCAACTTGTGGGTTTCGTGACCTTGGGAATCTATGCATAGGGGTTGGCACATGTTTTCGTCTTGAATGTCCGGTAGAAACTTTGGGGCACTCTTTGTAGTTCTTTGTGTTGGATTTAACATGATGGATCTGAAATTATGTGATGCATATCATATAATCAAGCCCATAGGTACTTGTGCTGACATTGGAGTATCTAGGTGACATTAGGGTTTGCATTGATGTGTGTCCTAAGGTGTTATTTTAGTACGAACTCTAAGGTTATTCATGAGATTTATAGGGATAGATCATAAGATTGATCGAAAAAGATAACTTTGAGGTGGTTTCGTACCCTACAATAATTTCTTTGTTAGTTCTCCGCTATTTGTGACTTTGGAGTGAATTGTTTGTCGCATGAGAGGTATTTACATATGATTCAACTATGTTAGTATTGTTGAGAGAACTTGAACTAGTATTAACCCTAGGCCTTGTTTTTGAGCATTGCAATACCGTTTGTCCTCACTTTTGTTACTTGTTACCTTGCGGTTTTTATATTTTCAGATTACAAAAACCTATATCTACCATCCATATTGCACTTGTATCACCATCTCTTTGCCGAACTAGTGCACCTACACAATTTGCCATTGTATTGGGTGTGTTGGCGCAACAAGAGATTTCTTGTATTTGATTGCAGGGTTGTTTGAGAGATACCATGTTCATCCTAAACCTCCCACGGATTTATAAACCTTAGGTCATCCACTTGAGGGAAAATTGCCACTGTGCTGCAAAACTCTGTGCTTGGAGTCCCAACACGAGTCTACAAGAAGATGGTTGCGTAGTAGACATCAAACTCTTTTCTAGCGCCGTTGACAGGGAGGTGAGTGCAATCAAATCTTTTTGTTTCTTGTTTTTCACTAGTTTGGTTTCATAAAAGAAAACTACAAAAAAATGGTGTTGAGGTTGCCTCATATGCTTCATCTTTTTAATGTGTTTCCTGAAAATGATGGAAACAAAAATTGTGCTCAAGTTTTAGAACAAGACGTTATTAAAATGTTTGGCACTAAATCTTTGGGTGATGAGCATGATTGCAATGTTGTTTGTATGAATTCTCTGAATATCCATGATGCTAATGATATGAAAAGCCACAAGCTTGGGGATGCTATGTTTGATGAAGATGATATTTTTGTCTCCCAAATTTTGATGAGCAAAACTATTGTGATGATTGCCTGCCTCCTATATCTGATGATTATTGTGATGACATGTATTCTATAAAGAGTAATGACAACCATGAAACGTATTATCATAATTTTAATATTCAATGTGGTTATGTCAATCAAGTATCTCATGATAGTTATTTTGTTGAGTTTTCTCCCACTATTAGGAATGAAAAGAAAATTGCTTATGGGGAGAGTGAAGAAATTTCTATGCTTGTGCATCATCAAAAGAATGTTTTATGTGCTGGTTATATTGTGGAATTCCTTCATGATGCTACTGAAAATTATTATGAGGGTGTGTTGGGGACATAAGACATTTCTTGTATCTGATTGTAGGGTTGTTTGAGATAGGCCATCTTCATACTACACCTCCCAAGGATTGATAAACCTTAGGTCATCCACTTAAGGGAAAATTGCCACTGTCCTACAATACTCTATGCTTGGAAGCCCAACACGAGTCTACAAGAAGAAGCTTGCATAGTAGACATCAGTGATCACTTGTCAATCCCTAGGATACCCTCTTGAGTCTGTAGCACTAGGTTATCACTAGTCAATCCCTAGGATCCTCTCTTGAGTCTGTAGAACTGGGTGATCACTAGTCAATCCCTAGGATCCCCTCTTCTTTCAAGCAGTCCACCCACAAGTGTATTGAAATCTTGAAATCTTGTGGTCTTGAGGTTGATCTAGATATTATTATCACACTCACATCTCACATGAAATACTCATATCAATCCTCGTCTACTAAAGCATAGTTGCCACTAAGTTAACAACGATTCTCGGGGATTGGTGACAAGGGCATGGGTACCTACGTCATGATTCTACTCAAACTACAAGTTTCAATATTCCTATTGAATGCAAGAGGAAAAGTGGCACTAATGCAATAAATCTTAGGTATTCAAAATATGATCAAAGTTATCTTCCCTGGTATAGTTGGTGAAGATTATATCGCTCTCGGAAATTTTAGATAGTACAATTCACCACTCTTCGAGAAAAAAACTATATAATCAAACATTGCATTCTTATAAACAATTAGTCCACAAACTAAAGAAATATAAAGAAAGCTAAAAGAAACTATGAAGGACTTCGGGAAATCTCAAGAACCTTTTATTTTAATAGAAAGTATTTTTGTCAAAGTTTAATTTGCAAAAAGAATCAATCAAAAAGTTTTTATGAATCCAAAGTTATGGACTACTTAAGTTGAAATCGGTTTGTTTCAAAACAATTTTAAATAATTAAAAAAATAGTTTTATTGACCTATTGGATAGGCATAACATATAGAAAACAGTAGAAAAAATGACTACTCAAAAATAATTTTTATATAAAAGTTAGGCTAAATTTAGTGTCTAGATAAAATTTGATCAAATTCAAATTTAAAACTTTCAAACATAAGAGCTTTATGTTACACTAGAGAAAGTACAAGTTTTTTGACACTATAGGGATTTGAATCACTCAATTTTGACTTAAAACATAAAAGTTATGGCTATATTAAAAACAGAACTATTCTGAAAACGAGAATTTACTAGGGGTCGATCTAGGACACGTGTCACGTTTTCGGTTGGATGGAAAAAGTGTTTGCTCAAAATTTATGACAGGGCGGCTGATACTTATGAAGTCTTGGTGTAATATGTACAAGAGAGAGAGAGGAGAGAGAGAGCGATAGAGAGAGAGAGAGAAAGCAAGAGTTTACCAGAGTTTCAGAAGATAGTGTCAGGCCTCAACGAATGGCCGAACGATGTAGAGGTTGACGAGGTGAGTACTTTGGGCAATGTCCCAGCCTTGTCCTCGTGTTGTGGCGGTTGTGGATAGCTGCTAGAGTTGTGCAAAACTTCTGTTGGTCGCGTACTCATGGATGGCGCACCGGTTGTCCAATCATCAAAACAAATATATCCAAAATGTTCGTAGTGGAGAAATACGGAGAAAGGAAGAGAAATTGGGGTTGTTGGAGATATGCCCTAGAGGCAATCATGTATGATGATATTTCCTATATGTTTATGAATAAAGAAAGTCCTTCGACATTATCATTGATGTGTATTAACAAGTATGTGACTTGTTTGTGAGACTATGCATTGTATGATGACTGTCCAAAATGGTCCCTAGTCGAAAGGGTTGTGTGGAGGCGCAACTAATCAGACTAGCATTTGACACGATGGATGGTTCGGTCTCACTGACCATGTAGCATTGGATGCTAACCGGATAATATGGACTCAGAAAGGTCTGGTCGGATTCGACATAGTCAAATCCGAGTCGAGATAAGGTCTGAGTTGGACAGACCCAACTATGAGACGTAGCGATAGGTCATCTATAAGTCTCTAGTACAACATACGTTCTATCTCCTAAGACCTGAGCTGGTGCATGTACTCAGGATGGTGACAGACTTGCTTTGGGTTGACCAAACGCTACTCCCTGATAGGGTAGTTACAAAGGTAGGTTTCGGGCTTGTCCAGACCCATGCTGCGAGACATGGTTGAGCAAGATGGGATTTGCCCCTCCGATAAGGAGAGATATACTCTAGGCCCCTCGGGTGATCTGAACTGGATAAGTATGGCCATGCAAAGAGGATTATGTGATAATCCGAAGTGTTGGTCGGATTCACCGCAACGAGAAAGAGGCCATGCTGCAACAAGGATGACCATGTCGCCCTGTGCATGACAACATATATCGCATGGCAAAGGGAACAGAAGTGTGAAGTACACGTTTGCCTAACCAGCTTCATCGGACAATTGGAGTCGGCACGTCTTGCTAGATGCCGCTACCGACTGATCGAGTCGGATGTCATCTGACTCGTGACCAAGTGGACCAGAACCTAAAGGGTCGCACGCTTAAGGGAAGGAACACGTGGGCTTTAGGATCCATGCGAGGCCCAAGAGTTGAGCCCGCACCGGATGCTTATATATAGTGGAGGTGCGGCACACCCATCCGGTTGATCGCTTTGGCGCTGTCATTAGGGTTTGCATGTGTTGCGAATAGCCACCTCCACTCGCCGCAGCCGACCAGGTGGTCGGACCTAGCAGTCCGCCGCACAGGTGTTGCTCCTGCACGCATGGATACCATTAGAGGCAGTGCACTTGCGGCGCTCCGGCGAACCTGTATGTGGGATCCGGCGACTGGCTGTTCGAGGGAGATCAGAATGGCTGTTCGAGGAAGATCGGACGAGGAGGAGACGGACCACACAAACACGCTGCCCCAACTCTACTTCCGCGGCACAGCACAGTGCGTCTAGTGGTAACAATCTGTGATCCATCTCAGTAGCATGTTCTTGGATGTTCTGCGCGTAGGAAAATTTTAATTTGCATGCGATGCACCTACGATAGAACCCAACAGGGGCAAGTATCACCTTGTATGCATCGGGATCTATGGTGGATAGCGGTAGCCGTGGGTAATGACAAGGATATGTACCTAGGGTAGGGTCCTGTTGGAAATATGTCCTAGAGGCAATAATAAAATGGTTATTATTGTATTTCCTTGTTGATGATAATTGTCTATTGTTCATGCTATAATTGTGTTAACCGGAAACCATAATACATGTGTGAATACATAGACCACAACATGTCCCTAGTGAGCCTCTAGTTGACTAGCTCGTTGATCAATAGATGGTCACGGTTTCATGGCCATGGACATTGGATGTCGTTGATAACGGGATCACATCATTAGGAGAATGATGTGATGGACAAGACCCAATCCTAAGCATAGCACTAGATCGTGTAGTTCATTTGCTAAAGCTTTTCAATGTCAAGTATCGTTTCCTTAGACCTTGAGATTGTGCAACTCCCGGATACCATAGGAATGCTTTGGGTGTGCCAAACGTCACAACGTAACTGGGTGGCTATAAAGGTGCACTACGGGTATCTCCGAAAGTATCTGTTGGGTTGGCACGAATCGAGACTGGGATTTGTCACTCCGTGTGACGGAGAGGTATCTCTGGGCCCACTCGGTAAGACATCATCATAATGAGCTCAATGTGACTAAGGAGTTAGCCACGGGATGATGTATTACGGAACGAGTAAAGAGACTTGCCAGTAACGAGATTGAACAAGGTATGGGGATACCGACGATCGAATCTCGGGCAAGTATCATACCGATAGACAAAGGGAATTGAATACGGGATTGATTGAATCCCCGACATCGTGGTTCATCCGATGAGATCATCGTGGAGTACGTGGGAGCCAACATGGGTATCCAGATCCCGCTGTTGGTTATTGGCCGGAGAAGTGTCTCGGTCATGTCTACGTGTCTCCCGAACCCGTAGGGTCTACACACTTAAGGTTCGATGATGCTAGGGTTATAGGGAAATGGTATACGTGATTACCGAAGGTTGTTAGGAGTCCCGGATGAGATCCCGGACGTCACGTGGAGCTCCGGAATGGTTCGGAGGTAAAGATTGATATATAGGAAGTCCAGTTTTGGTCACCGGAAAGTTTTCGGGCTCATCGGTAGTGTACCGGGAGTGCCGGGAGGGTGCCGGAGTACCCCCGGGAGGGGTGTGACGACCAAAGGACCACATGGGCTGTTAGATAAAGTGTGCCAGCCCTTATTGGGCTGGGCAAGACTTTTGCTAAAGGCCCATGCGGCTGGAGATAAGGAGATAAGGCAAAAAGGATTTAAAAGGAGGAGATCCACCTCCCTTGTGGGAGGTGGACTCTCCCTTTAATTCGGCCGGCCATCTCCTCTTTGGAGTAGAGGCCAAGCCAGCCCTCCACGTCCCTCCTCCTATATATACTTGAGGTTTTGGATGTTTTGAGACAAGATTTGATCTCTCTCTCTCACGGCAAAGCCCTACCTCTCTTCTTCCTCCTCCGCAGCGCTTAGGCGAAGCCCTGTCGGAATACCTTGCTACTCCACCACCACCACGCCGTCGTGCTGCTGTTGGAGCCCTTCCCCAACCTCTCCTTCCTCCTTGATGGATCAAGGTGTTGGAGACGTCACCGGGCTGCACGTGTGTTGAACGCGGAGGTGCCGTCCGTTCGGCGCTTGATCGGATCTACCACGATCTGAATCGCTGCGAGTACGACTCCATCAACCGCGTTCTTGTAACACTTCCGCTTAGCGATCTTCAAAGGTATGAAGATGCAATCTCTCCCCTCTCGTTGCTGGTTTCTCCATAGATAGATCTTGGTGAACGTAGGAAATTTTTGATTTACTACTACGTCTCCCAACAGTGGCATCATGAGCTAGGTCTATGCGTAGAATCTATGCACGAGTAGAACACAAAGCAGTTGTGGGCGTCGATTTTGTTAATATGCTTGCCGTTACTAGTCTTATATTGATTCGACGGTATTGTGGGATGATGCGGCCCGGACCAACCTTACACGTACGCTTACGTGAGACCGGTTCCACCGCCTGACATGCACTAGTTGCATAAGGTGGCTAGCGGGTGTTTGTCTCTCCCACCTTAGTCGGATTGGATTCGATGAAAAGGGTCCTTATGAAGGGTAAATAGCAATTGGCATATCACGTTGTGGTTTTGACGTAGGTAAGAAACGTTCTTGCTAGAAACCTATAGCAACCACGTAAAAACTTGCAACTACAAATTAGAGGACGTCTAACTTGTTTTTGCAGCATATGCCGTGTGATGTGATATGGCCAAAAGGATGTGATGTGATGCATTGTGATGTATGAGATTGATCACGTTCTTGTAATAGGGTTCACGACTTGCATGTCGATGACTATGACAACCGGCAGGAGCCATAGGAGTTGTCTTATATTATTGTATGACCTGCGTGTCAATCATAAACGCCATGTAATTACTTTACTTTATTGCTAAACGTTAGTTGTAGTAGTAGAAGTAATAGTTGGCGAGACAACTTCATGAAGACACAATGATGGAGATCATGATGTGGAGATCATGGTGTCGTGCCGGTGACAGTGATGATCATGGTGCCCCGAAGATGGAGATCAAAGGAGCAAGATGATATTGGCCATATCATGTCACTATATTGATTGCATGTGATGTTTATCATGTTTACATCTTATTTGCATAGAACGACGGTAGTAAATAAGATGATCTCTCAATAAAATTTCAAGAAAGGTGTTCACCCTAATTGTGCACCGTTGCTAAGGATCGTCGTTCCGAAGCACCACGTGATGATCGGGTGTGATAGGTTCTAACGTTCGCATACAACGGGTGTAAGCCAGATTTACACATGCGAAACACTTAGGTTGACTTGACGAGCCTAGCATGTACAGACATGGCCTCGGAACACGGAAGACCGAAAGGTCGAACATGAGTCGTATAGAAGATACGATCAACATAGAGATGTTCACCATGGATGACTAGTCCGTCTCACGTGATGATCGGACACGGGCTAGTTGACATGGATCATGTATCACTTGGAAGACTAGAGAGATTTCTATCTAAGTGGGAGTTCATTAATAATTTGATTAAATGAACTTAATTATCATGAACTTAGTCTAAAAATGTCCCTGCAAATTATGTCGTAGATAGCTCACGCTGTAGCTCCCTAGTTTTATTGATACAATCCTAGAGAAAAGTAAGTTGAAAGTTGATGGTAGCAATAATGCGGACTGGGTCCGTGATCTGAGGATTGTCCTCATTGTTGCACAGAAAGCTTATGTTTTTTATGTACCGCTAACTGCATCACTCCCTCAAGCGTTGTCTGTAGATGTTGTGAACATATGACAAGCACTTTTTGGTGACTACGTGATAGTTCAATGCGTCATGCATTACGGCTTAGAATTGAGGCTCCAAAACGTTTTGAACGTCACGGAACATATGAGATGTTCTAGGAGCTGAGATTGTGATCTCAGGCTCGTGCCTATGTTGAGAGGTATGAGACCTCCAACAAGATTCTTTGTCTGCAAGATAAAGGAGAATAGCTCAATCGCTGGGCGTGTGCTCAGATTGTCTGGGTGCTACAATCACTTGAATCAAGTGGGAGTTAATCTTCCAGATGAGATAGTGATTAATGCAGTTCTCCAAGTCACTGCCACCAAGCTACTAGAGCTTCGTGATGAACTATAACATGCCAGGGATGGATAAGATGATCCCTGAGTTGTTCGTGATGTTTGACACCACGAAGGTAGAAATCAAGAAGGAGCATCAAGTGTTGATGGTTAAGTGAAACCACTAGTTTCAAAAGGGGCAAGGGCAAGAACGGAAAACTTCACGAATGGCAAGCCAGTTGTTGCTCTAGTGAAGAAACCCAAGGTTGAGCCCGAACCTGAGACTAAGTGCTTCTGTTATGAGGAGAATGTTCGCTGAAGCGGAAAACCCCTAGATGCTTGGTAGATAAGAAGGCTGGTAATGTCAATGGAAGTATATTTGATATACGTGTTAGTGATGTGTACCTTGCTGGTACTCCTAGTAGCACCTGGGTATTGGATACCGGTTCGGTTGCTAAGTGTTAGCAACTCGAAATAAAAGCTACGGAGTAAATGGAGACTAGCTAGGTGAAAGGTGACGATGTGTGTTGGAAGTATTTCCAAGATTGATGTGATCACCATCGCACGCTCTCTCTACCTTCAGGATTTGTGATAAACCTAAATAAATGTTATTTGGTGTTTGCGTTGAGCATGAACGTGATTAGATCATGATTATTGCGATACAGTTATTCATATAAGTTAGAGCATAATGGTTATTCTGTTTACATGGATAATGCCTTCAATGGTCATGCACCCACTCGAAATGGTTTATCGAATCATGATTGTAGTAGTACACATATTCATAACATTGGTACCAAAAGATACAAAGTTAATAATGATAGTACCACATGCTTGTGGCACTGCCACGTAATGTCATATTGGTATAAATCGCATGAAGAAACTCCATGATGATGGATTTTTTTGACTCACTCGATTTCGAATCGGTTGAGACATGCGAGCCATGCCTCTTGGGCAAGATGACTGAGACCCCGTCATCCAATATGATGGAGCGGGCAAGTGGCTTATTGGAATTAATACATGTTGATGTATGTGGTCCAATGAGTGTTGAAACACACAGTGGATATCGTTGTTTTTCTTTACCTTCACTGATGATTTGAGTAAATATGGGGATATTTACTTAATGAAACACGAATCTGAAATGTTTGAAAGGTTCAAGGAGTTTCAGAGTGAAGTTAAAGATCATCGTGACAAGAAGATAAATGTCTATGATATGATCATGGAGGTGAATATCTAAGTTACGAGTTTGGTATGCAATTTTAGACAATGTGGAAATTGTTTCATAGCTCACGCCTCCTGGAACACCATAGTCATAGTGTCATGGTGTGTTCGAACGTCGTAGTCGTGCTCTATTGGATATAGTGAGTACTATGATGTCTCTTATCGTTTTACCACTATCGTTATGGGGTTATGCATTAAAGACAAATCCATTCACTTTAACAGGGCACCATCTAAGTCTGTTGAGATGACACCGTGAGAATTATGGTTTGACAGAAGCCTAAGCTGTCATTTCTTAATGTTTGGGGCTGTGACGCTTATGTGAAAATGGGTTTTTCACCTAGCGAGCTCGAACCCAAAGCAGACAAATGCATCTTCATAGAATACCCTAATGAGACATTGGGTATACCTTCTATCTCAGATCCAAGCGCAAAAGGTATTTGTTGCTAAGAATGGGTCCTTTCTTGAGAAAGAGTTTCTCTCGAAAGAATTGAGTGGGAGGAAGATAGAACTTGATAAGGTTGTTGAACCTTTGTTTCAACCAGAGAATAGCGCAACACAGAAAGATGTTTCTGTAGAGCCTACTCAGTTGAAAAGGAAGTTAATGATGATGATCATGAAGCTTCGGATCAAGTCACTATCGAACCTCGTAGGTCAACAAGGACGCGTACTGCTCCTGAGTAGTACGACAACCCTGTCTTGGAAATCATGTTGTTGGACAACGATGAACCTACGAACTATGGAGAAGCGATGGTGGGCCCGGATTCGAACAAATGGCTAGGAGCCATGAAATCCGAGAAAGGATCCATGTATGAAAACCAAGTATGGACTTTGGTAGACTTGCCTGTTGAATGGCGGGTCATTGAGTACAAATGGACCTTTGAGATAAACATAGACGCTAATGGTGAAATTTCACCGTTTATAAAGCTCGACTTGTCGCAAAGAAGTTTCCGCCAAGTTCAAGGAGTTGACTGCAATGAGATTGTATCATCTGTAGCGATGCTAAAAGTCTATTAAAATTTTGTTAGCAGTTGCTGCATTTTTCGATTATGAAATCTGGCAGATGGATGACAAAACAAGGTTTCCGTAATGGTTTCTGTGAGGAAGAGTTGTATGTGATACAACCAGAAGGTTTTGTCAATCCTAAGGATGCTAATAATATGCACACTCCAGCGATCCTTCTATGGACTGGAGCAAGCATCTCGGAGTTGGGATATATGCTTTGATGAGGTGATCAAAGTGTTTAAGTTTATACAAAGTTTATGAGAAACTTGTATTTGCAAGAAAGTGAGTGGGAGCACTATGGAATTTCTTATAAGAATATGTAGTTGACATATTATTGATCAGAAATGATGTAGAATTTCTGGAAGAGCATGAAGGGTTGTTTGAAAAGTTTTTTTTTTCAAAGGAAGACCCAGATAAAGCTACTATTTTATTGAGCATCAAGATCTATAGGGATAGATCTATTCGCTTGATAAGTTTTTTCGACGAAGACATACCTTGACAAGTTTTTGAAGGAGTTCAAAATAGATGGGTCAAAGAAGGAGTTCTTGACTGTATTGTAAGGTGTGAAATTGAGTAAGACTCAATACCCGACCACGGCAGAAGATAAAGAAGAGATGAGTGTCATCTCCTATGCTTTAGCCATAGGCTATATATAGTATGCCATGCTGTGTACCGCACCTGTGGGTACAAGAGTAATCCAAGAGTGGATCACTGGACAACGGTCAAAGTTATCCTTAGTAACTTGAGAACTAAGGAAATATTTCTCGATTATGGAGGTGATAAAGAGTTCATCGTAAAGGGTTACGATGATGCAAGCTTTAACTCCAATCCGGATGACTCTTAGTAGAAATCTGGCTACGTATAGTGGAACAGCCATTTGGAATAGCTCCAAGTGGAGCGTGGGAGCAGTATCTACAAATGTGAAATGGAAAGTTTGCAAAGGTACACACGGATCTGAATGTCGCAGACCCGCTGACTAAAAACCTCTTTCACGAGCAGAACATGAACAAACCCCAGAACTTATTGGGTGTTAATCACATGATGATATGATCACATGGTGATGTAAGTGTTAATCACATGGTGATGTGAACTAGATTATTGACTCTAGTGCAAGTGGGAGACTGTTGGAAATATGCCCTAGAGGCAATAATAAAATGGTTATTATTGTATTTCCTTGTTCATGGTAATTGTCTATTGTTCATGCTATAATTGTGTTAACCGGAAACCATAATACATGTGTGAATACATAGACCACAACATGTCCCTAGTGAGCCACTAGTTGACTAGCTCGTTGATCAATAGATGGTCACGGTTTCATGGCCATGGACATTGGATGTCGTTGATAACGGGATCACATCATTAGGAGAATGATGTGATGGACAAGACCCAATCCTAAGCATAGCACTAGATCGTGTAGTTCATTTGCTAAAGCTTTTCAATGTCAAGTATCGTTTCCTTAGACCATGAGATTGTGCAACTCCCGGATACCATAGGAATGCTTTGGGTGTGCCAAACGTCACAACGTAACTTGGTGGCTATAAAGGTGCACTACGGGTATCTCCGAAAGTATCTGTTGGGTTGGCACGAATCGAGACTGGGATTTGTCACTCCGTGTGACGGAGAGGTATCTCTGGGCCCACTCGGTAAGACATCATCATAATGAGCTCAATGTGACTAAGGAGTTAGCCACGGGATGATGTATTACGGAACGAGTAAATAGACTTGCCAGTAACGAGATTGAACAAGGTATGGGGATACCGACGATCGAATCTCGGGCAAGTATCATACCGATAGACAAAGGGAATTGAATACGGGATTGATTGAATCCCCGACATCGTGGTTCATCCGATGAGATCATCGTGGAGTACGTGGGAGACAACATGGGTATCCAGATCCCGCTGTTGGTTATTGGCCGGAGAAGTGTCTCGGTCATGTCTACGTGTCTCCCGAACCCGTAGGGTCTACACACTTAAGGTTCGATGACGCTAGGGTTATAGGGAAATGGTATACGTGATTACCGAAGGTTGTTCGGAGTCCCGGATGAGATCCCGGACGTCACGAGGAGCTCCGGAATGGTCCGGAGGTAAAGATTGATATATAGGAAGTCCAGTTTTGGTCACCGGAAAGTTTTCGGGCTCATCGGTAGTGTACCGGGAGTGCCGGGAGGGTGCCGGAGGACCCTCGGGAGGGGTGTGACGACCAAAGGACCACATGGGCTGTTAGATAAAGTGTGCCAGCCCTTATTGGGCTGGGCAAGACTTTTGCTAAAGGCCCATGCGGCTGGAGATAAGGAGATAAGGCAAAAAGGATTTAAAAGGAGGACATCCACCTCCCTTGTGGGAGGTGGACTCTCCCTTTAATTCGGCCGGCCATCTCCTCTTTGGAGTAGAGGCCAAGCCAGCCCTCCACGTCCCTCCTCCTATATATACTTGAGGTTTTGGATGTTTTGAGACAAGATTTGATCTCTCTCTCTCACGGCAAAGCCCTACCTCTCTTCTTCCTCCTCCGCAGCGCTTAGGCGAAGCCCTGTCGGAATACCTTGCTACTCCACCACCACCACGCCGTCGTGCTGCTGTTGGAGCCCTTCCCCAACCTCTCCTTCCTCCTTGCTGGATCAAGGTGTTGGAGACGTCACCGGTCTGCACGTGTGTTGAACGCGGAGGTGCCGTCCGTTCGGCGCTTGATCGGATCTACCGCGATCTGAATCGCTGCGAGTACGACTCCATCAACCGCGTTCTTGTAACGCTTCCGCTTAGCGATCTTCAAAGGTATGAAGATGCAATCTCTCCCCTCTCGTTGCTGGTTTCTCCATAGATAGATCTTGGTGAACGTAGGAAATTTTTGATTTACTACTACGTCTCCCAACAGGTCCTAGGCCTGACCTACATACCATACCTAAGGACACTATATTCGAGGACTTGAAGATTAAAAGAGGGATTCCGAATGGATTCACCGTGGCGGTCAAGTCACTCGACAATGAATCCACTCGGAGGCTTCTCCCTCCACTTGACAGTCTCTTGTCACTCGGAAGGCCTCGCTACCAGTCGATGCTAGAAGACCAGAAGCCGCCCCAGGGAGGCCAACAAGAAGGCGTTCACCCAGTCGTCATTAGTAGCATTTATTGTGTATGTTACTAGTAACACACCTCTTTATTCCCACGATCGAACCCTTGGATGCCTGTCACTTATGAGGGGTAGTGTACTCTATATAAGATGCCCCTCCCCTCTGGCACAGGGGTTCGCACCTCCTGTAACTCATACTATCCACACGACAAGAGCTCCCGAGCATTGAGACGTAGGGTTGTTACCTCCATGAGAGGGGCCTGAACTCATACATACATGTGTACACCCTTGTCATAGCTAGGGCTCTGCCCTCTTCTTTTGTACCCCTACCTTCTATTGTCAGACTCGTTCCCACGACAGTTGGCGCCCACCATGGGGCAGGCGTCTAAGCGACTTCCAGCGAGGTTGCATTTTTTCTCCTTCGTCATGTCTTTCGGTGGTGGTTTGTTCCTAGGTCACGAGATCCGTGTTGGAGCGGCTACCTTCATCACCGACGATTCAGCATGGCTTCCGTAGGCGCCTCTAGATGTTGAGGCGCTCCCGATCCGCGGGGCGGCGCACTTCGTGCGAGCTCCTGTGGTGTTCTTCTGTAGCAGTCGTTGACTCCGTACTCTTCAGCCCTTCCCGCTGTTTGCCTCCGCAAGCGATCCGAGCGCTCATGTCTCCAACGCTGGGTGAGGCATGCGGTGGCTCGTCAGGTTGCATCTCCACAGATTGCGGCGATCGATCCCGCTGTGTCACTTCACGACGTGTTTGACTTGGAGTCACATCAGTCTGACGTTCCCTCCGAGTGTGAGAGTTGCGATCCTGCGGCGGAGGTTCTTATGGCTGGTTCACATTAGAGCCTGCCGCCTGGCCTCGGTCACGGCAGGCGTGAGGCTGGTGGGGCGTCGAATGATCAGCCTCACCAGGATGAGGAAGTTCTCCATATGCCCATCGTCGGTGCGATCGCCGAGGCTCGGGATTTGGAGGCCACATGCATTCGGCTCGAAGAGCTTTAGAAGGACCTCGACAAGCGAGCCCGCCAGCGTCCCCCACCTCCCAGTCCACATCAGCGACACCTGTTTCCGAGTGGTTCTCAGAACAATATCGACGTATACCGCACTCCAGTCTTAAATGTAGCAGCAGCAGCTAGGATTGCCGATTACATTCAGCCATCCTGTTCAGAGGTTGGTAGAGGTTTGCTAGAGATTCGAGCGTTGCTTGATGGAGCATAGCGCCAGAACTCAGTCATTTCTCAGTCGTGCAACAGAATACGCTACAATTCAACAAAGGCCGGCACTGTTCAGTCGACTCACAATCTAGGTTCACCTCTGCATCGTAAGGGCGGAGGTTTCCGAGAGGATCAGTACTGGGATCAGAGGCGAGATCAGTTTCACCGTGATGACCACCGTTGAGTGCCCACTCCTCCACGGAATGGTCTGTATGTGCCCCAGCACCAGGATGATAGGGTTCGATGTAAGAGACGTCCTCACTCAGAGGCCGATCGATAGAGGCAAAGCCCACGGAGATGGTTATGATAGAGATTACCCGAGTGGCAGGAGTGCTATTATTTCTGGTCCCGAGGTTTTCAGCAGAGCCATTCGTTCTGCAGAGATTCCCCCCAACTTCAGGTTGGCGGCGGGGATAAGCAAGTTTTCTGGCGATTCAAAGCCGGAGACGTAGTTGGATGATTACCGAGTGGTTATTCAGATCAGTGGGGGTAATGACAACATAGCAATGAAGCATTTGTCCTTAATGTTGGATGGTTCGGCCCAAGCATGGCTGAATCGTTTGGCTCCTTCTAGCATCCACTGCTGGGAGGATTTTGCCCAAGTGTTCATCAGAACTTTCGAGGGCACCTGCAAGCGTCCTGCTGGTTTGATGTATTTGCAACCTTGTGTTCAGAAGCCCAACGAATCCTTGAGAGGTTACATTCAGCGTTGGTCTACATTGCATCATACAGTGGAGAATGTTTCTGAGCATCAAGTTGTTTGTGCTTTCAAGGCCAGAGTGAAGTACAGAGAGCTTTACCTGAAGTTTGGGCGAACAGGTGATATTTCATTGAGTAAGATGATGGAAATTGCCAGTCGATACGCCAACGGCGAAGAAGAAGACCGCCTCCGCAGTAGCAAAGGAAAAGCAGTCGACTACGATGCCGGCGGCAACTCTAGTCGGAAGCAGAAGTGGAAGGCTGATGGCCTTATTCAGGAAGAGGAAGTCACCCTGGTGGCACAAGGAAAAAATAAGGGGATGTCCAAGGGACAGTTCACCCCCAAGAAAGGAAGTAATCAGCCGGGAACTAATGTTCAGTATTTACCGTGTGCAATCCACATGAGGAAAGACGAAGATGGTAATTTGATATTGCCCAAACATACCACTCAACAATGCCGTCTACTGATCCAACAGTTCAAGGAAGGTCGGTTGAGTGAGAAAACTCCTGAGAAAGAGGATGATGAAGACAAAGAAACTTTTCCTAATGTCAACCCCACTTTGATGATTTTTGTTGATGTTGAAAGCAAGAGTCGATTGAAAGTTATCAACAGAGAAGTCAACATGGCTGTTCCTACAACCCCCACATACGTCAAGTGGTCTTAGACTGTTATCACGTTTGATTAGTGAGATCACCCTGCTCATGTTGCTACCCCCCAGTCGACAGGCTTTGGTTGTGGATCCCATTGTGGGGGGCACTCGACTCCGCAAGGTCCTCATGGATGGAGGGAGTGGATTGAACATTCTTTATGTTGATACCCTCAAGGGAATGAACATCCCGATGTCCAGGTTTAGTGAGAGAAATATGCAGTTCCACTGAGTCATCCCAGGGAAGAAGGCCAAATCACTCGGACAGCTTGCATTGGCGGTGGTGTTTGGCACCGATAAGAATTTTCATAAGGAGAAATTGCCTTTTGAAGTCGTGGACTTCCAAAGCGCATAGCACACCATCCTTGGTCGGCCAGCTTACGCCCGTTTCATGGCCCGTCCATGTTACGTGTATCGCAAGTTGAAGATGCCTGGCCCCAAGGGTGTGATCACAGTCACTGGCAATCGACAGAGGGTAGAGGAGTGCCTCCAGCAGGGCTCCAAAATTGGTGATCATCAGATGGCTCATCCCCTGCCATGCCATGCAGGATGGTATGTCTTTGAGAGGCTTGGTTTCGAGGACCACCAGAGTATGGAGACGAGGAGAGCTAACCTAAGGACTAAACAGGGTCACACATTTCTGGTCAAAGTAATTAATGCAGTTAATAACACAGATTTAGGCTGCTCAAATTGGGAAGCTCTTTGTAAGGCATGTGGATTTCAGGAGGATATGGAAATAACCTTCGATCTTTGTCGTGGAGATCATATTGAAGGTAACATCAACATTTGGGTGGATGTCTTTATGCTTCCTATTTTACCTCCATGTGAGTGCCAACCATGCATATTTGTCAAGTAATTTGCTTTCCATATTTGAAAATAGTTGGTGTTCATCCATACTAAATTTGTCAAGTAATTTTGAGTGAAACATGGAAAATAGTTTACATGACACACTACCCTTATGGATCACATCTAACTTGGGAGGAGAAGGATGTTGTTATCAACTTTGTTATTGGTGTCCTACTTGGTAGGGACAACTTTCCTTATAATTTGGGAACTGGCCCAAATTATACAAATTACGTGCCACTAGTGCATAGGTTGAGTGCGGATGCCATTCGCAAAATATCTTGGTAAGAATTATTAAGTACACTACTATTGCGTAAACTACCAAATGAAGTTGTGTCTCCGTTGATGCATGGCGAAGGTAACACGACAATTAAAAGCCCGATGACGCCCCAGTTCTCTTTTGCATACTCGACTGAGCACAGACCACCAAGACGGCTCGAAATTGAAGCATGGGGAGAAATAAACAAGGATCACAAGCCACAAGTTGGAGATCGTTAGATCTCTTTGCTTCATCATGGAGACATTGGTATTATTCTGTTTTATGTCATTTAACCCAGGAGGGAGGACTAGGTCCTATGAGAGAGAAGTTTTTTCTGGTTTATATTAACTTGCATGATCGATTAGGATGATTACTATTATGATGTTCTTTTTGTTTTATGAGCTTTTAACTTGGTATGATTAAGATAATGATGAGTTGTTAGATTAGTAAGATTATGATGAGTTATATGACTTATATTTAATAAAGGTGGATGAATGCAAGTGATCATGTTGAATTAGAGGAAAATATGATGTTGCGATTGCAACATCATATTTTCTTCTAATACAACATGATCACTTGCATCCATCCACGTTAATCTAAATGTTGTTGCTGGCACAATAATTATTGATGTTGTATATTAATATGTATAACCGTGTGTATATACAACATAAATATAAAAAAAAGGAATATGTGGGTTTAATAGTAGCATTGGTTCGGAATGTATGCTACTGCTTAGCAGTAGCGCTTGTTAGGAGGCGCTACTACTAATGTTTATCTGTAGCGCTCGACAAATAGCGCTAGTGCTGAGAGTTAGTTGTAGTGCCTTAGCAGTAGCGCTGCCGCCAGCGCTACTAATATGTGTATTTCCAGCGCTACTAGCAGGCTTTCTCCTAGTAGTGTAAGCCTTTGAGCATGTGTGTATTGTATATCCTATGCTCGTTGGTGTTTTGCTTAGTTCATACATTTGATATAATTTGGACAACTTGCATGTTTTGTGATATTATTTGTGCATGCACCATTTATGTGTTCTTTTGTCCAAATTGTATCTCTTTGCACCGTGGTAGGCTTGTCCATGCATATTTATTTATATACTTATTCAGGCCTTGCTCTGCTTGATCCTCTATATTGTGTAAACACCATAATATTCATAATGGTGAGAGATGTGCATGAATTTTGATTTCATATCCATTTGCACTGTTTTAAATGTGGAGTTTTGCCTATGTATTGTAGTTATGCTAACTACTTGACACCCAATAAGTTTGGGACCAAATTGTACCTTGATGTGTTTTAGGTACTTTGGAGAAGCATTGGATGATTGGCGTATTCATGAGGATCGGTGAATGTGGAGTGTGGTCAAAATAACAGCTTCCATGTAGTGCATTTTGTTTCGAGTGTGGTAGGTGATGAGGCACCTTCCCAAGAGACAAGTACAATGGGGAATGGTCATATTTTTCCCACAAGAAAATCCCCTTGTCCGTGTAGAATAAGAAGGAGTAAGATCCCCTTGTGTGGATCTGCCACAAGGGAAGTCATCACCCCCAATGCAAGAACGAGATGCTATGGGAGATCATTTACCTATCCAAGAATAAGACCAATTCTCTCATGTTCCCAAGCTAGATCAAGGGCACCTTAAACAATTTCTCCCTCGGTAACAAGTACTTACACCATGCATTTATTTGAAGTACAATCAACATTATATATATTGCATCATGGCATGCTTACTACTTGTTGAGTTTGTGTTCCTTGCAAAAGTTTGAACCTCTTTTATTGCATATATGAGACACTTGAGAAAAAGCATATCATGGGGTCCTATAAAACCATGCTAATGGTTCACTTATCCCAGATATGTCGATTAAGCAATTTGTTGCATGTCAAATGCTCAATATTCTCTTTTGTGCAATATTGATAAAATTGCAAAAACACTCATTTTTCTTGTGGTATTTGCTGCCTTGCTTAGTAATTCATTTTTTACTCAAATCAGATCAATTTGCGCCATGTGCCTTCTATCATGTGCGAGGCATCAAAGCTCTTTTGATAAGATCAAGTTTGTATAATAATGGATTCTTTCATGGATATCATGTTCTTATATTTTTGTATATTTTTGTGTGTGAAAGTTTCTTTATGGATGCTCATCTTGATGACTATTTGCCACTTGAGAATTTATACACATGAGAAAGTGCATATCCCTCTTTGATATCAATTTTTCCATCGGTCCATGGGATTGTCTCTTCTTTGATTCTTTGATCGAATCGGTAAGAGGATGAGAAGTGAGTGCTTGTATGTATTTTTTATATCTTTGCACTCATGAGTTTTTGGACAAACGTTTCCCATATTTTATCTTCATGTTTCATTCCATGGATCCCCAGTGTAGGTTGAGCTCCTCTATTTATTCTTCAGTGGGTATGTGCATTTGATTCCACTCACCTATGGGAAATGCACAAATTAAGGAGGACCTGTTACTATATTGGCCTTCTAGATTTCTTCCTTTTTTGGAATTTGATGCCGATGGGGGAGATATTTAGAGGGTTTAGAACAAGTGGCTTGGTTTTTCTCATTCATGCATATCTACATTTGTTGTGTATGCTTGTTGCTTGTATATAGAGAAAACTCCGACAAGGTTATCTCATACGATATATGCGATGAAATTCAAGTTCTTGCACACATGCATATGTTATGGGGGAGTTTGCTCTATATTGTGTGGTTCTACTAACATCAAAATCTTGTGTGGTGTTGTGATGCTAGTATAGCCGGTTTTGATAACATCAACTATCTTTGTGATATTTGCGGTTATCAAAACCACCTCAAGTATTCAGTTTATTCTCGGATAAATTGAATACTTATGTTGAAATTCATTATATAACCCTCTTATTGGGATTGTCATCAATTACCAAAATGGGGGAGATTGAAAGGGCATCTAGCCCCTAAGTGTGGTTTTGGTAATTAGTGACAATCTCTATGGACTAATGCTTTCACTTAGATGTGTTTTGAAGGGATATTACTTAAGTGGAGTCTTAAGGATGATTGCGATAGAGATGAAGATTTGTTCTTAGCTTTGGTATTGAATGACAATCACTATGAAGCATCAAGGGGATTATATCTTATATGAAGAAATGTTCTATAGTGATGCATGAAACACGTTGAATTTATGGGGGGAAGAGCTCCATCAAAAGCCTCTCCAATAAGTCTTCATGGTGCAGTTCATTGGAGGATGTCAAAGGTTGACACATTTGGGGCTTATAAGAATCATGGTCTTGAGAGTATAATTAAATTGAATAATTCAAGCTATGGTATGATCAAGAGACGATCATGATGATCTTATGTGTTGGTTTTGGTTGATCATATCTTGAAGCAAGAAACTAGAGTGAAGAATTCATTGTGTCTCCCAAGAGTTTGTGATGGGGGCATTTAAAAGAGCAAGTGATGACCAATATTCTATTCATGGTAAATCTTGATATGGTCATGAAAGAGCTTTGGTGATATAGTCTTGAAGCAATGAAGTAAAATGAAGAGTTCATTATGGCTTTCAAGAAACCATTATATAGCTTTAAGTAAAGATGTTGGTTGACCAAGATGAAGCTCAAAGATTGTATCTAGATGGTCAACACACAAGAGCAAACAATGTACCACGGGGGATCAAGTGATCTAGTGGTATGGTAAGTAATTGTGAATTACATTTGTGTGAACTAACCCATTTTATGTGTTTGTTATGTCTATATTGGTTAGGTGTTTCTCATGGTCTTGCATCAAAAGAAAGATTTCGAGTGGCATATGTGAGGAGAAAATCAAGTGGTGATGATCATCGAGTTCGAGGAGTCCAAGTGCAAGATGAGAAGCCGGAGGTTATATGCTTCGAAGCTTGCGGTCCACATCATGATAATGTGCATGTGAATATGGGAGTAAGTCAAGGCTTCCCTCATTGCAATATGAGGAAGCATCTCGAGTATCTTCACCAAGAGATCGTGGACAAGAAAAAGATTATACCTTGAGGCAAGCATTAAAGTCAACAAGAAGCTCAAGTGGAATGTTCAAGTCAAAGGTATACCTTATCTAGGTTTTCCTAGTTTTACCGGTCTCATGGTGCTTGGTAGGAGAGCGCATTATAGGTTTGATAGCCATTCTATCAAGAGGGACTTTCTGTTGGGGAACGTTGCATGGGAAACAAAAATTTGCCTACGCACACGCAAACCTATCCATGGTGATGAGCATCTACGAGAGGGAGAGTGGATCTATGTACCCTTGTAGATCGCTAAGCAGGAAGCGTTAAGAAACGTGGTTGGTGTAGTCAAACTTCTTCGCGATCCAAATCGCCGAGCGTCCCGCGATCCAATCACGAACCGTCCCGCGAACCAATCATGAACCGTCCCACGATCTCGTCACGATCTGTCCCACGATCCAATCACGAACGTCTCGTGGCCTTGATCACGATCCTTCCGATCTAGTACCGAACGGACGGCACCTCCGCGTTCAGCACACGTGCAGCTTGATGACGATCTCCACCGTCTTTATCCAGCAAGAGGGGTGGAGAGGAGAGAGAGTTCACCGGCAGCGTTACGGCGCTCCGGTGATGGTGGTGGAACAATTCCGGCAGGGCTTCGCCTAAGCACTGCGGAACTACGATCTAGAGGAGAAACTATGCATCAGTGGAACGGGTAGCACATGGCCGGAAATTCTGTCCAAAAACCACCCAATCCACTAGTATATATAGGAGGAGAGGAGAGGAGAGGCATCCAAGGCCTTTGGGTCAGCCGAAATAGGAGGTGGGAGCAATCCTACTTCACCTCCAATCCTAGTTGGAGTAGGATTGCCTCCTATTGGCTGATTTTCCACTTTTTGCTTTAGGACTTTCTCTCCTGCGCTATGGGCCTTTGTGGCTGTTTTCCCAGCCCACTGAGGGCTGGTTATTATTATCCCACAGCCCATGGACCTCTTGGAGTCGAAATACCCCTCCCGGAGGTCCTCCAGTACACTACCGGCACTCCCGGTACACTACCGATACTCCCGGTACACTACCGATGAGCCCGAAACTTTTCCGGCGACCAAACTGGGACATCCTATATATGAATCTTTACCTCCAGACCATTCCGGAGCTCCTCGTGACGTCCGGGATATCATCCGGAACTCCGAACAACCTTCGGTCACCACCATACATAACTCTATACTACCGAAACGTCACCGAACCTTAAGTGTGCAGACCCTGCGGGTTCGAGAACTATGTAGACATGACCGAGACACCTCTACGGCCAATAACCAATGGCGGGACCTGGACGTCCACATTGGTTCCTACATATTCTACGAAGATCTTATCGGTTGAACCTCTATGTCAAGGATTCAGTTAATCCCGTATAACGTTCCCTTTGTTCTTCGGCATGTTACTTGCCCGAGATTCGATCGTCGGTATCTCTATACCTAGTTCAATCTCGTTACCGGCAAGTCTCTTTACTCGTTCCGTAATGCAAGATCCCGCAACTAACAATTAGTCACATTGCTTACAAGGCTTATTGTGATGTTGCATTACCGAGTGGGCCCCAAGATACCTCTCCGTCACACGGAGTAACAAATCCCAGTCTCGATCCATGCCAACTCAACAGACACCATCGGAGATACCTGTAGAGCACCTTTGTAGTCACCCAGTTACGTTGCGACGTTTGATACACACAAGGCACTCCTCCGATATCCGTGAGTTGCATGATCTCATGGTCATAGGAACATATACTTTGACATGCAGAAAACTGTAGCAATAAACTGACACGATCATATGCTACGTTTGTAGTTTGGACACTGGAGAAGAGTCTCGAGGGTGTCACAAGACACCAGGGACGACCTCCCCTTGGTCGCGCCTAGTTGGCTTGTGACCTCCTCGAGAACCTTCTGGACGTGGGACCAATGCCAAATACTCCTATAAATACCCAAACCTCCAAAAAGAAACCTAGATCGGGAGTTTCGCCGGCGCAAGTCTCCAGGGCCACGAAAACCAACCGGGAGCTCGTTCCGGCACCCTGCATGAGGAGGAACCATCAGCGGAGGCCATCTTCATCATCCCAGCGGTCTCCGTGATGAGGAGGGAGTAGTTCAGCTTCGGGCTGAGGGTATGTACCAGTAGCTATGTGTTTGATCTCTTTCTCTCTCTCGTGTTGTTGAGATGGCATGATTTTGATGTACCGTGAGCTTTATTGATATAGATGAATCATATGTAGTTTTGCCCTCTCTATCTTCTTGTGAAGAATTGAGTTTTCCCTTTGAAACTTTCTCATCGTATTGAGTCTTTAAGGGTTTGAGAACACTTGTTGTATGTCTTGCGATGGGATATCCGTGGTGGCAATGGGATGTTCTATTGATCCACTTGATGTATCATTTGGTGATTAACTTGCGGGTTTCGTGACCTTGGTAATCTATGCATATGGGTTGGCACATGTTTTCGTCTTTAATCTCTGGTAGAAACTTTGGGGCACTCTTTGAAGTTCTTTGTGTTGGATTGAACATGATGGATCTGAAATTATGTGATGCATATAATATAATCAAGCCCATGGGTACTTGTGGTGACATTGGAGTATCTAGGTGACATTAGGGTTTTGGTTGATGTGTATCCTAAGGTGTTATTCTAGTATGAACTCTAGGGTTGTTCGTGACACTTATAGGGATAGCTCATAAGATTGATCGGAAAAGATAACTTTGAGATGGTTTTGTACCCTACAATAATTTCTTTGTTAGTTCTCTACTATTTGTGACTTTGGAGTGAACTCTTTGTCGCATGAGATGTATTTACATATGATTAAACTATGTCAGTATTGTTGAGAGAACTGCACTAGTGAAAGTATGAACCCTAGTGTCGTGGTTTTGTCACGGCAGATGTCCGGGTAAACGGACTTCGGTTTGAGGCCATTGCTAACGTGATGGACCCAAAGGGGGTGATGGGGACGAAAGCCACGGATTTACCTAGGTTCGGCCCCTCAACTCGAGGTAATAGCCTACGTACTACTTGTGTTTGTATTGCTTGAGGTATCGATTACAAGGGAGCTAAAGCTTGACCTAGTATTCGACAACCCCCCCTCTAAGTCGCCCCGGGTCTGCCTTTATATAGGAGGTCTAGACCACGGGTCATACAATTGGTAACCGACTTTCATTGTCTATCCGAGTCTTCCTCTATCTTCTTGTCCATGGTTTCCCTGGGCGGCTTATACACCTGGGTCTTCTGGGCCATTGTCCGGCCCACCTTATGAGCCGCCAAGCTTCCTGGGCTTTAGGACCACTGGCTCACCTTGGGCCAGTGTACGAGCCACCAAGCATAACCCGGAGCCCTTAGGGCGGGTCATACCACGGCGTTATATCCCCAACATTAGGCCCCAGGTTGATTTGAGCTTGCTCACTTCACCCTCTTGTCTTGCTATATTGGCGAGTCGCCCGGAATGACCCACCTTGACGTCACATTGACCCTGCAGAAAGGATTCGCTGACGTACTCACCAAATCTTCACATTAAGTGACCATCCCGAAAATCGAGGCATCCGCCTCAGCCGAAACGTTTCCGTCGCCTGGATTTTGCGCTCATTCTGCCTTCTCCTTTTAAATAGGACTGCCCCAGGCATTTTATTACTTCTCCCGCTCGCTTCCTCGTCTTCCTCCTCTTGATGCAACCGCTTCCATCATTTCCAGCTCCGGCGCCGCCTCCGCTCTGTCGACGACAGGCCGCTGCATCAACCTATGCGAACCGGAGTTTCATCCGCGTTTCACTACGCCGTCGCCGGTAAGCCCATGCTTCTCCTTAGATTCAATACCGCACAGGTAGGGTTTGAAGAAAGCCTGTCGCCTTCACGCGGGTTCTTCCAACGCTGTTGCTCGGGGTCCTTCGACATCGGCCGCACCCTTGACGGTCATCCCGGCCACGCCACCGCGCACAGGGCGGCCGTGCACAATGCACGGGCCCATCGCGGCTCCTTCCTACCGTTTCAGTTTTCCTCTACAACGCCTGTTCTTTGCTAGGTCTAAAAATAGGAACCTTTTCCCTGCTTTTGTAGATTCATAAATATAGCGATAGTTGTAGAAATCTGTTTTCCAGGACTTAGCCAAATCCCCCCCCCCCCTCGTTTGGTAGGTTGACCCGCTACACTGCGCCGACTCTCATCAGCCGGAGTATAGCATCTTATACGTAGAATCTTTAATCTCGTAAGTCGCCATAGATTTTATTCTCCTCTTGACTCGCCATGTTTTAATTTTCACGACCTTTGAACCGGCAAAATTTCTCGTGCCTTGAACTCCTGTAACTAGGTCGGGTCGTGCGTTACGGAAGAGTTTTTGATGGACTTTGTTCACGCTGGCACTCTCTCTTGCAAGATGCCATCCACTGGCAGGTCCCGGGTGATGAACAGAAGCCTGTTCCCCAAGAAGGAGAGGTGGTCGTTTTCTCGGACCATATTGAGCGGGGTTTCATGCCTCCCGGCTCAAAATTCTTCCACGATGTCCTTCATCTTTACAAACTCCATCCTCAAGAACTCGCCCCCAATTCCGTCTCAAACATCTGCAACTTTCAAGTATTGTGTGAAGTCTATCTGCAAGCCAAGCCGTCGGTAGGCCTGTTCCGAGAGTTCTTCTATGCCAACCGTCAAACTGAAGTGAAGGCTGGTCCGAGTCTCGAGCTGGGCAGAATTTCTATCCAAAGGCGCCGGGACATCACCTTTCCGGCTATGCAGATGCCGAGTCACCCAAAGGACTGGAATAAAATGTGGTTCTATTGCAAAGATACTTCTCGAGAGGGTGAACGTCCACTGCTAGGTTACCATCCTTCCCAGCTCAAGACAACTTCAGAGCTTCCTGGCAAGCTGTCAGCTTCAGAGCGTGCAATATACGAGCTGGCTCATGCAAAGATTAGGGCCCTCATGGCCAACGGCTTAACCGGACTGGACCTGATCCGCTGCTGGATCTCTTGGCGGATCATGTCGTTAAGCCACAGAAGCCGTCTTATGTGCGAGTATAAGGGCGAATACGATAGCTCACTCTGCTTCAGCCGATCAACCTTGATAGAAGATGACCTCACCACTGCTACCAGGAGTCTCGTTCACGAGACATTCGGAGCTTGCAGCGCTATCGGGTTGATCCCCTTAAGTGACCTTAATCCGGCCCCAGATGTAAGGCGATTTCTTCCCATCCGTCTCTTGGACCTTACTTGTACCTTGTTGATCTACTGCCCTTAACCGGCTTATTCTTTCAAGCCGACTCTGACTTCTGGAAGAAGGAGTACATCCCTCCCTGAAGAGGACCAAGAAGAAGGCCCCGGTTAATAAGCCCAAGAAGGATGCCCCGCAAGAGGGATGGTTTGTCCTGCCACAATCATCCGGCTCAGAGGTAAAAATTTAGTTATTTTCTGAGACTTTGTCTTCTCATTTCACTAATACCTGTTTTACTCACAGGATGATGTGGAGACCAGCCACGCCAATGCCCCTGAGGTAATCTACGTTTCTTCCGACTCCGAATATTTTGTCCCCCGGAAGCCGCGGTGGGTTATTGGAAAAGTTCCTCTCTCTCTCTCTCATCCTCTTGCTTATCTGGACCCTCAATTTCTTTTAAAAAAGCAACAACAGGCTGATCGTCGTCAGACCCGGAGCGCCGGCTCTATGGATCTCGCGTCCGGTTTACCGAACTCCCCGGCTCCAAAGAACCGCCCTGCAGAGGTATGTATCTCTTGTTTGACTCGCTTGCTTTGCCATTTCAATACTGTCTTATCTTTTCTCAACTATCTCTCAGAGGTCACCTTCCTCTGGCGACTCTACAGCGACCGCCCTGCCGCCTCCTAAGATCAATCCGCTGTAAGTATTTCCTTTAACCGTGCATTTCTATTCCATTTGGCGGCTGTAATTCTTGGGTTCCGACGTTCATGCTCTCCAGGGCTCAAGCAAAGCGTCGGAAGATGAACAAGTCCTCCCCTAGCCCTACAGGCCAAGAGCGGGAGCATGAACAGCCGGATGAGTCACGACCAGATGTGGATCCGCTAGCCGCATCTACTGGGCCGGCTGTTGAAGATATCATCCCAGAGAGCCCTCCAAGGGATCCTTTGAAGCCACCAAGTCCTGCCTAGATGACCAAGAATGCTGCCACTCCGAACGTCGTGATCACCGGCTCTGGCTTCCAGTCTCCCCGGCTCACGTGCTGACCAAGCATAAAGAGCTGGCTGAAGCCTCGAAGAAGTTGGAGTTTGAATCTTCTTCCTTTGAGAAGATGACAGCCGAAGAGCTTCACGCCGGTTATGTGAACCGGCTGGCCACCAGCCGGGATCTGGAGTTTCGACTAGTCAGTCTGATGAATAAAAAATATGAGGTAGTCCTTTTCCTGTTATAACCTTCCTTAGCCCCCAAGGGCCGGCTCAATCTAGTCCAAAGTTCAACCGGGTCTTTCATGATCTTCCTTGTAGAAAATCCAAATCCGTAGCCCCAAAGGGCCGGCTCAGTCTGGTCCAAAGTTGAGCCGGGTCTTTCATGATCTTCCTTGTAGAAAATCTAAATCCATAGCCCCCAAGGGTAGGCTCAATCTAGTCCAAAGTTCAGCCGGGTCTTTCAGTGCCAAAAACGTCTGAAAATAGACATTAGCCCCCAAGTGTCATACATATTGCTTGCGATCTGTTTGGAGACTTGCCAACTGATGCTATGCTTTGACATACCACAAGAGACTTTAGCTAAAGCCGGGTCGCAGTTGACGGATCTGAAGACCGATACGGCGGCTCAACAAACGGCTCGAAGTGCCACAGACAAGAAGTGCCGGCTCCTCTCTGAGGAGTTGGCTACAATCAAGGCCGACTTCGCCGCCTTTAAAGAGTCAGCCGAGTTTGAGAAGGCCTTCTTGACCAAGCAGGCGGATGACGCCGATCAATGACTAATAGCTGTATTAGATGAACTCCAAGCCTTGAAGCGTCATATTACCAGAATGACAGCCGCCCTCTTTGGTATGTTTCTGATAACTTGTGCTTCAATGGTCGTATAATACTTGTATTGGCCACTCGCCATGAAATTTCCGACTTATGCAGGCCCTAGGAGCCGGCAACTGTCTTCTGATAGTTTGTTGCCGTTGAAGGCTATGTATACCCTGACGGAGCAGTTGTACTACGGCGTGGTGAGCACTATTAAAGCCGTGCAATACAAAGACAAGATTCCTGTGACTCTCAAGGGCATCTTGGAGCTCTTGTCCACCATGCCCAAGATGATTGCCAAGTTAAAGAAATCAGCCGCCCGCCAAGGGGCGATTGCGGGCATCAGCCGGGCCTTGGCTTTCTCTCAGGAGCTGACGTTAGCCGAGATGATGCATGGATTTATTTCAAAGAAAGATGACGGCTCTGAGTTCACCGATGCTGACTATAGCCGGTGCATGAAGGATTCCAGATTGCTGGCTTCCGTCTTAGCCGAGGAAGCTGATCTGACGACCTACCAGGCGGCTTATGGCCCTAACCAAAAGAGAATCCGCGGCCCGCTTTACGAGTGCAAGGACTTAACGCGTGCCCGCAGTAAGGACCTCTTCGCTCCTGACCTTGACCCGTCTCCTTACTTTGAATAAGGCTCTTTTGCGGCTCTAACGAACAGCAACTAGGACTTGGACAATCTCCAGATTAGGGCCACCAAAGAGCCGGAGCAGGATGACCGGGCAGCAAGCTAGTCCTTACTTTGAAGAACTTGTGACAACTGACTCTCCATGACCCACCGTGTGGCGTTGAAAAGACTTGTCCGAAATTTTGGGCTCCTCAGGGAGTGTATGTAATAGAGTAGATGTCACTTTTGCTTCTGTTGAATCTTGTTCTATTACGCTGTATAAAATGATCCAGCTCTTCAACTATCGTTGTCTTTGTATGCTGCTTTGATCACTTATGCTGCTTTGTCAACATAGAAGACATCGGTGGCCAAGATTAGGTAAGCTACACCCAGAGGTGGTAAGCCCCCTTGGCAACCATGGCTAATCTGGTTAGCTGGAGATGGCATAAAGCCTACCTGATAAGGCATTAGAAGCAATACCCGGAGGTAAGAAGCCGCCCACCGCCGGTTGTTAGGGTTAGATAGGCTACACCCGGAGGTGGGAAGCCCCCTTGGCAACCATGGCTAATATGGTTAGCCGGAGATGGCATAAAGCCTGGCAGATAAGGCATTAGAAGCTATACCCGGAGGTAAGAAGCCGCCCTCTGCCGGTTGTTAGGGTTAGATACCCATCAGAAAAAAACTTCCTAAAACCGTGGCTAATCATGTTAGCCGGAGATTTGGCATGAAGCCGGCCGATAGGGTGTTAGAAGCAATACCCGTCGGTAAGAAGCCCCCTTCAGCAATATGGCCTAAACGCCAGCCGATAAAGCATTAGAAGCGATACCCGAAGGTAAGAAGCCACCCTCCACCGCGGCTAATCATGTTAGCCGAAGATTTTGGCATAGCGCCTGGCCGATAAAGCATTAGAAGCGATACCCGAAGGTAAGAAAAGCCGCCCTCCGCCGCGGCTAATCATGTTAGCCGAAGATTTTTGCAGAGAGCATGGCCGATAAAGCATTAGAAGCGATACCCGAGGGTAAGAAGCCGCCCTCCGCTGCGGCTAATCATGTTAGCCAGAGATTTTGGCATAGAGCCTGGCCGATAAAGCATTAGAAGCGATACTCGAAGGTAAGAAGCCGCCCTCCGCCGCAGTTGATATATCATCTGGAATTTTTATGAACTCTTCTTGTATGAACAATGATGTGTGTGACAAAAGAGGTCCCGTCTTGCGGGGATGTTATTTTATCTATATATGGTATGTACAATGATAGTGTACAATGGCGAGTCTGAACGCCCTCATGTGTAATACGGCCGTAGATGTGATATGTTCCATGGCCGGCGGGTTTCCTGACCCGCCATCTCTGAGTCATCCCTGATATCGACAAGATAGTGTGACCCATTGTTGAGATTTCAAATGACCACAAAAGGTCCTTCCCAAGGAGGAGATAACTTATGCATGCTTGTCTGGACTTGAATCAGCCGAAGCACTAAGTCGCCTTCGTGGAACGTCTAGGTCGTGATCCTACGGCTGTGGTAGCGGCGCAGGTCTTGCTGATAGATCGCCGATCGGGCAGCCGCCAGCTCCCATGCTTCTTCCAAAGCATCCAATGCGTCTTGTCATGCCATCTCATTATCCGTCTCAACATAAGACGCTACACGTGGCGAATCAAGTCGGATGTCACTCGGCAATACTGCCTCGGCGCCGTACACCATAAAGAAAGGTGTATAGCCTGTAGATCTGTTGGGGGTAGTCCTGACACTCCATAATACGAAAGGCAATTCTTCTACCCAACGCCCGGGCATTCGTCGTAAAGGAACCATAAGCCGTGGCTTGATGCCCCTTAACATCTCTTGATTAGCACACTCCGCCTGACCATTAGACTCTGGATGCGCAAGTGCTGAAACATCCAGCCGAACGTGCTCCTTGTCAAAGAACTCTTTCATACCCCCCTTAGATAGATTTGTGCCATTGTTGGTGATAATGTTGTGAGGGTAACCAAAATGTTAGATCAGCTTCTTAACAAATTAAACTGCCATAGCCGGGTCACACTTGCTAACCGTCTTTGCCTCCACCCATTTGGTTAATTTATCAACCGCCACCAAGAGATGCGTTTTCTTATCTTTGGATCTTTTGTAAGGTCCTACTATGTCTAGCCCCCAGACTGCAAATGGCCATGTAATTAGTATCATCCTTAACTCTTGAGCCGAAACATGAGCACGCCAGCCGAACTTTTGACAACCATCACATTTGCGAACCAAGTATTTTGCATCCTTGTGAGCCGTCAACCATAAGAACCCGCGCCGGAAGGCCTTGGCGACCAGCGACCACGAGCTGGCGTGATGTCCACAATCTCCAGCATGAATTTCATTTAAGATTTGCTGACCCACCTTAGGTGAGACACAACGTTGAAAATGCCAAACACGCTGCATTTGTGCAACTCACCATTAACTATCGTCATTGATTTAGAGCGTCGGGTGATCTGTCTGGCCAGGTCTTCATAATCAGGTAACTCACCCTAGGTCAGATAGGCCAGGTAGGGGACAGTCCAATCTGGGATAGCGTGCAAAGCCGCCACTAACTCCCCCTCCAGGTCAGGAATAGCCAAATCCTCTTCCGAAGGTAACTTAATAGTCAGATGATGTAAGATGTCTAGGAATACATTAGGCGGCACCGGCTTTTTCGTTGTGAGCCTAGCTGTGACAGTGCATCTGCCGCCTCATTCCTGCGACGAGCAATGTGATCCACCGGATACCCTTTGAAGTGGCCGGCAATAATATCAACCGCCTGTCGATAAGCCGCCATCCGTTGGTCTTTGGAGTCCCAAGTGCCCGAAACCTACTGAGCCACCAAATCTGAGTCGCCCAAACACCTTACCCGGCTTAAATTCATCTCCTTGGCTAATATAAGCCCATGAAGCAGAGCCTCATACTCAGCCGCATTGTTAGTGCACGGGAACATCAACCGGAGCACATAACAAAACTTATCACCTTTAGGAGACGTCAAAACAACTCCTACAGCTGACCCTTCTAGCTGCTTGGATCCATCAAAGTGTATGGTCTAGTATGTGTCCTCCGGCTTTTCCTTGGGAGCTTGACATTCTGTCCAATCATTTATAAAGTCCACAAGAGCTTGGTACTTGATAGCCGTATGAGGCATACATTTTAGATTGAGAGAGCCCAATTCCAATGCCCACTTAGCAATCTTTCCAGTGGCTTCTCAATTCTGGATTATGTCCCCTAACAGAGCAGAACTGACCACAGTTATTTGGTGCCCCAAAAAATAGTGCTTTAGCTTGCGGTTGGCCATAAAGAACCCGTATACTAGCTTCTGCCAATGCGGGGGCCTTTGCTTAGACTCCGTGAGGACCTCACTGATGTAATAAACTGGCCTTTGAACGAGATATTCTTTCCCAGACTCCTTACACTCGACTACGATTGCGGCGCTCACTGCCCGATTATTAGCCACCACGTACAGAAGCAACGGCTCTTTCTCAGCCGGAGCAGCCAGCACCGGTGGCTCAGTAAGCTGCTTCTTGAGCGCCTCTAATGCTTCACCCGCCGCCGTGCTCCAGACAAAATTGTCCGTCTTCTTCATCATCTGATATAAAGGAATAGCTTTCTCTCCGAGGCAGCTTATGAACCGACTCAATGTGGCAATCCGCCCTGCAAAGCACTGAACATCATTAATACAGGCCAGCTCAGCCAGAGAAGTGATAGCCTTGATTTTATCCGGGTTAGCTTCAATGCCACGTTCAGAAACCAAAAAACCCAAGAGCTTGCCAGCTGGAACACCAAAGACACATTTGGCCGGGTTAAGCATCATCTTACAGACCCGGATATTATCAAAGGTCTCCCTTAAGTCATTCAAAAGGCTCTCCTTCTTTCTTGACTTAATTACGATGTCATCCACATACGCATGGACATTACAGCCAATCTGACTATGAAGACAATTCTGCACACACCGCTGATAGGTTGCCTGGGCACTCTTGAGCCCAAAAGGCATGGATACATAGCAGAAAGCTCCAAAAGGCGTAATGAAAGCCGTCTTCTCTCGGTCTTTAACTGCCATCCTGATCTGATGATAGCCTCAATAGGCGTCCAAAAAACACAGGCTTTCACATCCTGCCGTAGCATCGATGATTTGATGAATACGGGGAAGAGCAAACGGATCAGCCGGACAGGCTTGGTTAAGGTCCGTGTAGTCTACGCACATACACCAAGTGCCGTTCTTCTTGAGCACCAGCACCGGGTTAGCCAACCATCCCGGGTGAAAAACCTCAACAATGAAATCCACCGCCAAGAGTCGTGCAACTTCTTCCCTGATTGCCTTGCATCTCTCCTCATTGAACCGTCGCAGAAACTCTCTAATCAGCTTAAACTTCAGATCCACATTAAGGTTGTGCTCAGCGAACTCTCTCGGTACACCCGCCATGTCAGAAGGTTTCCATGCGAAGATGTCCTGATTCTCATGGACGAATTCGATGAGCACGCTTTCCTATTTGGGATCCATGTGAGCTCCAATGATGAATTGTTTGGAAGAGTTGCCCGAGGTAAAGTCTACCGCTTTAGTATCATCCGCTGAAAACTTGAGGGGCGGCTCAACCTCCATCGTGGGCTTCTTCAGTGGAGTCATATCCTCTGGGTCAACATTCTCCTTGTAAAATTTAAGCTCCTCCTGAGCGCAACTGGACTCTGCGTAAGCTGCATCTCCTTCCTCACACTCAATGGCCGTCTTTCGGTCACCATGAACAGTAATGGTACATTTTAAGCCGAGCATTTTAGTTGTAGGTATACATAGCAAGGCCTAGCCATGAATTTTGCATAATCTGGACGTCCAAACAGTGCGTGGTAAGGACTCTTGATTTTTACCACCTCAAACCACAAGGACTCCATCTTGTAGTTATACTCATCACCAAAGACCACTTCCAAGGAAATCCTGCCCACCGGATACGCCGACTTGCCTCGCACCACACCATGAAAAACGGTGGATGAGGGTTTTAAATCCTTGTCTAGCAATTTCATCCGCCGAAAAGTTTTGTAGTAGAGAATATTAATACTGCTGCCTCCATCCATTAACACTTTATTCACCATATACCCTCCCACTTGGGGGGGCACAACCAAAGCCAGCTGCCCTGGGTCATCGACACGCGGCGGGTGATCCTCCCAGCTCCATGTTATGTCATACTCAGACCATCGTAAATACTGTGGTAGGGCTGGTGCAACTGTATTGATCGCCCGCTTGAGCAACTTCTGATCCCTTTTGTTGAGGCTGGTCAGGAAAACATGATACTGACCAGAGCTGAGCTGCTTCGGGTTACTCTGATAACTAGACTGATTACACTATTGCTGATTGTTGCTACCCGAATGCTGCTGGTGTCCTCCTTGATTACCTTGACTTGGGTGACCAGACCCTGAGCTGCCGGACCCAAAACCGGCCCCTGACCTTCCGTGTCTAGAGCCGCCTGGTGGGCCACCGTCCTAATTATTGGGGTGTGTAAAGTGATTCTTAAGTTTCTGCATGAAACGGCACTCTCCCCATGTGTGGTTCGCCGGCTTATCGGGCTAGCCGTGATCCAGACAAGGACCCTTCAGCGCCTCCTCCAAATTAAAGGCATGCCTGTCCTTACTAAAAGGTGGAGTAAACCTCGTGTTGCCCTTGGGTTGATTCTGATTGGTACTTGCATTTGCCACCAATTCTGACCCGGCCTTAGGAATCTTACGTTTGCTCTGGCTACCATTCTTTGTCGTATCCTTGCTCTGATTGCCCTTCTTGCCTTGGCTGGCCTTGTCCTCGTCAGAGCCCGGATCCTTCATGTTATCAGAGTCGGCGTATTTCGTGAGAGCCGTCATGAGCTCTCCCATATCTTGACATGTGCGCTTGAGCCAGCCAAGCTTCTTCTTTAGCGGGACAAAGTGGCAACTCTTCTCTAGGATCAGTAATGCCTGAGCCGCCGTGATCTACTCCGAAGAGTAGATGATGGCCGAGACCCGCCATACCCAATGATGAGCTGACTCATTCTCCTGTTGAACACAGTGATCAAGATCCACGATGGTCATGGGCTGTTTACACGTTCCTTGAAAGTTTTTAATGAATCTGTCTCTCAGCTCTGCCCATGAGTTGATGGTATTTGGTGGCAATTCCTTTAACCATGTGCGGGCCGGGCCTTCAAGCATCATGATGAAGTATTTGGCACAAACCGCCTCACTGACGTCCACAATCTCCATGGCTAGTTCATAACTTTCCACCCAAGCCTCTAGGGGTAAATCAGTTGTGTAATTTTCAACTTTGCGGGGCCCTTTGAAATCCTTTGACAACCGCTCACTCCGCAGAGCCGGTGATAAACATGGCACTCCCCCCGCTCTGGTGGTTCCTCCAGCTCCTACTGACACGGACGGCGCGGGCTCCTGGCGGGCCGCCTCGGCTAAAGTTGTCACCTCTTGCTGGCCTCTTGCATGATTTCCGAATGCTTGTGTATCCACAGCCGGCCGATGACCAATTGGAATCTCTCCGTGCCAGTTGCTACACCAACCCGCCGATGACTCGTAGGACCGGCTAAAACTCTGGCTACGGAGAGGGGTTGAATGAACACGGCTCCGGCTATAGGTGTACTTCTACTGCTGGGCCATCGCCGTCTACAAGCATCTAATGGCGTTTCGCACATCCTCCGCAAAGGGCGCCTTATCCGGAATAGGAATTGTTTCGAGTCGGGTTGCTGCTGCCACCATATTGTCGGCTGGGTTAGAATAATGACCCGCCGATATTGGAAAGCCCCCAGGCGAGGCCTGATTTCGCTGGGTCGGTTGAGTCACTGGTCGAGCCGCCGGGCGGCTTCCAGGTGCATCCGCTGTTCGCCCTGTCCCTGGCATGTTGAAAAGGTTTCTTGCCTCAAAATATTCTGGCAGGCGGTATTGATGCCTCATTCAATGAACCGCGGCTGCTGATTGTTGCTCCAGTCCAAGATGGAAAGCGTCTGTGTTGATGCGTTCTGCCTCTCGCTCCATCTGGGCTTTTAACTCAGCCATCCTCTGTTACTCGTCCGCCATCCGGTCCTTGATCCTTGCAATCTCCAAGTTCCTAGCCGCTTGATTGTCCGGTGTAACGTTAGTAGCCATTAGGGCTACGAGCTCGTCCATCAGTTCCAAAAGAACTTGAGCCTGCGGCGGCGGGTTATCGCCTGAGGTGGCGGCCCCTGCGGGCGTATAATTTGTGCCTGGGACTGACCCTGCCATGAACATGACAACATGAACCGACGGCCCAAGATCGTCCACCTTAGAGCGATCTGACTGAGGGCAGAGCTCATCGTAGCCCCCGAGCCCGCTGTTTTGAAGCCTGTAGACCGACTCTGTTTCTCCGCTTGAATATTTGTCCTCTGAGTAAACGAGAGTTTCCTGTGATCCGGAAGCTTCCAGATCCATACCTTTCGTAAAGCATACGAAGACGTGCTTCCGGCCCGGGCTAACGTGGGCGGGTTGCACAGTACGAGTAGGTTGCAAACGCCGAGCCGGCTCGCCGAGGTTGGTGCAGACGTCCGGCCTGGGTGTTGCTCCATCAACTTTTCCGATGAACACATGGATCCCACCGAATGGAACCCGGAAGCCATACGCCACAGAGCCGGCATCAAGCCCCCAGCCGACGTTGTCGATGTAGAACCGGCCGCGGCGACTCGTGCTCATCCTACCAACCACGTATCCCTCGAGCCCCAGGAGAGAGCCCTTTGAGAACTCAACACCACCGAGCGCAAGCCCCACGATGGGCCAACTGTCATTGTTTTGTCATGGGAGATGTCCGGGTAAACGGACTTTGGTTTGAGGCCATTGCTAACGTGATGGATTCAAAGGGGTTGATGGGGACGAAAGACACAGATTTACCCAGGTTCGGCCCTTCAATTCGAGGTAATAGCCTACGTCCTGCTGGTGTTTGTATTGATTGATGTATCGATTACAAGGGAGCTAAAGCTTGATCTAGTATTCGACAACCCCCCCCTAAGTCGCCTCGGGTTTGCCTTTATATAGGAGGTCTAGACCACGGGTTATACAATTGGTAACCGAATCTCATTGTCTATCCGAGTCTTCCTCTATCTTCTTGTCCAAGTTGTCCTCGGGCGGCTTACACACCCGGGTATTCTGGGCCAGTGTCGGGCCCACCTTATGAGCCGCCAAGCTTCCTGGGCTTTAGGACCACCGGCTCACCTTCGGCCAGTGTACGAGACGCCAAGCATAACCCGGAGCCCTTGGGGCGGGTCATACCACGGGGTTATATCCCCAACACCTAGGCTTTGTTTTCAAGCATTGCAATATCGTTTGTGCTCACTTTTGTTACTTGTTACATTGCTGTTTCTATATTTTCAGATTACAAAAACCTATATCTACCATCCATATTGCACTGGTACCATCATCTTTTCACCGAACCAGTGCAACTTTACAATTTGCCATTATATTGGGTGTGTTGGGGACACAAGAGATTTCTTGTACTTGATTGCAGTGTTGTTTGACAGATACCATCTTCATCCTAGAACTTTGTCATGGTTTTGTCACAGAAGATTCCAAGGGTAGGCTTATTGAGAGGGGCCGGAAGGACGCCGGTGGACTCCGGGAACGGGATTGGGCACAAACGGTGACTGACACGCGGTGTACCCAGGTTCGGGGCCCTCCGTGGGAGGTAAAACCCCTACTCCTGCTTGATCTCGTTGAGATGATGGTAAAGGTTACAAAGGTGCTCCTTGAGTTGTATGAATCGAGGTGGGAGCTTGGGGCTCTGTCTCGAGAGGTTCCCGCGGGGGATGCTACGTAGGTGTTCTTGTGTGTGTATCCGTCGTGTGTCTTCTGCGTCTCCATGGGTGCCACTCTCCTCCTTCACATGGGGAGGCCCGGGGCGTTTTATAGGTCAACCCCCTGGCTTACAATATGAATATGATGGTCGTGGGGGGACCCGGCCGGCTGCGGGGGCCACAAGCTTTGATCTCGTCGTGGCGGGCCCCAAGCCTGGTCACGTCGCGGCACGGGGTGCCGCGGGCGGCGTCGTCTTGCGGCGGTCGGCTGAAGTCAGCAGCCGGCTGACTGTTCTGTAGCCATGCCGGGGTAGGTAGCTGAGTGGTTGGGGACAGGCCGTCACTGTTGGAGGCCTAGTCCCGTCTAACAACGGCGAGAGGCCACTGTGGCCATGCGAGCGCTGACCCCCGACGGGATAGGGGCCACTGTGGTCATGCGGGCGCCGACCCTCGATGGGACGGGGCCCACTGTCGCCGCGCAGAGCCTGTCAGGAGCATCCGATGCCCGGCCGGCTCGAGGAAGGAGCCGGGCAGGGAGGCCCCAGCCGGCCAGCACATCGTGATTGGAGAAGGAGTGGCCGACGCGTCGGTGCCGGGAGGGGGATTGGAGCCGGTGGGGGATAGCCCAGCCGGCTCCTCGAAGGTGGCCCACCCGTTCGCCTATAGGCGAGCCGGAGCATTAGGGGCGTTCGAGGGCCCCCGGGGGTCATCCCCCTGTCAGTAGTCCCCGAAGCCGGGGAGGCCCGCCGTCAAGACACGGCGGACCTCGCCGGTTTGAACAATGCCCGAGCACCGGGAGCGCCCGGAAGGTCAGGCGGTGCCGACATATGAGATCCGGCTCCGTGGTCATCCGGGGCCACCCGAGCCGCTAGGGTCGCCCCATCGGGCGGAGGAGACCGTGCTACGCGGGGGTCGGAGCAGGAAACGGCCTGGTGGGACGAGAGACGGTTGGCAACCAGGCGGGCCCCGCCACGACATCGGAGCCGAACCGCCCGCAAAGATTCCGCACGTGGTGGGCAGACGTTTGGTGTTTCGGGGCGTCATGATGCCCACCACGTGCGCATAGAGAATCGTGGGGGACGGAGGCGCGAGGGGCGCCTCCACCACCGCCGCCCGCAGGGGTATAAATTGGCAGGGGAGGCGAGGGAGAGAGGCATGTTTGCTCCCCTCGCCTCCGTCGCTCCGCTCCTCCCCCCACCCACCCCCCTCCCCCCACGCCCCCTCACCGAGAGAGAGAGCGAGAAGGGAAGGGAAAAGTTCGAGAGGACCCGCGTGCCCGCGCCGCCGCTCGCCGACGTGAAGAGGACAGCCCGCCAGTCGAGTCCCGCACCGCCATCACACCCTCGCGCCGCCGCCATGGAGGCAGTGACCAAGGGTGCCTGGGACGGCAGAGATGTCGACGCCTCCTTCGCTGGGTACCTCCGCGCGCGCCGCAAACTCCCGGCGGCGGAGTTCTTGCAGGTCCGCGTGCCGGGGGCGGAGAACTCCCCAAGGCCGCGGTCCGGTGAGGTTGTGGTCTTCGCCGACCACTTCCACCGCGAGCTGGGGCTGCCGGCGAGCGCCTTCTTCCGGCGCTTCCTAGCGCACTTCGGGCTGCAGCCGCACCACCTCGCCCCCAACTCCGTCCTGCAGCTGGCGGCGTTCGTCATGCTCTGCGAGGGGTACCTGGGGGTCGAGCCCAGGTTAGATTTTTGGTGCCGGATCTTCTATTTCAAGCGGCAGACGGCGAAGGATCCGGCGACGCAGAGGATGAAGATGACCGCCTGCGGGGGCGCCTCCATCCAGGTTCGCCAGGGCACCAGCTTCCCCAAGCTCCCGCTGCATGAGTCGGTGAAGCGATGGCAGCGGGGATTCTTTTATGTGAAGAATGTGAAGCCGGAGGCCGACTACATCAACCTCCCGGACTTTGCCAACCATCCGCCGGCTGCCATGCAGAACTGGCGAACGACGCCGTCTACGGCGCCGGAGACGGCCGACTGGCTCCAAACCCGGCTCCGCGAGCTGACCGGGACGGAAGGCCTCATGGCCACGGACCTGCTGGCGGCGATGATGGCACGCCGGGTGTTGCCGCTGCAGCACCGGCCGCATCTCATATGCCAGATGGGAGGGCGCCACGACCCCTGCCGGATCTCCACCAAGGAGATGAAGACAACTGATGTGGCGAGGAAGGTCAACGCCGTGTCGACAGCGAAGATGAAGGAGGGGGAGTGGCACTGGGGAAGATCCCCTACAGCTGGAGCCACCCGGCACTACGGGTAAGTGAACAGCCGGCTCCACCTCCTTTTCTTGCAACCACCGGCTGGAAGTCCCCCCCTTGATCTAACAGCGTGTCCGGCATGCCTGCAGAGGTTCGCGCTCTTGCAGGACTATGCGAGGCCGGCGCCGGACTCGACGGAGTCTGACCCGGAGCAAGTCAAGGACGATGTTAACGTGGAGCCGGCGGCCACCGAGCAAGCCGGCGAGGCGGAGGCGGGCGACGATGAGGCGGAGGAGGAGGAGGACGACGAGGCTGAGCCACCGGGTGAGTCCTCGCTCCGGGCGCCGTTAAAGGATTGGCCCGACGACGATGTTGAGCTGGAGCCGTCCCTTGCTGGAGAAGGCCTGGCGAAGTTCTCGGAAGGGGAGGTCACAGTGCCACGAGGGCACCGGCCACAAAGCGCCAACGACCCGGCCGCGGCGGACAAGGGGAAAGGACCGGCTGCCCCCAAGCCGGCGCCCAAGCGCGCGGCCGCCGCACAGCCGAGCGGCGGCCGCGGCGGAGGGAGCAAGAGGCAAAAGGGAAACCCGACCAGGCCCACGCGGCGGGCAGTGCCGGTCGTGTGCAGGTAAGCTTCGTACTTTGTTGAGTTGGATCTCGGTTTCACCCATTCCCCCCCCCCCCGTCTGATGCCCCGCCGCCATCAGGGAGGCGCGCTCGTTGGCAGAAGTGCCAGGCGGCGGAACGGCGAAGACGACACTGCCGTCGACAGTCGAGGAGAAGGAGCGCCAGGCATGGCTCGACCGGGACAAGGCCGAGCGGGAGCTGTGGGAGGAGGAGGTGGCGGCAAAAATGGGGGCGGCCAGCGGGGAGGCCGCTGGCCAGACGTGGGAGCCCTTCCCCGACGTCCCGGAGGAGACGACGCTAGGCGGCCATGGTGCCGACCGGCCCGCGGGCGATGGTGGGGAGACCACGAGGAACTTGGCGGGGAAGAGCCGCCAAGCCCCCCAGCCGGCTGGGAATGGTGCGCCGTCGGCGACGGGCGATGCACCACCCCAGGCGAGCGTCGTGCCGCCGGGCGCGGAGGTGGTGGACTTGGAGGCGGAGACGCAGGGGGCGCCGGCCTCGGGAGTTCCGGCGACGGAGGCGCCAGCCATTGGGGCGCCGGCCGCAGGAGTGACAGCGTCGGGGGCGCCGGCTACGAGCATGCCGGCTTCTGGCACGCCGGCACCCGACATGCTGGCACCAGACACGCCGACCAAGGGGAGCCAGCGGTGGAGAGTCTGAGGCGGCGGCCACAGCCGCCGAGGGCGCGGCCTCGGGGAGCACATCGTCGACGGCCCCCGGAACGACGACGACGACGGGGACCAGAACCATCATCGTCTCCCAGGAAGGGAGGCCCGCGGACGGGGGCCGGCCCCAACAGTTATGGGCGACGGCCAGGAGCTCGGCCTCCGGGGAGCCGGCGAGCACCCTTGGGGCTGCGGTGGCCGCCATCGTCGAGTCCTTCGCGGCCTCCCACGCCCAAGCGATCGAGGACGCCCGGGCCGCCAGCGAGCGGCTGGTTGGCCTGGAAAGGGCAGTTGCGGTAAGCACCCCATCCTTATTTCCTCCTTTTCCTTTTCCAGTGGGGGCGCGCTAGCGCACCCACTGGGTGTAGCCCCCGAGGCTCGAGCCGGCTGGGAAGCAGGCGGGTCGAGCCTAAAGCAGTATCCTCCATTTTGTTTTTGCAGGAAGCCCACGACCACCGGGTGGAGGCGTACAACACCTTGCTGGGGTTGTACCGGGGAGCGGAGAGCCGGCTTGCCACCACGACCGCCGACCAGCAAGGTATGTGTCGCTGTGTTTTCTGGTGGGGGGAGCCCCCGAGGGTCAAGCCGGCAGCCTTGGGCCGGCTCCCTTGTCATTCCTTTCTTCCGACCGCGATCCTATTCTTTCCGCGCAGCCGCCCAGAGAGAGACGGTCGGCCTTCGTGGGTAGGTGGTCCGGCTCCTTGGGGAGCGGGACGTCATGGCGTCGGAGTGCCATAAGTTCCACGAGAAGGCGGAGGGGCTGATGGCGGACTGGAAGAAGCTCGAGGAGGCCCACAGCTGGGAGCTGGCGGACCGAGAGGCGGTGCTCCGCCGGGAGGCGGAGGAGCGGGAGAATGTGCTCCAGGACAAGCTGGAGGCCCAGGACACTGAGCTGATGAAAGCGCTCAAGGAGAGGCACGATGCTCAGGACGAGACTGAGCTCCTCCGCCAGGATGCGGCGGACCGGGATGCGAAGCTGACGGAGGAGAGCCATGAGGTGGATCGGATGCTACACCGTAAGTCCGCAGCCTTCCTTTTCCTTTTTCATCTTGGTGCGTCTCCTTCTCCCTTTCTTACTTATTGTCTCTTCTTAGGGCTCTTCCCCGATACTCAAGGAAACGCCGAGGCGGCCATGGAGTCCGATCGTGAGGACCGGCGGGCCTGGGGAGAGGTCATCGAGCCGGGCGCGCCCTGGACGTCAGAAGAGGTGGGGGTTGCCGCCGAGGTGCGCCTGGAGATGGTCATCGTCACCCTGACGAAGTTCCGGAAGGCCGGCATGGCGCTGGTCCGGGCCCTCTGGCCCCGGGCTGTGAATCCGGGCTCCTTGACCCGGCTTGCCTGGTGGTTGGACGCCGGGTTTGCGCGGGTGAACGCCTGGAGGGCCTCCGCGGCTCGTGCTGGTGCGGAGATGGCACTCCGCGTTGCCAGGTCGTGGTATCCTGGGCTTGACCTGGGGCTGCTCACCGCCCAGCGTGCCGGCACCGAGGCGGAGCTGTCGGCGGTGGCGGACGAGCTGCAGAGGTGGGCGAGCGAGCTCGCGTCCTTCGCCACGTGGGACGAATACATCCCGGAGCGTGTTGCAGACGGCGCGGCTATCCCGGAGGACTCGTACGGCCTCGCCTTCGATGACCCGGAGGGGAGCGAATCCGAGACGGTCGACGTCGGGTCTGACACCGACGACTACACTCCGTCCGAGTCGGCTGACGACGCGGGGGCCTCCACCTCGGTCGCCCCGGAAGCGCCAACCTCGAAGGCGCCAGCACCGCCGGCATGAGCGCACCCGGCCATAGAGGTGCCGACGCCGGGAGCGAGACGGCTCAAGATCGCCCCTGCTTGTTTCCTCCCTCCTTGTACATTTTGTCTGCATTTTATCTTTAGTGCCAGAGTTCCACCCACTGGGGGTGTATATTGTAATGAACCTGCGGCTGTGGGCCTTTTGTTATTTTCAATCGAAGTTTCGTTATTAGAAATGAAAAGGAGTGCGCACGAGGTCTACTTTCGCCCTTTGCCTATTGACTTGTTTGTGCGCGCTAGAATTCCTTCCGGCTTCTGCCCCGCCCGCCGGCCAGCCGGGAGCCGGTCTAGGACAGGGACGAGGCTTCACCCTTAGGGAAATGTAGCGGGCTCTTAGAGTCAACCGGCTAGGGCTAGGTCGAGCCGGCAGAGGCTGGCCACGGGGAGTGGCGTAGCGTGGCTGGACTGGCCCGGCAACCGCGCCTTGGCAGACCTTTGTGTGGGAAGCTCCTTCGTACCCCGCGATCCCTTCAGCCGGACAGCCGGGGGCCGGTCCGTGGCTGGTTAGGGCAGGGGAGGCGAAGGGCCGCTAGCCAAACTTATCCGTCCACCTCGGAGAGGAGCCGGGCGAGCCCCCGGGACCGCGAGCCGGGCCCGGGCCTTAGGTAGTAGGAGAAAGCTTGGAGAAATTGAGAAGGGGTGTGCCTCAAGCGCTGGCTTGAGGTCCCTCATTGCATTCATAGGCCCGAAGGGGCAAAAGTACAGGGTACATACACTGGCTTTTTAGCAGTAAAAGGGGCGGAGGAGCGCCGCGTTCCACGGGCGCTCCGTTTCTTTGCCGGATGCGTCTCTCTTGCGCTTTTGCGGCTTCTGGGCGTCTATCAGGTAGTAGGCGTTGTTGTGCAACACCCGACTGATGATGAATGGGCCCTCCCATGGGGAGGATAGCTTGTGCGGGCTGGTTGGCCGCTGAACCCGCCTGAGCACTAAGTCCCCTTCGTGGAAGGAGAGTGGCCGGATTCGCTTGTTGTGGTAGTGCTGGAGCTTTTGCTGATAGATGGCCATTAGCTCAAAGCTAGCTCGCGGGCTTCTTCGAGGAGGTCGACGCCATCTTCCCTTGCCTCTCTTGCGTCCTTCTCGGTATACAGGGCGACCCGAGGCGAATCGAACTCGATGTCGGTGGGGATGATCGCCTCGGACCCGTAAACGAGAAAGAACGGGGTGAAGCCGGTCGACCGGTTGGGCGTGGTCCGTTGGCTCCACAGGACGGCCGGTAGCTCCTCGAGCTAGCAGTCGGCCGATCAGACCAGCGGTGTGACGAGCCGGGGCTTGATGCCGGCCAGGATCAGGCCGTTCGCCCTTTCGACCTGGCCGTTGGACTGGGGGTGGGCGACGGACTCCAGGTCGAGCCAAATGCCCTGCCGTGAGCAAAAATGCGCCAGCGCGCCCTTGGCGAAGTTCGTGCCATTGTCGGTGATGATGCTGTGGGGGATGCCGTAGCGAACTGTGATGTCTTCGATGAACCGGATTGCAGTGGGGCCGTCCAGCTTCTTGATGGGTCGCGCCTCGATCCACTTGGTGAACTTGTCGACGGCGACCAACAGGTGCGTCATGCCGCCTCGGGCGGTCTTGAATGGCCCCACCATATCCAGCCCCCAAACGGCGAAAGGCCACGAGAGGGGGATGGTCTGGAGGGCGGTAGCGGGCAGGTGGCTCTGTGCGCGGAGGCGCTGGCAGCCCTCGCACCTGTCGACCAAGTCCTTGGCCGCCTCCAGGGTGGTCGGCTAGTAGAAACCGTGGCGGAACGCTTTGGCCACCAAGGACCTGGAGGCAGCATGATGTGCGCACTCACCTTGGTGGATGTCGAGGAGGATCTCCAGCCCCTTCTCCGGCTCGACGCAGCATTGGAAAACGCCGGTGGTGCTGCGGTGAACGAGCTCGTGGTTGATGATGCCGTAGGCCGAGGCCTGGCGCTGGATCTGCCTTGCGGTGGCTTCGTCGGAGGGGATCTCGCCGCGCTCGAGGAACGCTAGGATGGGCTGAGCCCACAAGGGGGCCGAGACGGGAGCCGGCTCGGGCTCGAGCGGGACGTCGGAGGCAGCAGCCCTCGAGGCCGGCGCGCCAGCCCCCGGGACCACCACGCCAGCCCCCGGGTCCGGCTCGTCAGTACCTGGGAGCGAAGCGGCAGCGGAAAGGTCGGCCGTCATTATGACGGCGTCGATTGCCGGCGGGACCGGCTGGTTAGCAGTAGCAGGAGGCGCCGGGGCCGGCGAGGCAGCTGTGATCAAGGGGGCCGGCAGGGCAGCCGGCTCGACCGCGGCGCAGGCAGCGTCCGCCGGTATGAAGATGGACTCCGACTCAGGAGACGACTTGATCGAGGGCTTCAACAACCACTCAAGGGAGATGCCGGCAGGAATGGCTTGTCGGGTGGAGCCGATTTTGGCCAGCGTGTCGGCCGCCTCATTGTTCGCCCGGGGGACGTGATGGAACTCACATCCCTCGAAGGAGCCGGTGAGCTACTGGACGAGGAAGTGGTAGCTGGCCATGTTGGCGTCTCTGGCGTCCCACTCGCCGGAAACCTCCTGAACCACGAGGTCGGAGTCGCTGAAGCATAGTATGCGCCGGATGCCAATCTCCTTGGTGAGCCCGAGGCCATGGACGAGGGCTTCATACTCGGCCATGTTGTTGGAGGCGGCGAAACGAATCTGGAGGGTGTACTTGAGTTGATCGCCCTTCGGGAAGGAGAGGACAATGCCGGCACCCAAGCCGGTCCTCATCTTGGAACCGTCGAAATGCATGCGCCAGTGTGTGGAGTCCGGTGGAGGCGGCACGAACTGGGTCTCGGCCCAGTCGACGAGGAAGTCGTCCATCACCTGGGACTTGATGGCGGTGCGCGGCTCGTACCGGATCTCGTAGTCGGCCATGGCGATGGCTCATTTGGCTATCCGGCCGATGGCGTCCCGGCCAACCATGATTTCTCCTAACGGTGCTGTCCTCACGACGGTGACGACGTGCTCTTGGAAGTAATGCTTCAGCTTCTGGGTGGCGAAGTAGACGCCGTAACACATCTTCTGGTAGTGGGGGTAGTTCTACTTGGAGGCGGAGAGGACTTCTCTGAGGTAATAGACCGGGCTCTGCGTCGGCCGCGCCCTGCCCTCTTCCGACCGCTCCACCACCAGAACGATGCTGACGACGTGTGTAGTATCCGCGACGTAGGCAAGCAGGGGCTCCTTCTCAGCCAACGCGGCCAGGATGGGCGCGCTGGTGAGAGCCCTCTTGAGGTCGCGGAACGCCGCGTCCTCTTTGTTGGGCCAGTCGAATAGGCCGGCTTCTTCGAGAGGTCTCAGCCCAGCTCGACCAAGGCTGACTTGCGCAGGAGTCCGTAGAGGGGCAGGGCCTTCTAGACGAGCTGGCTGATGAACCGGCTGAGGGAGGCGAGGCAGCCGGTGAACTTCTGAACATCGCGAAGCTGGACCGGCTTGGGCATGCGCTCGATCGCCTGGATCTTCTCGGGGTTGGCTTCGATGCCGCGCGCGGACATGAAGAAACCCAGAAGCTGGCCGGCAGGGACGCCGAAAACGCACTTCTCCGGGTTGAGCTTGATCTTGTACTCGCGCAGGTTGGCGAACATCTCCCGGAGGTCGTCGAGGAGGCTGAAGTGCTTCTTGGACTTGACGATGATGTCGTCGACGTAGACATGGACGTTCCTGCCTATCTGAGGCAGGAGGCACTTCTGCATGCTGCGCTGGAAGGTGGCGCCTGCATTCTTCAGGCCGAAGGACATGGTGATGTAGCAGTAGGCCCCCAAGGGCGTGATGAAGGAGGTCTTGAGCCGGTCCTCCGGGTCCAGCTTGATCTGGTGGTAGCCGGAGTAGGCGTCCATGAAAGACAACAGGTCGCAGTCGGCCGTGGAGTCGATGACTTGATCGATCTGTGGCAGGGCGAACGGGTCCTTTGGACACGCCTTGTTCAGGCTCGTGTAGTCGATACACATGCGCCAAGTGTTGTTCTTCTTCAGCACCAGGACTGGGTTGGCCAGCCAGTCCGGGTGGAAAACTTCCATGATGAAGCCGGCTGCGAGCAGCCGGGCGATCTCTTCTCCGATGGTACGCCTCTTCTCCTCAGAGAAGCGACGCAGGGGTTTCTTGACTGGCTTCACATCCGGCCGGACGTGTAGTTTGTGCTCGATGAACTTCCTCGGGACACCTGGCATGTGTTTGGGGGACCATACGAAAATGTCCCGGTTCTCACGAAGGAAGTCGACAAGCTCGCTTTCCTATTTGTCGTCGAGGCGCGAACCGATGGTCACGCACTGGGTGGGGTTGGCTAGATCGAGCGGCACTTGCTTGGTGTCCCGGGACGGCTTCTCCTCCGCTATATCCAGGGCTTTGGCCAGCCGGCAGCCATCGCGCGCACATGCCATGGACATCTGGTAGTTGCCAGCAACAGTGATGATGCCTTTGGGGCCCGGCATCTTGAGCTTGAGGTAGGCGTAGTGGGCAACCGCCATGAACTTGACCAGCACGGGCCGGCCCAGCAAAGCGTGGTAGGGGCTGCTCAGGTCCGCCACCTCGAACCAGATCGGCTCGCGGCAGAAGTGGCTAGTGTCGTTGAAGAGGACGTTGAGCCGGATCTTGCCGAGGGGGGTGCAGGACTTGCTGGGGTGATGCCGTGGAAAACGGTCCGGCTCGCCTTCAGGTCCTCCACCTTGAGTCCTAGCTTGAGCAGGGTGTCAAGGTAGAAGATGTTAATGCTGCTGCCGCCGTTGACCAACAGTCGCGAAAAGCGGCAGGAGCACTTCTCGGAGGCAATGGTGGGGTCGAGGACGAGGGCGTATCTGCCTGGGTCCGGCATCATAGCCGGATGGTCTGCACGGCTCCAGGTAACCGGCTTCTCGGACCAGTGCCTGAACTGGGGAGTCACGGGCGCGGTGGCGTTCACCTCTCGACGGAGCCGGCATTGGGTGTGCTTGTCCATCTCTTCACTTGTGAAGACGACGTAGCAGCCGTCAGGCTCGGGGTACTGGTCCAGCAACCGGCCGTCGTTTCGAGCCGGGGCTGGGGCCGCATGGGCCGGCTAGGGAGCCGGAGGCGGAGCCTGGGCCGAAGCCGGCCCATGGGCTGGCGACACGGGGGGAGCCGGGAGGCCGTCCCCCCGGGCCAGGCGCTGTGAGAAGCTACACTGCCGGAGCGTGTGCGTGGCCGGCGTGGCACCAGAGTGGTTCTTGCAGGGGAGGTCCAACAGCTGCTCGAAAGTCAGCTTGGGCTGCCAGGCAGCCTTACCGGTGCGCTGGCGCTTTCCAGAGGCCTGGCCAGCCGGCTGCTCCTCCTCGTTGGAGGCAACGAGCCGGCTCCCGTATCGGGGATCGGGTTGGATGTTCTTGTGTTTGCCGTTGGGATGTTGCCGGTTGTCGGCGGCCGGCTTGGCCGGAGCCGGAGCCGGCTTGGTTGGTGCCTTGGCCTTCATCCTCATGGAGGAATCGGCCGTGGCGTATTTGTCCGCCTTGGACATTAAGCCCGCGAGGGAGGTCGGCTCGGAGCACAAGAGCTTGTGCTTGAGGGGTGTGTCGTCGCAACAGCCCTCGATGAAGTATTGGATGGCCTGCACCTCGTGCACGCCCTCGCAGGAGTTGCGGAGCTCGGTTCAGCGCGTGAGGTAGTCGCGGAGGGGATCGTCTAGGCCCTGGACGCACATGGCGAGCTCGCGAGGGCGACCGGGTCGCTTGTACGTGCCGGTGAAGTTGCGGATGAAGCCTTCCTCGAAGTCCGTCCAGGTGTTGACGCTGCTGGCAGCCAAGTTGTTCAGCCAGGTGCGGGAAGAGCCAAGTAGCATTAGGGGGACATAGCGAACGGCTACGCGCTTGTTGCCTCTGGCGATGCCGACGCGCTTGTTGCCTCTGGCTTGGCGGTCCGGGTGTATTTCGGGGTGTCGCGGGGGAGCGTGAAGCAAGGCGGAAATGGCTCGTTGCGGATCCGTGGGCCGAAGTAGGCCGGGCCAATCGAGCCCTCCTCCTCGAGGAGAGCCGACTGCGCCAGTCGGTCGAGGCGGAGTCGGGCGTCGTTGTCGCTGTAAGGACACGCGGACCGAGCCGGGCCGCATGCTCAGGTCGAACGGCCGGTGGGATGGACCGTGCTGGTTCTTGCCGCGGAGGCGGGGTGTGTTCGCGGTTGTGCCGGCTTCCGCCGGCCGACGCTTTGTCGGGTCCGCGGCTGCTAGCCGGGCGATTGCTGCGTCGGCTATTCACAGCCGGCTGTTCGTTCCCACGCGACGGGGGACGCTGAGCGTTACTCCCCCGGGCGTTTAGGCCGGAGGGACGAGGGGTGCTGGAGTGCTGAGCCTACCGAAGGTCAACAGCTCCAGAGCACCCGCCCTCGGGGCAGGGGAACTCAGAGATGGCCCCTCCGGGAGTGATGGAGACCTGTTGCGCGTTGGCAGTGTCGATGAGGTCCTTGATGTGTCGCTCACGTGCGGCCCGCTCCTCGCCCTCCAAGGTTGCCAGGTCCTCGTAGGCAACCTTGGCGGCGTGCAGGTTGGCGACGGGGTTGTCGTAGACTGGGAGGCAGCCGCCTAGGATCTCGGCGACCATACGGCTGCGTTCTCGCACGGTGCCACGCCGGCTGGGCTCGGGGCCAGCTGGGGTGAGGTCGTACGCGGAGTTGTACTCCCACTGTGCAACCTCCATCCGGCGCCGCTCGGCAGCGAGGGCACTGGCATCTTCGAACAACTGGCGGCGGGCCGCCTCCAGCTCGGCCCTGTTGGTGGCGGGATCTGCGGTAGTGGTGATGGGAGTGCCTATACCCCGGAGGGTGGCGGCGATAGGGTCGGAGGTGCCGGCGTGGGCGGCAGCCGCGCCGGCGTCGGCCGCTCGCACACGGCCCGAAGTGGTGGATGAGGCGGTGACCATTACTTCCACGAGGGTGTGGGAGCCGATCGCGTCGCCGTTGGCAAGAGCGCCTACGGACGCCGGGGGATCGGTGCAGTCGAGCACCCTGCTAGGGTACTCGTCGGCCGGCGCCTCACTGGCGAGGCTGAGTTTGCTAAACAGCCCAGCGAGCGCGTCGTCGTCAAGCGTGAGGTTGCGGCCAGGGCGCTCGTCAGAGAGGCCGGCCATGCTGCCCGTAGGACCTTTCGGAGCAAGCCTCACGAGCATGCAGTTTCGCCCGGACGCGGGGCGACCGGGGGAGGTGGTGAAGGGCCCCGCCCAGAGCATAACTCCGGCCGGCGCCGCGTGCCGCCCCACGGTGGGCGCCAACTGTCATGGTTTTGTCACGGCAGATTCCATGGGTAGGCTTATCGAGAGGGGCCGGAAGGACGCCGGTGGAATCCGGGAACGGGGTTGGGCACAAACGGTGACTGAGACACCATATACCCAGGTTCAGGGCCCACCGTGGGAGGTAAAATCCCTACTCCTGCTTGATCTCGTTGAGATGATGGTAAAGGTTACAAAGGCGCTCCTTGAGCTGTATGAATCGAGGTGGGAGGTTGGGGCTCCGGCTCGAGAGGTTCCCGCGGGGGATGCTACGTAGGTGTTCTTCTCTGTGTATCCGTCGTGTGTCTTCTGCGTCTGCGTGGGTGCCACTCTCCTACTTTGCATGGGGAGGCCCGGGGTTTTTTATAGGTCAACCCCCCGGCTTACAATATGAATATGATGGTCGTGGGGGGACCCGGCTGGCAGCCCCTACGGCCGGCTGCGGGGGCCACTAGCTTTGATCTCGTCATGGCGAGCCCCAAGCATGGTCACGTCGCGGCACGGGGTGCCACGGGCGGCGTCGTATTACGGCGGTCGGCCGAGGTCAGTGGCCGGCCGGCTGTCCTGTAGCCATGCCGGGGTAGGTAGCGGAGTGGTTGGGGACAGGCCACCACTGTTGGAGGCCTGGTCGCGGTCCAACAGCGGCGAGAGGCCACTGTGGCCATGTGGGCGCTGACCCCCGACGGGATAGGGGCCACTGTGTCCAACCGCGCAGAGCCCGTCAGGAGCATCCGATGCCTGACCGGCTCGAGGAAGGAGCCGGGCGAGTAGGCCTCAGCCGGCCAGCACATCATGATTGGAGAAGGAGTGGCCGGCACGTCGGTGCCGGGAGGGGGATTGGAGCCGGCGAGGGATAGCGTAGCCGGCTCCTCGAAGGCGGCCCACCCGTTCGCCTATAGGCGAGCCGGAGCATTAGGGGCGTTTGAGGTCCCCCAGGGGTAATCCCCCCGTCAAACTCCCACGGATTGATAAACCTTAGGTCATCCACTTGAGGGAAAATTTCCACTGTCCTACAAAACTCTGCGCATGGAGGCCCAACACGAGTCTACAACAAGAAGGTTGCGTAGTAGACATCAAGCTCTTTTCTGGTACTGTAGCCGGGGAGGTGTGTTCTTGAAGGTATATCTTTAGATCTAGAAATCAAATCTTTTAGTTTCTTGTTTTTCTCTAGTTTGGTTTTATAAAAGAAAAGTACAAAAAATTGAATTGAGGTTGCCTCATATGCTTCTTCTTTTTAATGTCTTTCGTGGAAATGATGGAAAGGAAAATTGTGCTCAAGTGTTAGAAGAAGAAGTTATTAAAAGGTTTGGCACTAAATCTTTGAGTGATGAGCATGATCGCAATGTTGTTGGTATGAATTCTCTGAATATCCATGATGCTAATGATATGCGAAGCCACAAGCTTGGGGATGCTATGTTTGATGAAGATGATATTTTTTGTCCCCCAAGTTTTGATGAGAAAAACTATTATGATGATAGCATGCCTCCTATATATGATGATTATTGTGATGACATGTATGTTATAAAGAGTAATGACAACCATGAAACCTATTATCATGATTTTAATATTGAATGTGGTTATGTCAATCAAGTATCTCATGATAGTTATTTCACTACTAGGGAAAACCCTAGCAGTAGCAGGGCTTTTTGGTGTATCAGTAGCGCGGGTACCGGCGGCGCTACTGATATGATGCTACAAAAAACGTTTATCATTAGCATGTTTTGACACGCGCTACTACTATACCTACTTAGCAGTAGCGCTTTCCGAACCAGCGCTACTGCTAAGTCCTTTAGCAGCAGTGTTTTCCTGTCCAGCACTAAAGAGCGCTACTACTATATTTTCTCATATCATTTTGTTTTTCCTACGTATTTGTGATGTTTCTGTACATGTTTCGTACATTATACTAATCATATCATAAACATGCAATATGCTCATCATATCATACACATAATAGTCTCATCATATCATCCAACACAAATCATGTCGTCACGTCATAATCACAATATAGCTATAAAAGTTACATGACATGTCTCATCATACATAATGTAGTACTTCTTGAGGTGTTGGTTCGTATCGCTCTCTTGCACTAGCGTGAACCTAAACTGACTACTGGCTGTCACCCGGAAACCGGTACACCTGGGCCTAACACTCCGGCCACTCGTCGTATACTCCTGGCGTAGCATTTCAAGTGAGTTGTCATATTACCTTCTCCATTGATGATCTATGCACCTGCATCGTCACATGAGTTGATGATATGCAACATATATAGTTGAGCAACAGAAAGAGACAGACTTGGCAAAAATAGAAGCAACATATCATAAGCATACAAAGTTCATCGTACCCAAAATGCCCTAACTAGAGTGATCTTCGCTAGTTGAGGAGGACGGTTTAACTACATCACAAATAAAGTTTCGTCATGCATAACTCAAAGTTTCATCATAGAGAAAGTATGGACTAAACCGACACATTATCAATAACTCAAAGTGACATCCACGCAAGTCACGGAGATAGTCCCCGAGCAGAGTGAAAGGCTTCAGGTGGAGACGCTGAGCGGCTACGCGTGTTCGGACGTTTTCCCGCGAAATTTGCCCTTCTTCGTAGAACATCCCTGTTTTTTCGAGGACCTCCTTCATGATGATTTGGGCAAGTTCACGCTGGAAGTGATAGAACACATCTCAGAGTTGATGATCCGGGATATCTCCTAGGTTCTTTGCCCATTGCAGAATATGGGCATCGCCGGATCTAGGTAACATGCGAAGGTTCTGCTGATCCCGTCTGAACCCCTACATGTGGTGGATGACATAGAATCCATCACTGATAGTACCACTCGGTTGCTGGGTGCAGCAGAAGTCAGTCTTATGGCCGAAGCAGGGCGCGCGGTTCCTTGTCTTCCTAAGCGTGATCTCGCCACCCCGTACGCCATACATAAAGATAGCACTGTCGAGAACAGACTTGATGTGGATGTAATCCTTTCTCTTCATGTTCTTCAACGAGTCCAAGTAAGAGCATGGGAGACTTAGGTGTAAAGGATGACGAGGCCGGTGCTCCCGGCGCTGCGCAAAATAAGTACACCTCAAATTAGCCTCCACGCGTGCAAATGAAATGGTTGAAATCGAAGGAAGGATATCCACGCGGATGACTTACATGGGATGATAAGGCATGAGAATCGTCTCCTTGTCCTTATTGTCGACCATAAAATCAGCGATGTAGTTACTCGCATATTCACGGTGCTTTTGGCAGACTGCCAAGAAGCTCTCGTGCATGAAGTATGGGTCAGCGACACAGATATAAGGTATCTGCTCAATCTTGATGATGTCGTTCATGTACAAGGAAAAAAGGCAGACAAACATAAAATCCAGCTTTTTCAAATGAAACATGTCAAAGATGTAATCGAATCGAAGGAAGCACTTTTCCACGGGGAATGTGTCGACGTACAACCTTTACTGCGGCACGTTAACCATGTAGAGCGGGTATCCTGGATTTTGTGAGGCGATCAGGCTTCTCTCTTCGCAGCACATCGTCATGAATTCTCCTGAGATCGCCGTATATGGCCTCTACCGCTGCCTTAGGTAGGATTCGTTCATCGGGGATATGGTATTTCGCCGCACCCATGACTGGTATACGGTCTTGAACCCGAGGTTGCGGAGGCAGTTGGATCATAGAAGCAGGTATATTGTATTTCGGCATGACCTTTGCTACAAACTGGACAAATAGAGCGCATGAAATTTGCCGGAACGGAAATGAATCAACATTCCAGAAAAACATAGGCACTCGGAATCATTCCCTGCAAACATTTGTTAAATACCATGTTCGACACCGCAACACACACTACTACCAAAACGTCCATAGCTAATATGGACATTAATGGCGCACCATGTATGTGGTGCGCCACTTCTATATAGCAGTGGCGCACCAGATATGGGTGCACCATTAATGGCCATATTACTAATGGCGCACCTGGTGTGTGGTGCGCCATTACTAGTTTTTTCCTGGCCCCACACCCCTCCCCAGACATAGCAGTGGTGCACCTGGGGAAAGTGTGCCATTACTAGTTTTAACTAGTAATAGTTTAACTAGTAATGGCGCACCACACCCACGGTGCGCCAATACTAAGTTTGTCCTGGCCCCACACCCCTTCCCAGACATAGTAGTGGCGCACCAGGGGAAAGTGCGCCGTTACTAGTTTTAACTAGTAATGGTGCACCAGTAAGAGGTGCGCCATTGCTACTTATACGTATGGCGCACCCCCTACCAGTGCGCCATTGCTATCACCCCTTATCCCCTCCCTCTCGTCATGTTCTCTCCCCTCCCCTTCCTCCTGACACACCCACCCACCTCCCTCGACTTCGATCTAGATTGGGAAGCCCTAGCCGCCCGCCTCTTCCTCTCCCTTCGGACCACGGCGAGCCCCCTTCCCTCTCCCTCACACCAGATCCAGGGCATGGAGCCGTGGTGAGCTCCTTCCCAACCCTCCTCACCGGATCCAGAGGAGAGCTGGTGACCACGTCCTCCGGCGAGGGCGTTGCTCTGGGATGTGGAGGCCGCCGAGCTGCAGGAGGAGGAGCTCCCAACCACGCCGAGGCCCTAGATCCAGTCGCCACAGCCATAGCCGGGCTTCCAGATCCTCGTCGTCGTTGAGCTGGCCCATGATCGATGAACGATGGCGGATCCGACAGCAAGGCCAAGGTGCCACATGCGATGGCGCCGGTGGAGGGTGGTTTATTCTCCACGTCCACGCGTCGGGAGAGGAAGCGGCCTCCGCGTTGTTCTGCACCAAGTTTGGCAACGGGGACGCGCGACTGTCCTCCTCCTCCTCTGCATCCATGGCGCTCATCCCGGAAGGTACCGCGCCTCTCCCGCATTAATCCTGCTTCTGAATCGATCTGCATAGCTGAGTTTTGCCTATTGCTCTGTTTGCTTGCAGGGGAGGTACCGCTGGAGCTCTAAGGCGGCCTTAAACACCACCGATCTGGTCGGAGGTTGGGCAGATAAGGCCCTGCGTCTCCTGCTCCTTCCCATGTATGTGTTCATCCCAGTCTCTGACTCTCTGTCCAGACTTAACTACGTAGCGGCTAGCTAGTATGGATATGATTACGAGCTAGCCGGATTGGATTATGTAGCCTACCTCAATGCTTAATTAGTCTGGCGGTTTATTGCACGCATACATGCATGCATCATGGTAGAGAATTGAAATCACTAGCTCTAGCTACTTCGTGGTTGAATGGTTTGCATTGCAGTGTACCATCAAATTCTGTACATTGAACATTTGATGAACTAGATGCAGCTTGCTTTTGATTCAGATGATTTATATCTGTGTATGATGCGTTAAAAAATATCTTTGTACGAGTCCTGCGCAGGTCATCGTTGGAGGAGAGGATGATGGTGAAGCAGCAGAGGATGATGGTGCCCGGCCATAGCGAGCGAGGAAGCCCCAAGATTGATAGGTGGCTCCCTCCTGTCGTAAGTTCAGATGTCGCACATCCTGTATGTTGTGCAAATCGGAGAGATCCAGAATGCTTTTCTCATGTATTTTTGTTATCTCAGGTATGGATTTGGGGCATATTTCAAGCAGGTAATAACCTACTCTGATGCTTTCGCTCTAAGAGAAAAGTGTGCCATCCCTATCCACAAGCAGGTAATAATTGATCATTTATGAGCTGATGGACAACAATTACTCTATTGGCATGCAAGTACTACTTTTACATTGTCATGACAGGAACAATTAATTTGACATGTATCATTGGTACCGCTAAAACATTTCGTTCATGTTTCAACAAATTTGGTGAAGACCACTTCATATGTATTTTGCATATATGAATTATCTCCTGTTGCTTTCTAAGATGTTTGTTCTTTCAGTTCTAGCCCACCTATCTTTAATTCCTGGCTGTTGGACTACCTGCAGGACAACGAGTTCATCTGCAGCAGCTATCACTGTGAGTAGTCCGTCCGCGACGCGCTCCGCAGCGTCTTCGCCGGGCACAACGAGATCCTCAACGTCTGGAATTAAGTCGCCGGCCATATGTTTCCTGATGAATTTTCTTTCTAGCTAAATGTGATCGGATCTGACTAGTACGTTCAGATTTGCTCTTGTTTTCTTTTCAAATAGTACTACTTGTCTATATTCCAGCTGTGCGGCTACCTGTAGCCACTTGAACCGATGAGAATTCTTCAAGCCTACCTATAGCCACTTGAACAGATGTCTATCTCAGATCCGCTCATCTAAAAAATCCAAGTGGAGTAGTATACTCGTAGTATAGTATAATAATATTATCAAAAGGTAAATGCCCTGATTATTTAGCTCTGTCAGATAAATACTCGTCGAAAGTGGGCTCCTATGAAAATTAATTTCCATTATAATCTTACTCATACAATATTCACACCATGTAATTCTGGAAATATATGCTCATATCTAGTTCTGCATAAAAATGACAGTATTGACATGTTATAAATAGTTTGTTTGTCTTTATGTTTATTTTGTTACATTTTGCAGGGATAAAGTGAAGAAAAAGAAGAAAAGATTACTAGAAGATTAGTTTTAGGATTTTCTTTTATTTCCTTGCAATTTTCCTTTTATTGGATACTTGTAAAGACATTGTAATATTTATACTATAATAAAAATTATGATTCTATTTCATTTTTTGTTTTTAAATTATTTTTCCTTATAGGCTGTTTTTTGTAAATTTGGATTTTTTTTTGTTTTCCAAATAGTACTAGTGGCGCATTTTAGCCCTTATTAGTGGCGCACCTTCCTTTATTACTAGTGGCGCACCTATAAGGCTATTAGTGGCGCACCTGGTGGGAATACCAGTGGAGCACCTAAGGGTTAGTAGCGCACCATCACCACTAGTATTTGGATTACCAATGGCGCATCAAAGGTGCGCCATTACTAACAATTACTAATGGCGTGTTAATAGTGGCGCACCCATAGTGCGCCATTAATAGCAAAATGTGGTGCGCCACTAATAGCCTTTTCTCTAGTAGTGACATGTCCAAATATACACGAGCAAGCACATGTCCAAATATACTACCCTACAATTATATTTCTGTCCTAATTTGATATCTGTCTAAATTCATATATATCATAATAGCTACCTAGGGTTTATACCAAAACCTAGCTACATAGGGTTCATACCAAAACCTAGGGTCCATACCAAAATTCACCTAAGTAAATGAACCTACTGCCCTCTTGCAAAGTATTCACCTACCATACCACTACTACTTTGCTTAAACCTAGCTAGGGTTCATAAGTAAATTAACCTAAATAAATTAACCTAGAGAGGAGGGGTGGGGTCTTACAGAGAGGGTGCTCGGGGGAGGTGCTTGGGGGAGATGGTGGCGAGGAGGGCGTCGAGGGTGGCAGGGCCATAGAGGGAGGGAGGGCAGTGAGGAGGGGACGAGTGTGGCTCCCAGGGACGTCGAGGGCGCGTGGCTCCGGTCGCAGCGACGGTGTGCGAATCCGGTGGCGGCACCGATGACGGCAACGGAGGCAGTGGCGGCGAGGGAGCAAGGGCGGCTGATACATCTCCAACGTATCTATAATTTTTGATTGTTACATGCTATTATATTATCTATTCTCGATGTTTTTTATGCATTAATTTGCTATTTTATATTTTTTGTGACTAACCTATTAATCTAGAGCCTAGTGCCAGTTTCTGTTTTTTCCTTGTTTTTTACTTTCGCAGATAAGGAATATTAAACGGAGTCCAAACGGAATAAAACCTCCGGAATGATTTTTTCTGGAAAATATGGAAGCCACAAGACTTGACAACCAAGGCAGAGGACCTGCTCCGGGGCCCCAAGTTCGCTTGCTGCGACTAGGGGGGCACCCGCCCCGGGCAGGCTTGTGGGCCCCTGACAACTCCACGAACCCTAATCTTCGGCCTATTAATACCTAAATATTCCATCATTATAAGAAAGAGCCACAAAAACACTTTTCTGCCGCCAGAAGCCTCCGTTCCCGAGAGATCCAAATGTTGGAGCCTTTTCCGTTAATCTGTCGGAGGGGGATTCGATCACGAAGGGCATCTACATCAATTCCATTGCCCCTCCGATGATGCGTGAGTAGTTCACCACAGACCTACGGGTCCATAGCTAGTAGCTAGATGGCTTATTCTCTCTCTTTGCTTCTCAATATCATGTTCTTCATGATCTTCATGGAGACCTATCCGATGTAATACTGTTTTGTGATGTCTTTGTCGAGATCCAATGAATTGTGGGTTTATGATTCAGATTATCCATGAATATTATTTGAGTCTTTTTTGATTTCTTATATGCATGATTTCATATCTTTGCAAGTCTCTTCAAGATATTGGTTTGGTTTGGCCAACTAGATTGGTAATTCTTGCAATAGGATAAGTGCTTAGTTTTGGGTTCAATCTTGCGGTGTCCTCACTCAGTGACAAAGTAGGGGTAGCAAGGCACGTATTGTATTGTTGCCATCAAGGGTAAAAATATGGGGTTTGCATCATATTCCTTGAGTTTATCCCTCTACAGCATGTCATCTTACCTAGTGAGTTACTCTGTTCTTCATGAACTTAATACTCTAGATGCAGGCAGGAGTTGGTCGATGTGTGGAGTAATAGTAGTAGATGCAGAATCGTTTCTTTCTACTGGTCACGGACGTGATGCCTATATGCATAATCATTGCCTTGGATATTCTCATAATTATTCGCTTTTCTATCAATTTCTCGACAGTAATTTGTTCACCCACCGCAATACTCGCCATCATGAGAGAAGCCATCTAGTGAAACCTATGGCCCCCGTGTCTATTTTCCATATGATATTTTCATACCTAAAACCAAAAACACCAAAAATACTTTTTGCCATCTTTTTACTTTTAGTTTTACTTTCCGTTCAAGCATTCTATTATATCTATCTCTACTAGATCTCATCCTTGCAAATAACGGTGAAGGGATTGACAACCCCTTTATAGCGTTGGGTGCAAGAGTTTGATTCCTAGTGCAGGTATGTCTATTGGTGGCTCGCTTGTATCTCCTACTGGATTGATACCTTGGTTCTCAAAAACTGAGGGAAATACTTATCTACTTTGCTGCATCAAACCATTCCTCTTCACGGGAAACCAACTTATGCTCGAGAAGTAGCAGTGGCGAGAGGGAGCAGGGGCTGCGAGGGGAGAGGGGCGCGAGAAGAATGGGGAATTGGGGAAGGAGGGATAACTGCGAATGGGCAAGTCAAACTTAGCGGTAGCGCTTTTAAGGAAAATGTGTTGCTACTATTTTCTTAGCAGTAGCACTTGTTAAAATAGGGCGCTACTACTATACCTAGCCTGTTGGCGACGGTGTGCCAGTTATAGTAGTAGCGATGTTTGTCTCCCCGTGCTATTGTTAGATAGTAGTAGCGCCCTCTTTTGACCAGCGCTATAGATAATCCTCTATGTATAAGGTTTTCCCTAGTAGTGTACTGTTGAGTTTGCTCCCACTATTATGAATGAAAAGAAAATTGCTTATGGGGAGAATGAAAAAAATTCTAGTGTATCATAAAAAGAATGCTTTATGTTCTGGTTGTATTGTGGAATTACTTCATTATGCTACTGAAAATTATTATGAGGGAAGAACATTTGCTTGTAGGAATTGCTATATTATCAAGTTTCCTCTCTATGTGCTCAAAGTTTTGAAGTTATGCTTGTTTTTCCTTCCTATGCTAGTTGATTCTTGTTCCATGAATTGTTTGCTCAAAAATTCCCTATGCATAGGAACTGGGTTAGACCTAAATGTGCTTCTCATGTGATTCATGATGCTCTTTTTCTGTTTCAATTATTATTCCTATAGGAGCATCATTGAAATTATCATGCCTACTAAAAGACATTAAAGAAAAGTACTTGTTGGGAGACAGCCCAACACTTTCACTTTCTGTTTTGATGTGTTCAAATGATTAAGATATTGTAGTAATCATGTTTTCTCTCTTTTATTTCAATAAAGTGCCAAGTAAAGCCTTTGGGATAGTGTGGATACTTGGTTGTTTGATTGTGTGCAAAAACAGAAAGTTTTGCATCCAGTATATGAATTATATGATTTTACTGGACTGTCAACAAATTATCCAATTTTTACACAACATTTCTATGAAAATTGCTTTAGTTTTCCTAATTTGTCAGAAGTTTTAGAGTCAGGTAAGTATGGTGATCATACATATGTTTACAGATTGTTTTGTTTTTGACAAATTCTATTTTGCATGCATAGTCTACGTATTTCAAGTGTTCCTATAGCTTCTATTGAGTAATATAAATTGTGGGAATGATGGTATACAGTAGGTATCATGTGCTAATAATTATGAATCTTGTCTTGCCACTAGTAGAAAACAGGCCTTTCGTCCCAAGCATTAGTCCCGGTTTGGTTATGAGCCGATACTAAAGATGTTATTAGTCCTAGTTCGTGCCGGCTCCAACGGCTAGGAGCAGGGCGACCTTTAGTACCGGCTTGTAAGGAATCTTTAGTACCGGTTCGTGTCACGAACCGGTACTATAGGGGGCGTGGCAGGCTTTTGGTTAGACTTGGGCCCCGCGTGCCTCTTTAGTACCGGTTGGTGGCACGAACCGGTACTAAAAGGGTGCTCTTTAGTACCGGTTGGTGACACCAACCGGTACTAAAGGGGGCGTGGAAGGATCTTGGTCATACTTGGGCCCCACGTGCCTCTTTAGTACTGTTTCATGGCACGAACCGGTACTAAAGGTTGCCCTTTAGTATCGGTTGGTGACACCTACCGGTACTGAAGACTTCCTATATATATATATATATATATATATATATATATATATATATATATATATATATATATGCTTCGTCCACAGCCGATCGAAGGGGCTCTCATTCTCTTATTTCTCCCCTGTTCTTCTTCTTGCTCGAAGCTCATCCTCCATTTTGCCAAGGATTTGTCAAGATTTGAAGGCACCGCATCTATCCAAGTGTTCACAAAGGTTAGCAACTTTGCCCCTTCATCTCTCATTTCTAGATTAGCTTGTGGTATGCTCAAAGATATGTGATTTGTGGGTTTTATCTAGGTTTTGGGAGAGTGATCATTATGTGGGAGTTTATTTGATTTACACGCAATTTGAGCTCAAATTAACTTGTTAGGTTGCATATGTGTATGTCTGGTTTATTTGGTGCCTTCCCATCCCCGTCGTAATCACCGTCGATCGTCCGCACCGTCTTGTCGCGGCACCGGCCACCTTGGTGAGCCTCTTGTTCTGCTTAATACCTTTTTGTTAAAAAATTACTTGTATGATTTAGATAGCTATGTGTATGATTTACTTACTTGTATTATCGTTAGTTATTCTATAGTGTCATGGTTATGGTATCCACCCACGTCGGCCCTCGTCCAGTCTATGATTCAGATGTGTTATGTCATTATCTTTTATAACTATTTCGCACATCATCTAATGTCTATGAAAATTAATTATGCCACCAAATTGACATAGATGTTTTTATTTATAGGAAGTAGTTGAACCAGAAATTCCAACCGACTATGAAATTCTGCTCGAGAAATTTACACAAGCTGAAAAAGAAATTGGTCATTTGAAAGAAAAATTGAAAAGAACTAAAGATGAGAAGATGGGATTGGAATTGCATGTTGCCGATATCGTCGATGATCACAAGAACAAGATGGCTAGAATAAGATTGAAGCTTAGCAAGATTAGAAAATATGCCATTGATAAAGAGGCTTGGCATCATTATGTCATTGGCTCAATTGTTACCTTAGTTGCGACTATGATCGCATTTGTTGCTGAATTTACATCTTTTAGATAGTTGTGTGTTGTTTTATCAGATGTATGTATGAACTATAAGTTTCTATTATTTGAAGTAATAACATTTGGTCACTGCGAGCTCTACTTTGGTTGTAATGTGATGATGAAGTTGTATTAATTTGGTCACTTCGATGTTGTGTAGTGAACATGAGCCGGTAATGGATATACGATGACCGACTAAGTCCACGGTTCCTTAATGGCCTGCATGATTTTATTCGTGTGGCTGAGGAAAACAAGCAGAATGGTTTCATGTGTTGTCCATGTCGTGACTGTAAGAATGATAGTAATTACTCTACCTCAAAAACCCTTCACTACCACCTACTGAAGTCCGGTTTCATGTCCAGCTATAGCTGTTGGACCAAGCACGGAGAAAGAGGGGTTATAATGGAAGACAATGAAGAAGAAGCGGAGGATGATAACTATCCTTTCGCCGGTACAACAATGGGGGAAGCTGAAGAAGAGGCATCAATGGGGGAAGCTGAAGAAGAGGCATCAATGGGGGAAGCTGAAGAAGAGGCATCAGATGAGCCCGCTGATGATTTGGGTCGGGTCATTGTTGATGCAAAGAGAAACTACAAAAGTGACAAGGAGAGGTTGAAGTTGAAACGCATGTTAGAGGATCACAAGAAATTATTGTATCCAATATGTGAAGATGACCAGAAAAAGCTGGGTACCACGCTGGAATTGCTGCAATGGAAGGCGAAGAATGGTGTAACTGACAAGGGATTTCAAGAATTGTTGATAATGATAAAGAAGATGCTTCCAAAGGATAACGAATTGCCTGAAAGTACGTATGAAGCAAAGAAGGTTGTATGCCCTCTAGGATTGGAGGTGCAGAAGATACATGCATGCCCTAATGACTGCATCCTCTACTGCGGTAAGGAGTACGAGAATTTGGATGCATGCCCGGTATGTGGTGCACTGCACTATAAGATCCCCCGCGATAACCCTGGTGATGTGGACGGCGAACGCCACAGGAAGAGGGTTCCTGCCAAGGTGATGTGGCATGCTCCTATAATACCACGGTTGAAATGTTTGTTCCAAAACAAAGAGCATGCCAAGTTGTTGCGATGTCACGAAGAAAGTAAGAAAGATGTGATGTTGAGAGCACTCGCTGATGGGTCACAGTGGAGAAAAATCGAGAGGGAGTTTGAGGAATTTGCAGCTGATGCAACAAACTTATGGTTTGGTCTTAGTACATACAGCACGAATCCTTTTGGAGAGCAGAGCTCCCATCACAGCACCTGGCCCGTGACTCTATGTATCTACAACCTTCCTCCTTGGTTGTGCATGAAGCGGAAGTTCATTATGAGGCCAATGCTCATCCAAGGCCCTAAGCAACCCGGCAAAGACATTGATGTATACCTAAGGCCACTAGTTGATGAACTTCTAAAGTTGTGGAAAAAACTAGGTCTATGTGTGCGGGATGCGCACACACAGAAGGAAATTGACCTATGAGCGTTGTTGTTTGTAACCATCAATGATTGGCATGCTCTTAGTAACCTTTCAGGACATACAAACTAGGGATACAATGCATGCATGCACTTTTTAGATGATATTGAAAGTATATATTTGGATAAATGTAAGAAGAATGTGTACCTGGGACATCGTCGGTTTCTACCGATCAAGCATATCTTAAGAAAGGCAGGGAACCATTTCAAAGGTGATCTAGATAACCGGAAAAAGCCTGGCTTCCGTACTAGTGAATATATATTTCATATGGTCAGGGATTTACAGGTAATATTTGGAAAGGGTCCTGGTGGAAAATTTGTTCCGAATGACGCCAACGGACATGCACCCATGTGGAAGAAGAAATCTATATTTGGGAACTTGAATATTGGAAAGCCCTGGAAGTCTGCAATGCAATCAACGTGATGCACGTGACGAAGAATGTTTATGTGAACCTACTATGCTTTTTGGGCGTGTATGAAAATACAAAAGATACACCGGAGGCACGGGAGGACTAGCAAAGGATTAACGAAAAAGACGGCATGCCTCCAAAGCAGTATCAAGGTCCTGCCAGCTACGCTCTTATGAAAGAAAAGAAGTAAATATTTATTGAATGCCTGCTCAGTATCAAGGTCCCGTCTGGCTTCTCGTCGAATATAAAGGGAATAATAAATATGGAAGAGAGAAAAATTCAAAATCTAAAGTCTCATGACGTGCACGTGATTATGACGCAATTATTTTCGGTTGCACTTAGGGGGCTTCTACCGAAAAATGTTCGATTGGCCATTGTGAAGCTATGTGTATTCCTCAATGCAATTTCTCATAAGGTAATCGATCCAGAAATCCTACCAAGGTTACAGAATGACCTGGTCCAATGTCTTCTCCGTTTCGAGTTGGTGTTCCCTCCATCCTTCTTCAATATTATGACGCACATTCTAGTTCACCTAGTCGAAGACATTAACATTCTGGGTCTTGTCTATCCACACAATATGTTCCCCTTCGAGAGGTTCATGGGAGTCTTAAAGAAATATGTTCATAACCGTGCTAGGCCAGAAGAAAGCATCACCAAGGGATATGGAACAGAGGAGGTTATTGAGTTTTGTGTTGACTTTGTTCCTGACATTAAGCCGATTGGTCTTACTGAATCGCGGCATGAGGTGAGACTAGGTGGAAAAGCCACACTAGGAAAGAAGGAAGCAATAAATATGGACGGGCATTCTTTCACTCAACCACACTACACGGTTCTACAAAATTCCACCTTGGTGACTCCATATATCGTGGAACACAAGGATATTGTACGGTCCAAGAACCTGGAGCAGTCTGCACCTGGATTGAACGTAAACTCATGGAGACTTTTGCCGGTTGGTTGCAAACAAAGCTTACCAATGACAATGATGTTCCAGATGAACTGTACTGGTTGGCCAAGATACTAAGTTCGACTGTAATGACTTTCAAAGGGTATGAGATAAATGGGAATACATTTGACACGATCGCCCAAGATAAAAAGAGCACCAACCAAAACAGTGGTGTCTGCTATGATGCAACCAACTTTCAAGACACATATTATGGTTAAATAGAGGAGATATGGGAACTTGACTATGGACCTGATCTTAAGGTCCCGTTGTTTCGGTGCAAATGGGTCAAATATACTGGAGGCGGGGTACAGGTACACCCGCAGTACGGAATGAGTACAGTGGATCCCAACAATCTTGGGTACACAGACAACCCATTCGTCCTAGCAAACCGAGGAGAAAAAAAGATAACAAAGCAAATACATCATACAATGAGACAAAGCGCCACATAGTTCTTTCAAGGAAAAGAAACATTGTGGGAGTGGAGGACAAGACAGACATGTCAGAAGATTATGAAAAGTTTCATGAAATACCTCCCTTCAGAGTGAAGACTGATCCAAGCATCCTGTTAAATGACGAAGATTCTCCAAGGTTACAGTGCAATCATAACCAAGGGACAAACACGCAGAAAAAGTATTACACCACGAGATCCCACTCTGTGATGTGACCGGTTTCACCGTCATCACTTTCTATGTGAAGGACATGCATGCATTTTCTAGCATGGTATCTTTGTAACAGTTTGTACATGAAGTGCATCCAGTTTTTGTCGTAACCCTCTCAACTCTTTAATGCTATGTGGGTGAAATTACGATTTCATGCCAAGTTACTGTTGGAAATATGCCCTAGAGGCAATAATAAATTAGTTATTATCATATTTCCTTATTCATGATAATCGTTTATTATCCATGCTATAATTGTATTGATCGGACACTTAAAGGCATGTGTGGATACATAGACAAAACCATGTCCCTAGTATGCCTCTAATGGACTAGCTCGTTGATCAAAGGATGGTTAAGGTTTCCTAGCCATGGACATGAGATGTCATTTGATAGTGGGATCACATCATTAGGAGAATGATGTGATGGATAAGACCCGAACTACAAACATAGCATATGATCGTGTCAGTTTCTTGCTATTGTTTTCTGCATGTCAACTATATGTTCCTATGACCATGAGATCATGCAACTCACGGATATCGGAGGAGTGCCTTGTGTGTATCAAACGTCGCAACGTAACTGGGTGACTATAAAGGTGCTCTACAGGTATCTCCGATGGTGTCTGTTGAGTTGGCATGGATCGAGACTGGGATTTGTTACTGCGTGTGACGGAGAGGTATCCCAGGGCCCACTCGGTAATACAACATCACAACAAGCCTTGCAAGCAATGTGGCTAAGTGTTAGTCACGGGATCTTGTATTACGGAACGAGTAAAGGGACTTGCCAGTAACGAGGTTGAACTAGGTATGGAGATACTGACGATCGAATCTCGGGCAAGTAACATACCGAAGAACAATGGGAACGTTATACGGGATTAACTGAATCCTTGACATAGAGGTTCGACCGATAAAGATCTTCGTAGAATATGTAGAAACCAATGTGGACGTCCAGGTCCCGCCATTGGTTATTGACCGTAGAGGTGTCTCGGTCATGTCTACATAGTTCTCGAACCCGCAGGGTCTGCACACTTAAGGTTCGGTGACGTTTCGGTAGTGTAGAGTTCTGTATGGTGGTGACCGAAGTTTGTTCGGAGTCCCGGATGAGATCCTGGACGTCACGAGGAGCTCCGGAATTGTCCGGAGGTAAAGATTCATATATAGGAAGTCCCAGTTTGGTTTCCGAAAAAGTTTCGGGCTCATCGGTAGTGTACCGGGAGTGCCGGTAGTGTACCGGGAGTGCCGGTAGTGTACCGGGAGGCCTCCGGGAGGGGTATTTCGACCCCAAGAGGTCCATGGGCTGTGGGAGAATAATAACCAGGCCTTAGTGGGCTGGGAAAAGAGCCACAAAGGCCCATGGCGCAGGAGAGAAAGTCCTAAAGCAAAAAGTGGAAAATCAGCCAATAGGAGGCAATCCTACTCCAACTAGGATTGGAGGTGAAGTAGGATTGCTCCCACCTCCTATTTCGGCCGACCCAAAGGCCTTGGCTGCCTCTCCTCTCCTCTCCTCCTATATATACTAGTGGATTGGGTGGTTTTTGGACAGAATTTCCGGCCACGTGCTACCCGTTTCACCGGTGCACAGTTTCTCCTCTAGATCGGTTTTCCGCAGTGCTTAGGCGAAGCCCTGCCGGAATCACTCCACCACCATCACCGGAGCGCCGTCACGCTGCTGGTGAACTCTCTCTCCTCTCCACCTCCTCTTGCTGGATCAAGACGGTGGAGATCGTCATCAAGCTGCACGTGTGCTGAACGCGGAGGTGCCGTCCGTTCGGCGCTAGATCGGAAGGACCGTGATCGAGATCGCGAGACGGTTCGTGATGAGATCGCGGAACGGATCGTGATGAGTTCGCGGGACAGATCGTGAGACGGATCGTGATGGGATCGCGGGACGGATCGTGATGAGATCGCGGGACGCTCGGCGATTTGGATCGCAAAGATGTTCGACTACACCAACCGCGTTTCTTAACGCTTCCCGCTTAGCGATCTACAAGGGTATGTAGATCCACTCTCCCTCTCGTAGATGCTCATCACCATGGATAGTTTTGCGTGTGCGTAGGAAAATTTTTGTTTCCCATGCGACGTTCCCCAACAGTGGCATCATGAGCTAGGTTGATGGTTCGATGAGATCTCGAGTAGAACACAAAAGGTTTGTGGGCGTTGATGCTTAGATTGCTTCCTCCCTTGGTCGGATTTTGGTTCAGCGGGATTGTGAGATGAAGCGTCCGGGACCAACATTACTCGTACGCTTATGAGAGACCGGTTCCCTCGATGCAACTTGTTGCTTAGATGGCTTGCAGGTGACAGTTTCTCTCACTTTAGTTGGATCGGATCCGACAAAGGGGATCCTTGAGAAGGTTGAAAAGCAATCTAGGTATCACCGTTGTGGTTTATGCGTAGGTGAGAATCGTTCTTGCTAGATACCCGTAGCAGCCACGTAAAACATGCAACAACAATTAGAGGACGTCTAACCTATTTTTGCAGGGTAAGTTGTGATGTGATATGGCCAATTACATGATGAGATATATGTGATGTATGAGATGATCATGTGATGTATAGAATTTCACGACTTGCATGTCGTTGAGTACGGCAACCGGCAGGAGCCATAGGGTTGTCTTTAATTATTGTTTGACCTGCGTGTCAATCATTAAGAGCTATGTAATGCTTTACTTTATCGCTAAGCAGTAGCAATAGAAGTAGAAGCAGGGCTGGCGCCACAACCCCAATGGCAACACATTGATGGAGATCAAGATGATGGAGATCATGGTGTTGTGCCGGTGACGATGGAGACCATGCCGGTGTTTCGAAGATGGAGATCTTAAACACAAGTTCATGGCCATATCATGTCACTTATGAATTGCATGAGATGTTAATCCTTTTATGCACCTTGTTTTGCTTAGTACGGCGGTAGAATTATAAGGTGATCTCTCACTTGAATTTCAAGATGAACTGTGTTCTCCCCGAGTGTGCACCGTTGCGAAAGTTTGTCGTGTTGAGACACCACGTGATGATCGAGTGTGATAGACTCTACGTTCACATACAACGGGTGCAAGCCAGATTTGCACGCGTAGAACACTCGGGTTAAACTTGACGAGCCTAGCATGTACAGACATGGCCTCGGAACACGAGAGACCGAAAGGTCGAACATGAGTCATATAGTAGATATGATCAACATAATGATGTTCACCATTGCAGCCACCTCAACTCACGGTATGATCGGACTTGAGCTGGTGAATTTGGATCATGTATCACTCGAATGATCAGAGGGATGTCAATTTGAGTGGGAGTTCTTAAGTAATATGATTAATTGAACTCATTATCATGAACATAGTCAATAGTGTCTTTGCAAATTATGTTGTAGATTACTAGCTCGCGCTGTAGCTCCCTTAAGTTTGTATATGTTCCTAGAGAAATAGAGTTGAAAGATGTTGGTAGCAATATTGCGGACTGGGTCCGTGATCTGAGGATTGTCCTCATTGCTGCACAGAAGGCTTATGTCCTTAATGCACCGCTCGGTGCGCCACCCCCTCTAGCGTCGTCTATAGATGTTGTGAACATCTGGCAGGCACGTTTCGAGGACTACTTGAAAGTTTAGTGCGTCATGCATTACGGCTTAGAATTGAGGCTCCAAAACGTTTTTAACGTCACGGAACATATGAGATGTTCTAGGGGCAGAGATTGTGATCTCAGGCTCGTGCCTGTGTTGCGAGATATGAGATCTCCAACAAGATTCTTTGCCTGTAAGATGAAGGAGAATAGCTCAATCGTTGAGCATGTACTCAGATTGTCTGGGTACTACAATCGCTTGAATCAAGTGGGAGTTGATCTTCCAGATAAGATAGTGATTGATATAGTTCTCCAAGTCACTGTCACTAAAGCTACTAGAACTTAGTGATGAACTATAATACACCAGGGATAAAAGTATTGATCCCTGAGCTGTCCGCGATGTTTGACACCGCGAAGGTAGAAATCAAGAAGGAGCGTCCAGTGTTGATGGTTAATCAAACCACTAGTTTCGGAAAGGGCAAGAGCAAGGAGGGAAACTTCATGGATAGCAAGTCAGTTGCTGCTCCAGTGAAGCAACCCAAAGTTGAACTCAAACCCGAGACTAAGTGCTTCTATTATGAGGTGAGAGGTCGCTGAAGCGGAACAACCTTAGATACTTGGTAGATAAGAAGGCTGGCAACATTGATAGAAGTATATTTGATATACGAGTTACTAATGTGTACCTTGCTAGTACTCTTAGTAGCACCTGGGTATTGGATACCGGTTCGGTTGCTAAATGTTAGTAACTCGAAATAAAAGCTACGGAATAAACGGAGACATAGCTAAGGGTAAGGTGACGATATGTGTTGGAAGTGTTTCTAGGGTTGATGTGATCAACATCGCACGCTCTCTCTACCTTCAGGATTAGTGATGAACCTAAATAAATGTTATTTGGTGTTTTGCATTGAGCATGAACATGATTAGATCATGTTTATTGCAATACGGTTATTCATTTAAGTTAGAGAATAATGGTTATTCTGTTTACATGAATAATACCTTCAATGGTCATGCACCCAGTGAGAATGGTTTGTTGAAATCTTGATCGTAGTATTACACATGTTCATAACATTGATGTCAAAAGATACAAAGTTAATAATGATAGTACCACATACTTGTGGCACTGCCGCTAAATGTCATATTGGTATAAAGCGCATGTAGAAACTCCATGCTGATGGATATTTGGACTCATTCGATTTCGAATCGGTTGAGACATGCGAACCATGCCTCTTGGGCAAGATGACTAAAGGACCCCGTTGGATGGAGCGGGCAAGTGATTCATTGGAAATGATACATGTTGATGTATGCAATCTAGTGAGTCTTGTAGCGTGCAGTGGATATCGTTATTTTCTTACCTTCACTGATGATTTCAGTAGATATAGTGTATATTTACTTAATGAAACACAAGTCTGAATCATTTGAAAGGTTCAAGCAAATTCAGAGTGAAGTTTAAAGATCATCGTGACAAGAAGATAAAAATGACTGCGATATGATCGTGGAGGTGAATATCTGAGTCACGAGTTTGGCATACAACTTAAGACAATGTGAAAGTTGTTTCACAACTAAACGCCACCTGGAACACCATAGTGTGATGGTGTGTCCGAACATCATAGTTATGCTCTATTAGACATGGTGCGTGCTATGATGTCTCTTGTCGTTTTACTACTATAATTTTGGGGTTATGCATTAGAGACAACTACATTCACTTTAAATAGGGCACCATCTAAATCCGTTGAGATGACACCATATGAATTATGGTTTGATAGAAACCTAAGCTGTCATTTCTTAATACTTGGGGCTGCGGCACTTGTGTGAAAAATGTTTTCACCTAATGACGTCGAACCCAAGGCGGACAAATGCATCTTCATAGAATACCCTAAGATCAGTTGGGTGAACCTTCTATCTCAGATCCAAGTGCAAAGTGTTTGTTACTAAAACGGATCCTTTCTCGAGGAAATGTTTCTCTCGAAAGAATCGAGTGGGAGGAAGATAGAACTTGATGAGGTTGTTAAGCCTTTGTTCAACCAAAGAGTAGCGTAGCGCAGAAAGATGTTTCTGTGAAGCCTACGTTAGTTGAAGAGGAAGTTAATGATGATGATCATGAAGCTTTAGGATCAAGTTACTATCGAACTTCGTAGGTCGACAAGGATGTGTACTGCTCCTAAGTGGTACGACAACTCTGTCTTGGAGGTCATGTTGTTGGACAACGATGAACCTACGAGCTATGGAGAAGCGATGATGGGCCCGGATTCCGACAAATGGTTAGAGACCATGAAATCCGAGATAGGATCCATTTATGAAAACCAAGTATAGACTTTGGTAGACTTGCTTGTTAGACGGCAGGTCGTTGAGTACAAATGGACCTTTAGAATGAAGACAAACACTGATGGTGAATGTCACCATTTGTAAAGCTCGACTTGTTGCAAAGTTGTTTGTGACAAGTTGAAGGAGTTGACTGCGATGAGGCTTTCTCACTCGTAGCGATGCTAAAAGTCTGTTGGAATTATGTTAGCAGTTGCTGCATTTTTCAATTATGAAATCTCGCAGATGGATGTCAAAACATCGTTTCCTTAACGGTTTACTTGAGGAAAGGTTGTATGTGATACAACCAGAAGGTTTTGTCAGTCCTAAGGATGCTAAAAGGTGTGAAAGCTTCGGTGATCCTTCCATGGACTGAAGCAAGCATCTCGGAGTTGGATTATACGCTTTGATGAGTTGATCAAAGTTTTTGAGTTTATACAAAGTTTACGAGAAACTTGTATTTGCAACAAAGTGAGTGGGAGCACTATAGAATTTCTGAGAAGTATATGTGGTTGACATATTGTTGATCGAAAATAATGTAGAATTTCTGGAAGGCTTAAAAGGTTGTTTGAAAAGTGTTTTTCAAAGGAAGACCTGGATAAAGCTACCTAATTGTTGAGTATCAAAATCTATAGAGATAGATCAAGATGCTTGATGAGACTTTCAATGAGTGCATACCTTGACAAGATTTTGGAAGAGTTCAAAATGGATCAGCCAAAGAAATGGTTCTCGTCTGATTTGTAAGGTGTGAAGTTGAGTGAGACTCAAATCTTGACAACGGCAGAAGAAAGAGAAAGGACGAACGTCGTCCCCTATGCCTTAGCCATAGGCTTTATATTATGCCATGCTGTGTACCGCACCTATGTGTGCCTTGCCATGAGTCTGTCAAGGGGTACAAGAGTGGTCCAGGAGTGGATCACTGGACAGCGGTCGGAATTATCCTTAGTAACCAGAGGACTAAGGAAATGTTTCTTGATTATGGAGGTGATAAAGAGTTCGTCGTAAAGAGTTACGTCGATGCAAGCTTTAACACCTATCCGGATGACTAGTAGTAGCAATCTGGATACGTATAGTGGAGCAGCCATTTGAAAATAGTACCAACTGGAGTGTGGTAGCAGTGTGTACGGTTTGACATAGAGATTTTCAAATTACACACGGATCTGAATATCGCAGACCCGTTGACTATAAGACCTCTCTCACAATCAAAGCATGATCGAGCCCCAAAACTCATTGGGTGTTAGATTCATAACAATGCGAATCACATGGTGATGTGAACTAGATTATTGACTCTAGTGCAAGTGGGAGATTGTTGGAAATATGCCCTAGAGGCAATAATAAATTAGTTATTACCATATTTCCTTGTTCATGATAATCGTTTATTATCCATGCTATAATTGTATTGATCGGAGACTTAAATGCATGTGTGGATACATAGACCAAACCATGTCCCTAGTACGCCTCTAATGGACTAGCTCGTTATCAAAGGATGGTTAAGGTTTCCTAGCCATGGACATGAGATGTCATTTGATAACGGGATCACATCATTAGGAGAATGATGTGATGGATAAGACCCAAACTACAAACATAGCATATGATCGTGTCAGTTTATTGCTACTGTTTTCTGCATGTCAAGTATATGTTCCTATGACCATGAGATCATGCAACTCACGGATATCGGAGGAGTGCCTTGTGTGTATCAAACGTCGCAACGTAACTGGGTGACTATAAAGGTGCTCTACAGGTATCTCCGATGGTGTTTGTTGAGTTGGCATGGATCGAGACTGGGATTTGTTACTCTGTGTGATGGAGAGGTATCCCAGGGCCCACTCGGTAATACAACATCACAACAAGCCTTGCAAGCAATGTGGCTAAGTGTTAGTCACGGGATCTTGTATTACGGAACGAGTAAAGGGACTTGCCAGTAACAAGGTTGAACTAGGTATGGAGATACCGACGGTCGAATCTCGGGCAAGTAACATACCGAAGAACAAAGGGAACGTCATACGGGATTAACTTAATCCTTGACATAGAGGTTCGACCGATAAAGATCTTCGTAGAATATGTAGGAACCAATGTGGACGTCCAGGTCCCGCCATTGGTTATTGACCGTAGAGGTGTCTCGGTCATGTCTACATAGTTCTCGAACCCGCAGGGTCTGCACACTTAAGGTTCGGTGACGTTTCGGTAGTGTAGAGTTATGTATGGTGGTGACCGAAGTTTTTTCAGAGTCCCGGATGAGATCCCGGACGTCACGAGGAGCTCCGGAATGGTCCGGAGGTAAAGATTCATATATAGGAAGTCCCAGTTTGGTTTCCGGAAATGTTTCGGGCTCATCGGTAGTGTACCGGGAGTGCCGGTAGTGTACCGGGAGTGCCGGTAGTGTACCGGGAGGCCTCCGGGAGGGGTATTTCGACCCCAAGAGGTCTATGGGCTGTGGGATAATAATAACCAGCCCTTAGTGGGCTGGGAAAACAGCCACAAAGGCCCATGGCGCAGGAGAGAAAGTCCTAAAGCAAAAAGTGGAAAATCAGCCAATAGGAGGCAATCCTACTCCAACTAGGATTGGAGGTGAAGTAGGATTGCTCCCACCTCCTATTTCGGCCGACCCAAAGGCCTTGGATGCCTCTCCTCTCCTATCCTCCTATATATACTAGTGGATTGGGTGGTTTTTGGACAGAATTTCCGGCCACGTGCTACCCGTTTCACCGGTGCACAGTTTCTCCTCTAGATCGGTTTTCCGCAGTGCTTAGGCGAAGCCCTGCCGGAATCACTCCACCACCATCACCGGAGCGCCGTCACACTGCCAGTGAACTCTCTCTCGTCTCCACCTCCTCTTGCTGGATCAAGACGGTGGAGATCGTCATCAAGCTGCACGTGTGCTGAACGCGGAGGTGCCGTTCGTTCGGCGCTAGATCGGAAGGACCGTGATCGAGATCGCGAGACGGTTCGTGATGAGATCGCGGAACGGATCGTGATGAGTTCGCGGGACAGATCGTGATCAAGATCGTGAGACGGATCGTGATGAGATCGCGGGACGGATCGTGATGGGATCGCGGGACGGATCGTGATGAGATCGCGCGACGCTCGGCGATTTGGATCGCGAAGATGTTCGACTACACCAACCGCGTTTCTTAATGCTTCTCGCTTAGCGATCTACAAGGGTATGTAGATCCACACTCCCTCTCGTAGATGCTCATCACCATGGATAGGTTTGCATGTGCGTAGGAAATTTTTTGTTTCCCATGCGACGTTCCCCAACACTTACAACCTTTTGAGAGTTCATTTGTCCTCCTTTTCAAATTTAGGGTCATTTAACTCAAAATAAATCATTAAATGCATGAAAAATATCAAATGAAGTCAGAAAGGGTTGAAAATTGATGATGTTCCTTTGAATGGTGCATATTGAACACACAAAACTTATGAAGTTCAAATAAGTTATTAAAAATGAAATCCCTTTGTAATAGATGAGTTTTCGTCCGAAACCGTCATACTTCGAAAGAGATTGTCCAATTTGTCCACGAACTGCATCTAGTTTACGCCGTAACCCTCTCAACTCTTTAGAACTTGCTATGTGGGTGAAATTATGATGTCATGCCAAGTTACAACCTTTTCAGAGTTCCTTTGTACTGATTTTCAAATTCAGGGTCATTTAGCTCAAAATAAATCATTAGATGTATGAAAAATATCAAATGAAGTCAGAAAGGGTTGAAAATTGATGATGTGCCTTTGAATGGTACATATTGAACACACAAAAAGTATGGAGTTAAAATAAGTTATAAAAAATGAAGTCCCTTTGTAATAGATGAGTTTTCGTCCGAAACCCTCATACTTCGAAAGAGATTGTCCAATTTGTACACGAAGTGCATCTAGTTTTTGTCGAAACCCTCTCACCTCTAAAAAAGTTGCTATGTGCGTGAAATTATTATGTCATGCCAAGTTACAACCTTTTCAGAGTTTAGTTGTACTGCTTTTAAAATTCAAGGTCATTTGGCTAAAAATAAATCAATAAATGTATGAAAAATATCAAATGAATTCATAAAGGGTTGAAAGTTGATGATGTCCCTTTAAATGGTGCATATTGAACACACAAAAAGTATGGAGTTAAAATAAGTTATTAAAAATGATATCCCTTTGTAATAGATGAGTTTCGTCCGAAACCCTCATACTTCGAAAGAGGTTGTCCAATTTGTACACGAAGTGCATCCTGTTTTTGCCGTAACCCTCTCAACTCTTTAGAAGTTGTCATGTGGGTGAAATTAAGTTGTCATGCCAAGTTACAACCTTTTCAGAGTTCAATTGTACTGCTCTTCAAACTCAGGGTCAATTAGCTCAAAATAAATCATAAAATGCATGAAAAATATCAAATGAAGTCAAGAAGGGTTCAAAATTAATGATATGCCTTTGAATGGAGCATATTGAACACACAAAAAGTATGGAGTTAAAATAAGCTATTAAAAATGCAATCCCTTTGTAATAGATGAGTTTTCGTCCGAAACCATCATACCTCGAAAGAGATTGTCCAATTTGTACACAATGTGCATCCAGTTTTTGCCGTAACCCTCTCAACTCTTTAGAAGTTGCCATGTGGGTGAAATTATGATGGCATGCCAAGTTACAACCTTTTCAGAGTTCAGTTGTACTGCTCTTAAAATTCAGGGTAATTTAGCTCAAAGTAAATCATTAAATACAGGAAAAATATCAAATGAAGTCAGAAAGGGTGGAATATTGATTATGTGCCTTTGAATGGTGCATATTGAACACACCAAAAGTAAGGAGTTAAAATAAGTTAAAAAAAATGAAATCCCTTTGTAATAGATGAGTTTTCGTTCGGAACCCTCATACTTCGAAAGAGATTGTCCAATTTGTACACGAAGTGCATCAAGTTTTTGCCGTAACCCTCTCAACTCTTTAGAAGTTGCTATGTGGGTGAAATTATGATGTCATGCCAAGTTACAACATTTTGAGAGTTCAGTTGTACTGCTTTTCAAATTCACCGTCATTTAGCTCAAAATAAATCATTAAATGCACGAAAAATATCAAATGAAGTCAGAAAGGATTGAAAATTGATGATGTGCCTTTGAATGGTGCATATTGAACACACAAAAAGTATGGAGTTAATATAAGTTATTAAAATGAAATCCCTTTGTAATAGATGAGTTTTCGTGCGAAACCCTCATAATTCGAAAGAGATTGTCCAATTTGTACACAAAGTGCATCCAGTTTTTGCCGTAACCCTCTCAACTCTTTAGAAGTTTCTATGTGGGTGTAATTACGATGTCATGTCAAGTTACAACTTTTTTAGAGTTCATTTGTACTGTTCTTCAAATTTAGGGTCATTTAGCTCAAAATAAATCAGTAAATGCATGAAAAATATCAAATGAAGTCAGAATGGGTTGAAAACTGATTATGTGTGTTTGAATGGTGCATATTGAACACACAAAAAGTATGGAGTTAAAATAAGTTAATAAAAATGAAATCCCTTTGTAATAGATGAGTTTTCGTCCGAAACCCTCATACTTCGAAAGAGATTGTCCAATTTGTACACGAAGTGCATCCATTTTTTGCCGTAACCCTGTCAACTCTTTAGAAGTTTCTATGTGGGTGAACTTATGATGGCATGCCAAGTTACAACCTTTTTAGAGTTCATTTGTACTGTTCTTAAAATTCAGAGTCACTTAGCTCAAAGTAAATCATTAAATGCAGGAGAAAAATATCGAATGAAGTCAGAAAGGTTTGAAAATTGATTATGTGCATTTGAATGGTGCATATTGAACACACAAAAATTAAGGAGTTAAAATAAGTTAATAAAATAAAATCCCTTTGTAATAGATGAGTTTTCATCCGAAACCATCATACTTCGAAAGAGATTGTCCAATTTGTACACGAAGTGCATCTAGTTTTTGTCATAACCCTCTAAACTCTTTAGAAGTTGCCATGTGGGTGAAATTATGACGTCATGCCAAGTTACAACCTTTTCAGAGTTCAGTTGTCCTGCTCTTCAAACTCAGGGTCATTTAGCTCAAAATAAATCATTAAATGCATGAAAATATCAAATGAAGTCAGGAAGGGTTGAAAATTAATGATGTGCCTTTGAATGGTGCATATTGAACACACAAAAAGTATGGAGTTAAAATAAGCTATTAAAAATGAAATCCCTTTGTAATAGAAGAGTTTTCGTCCGAAACCCTCATACTTCGAAAGAGATTGTCCAATTTGTACACGAAGTGCATCATTTTTTGACGTAACCCTCTCAACTCTTTAGAAGTTGCTATGTGGGTGAACTTATGATGGCATGCCAAGTTACAACCTTTTCATAGGTCATTTGTACGGCTTTCAAATTCAGGGTCATTTAGCTCAAAATAAATCATTAAATGTAAGAAAAATATCAAATCAAGTTAGAAAGGGTCTAAAATTGATGATGTGCCATATTGAACACACAAAAAGTATGGAGTTAAAATAAGTTAATAAAAATTAAATCCCTTTGTTATCGATGAGTTTTCGTCCGGAACCCTCATACTTCGATTGAGATTGTCCAATTTGTACACGAAGTGCATCTAGTTTTTGTCATAACCCTCTAAACTCTTTCGAAGTTGCCATGTGGGTGAAATTATGATGTCATGCCAAGTTACAACCTTTTCAGAGTTCAGTTGTCCTGCTCTTCAAACTCAGGGTCGTTTAGCTCAAAATAAATCATTAAATGCATGAAAAATATCAAATGAAGTCAGGAAGGGTTGAAAATTAATGATGTGCCTTTTAATGGTGCATATTGAACACACAAAAACTATGGAGTTGAAATAACCTATTAAAAATGAAATCCCTTTTTAATAGATGAGTTTTTGTCCGAAACCTCATACTTCGAAAGAGATTGTCCAATTTGTACACGAAGTGCATCCAGTTTTTGTCGTAACCCTCTCAACTCTTTAGAAGTTTCTATGTGGGTGTAATTATGATGTCATGCCAAGTTACAACCTTTTTAGAGTTCATTTGTACTGTTCTTCAAATTCATGGTCATTTAGCTAAAAATAAATCACTAAATGCATGAAAAATATCAAATGAACTTCGGAAGGGTTGAAAATTAATGATGTGCCTTTGACTGGTGCATACTGAACACAAAAAAAGTGTGGAGTTAAAATAAGTTATTAAATATGAAATCCCTTTGTAATAGATGCGTTTTCGTCCGAAACCATCATACTTCGAAAGAGATTGTCCAATTTGTACACGAAATGCATCCTTTTTTTCCGTAACCCTTTCAACTTTTTAGAAGTTGTTAGGTGGGTAAAATTATGATGGTATGCCACGTTACAACCTTTTCATAATTCATTTGTTCTGCTTTTCAAATTCAGGGTCATTTAGCTCAAAATAAATTATTAAATGTATGAAAAATATCAAATGAAGTCAGAAAGGGTTGAAAATTGATGATGTGTCTTTGAATAGTACATATTGAACACACAAAAAGTATGGTGTTAAAATAAGTTATTAAGAATGAAATCCTTTTGTAATAGACGAGTTTTCATCCGAAACCGTCATACTTCGAAAGAGATTGTCCAATTTGTACACGAAGTGCATCCTGTTTTTGCCGTAACCCTCTCAACTCTTTAGAAGTTGCCATGTGGGTCAAATTATGATGTCATGCCAAGTTACAACCTTTTCAGAGTTCAGTTGTACTGCTCTTCAAACTCAGGGTCAATTAGCTCAAAATAAATCATTAAATGCATGAAAAATATCAAATGAAGTCATGAAGGGTTCAAAATTAATTATATGCCTTTGAATGGTGCATATTGAACACACAAAAAGTATGGAGTTAAAATAAGCTATTAAAAATGAAATCCCTTTGTAATAGATGAGTTTTCGTCCGAAACTCTCATACTTCGAAAGAGATTGTACAATTTGTACACGAAGTGCATCCATTTTTTGCCGTAACCCTGTCAACTCTTTAGAAGTTTCTATGTGGGTGAACTTATGATGGCATGCCAAGTTACAACCTTTTTAGAGTTCATTTGAACTGTTCTTCAAATTCAGAGTCACTTAGCTCAAAATAAATCATTAAATGTAGGAAAAAAATATCAAATGAAGTCAGAAAGGTTTGAAAATTGATTATGTGCATTTGAATGGTGCATATTGAACACACAAAAATTATGGAGTTAAAATAAGTTAATAAAAATAAAATCCCTTTGTAATAGATGAGTTTTCGTCCGAAACCCTCATACTTCGAAAGAGATTGTCCAATTTGTACACGAAGTGCATCCAGTTTTTGTCATAACCCTCTAAACTCTTTAGAAGTTGCCATGTGGGTGAAATTATGATGTCATGCCAAGTTACAACCTTTTCAGAGTTCAGTTGTCCTGCTCTTCAAACTCAGGGTCATTTAGCTCAAAAAAAATCATTAAATGCATGAAAATATCAAATGAAGTCAGGAAGGGTTGAAAATTAATGATGTGCCTTTGAATGGTGCATATTGAACACACAAACAGTATGGAGTTAAAATAAGCTATTAAAAATGAAATCCCTTTGTAATAGATGAGTTTTTGTCCGAAACCCTCATACTTCGAAAGAGATTGTCCAATTTGTACACGAAGTGCATCCAGTTTTTGCCGTAATCCTCTCAACTCTTTAGAAGTTTCTATGTGGGTGTAATTATGATCTCATGCCAAGTTACAACCTTTTTAGAGTTCATTTGTACTGTTCTTCAAATTCATGGTCATTTAGCTCAAAATAAATCATTAAATGCATGAAACAATATCAAATGAACTCAGCATGGGTTGAAAATTGATTATGTGCATTTTAATGGTGCATATTCAAGACACAAAAAGTATGGAGTTAAAATAATCTATTAAAAATGAAATCCCTTTGTAATAGAAGAGTTTTCGTCCGAAACCCTCATACTTCGAAAGAGATTGTCCAATTTGTACACGAAGTGCATCCAGTTTTTGCGGTAACCCTCTCAACTCTTTAGAAGTTTCTGTGTGGGTGTAATTATGATGTCATGCCAAGTTACAACCTTTTTAGAGTTCATTTGTCCTGTTCTTCAAATTCATGGTCATTTAGCTCAAAATAAATCATTAAATGCATGAAAAATATCAAATGAAGTTCGGAAGGGTTGAAATTAATGATGTGCCTTTGACTGGTGCATACTGAACACACAAAAAGTGTGGAGTTAAAATAAGTTATTAAAAATGAAATCCCTTTGTAATAGATGAGTTTTCGTCCGAAACCATCATACTTCGAAAGAGATTGTCCAATTTGTACACGAAGTGCATCCAGTTTTTGCCGTAACCCTGTCAACTCTTTAGAAGTTTCTCTATGGGTGTAATGATGATGTCATCCCAAGTTACAACTATTTAGAGTTCATTTGTACTGTTCTTCAAATTCAGGGTCATTTAGCTCAAAAGAAATCATTAAATGCATGTAAAAATATCAAATGAAGTCGGAAAGGGTTGAAAATTGATTATGTGCGTTTGAATGGTGCATATGGAACATACAACAAGTATGGAGTTAAAATAAGTTAATAAAAATGAAATCCCTTTGTAATAGATGAGCTTTCGTCCGAAATCCTCATACTTCGAAAGATATTGCCCAATTTGTACACGAAGTGCATCCATTTTTTTCCTTAACCCTTTCAACTTTTTAGAAGTTGCTATGTGGGTGAAATTATGATGGTATGCCAGGTTACAACCTTTTCATAATTCATTTGTTCTGCTTTTCAAATTCAGGGTCATTTAGCTCACAATAAATTACTAAATGTATGAAAAATATCAAATGAAGTCAGAAAGGGTTGAAAATTGATGATGTGCCTTTGAATGGTACATATTGAACACACAAAAAGTATGGAGTTAAAATAAGTTATTATGAATAAAATCCCTTTGTAATATACGAGTTTTCGTCCGAAACCCTCATACTTCGAAAGAGATTGTCCAATTTGTACACGAAGTGCATCCTGTTTTTGCCGTAACCCTCTCAACTCTTTAGAAGTTGCCATGTGGGTGAAATTATGATATCATGCCAAGTTACAACCTTTTCAGAGTTCAGTTGTACCGCTCTTCAAACTCAGGGTCAATTAGCTCAAAATAAATCATTAAATGCATGAAAAATATCAAATGAAGTCAGGAAGGGTTCAAAATTAATGATATGCCTTTCAATGGTGCATATTGAACAGACAAAAAGGATGGAGTTAAAATAAGCTATTAAAAATGAAATTCCTTTTGTAATAGATGAGTTTTCGTCCGAAACCCTCATACTTCGAAAGAGATTGTCCAATTTGTACACGAAGTGCATCCATTTTTTGCCGTAACCCTGTCAACTCTTTAGAAGTTTCTATGTGGGTGAACTTATGATGGCATGCCAAGTTACAACCTTTTTAGAGTTCATTTGTACTGTTCTTCAAATTTAGAGTCGCTTAGCTGAAAATAAATCATTAAATGTAGGAAACAATATCAAATGAAGTCAGAAAGGTTTGAAAATTGATTATGTGCATTTGAATAGTGCATATTGAACACACAAAAATTATGGAGTTAAAATAAGTTAATAAAAATAAAATCCCTTTGTAATAGATGAGTTTTCGTCCGAAACCCTCATACTTCGAAAGAGATTGTCCAATTTGTACACGAAGTGCATCTAGTTTTTGTCATAACCCTCTAAACTCTTTAGAAGTTTCCATGTGGGTGAAATTATGATGTTATGCCAAGTTACAACCTTTTCAGAGTTTAGTTGTCCTGCTCTTCAAACTCAGGGTCATTTAGCTCAAAATAAATCATTAAATGCATGAAAATATCAAATGAAGTCAGGAAGGGTTGAAAATTAATGATGTGCCTTTGAATGGTGCATATTGAACACACAAAAAGTATGGAGTCAAAATAAGCTATTAAAATGAAATCCCTTTGTAATAGATGAGTTTTCATCCGAAACCCTCATACTTCGAAAGAGATTGTCCAATTTGTACACGAAGTGCATCCTGTTTTTGCCGTAACCCTCTCAACTCTTTAGAAGTTGCCATGTGGGTGAAATTATGATGTCATGCCAAGTTACAACCTTTTCAGAGTTCAGTTGTCCTGCTCTTCAAACTCAGGGTCATTTAGCTCAAAATAAATCATTAAATGCATGAAAAATATCAAATGAAGTCAGGAAGGGTTCAAAATTAATGATATGCCTTTGACTGGTGCATATTGAACACACAAAAAGTATGGAGTTAAAATAAGCTATTAAAAATGAAATCCCTTTGTAATAGATGAGTTTTCGTCCGAAACCCTCATACTTCGAAAGAGATTGTCCAATTTGTACACGAAATGCATCCATTTTTTGCCGTAACCATATCAACTCTTTAGAAGTTTCTATGTGGGTGAACTTATGATGGCATGCCAAGTTACAACCTTTTTAGAGTTCATTTGTACTGTTCTTCAAATTCAGAGTCACTTAGCTCAAAATAAATCATTAAATACAGGAAAAAATATCAAATGAAGTCAGAAAGGTTTGAAAATTGATTATGTGCATTTGAATGGTGCATATTGAACACACAAAAATTATGGAGTTAAAATAAGTTAATAAAAATAAAATCCCTTTGTAATAGATGAGTTTTCGTCCGAAACCCTCATACTTCGAAAGAGATTGTCCAATTTGTACACGAAGTGCATCCAGTTTTTGTCATAACCCTCTAAACTCTTTAGAAGTTGCCATGTGGGTGAAATTATGATGTCATGCCAAGTTACAACCTTTTCAGAGTTCAGTTGTCCTGCTCTTCAAACTCAGGGTCATTTAGCTCAAAATAAATCATTAAATGCATGAAAATATCAAATGAAGTCAGGAAGGGTTGAAAATTAATGATGTGCCTTTGAATGGTGCATATCGAACACACAAAAAGTATGGAGTTAAAATAAGCTATTAAAAATGAAATCCCTTTGTAATAGAAGAGTTTTCGTGCGAAACCCTCATACTTCGAAAGAGATTGTCCAATTTGTACACGAAGTGCATCATTTTTTGACGTAACCCTCTCAACTCTTTAGAAGTTGCTATGTGGGTGAACTTATGATGGCATGCCAAGTTACAACCTTTTCATAGGTCATTTGTATTGCTTTCAAATTCAGGGTCATTTAGCTCAAAATAAATCATTAAATGTAAGAAAAATATCAAATCAAGTCAGAAAGGGTCTAAAATTGATGATGTGCCATATTGAACACACAAAAAGTATGGAGTTAAAATAAGTTAATAAAAATGAAATCCCTTTGTTATCGATGAGTTTTCGTCCGAAACCCTCATACTTCGATTGAGATTGTCCAATTTGTACAGGAAGTGCATCTAGTTTTTGTCATAACCCTCTAAACTCTTTCGAAGTTGCCATGTGGGTGAAATTATGATGTCATGCCAAGTTACAACCTTTTCAGAGTTCAGTTGTCCTGCTCTTCAAACTCAGGGTCGTTTAGCTCAAAATAAATCAATAAATGCATGAAAAATATCAAATGAAGTCAGGAAGGGTTGAAAGTTAATGATGTGCCTTTGAATGGTGCATATTGAACACACAAAAACTATGGAGTTGAAATAACCTATTAAAAATGAAATCCCTTTTTAATAGATGAGTTTTTGTCCGAAACCCTCATACTTCGAAAGAGATTGTCCAATTTGTATACGAAGTGCATCCAGTTTTTGTCGTAACCCTCTCAACTCTTTAGAAGTTTCTATGTGGGTGTAATTATGATGTCATGCCAAGTTACAACCTTTTTAGAGTTCATTTGTACTGTTCTTCAAATTCATGGTCATTTAGCTCAAAATAAATCACTAAATGCATGAAAAATATCAAATGAAGTTCGGAAGGGTTGAAAATTAATGATGTGCCTTTGACTGGTGCATACTAAACACAAAAAAAGTGTGGAGTTAAAATAAGTTATTAAAAATGAAATCCCTTTGTAATAGATGCGTTTTCGTCCGAAACCATCATACTTCGAAAGAGATTGTCCAATTTGTACACGAAGTGCATCCAGTTTTTGCCATAACCCTGTCAACTCTTTAGAAGTTTCTCTGTGGGTGTAATTATGATGTCATCCCAAGTTACAACCTTTTTAAAGTTCATTTGTACTGTTTTTCAAATTCAGGGTCATTTAGCTCAAAATAAATCATTAAATGCATGTAAAAATATCAAATGAAGTCGGAAAGGGTTGAAAATTGATTATGTGCGTTTGAATGGTGCATATTGAACACACAAAAAGTATGGAGTTAAAATAAGTTAATAAAAATGAAATCCCTTTGTAATAGATGAGTTTTTGTCCGAAATCCTCATACTTCGAAAGATATTGTCCAATTTGTACACGAAGTGCATCCTTTTTTTCCGTAACCCTTTCAACTTTTTAGAAGTTGTTAGGTGGGTAAAATTATGATGGTATGCCACGTTACAACCTTTTCATAATTCATTTGTTCTGCTTTTCAAATTCAGGGTCATTTAGCTCAAAATAAATTATTAAATGTATGAAAAATATCAAATGATGTCAGAAAGGGTTGAAAATTGATGATGTGTCTTTGAATAGTACATATTGAACACACAAAAAGTATGGAGTTAAAATAAGTTATTAAGAATGAAATCCTTTTGTAATAGACGAGTTTTCGTCCGAAACCGTCATACTTCGAAAGAGATTGTCCAATTTGTACACGAAGTGCATCCTGTTTTTGCCGTAACCCTCTCAACTCTTTAGAAGTTGCCATGTGGGTCAAATTATGATGTCATGCCAAGTTCCAACCTTTTCAGAGTTCAGTTGTACTGCTCTTAAAACTCAGGGTCAATTAGCTCAAAATAAATCATTAAATGCATGAAAAATATCAAATGAAGTCATGAAGGGTTCAAAATTAATTATATGCCTTTGAATGGTGCATATTGAACACACAAAAAGTATGGAGTTAAAATAAGCTATTAAAAACGAAATCCCTTTGTAATAGATGAGTTTTCGTCCAAAACTCTCATCCTTCGAAAGAGATTGTACAATTTGTACACGAAGTGCATCCATTTTTTGCCGTAACCCTGTCAACTCTTTAGAAGTTTCTATGTGGGTGAACTTATGATGGCATGCCAAGTTACAACCTTTTTAGAGTTCATTTGAACTGTCCTTCAAATTCAGAGTCACTTAGCTCAAAATAAATCATTAAATGTAGGAAAAAAATATCAAATGAAGTCAGAAAGGTTTGAAAATTGATTATGTGCATTTGAATGGTGCATATTGAACACACAAAAATTATGGAGTTAAAATAAGTTAATAAAAATAAAATCCCTTTGTAATAGATGAGTTTTCGTCCGAAACCCTCATACTTCGAAAGAGATTGTCCAGTTTGTACACGAAGTGCATCCAGTTTTTGTCATAACCCTCTAAACTCTTTAGAAGTTGCCATGTGGGTGAAATTATGATGTCATGCCAAGTTACAACCTTTTCAGAGTTCAGTTGTCCTGCTCTTCAAACTCAGGGTCATTTAGCTCAAAATAAATCATTAAATGCATGAAAATATCAAATGAAGTCAGGAAGGGTTGAAAATTAATGATGTGCCTTTGAATGGTGCATATTGAACACACAAAAAGTATGGAGTTAAAATAAGCTATTAAAAATGAAATCCCTTTGTAATAGATGAGTTTTTGTCCGAAACCCTCATACTTCGAAAGAGATTGTCCAATTTGTACACGAAGTGCATCCAGTTTTTGCCGTAACCCTCTCAACTCTTTAGAAGTTTCTATGTGGGTGTAATTATGATGTCATGCCAAGTTACAACCTTTTTAGAGTTCATTTGTACTGTTCTTCAAATTCATGGTCATTTAGCTCAAAATAAATCATTAAATGCATGAAACAATATCAAATGAACTCAGAATGGGTTGAAAATTGATTATGTGCATTTTAATGGTGCATATTCTAGACACAAAAAGTATGGAGTTAAAATAATCTATTAAAAATGAAATCCCTTTGTAATAGAAGAGTTTTCGTCCGAAACCCTCATACTTCGAAAGAGATTGTCCAATTTGTACACGAAGTGCATCCAGTTTTTGCGGTAACCCTCTCAACTCTTTAGAAGTTTCTATGTGGGTGTAATTATGATGTCATGCCAAGTTACAACCTTTTTAGAGTTCATTTGTCCTGTTCTTCAAATTCATGGTCATTTAGCTCAAAATAAATCATTAAATGCATGTAAAATATCAAATGAAGTTCGGAAGGGTTGAAAATTAATGATGTGCCTTTGACTGGTGCATACTGAACACACAAAAAGTGTGGAGTTAAAATAATTTATTAAAAATGAAATCCCTTTGTAATAGATGAGTTTTCGTCCGAAACCATCATACTTCCAAAGAGATTGTCCAATTTGTACACGAAGTGCATCCTGTTTTTGCCGTAACCCTGTCAACTCTTTAGAAGTTTCTCTGTCGGTGTAATTATGACGTCATCCCAAGTTACAACCTATTTAGAGTTCCTTTCTACTGTTCTTCAAATTCAGGGTCACTGAGCTCAAAATAAATCATTAAATGCATGTAAAAATATCAAATGAAGTCGGAAAGGGTTAAAAATTGATTATGTGCGTTTGAATGGTGCATATTGAACAAACAAAAAGTATGGAGTTAAAATAAGTTAATAAAAATGAAATCCCTTTGTAATAGATGAGTTTTCGTCCGAAATCCTCATACTTCGAAAGATATTATCCAATTTGTACGCGAAGTGCATCCATTTTTTGCCGTAACCCTTTCAACTTTTTAGAAGTTGCTATGTGGGTGAATTAATGTTGGTATGCCAGGTTACAACCTTTTCATAATTCATTTGTTCTGCTTTTCAAATTCAGGGTCATTTAGCTCAAGATAAATTATTAAATGTATGGAAAATATCAAATGAGGTCAGAAAGGGTTAAAATTGATGATGTGCCTTTGAATGGTACATATTGAACACACAACAAGTATGGAGTTAAAATAAGTTATTGAGAATGAAATCCCTTTGTAATAGACAAGTTTTCGTCCGAAACCTTCATACTTCGAAAGAGATTGTCCAATTTGTACACGAAGTGCATCCTGTTTTTGCCGTAACCCTCTCAACTCTTTAGAAGTTGCCATGTGGGTGAAATTATGATGTCATGCCAAGTTACAACCTTTTCAGTGTTCAGTTGTACTCCTCTTCAAACTCAGGGTCAACTAGCTCAAAATAAATCATTAAATGCATGAAAAATATCACATGAAGTTAGGAAGGGTTCAAAATTAATGATATGCCTTTGAATGGTGCATATTGAACACACAAAAAGTATGGAGTTAAAATAAGCTATTAAAAATGAAATCCCTTCGTAATAGATAAGTTTTCGTTCGAAACCCTCATACTTTGAAAGAGATTGTCCAATTTGTACACGAAGTGCATCCATTTTTTGCTTTAACCCTGTCAACTCTTTAGAAGTTTCTATGTGGGTGAACTTATGATGGCATGCCAAGTTACAACCTTTTTAGAGTTCATTTGTACTGTTCTTTAAATTCAGGGTCATTTAGTTCGAAATAAATCATTAAATGCCGGAAAAAATATCAAATGAAGTCAGAAAGGTTTGAAAATTGATTATGTGCGTTTGAATGGAGCATATTGAACACACAAAAAGTATGGAGTTAAAAGAAGCTAATAAAAATGAAATCCCTTTGTAATAGATGAGTTTTCGTCCGAAACCCTCATACTTCGAAAGAATTTGTCCAATTTGTACACGAAGTGCATCCGGTTTTTGTCATAACCCTCTAAACTCTTTAGAAGTTCCCACATGGGTGAAATTATGATGTCACGCCAAGTTACAAGCTTTTCAGAGTTCAGTTGTCCTGCTCTTGAAACTCAGGGTCATTTAGCTCAAAATAAATCATTAAATGCATGAAAATATCAAATGAAGTCAGGAAGGGTTGAAAATTAATGATGTGCCTTTGAATGGTGCATATTGAACACACAAAAATTATGGAGTTAAAATAAGCTATTAAAAATGAAATCCCTTTGTAATAGATGAGTTTTTGTCCGAAACCCTCATACTACGAAAGAGATTGTCCAATTTGTACACGAAGTGCATCCAGTTTTTGCCGTAACCCTGTCAACTCTTTAGAAGTTTCTATGTGGGTGTAATTATGATGTCATGCCAAGTTACAACCATTTTAGACTTCATTTGTAGTATTCTTCAAATTCAGGGTCATCTAGCTCAAAATAAATCATTAAATGCATGACAAAATATCAAATGAAGTCAGAATGGGTTGAAAATTGATTATGTGCGTTTGAATGGTGCATATTGAAGACACAAAAAGTGTGGAGTTAAAATAAGCTATTAAAAATGAAATCCCTTTGTAATAGAAGAGTTTTCATCCGAAACCCTCATACTTCGAAAGCGATTGTCCAATCTGTACACGAAGTGCATTGTTTTTTGCCGTAACCCTCTCAACTATTTAGAAGTTGCTATGTGGGTGAACTTATGATGGCATGCCAAGTTACAACCTTTTCATAGTTCATTTGTACTGCTTTTCAAATTCAGGGTCATTTAGCTCAAAATAAATCATTAAATGTATGAAAAATATCAAATCAAGTCAGAAAGGGTCTAAAATTGATGATGTGCCTTTGAATGGTACATATTGAACACACAAAAAGTATGGAGTTAAAATAAGTTATTAAAAATGAAATGCCTTTGTAATAGATGAGTTTTCGTGCGTAACCCTCATACTTCGTAAGAGATTGTCCAATTTCTACATGAAGTGCATCCAGTTTTTGCCGTAACCCTCTCAACTCTTTAGATATTTCCATGTGGGTGAAATTATGATGTCATGCCAAGTTACAACCTTTTCAGAGTTCAATTGTACAGCTCTTCAAACTCAGGGTCATTTCGCGCAAAATAAATAATTAAATGCATGAAAAATATCAAATGGAGTTAGGAAGGGTTGAAAATTAATGATGTGCCTTTGACTGGTGCATATTGAACACACAAAAAGTATGGAGTTAAAGTAAGTTATTAAGAATGAAATCCCTTTGTAATAGATGACTTTTCGTCCGAAACCCTCATACTGCGAAAGAGATTGTCCAATTTGTACACGAAGTGCATCCAATTTTTGTCGTAACCCTCTAAACTCTAAAAAAGTTGCTATGTGGGTGAAATTATGATGTCATGCCAAGTTACAACCTTTTCAGAGTTCGGTTGTACTACTTTTCAAATTCAAGGTCATTTAGCTCAAAATAAATCATTAAATTCATGAAAAATATCAAATGAATTCAGAAAGGGTTGAAAATTGATAATTTCCCTTTGAATGGTGCATATTGAACACACAAAAGGTATGGAGTTGAAATAAGTAATTCAAAATGAAATCCCTTTGTAATAGATGAGTTTTCGTCCGAAACCCTTATACTTCTAAATAGATTGTCCAATTTGTACACGAAGTGCATCCAGTTTTTGTCGTAACCCTATCAACTCTTTAGAAGTTGCCATGTGGGTGAAATTATGATGTCATGCCAAGTTGCAAACTTTTGAGAGTTCAGTTGTACTGCTCTTCAAACTCAGGGTTATTTAGCTCAAATTAAATCATTAAATGCATGAAAAATATCAAATGAAGTCAGAAAGGGTTGAAAATTAATGACGTGCCTTTGAATGGTGCATATTGAACACATAAAAAGTATGGAGTTAAAATGAGTTATTAAAAATGAAATCCCTTTGTAATAGATGAGTTTTCGTCCAAAACCCTCATACTTCAAAAGATAATGTCCAATTTGTACACGAAGTGCGTCCAGTTTTTGCCGTAACCCTCTCAACTCTTTAGAAGTTGCCATGTGGGTGAAATTATGATGCCATGCCAAGTTACAACCTTTTCAGAGTTCAGTTGCTATGTGGGTGTAATTATGATGTCATGCCAAGTTACAACCTATTCACAGTTCAGTTGTACTATTCTTCAAATTCAGGGTCATTTAGATCAAAATAAATCATTAAATGCATGAAAAAATATCAAATGAAGTCAGAAAGGGTATAAAATTTATTATGTGCGTTTGAATGGTGCATATTGAACACACAAAAAGTATGAGTTAAAATAAGTTAATAAAAATTAACTCCCTTTGTAATAGATGAATTTTCGTCCGAAACCCTCATACTTCGAAAGAGATTGTCCAATTTGTACACGAAGTGCATCCATTTTTTGCCGTAAACCTCTCAACTCTTTAGAAGTTGCTATGTGGGTGAAATTATGATGGCATGCAAAGTTACAACCTTTTTATAGTTCATTTGTACAGCTTTTCAAATTCAGGGTCATTTAGCTCAAAATAAATCATTAAAGGCATGAAAAATATCCACTAAAGTGAGAAAGGGTTAAAAATTAATGATGTGCATTTGAATGGTGCATATTGAACACACAAAAAGTGTGGATTTAAAATAAGTTATTAAAAATGAAATCCCTTTGTAATAGATGAGTTTTCGTCCGGAACCCTCATACTTCGAAAGATTTTTCATCCGAAATCCCTTTTTAACAGATGAGTTTTTGCCGTAACCCTCTCAACTCTTTGGAAGTAGCTATGTGGGTGAAATTATGATGCCATGCCAAGTTACAACATTTTCAGAGGTCACTTGTATTACTTTTCATATTAAGGGTCATTTAGCTGAAAATAAATCATTAAATGCATGAAAAATATCAAATGAAGTCAGAACGGGTTGAAAATTGATGATGTGCCTTCGAATGGTGCATATTGAACACATAAAATGTATGGAGTTAAAATAAGTTATTAAAAATGAAATCCCTTTGTAATAGATGAGTTTTCGTCCAAAACCATCATACTTTCAAAGAGATTGTGCAATTTGTACACGAAGTGCGTCCACTATTTGCAGTAACCCTGTCAACTCTTTCGAAGTTGCTATGTGGGTGAATTATGATGTCATGCCAAGTTACAACCTTTCCAGAGTTCAGTTGTACAGCTTTTCAAATTCAAGGTCATTTAGCTCAAAATAAATCATTAAATGCAGGAGAATATATCAAATGAAGTCAGAAAGTGTTGAAAATTTATGATGTGCCTTTGAATGGTGCATATTGAACACACAAAAATTATGGATTTAAAATAAGTTATTAAAAATGAAATCCCTTTGAAGTAGATGAGTTTTCGTCCGAAACCCTCATACATTGGAAGAGATTGTCCAATTTGTACACGAAGTGCATCCACTTTTTGTCGTAACCCTATCAACTCTTTAGAAGTTGCTATGTTTGTGAAATTATGATGGAATGCCAAGTTACAACCTTTCGAGAGTTTAGTTGTACTGCTCTTCAAATTCAGGGTCATTTAGCTCAATATAAATAATTAAATGCAGGAAAATATATCAAATGAGTCAGAAAGGGTTGAAAATTGATTATGTGCCTTTCAATGGTGCATATTTAACACACAAAAATTATGGAGTTAAAATAAGTTAATAAAAATGAAATCCCTTTGTAATAGATGAGTTTTCGTTCGGAACCCTCATACTTCGAAAGAGATTGTCCAATTTCTACACGAAGTGCATCAAGTTTTTGCCGTAACCCTCTCAACTCTTTAGAAGTTTCTATGTGGGTGAAATTATGATGTCATGCCAAGCTACAACCTTTTCAGAGTTCAGTTGTACTGCTTTCCAAATTCAGGGTCATTTTGCTCAAAATAAATCATTAAATGTATGAAAAATATCAAATGAAGTCAGAAAGGGTTGAAAATTGATGATGTGCCTTTGAATGGTGCATATGGAACACACCAAAAGTATGGAGTTAAAATAAGTTATTAAAAATGAAATCCCTTTGAAGTAGATGACTTTTCGTCCGAAACCCTCATACTTTGAAAGAGATTGTCTAATTTGTACATGAAGTGCATCAACTTTTTGTCGTAACCCGATCAACTTTTTAGAAGTTGCTATGTGTGTGAAATTATAATGTCATGCCAAGTTACAACCTTTTCAGAGTTTAGTTGTACTCCTTTTCAAATTCAGGGTCATTTAGCCCAAAATAACTCATTAAATGCAGGAAAAATATAAAATGAAGTCAGAAAGGGTTGACAATTTATGATGTGCCTTTGAATGGTGCATATTAAACACACCAAAAGTATGGAGTTAAAACAAGTTAATAAAAATGAAATCCCTTTGAAGTAGATGAGTTTTCGTCCGAAACCCTCATACTTTGAAAGAGATTGTCCAATTTGTACACGAAGTGCATCCACTTTTTGTCGTAACCTTGTCAACTCTTTAGAAGTTGCTATGTGTGTGAAATTATAATGTCATGCGAAGTTCCAACCTTTTCAGAGTTTAGTTGTACTGCTTTGCAAATTCAGGGTCATTTAGCTCAAAATAAATCATTAAATGCATGAAAAATACAAAATGAAGTCAGAAAGGGTTGACAATTGATGATGAGCCTTTGAATGGTGCACATTGAATACACAAAAAGTATGGAGTTAAAATAAGTTATTAAAAATAAAATCTCTTTGTAACAGATGTGTTTTCATTCGGAACCCTCATACTTCGAAAGAGATTGTCCCATTTCTACACGAAGTGCATCCAGTTTTTGCCGTAACCCTCTCAACTCTTTAGAAGTTGCCATGTGGGTGAAATTATGATGGCATGCCAAGTTATAACCTTTTTAGAGTTTAGTTGTACTGCTCTTCAAATTCAGGGTAATTTAGCTCAAAATAAATCATTAAATACAAAAAAAATATCAAATGAAGTTAAAAAGGGTTGAATATTGATTATGTGCCTTTGAATGGTGCATATTGAACACACAAAAAGTATGGAGTTAAAATAAGTTAATAAAAATGAAATCCCTTTGTAATAGATGTGTTTTCATTCGGAACCCTCATACTTCGAAAGAGATTGTCCAATTTGTACACGAAGTGCATCAAGTTTTTGCCGTAACCCTCTCAACTCTTTAGAAGTTTTTATGTGGGTGAAATTATTATGTCATGCCAAGTTAGAACCTTTTCAGAGTTCAGTTGTACTGATTTTCGAATTCACCGTCATTTAGTTCAAAATAAATCATTAAATGCATGAAAAATATCAAATGAAGTCAGAAAGGGTTGAAAATTGATGATGTGCCTTTGAATGGTGCATCTTGAACACACCAAAAGTATGGAGTTAAAATAGGTTATTAAAAATGAAATCCCTTTGAAGTAGATGATTTTTCGTCCGAAACCCTCATACTTTGAAAGAGATTGTCCAATTTGTACCCGAAATGCATTCACTTTTTGTCGTAACCCTGTCAACTCTTTAGAAGTTGCTATGTGTGTGAAATTATGATGTCATGCCAAGTTACAACCTTTTCAGAGTTTAGTTGTACTGCTTTTCAAATTCAGGGTCATTTAGGTATAAATAAATCATTGAATGCATGAAAAATATAAAATGAAGTCAGCAAGGGATGACAATTGATGATGTGCCTTTGAATGGTGCACATTGACCACACAAAAAGTATGGAGTTAAACTAAGTTATTAAAAATAAAATCCCTTTGTAATAGATGAGTTTTCGCCCGAAACACTCATATTTCGAAAGAGATTGTCCAATTTGTACATGAAGTGCATCCAGTTTTTGCCATAACCCTCTCAACTCTTCAGAAGTTGCCATGTGGGTGAAATTATGATGTCATGCCAAGTTACAACCTTTTCAGAGTTCAGTTGTACTGCTATTCAAATTCAGGGTAATTTAGCTCAAAATAAATCATTGAATACAGGAAAAATATCAAATGAAGTCAGAACGGGTTGAATATTGATTATGTGCCGCTGAATGGTGCATATTGAACACACAAAAAGTATGGAGTTAAAATAAGTTAATAAAAATGAAATCCCTTTGTAATAGATGAGTTTTCCTTCAAAACCGTCATACTTCGAAAGAGATTGTCCAATTTGTACACGAAGTGCATCAAGTTTTTGCCGTAACCCTCTCAACTCTTTAGAAGTTTCTATGTGGGTGAAATTATGAGGTCATGCCAAGTTACAACCTTTTTAGAGGTCAATTGTACTGCTTTTCAAATTTAGGGTCATTTAGCTCAAAATAAATCATTAAATGCATGAAAAATACCAAATGAAGTCAGAAAGGGTTGAAAATTGATGATGTGCCTTTGAATGGTGCATATTGAACACACAAAAAGTATGGAGTTAAAATAAGTTATTAAAAATGAAATCCCTTTGTAATAGATGTGTTTTCATTCGGAACCCTCATACTTCGAAAGAGATTGTCCCATTTCTACACGAAGTGCATCCAGTTTTTGCCGTAACCCTCTCAACTCTTTAGAAGTTGCCATGTGGGTGAAATTATGATGTCATGCCAACCTTTTTAGAGTTCAGTTGTACTGCTCTTCAAATTCAGGGTAATTTAGCTCAAAATAAATCATTAAATACAAAAAAAATATCAAATGAAGTTAAAAAGTGTTGAATATTGATTATGTGCCTTTGAATGGTGCATATTGAACACACAAAAAGTATGGAGTTAAAATAAGTTAATAAAAATGAAATCCCTTTGTAATAGATGTGTTTTCATTCGGAACCCTCATACTTCGAAAGAGATTGTCCAATTTGTACACAAAGTGCATCAAGTTTTTGCCGTAACCCTCTCAACTCTTTAGAAGTTTTTATGTGGGTGAAATTATTATGTCATGCCAAGTTAGAACCTTTTCAGAGTTCAGTTGTACTGATTTTCGAATTCACCATCATTTAGTTCAAAATAAATCATTAAATGCATGAAAAATATCAAATGAAGTCAGAAAGGGTTGAAAATTGATGATGTGCCTTTGAATGGTGCATCTTGAACACACCAAAAGTATGGAGTTAAAATAGGTTATTAAAACTGAAATCCCTTTGAAGTACATGAGTTTTCGTCCGAAACCCTCATACTTTGAAAGAGATTGTCCAATTTGTACCCGAAATGCATTCACTTTTTTTCGTATACCTGTCAACTCTTTAGAAGTTGCTATGTGTGTGAAATTATGATGTCATGCCAAGTTACAACCTTTTCAGAGTTTAGTTGTACTGCTTTTCAAATTCAGGGTCATTTAGGTATAAATAAATCATTGAATGCATGAAAAATATAAAATGAACTCAGCAAGGGATGACAATTGATGATGTGCCTTTGAATGGTGCACATTGACCACACAAAAAGTATGGAGTTAAACTAAGTTATTAAAAATAAAATCCCTTTGTAATAGATGAGTTTTCGCCCGAAACCCTCATATTTCGAAAGAGATTGTCCAATTTGTACACGAAGTGCATCCAGTTTTTGCCGTAACCCTCTCAACTCTTTAGAAGTTGCCATGTGGGTGAAATTATGATGTCATGCCAAGTTACAACCTTTTCAGAGTTCAGTTGTACTGCTCTTCAAATTCAGGGTAATTTAGCTCAAAATAAATCATTAAATATAGGAAAAATATCAAATGAAGTCAGAACGGGTTGAATATTGATTATGTGCCTCTGAATGGTGCATATTGAAAACACAAAAAGTATGGAGTTAAAATAAGTTAATAAAAATGAAATCCCTTTGTAATAGATGAGTTTTCCTTCAGAACCCTCATACTTCGAAAGAGATTGTCCAATTTGTACACGAAGTGCATCAAGTTTTTGCCGTAACCCTCTCAACTCTTTAGAAGTTTCTATGTGGGTGAAATTATGAGGTCATGCCAAGTTACAACCTTTTTAGAGTTCAATTGTACTGCTTTTCAAATTTAGGGTCATTTAGCTCAAAATAAATCATTAAATGCATGAAAAAAACCAAATGAAGTCAGAAAGGGTTGAAAATTGATGATGTGCCTTTGAATGGTGCATATTGAACACACCAAAAGTATGGAGTTAAAATAAGTTATTAAAAATGAAATCCCTTTGAAGTAGATGAGTTTTCGTCCAAAACCCTCATACTTTGAAAAAGATTGTCCAATTTGTACACGAAGTGCATCCACTTTTTGTCGTAACCCTGACAACTCTTTAGAAGTTCCTATGTGCGTGAAATTATAATGTCATGCCAAGTTACAACCTTTTGAGAGTTTAGTTGTACTCCTTTTGAAATTCAGGGTCATTTTGCTCAAAATAAATCATGAAATGCATGAAAAATATAAAATGAACTCAGAAAGGGTTGACCATTGATGATGTGCCTTTGAATGGTGCATATTGAACACACCAAAATTATGGAGTTAAAATAAGTTATTAAAAATGAAATCCCTTTGAAGTAGATGAGTTTTCGTCCGAAACCCTCATACTTTGAAAAAGATTGTCCAATTTGTACACGAAGTGCATCCACTTTTTGTCATAACCCTGTCAACTCTTTAGAAGTTGCTATGTGTGTGAAATTATAATGTCATGCCAAGTTACAACCTTTTCAGAGTTTAGTTGTACTGCTTTGCAAATTCAGGGTCATTTAGCTCAAAATAAATCATTAAATGCATGAAAAATATAAAATGAAGTCAGAAAGGGTTGACAATTGATGATGTGCCTTTGAATGGTGCATATGGAATACACAGAAAGTATGGAGTTAAAATAAGTTATTAAAAATAAAATCCCTTTGTAATAGATGAGTTTTTGTCCGAATCCCTCATACTTCGAAAGAAATTGTCCCATTTGTACACGAAGTGCATCCAGTTTTTGCCGTAACCCTCTCAACTCCTTAGAAGTTGCCATGTGGGTGAAATTATGATGTCATGCCAAGTTACAACCTTTTCAGAGTTCAGTTGTACTGCTCTTCAAATTCAGGGTAATTTAGCTCATAATAAATCATTAAATACAGGAAAAATATCAAATGAAGTCAAAAAGGGTTGAATATTGATTATGTGCCTTTGAATGGTGCATATTGAACACACAAAAAGTATGGAGTTAAAATAAGTGAATAAAAATGAAATCCCTTTGTAATAGATGAGTTTTATTCGGAACCCTCATACTTCGAAAGAGATTGTCCAATTTGTACACGAAGTGCATCAAGTTTTTTCCGTAACCCTCTCAACTCTTTAGAAGTTTTTATGTGGGTGAAATTATTATGTCATGCCAAGTTAGAACCTTTTCAGAGTTCAGTTGTACTGATTTTCGAATTCACCGTCATTTAGCTCAAAATAAATCATTAAATGCATGAAAAATATCAAATTAAGTCAGAAAGAGTTGAAAATTGATGATGTGCCTTTGAATGGTGCATATTGAACACACCAAAAGTATGGAGTTAAAATAGGTTATTAAAATGAAATCCCTTTGAAGTACATGAGTTTTCGTCCGAAACCCTCATACTTTGAAAGAGATTGTCCAATTTGTACACGAAATGCATCCACTTTTTGTCGTAACCCTGTCACCTCTTTAGAAGTTGCTATGTGTGTGAAATTATGATGTCATGCCAAGTTACAACCTTTTCAGAGTTTAGTTGTACTGCTTTTCAAATTCAGTGTCATTTAGCTCAAAATAAATCATTGAATGCATGAAAAATATAAAATGAAGTTAGAAGGGGATGACAATTGATGATGTGCCTTTGAATGGTGCACATTGAACACACAAAAAGTATGGAGTTAAAATAAGTTATTAAAAATAAAATCCCTTTGTAATAGATGAGTTTTCGCCCGAAACACTCATATTTCGAAAGAGATTGTCCAATTTGTACACGAAGTGCATCCAGTTTTTGCCGTAACCCTCTCAACTCTTTAGAAGTTGCCATGTGGGTGAAATTATGATGTCATGCCAAGTTACAACCTTTTCAGAGTTCAGTTGTACTGCTCTTCAAATTCAGGGTAATTTAGCTCGTAATAAATCATTAAATACAGGAAAAATATCAAATGAAGTCAAAAAGGGTTGAATATTGATTATGTGCCTTTGAATGGTGCATATTGAACACACAAAAAGTATGGAGTTAAAATAAGTGAATAAAAATGAAATCCCTTTGTAATAGATGAGTTTTCGTACAGAACCCCCATACTTCAAAAGAGATTGTCCAATTTGTACACGAAGTGCATCAAGTTTTTGCCGTAACCCTCTCAACTCTTTAGAAGTTTCTATGTGGGGGAAATTATAATGTCATCCCAAGTTACAACCTTTTCAGAATTTAGTTGTACTGCTTTGCAAATTCAGGGTCATTTAGCTCAAAATAAATCATTAAATGCATGAAAAATATAAACTAAAGTCAGAAAGGGTTGACAATTGATGATGTGCCTTTGAATGGTGCACATTGAATACACAAAAAGTATGGAGTTAAAATAAGTTATTAAAAATAAAATCCCTTTGTAATAGATGAGTTTTTGTCCCAAACCCTCATACTTCGAAAGAAATTGTCCCATTTCTACACGAAGTGCATCCAGTTTTTGCCGTAACCCTCTCAACTATTTAAAAGTTGCGATGTGTGTGAAATTATGATGTCATGCCAAGTTACAACCATTTTAGAGTTCAGTTGTACTGCTCTTCAAATTCAGGGTAATTTAGCTCAAAATAAATCATTAAATATAGGAAAAATATCAAATGAAGTCAGAAAGGGTTGAATATTGATTATGTTCCTTTGAATGGTGCATATTGAACACACAAAAAGTATGGAGTTAAAATAAGTTAATAAAAATGAAATCCCTTTGTAATAGATGAGTTTTCGTACAGAACCCCCATACTTCGAAAGAGATTGTCCAATTTGTACACGAAGTGCATCAAGTTTTTTCCGTAACCCTCTCAACTCTTTAGAAGTTTTTATGTGGGTGAAATTATTATGTCATGGCAAGTTAGAACCTTTTCAGAGTTCAGTTGTACTGATTTTCGAATTCACCGTCATTTAGCTCAAAATAAATCATTAAATGCATGAAAAATATCAAATGAAGTCAGAAAGGGTTGAAAATTGATGATGTGCCTTTGAATGGTGCATATTGAACACACGAAAAGTATGGAGTTAAAATAGGTTATTAAAATGAAATCCCTTTGAAGTAGATGAGTTTTCGTCCGAAACCCTCATACTTTCAAAGAGATTGTCCAATTTGTACACGAAATGCATCCACTTTTTGTCGTAACCCTGTCACCTCTTTAGAAGTTGCTATGTGTGTGAAATTATGATGTCATGCCAAGTTACAACCTTTTCAGAGTTTAGTTGTACTGCTTTTCAAATTCAGGGTCATTTAGCTCAAAATAAATCATTGAATGCATGAAAAATATAAAATGAAGTTAGAAAGGGATGACAATTGATGATGTGCCTTTGAATGGTGCACATTGAACACACAAAAAGTATGGAGTTAAATAAGTTATTAAAAATAAAATCCCTTTGTAATAGATGAGTTTTCGCCCGAAACACTCATATCTCGAAAGAGATTGTCCAATTTGTACACGAAGTGCATCCAGTTTTTGTCGTAACCCTCTCAACTCTTTAGAAGTTGCCATGTGGGTGAAATTATGATGTCATGCCAAGTTACAACCTTTTAAGAGTTCAGTTGTACTGCTATTCAAATTCAGGGTAATGTAGCTCAAAATAAATAATTGAATAAAGGAAAAATATCAAATGAAGTCAGAACGGGTTGAATATTGATTATGTGCCTTTGAATGGTGCATATTGAACACACAAAAAGTATGGAGTTAAAATAAGTTAATAAAAATGAAATCCCTTTGTAATAGATGAGTTTTCGTACAGAACCCCCATACTTCGAAAGAGATTGTCCAATTTGTACACGAAGTGCATCAAGTTTTTGCCGTAACCCTCTCAACTCTTTAGAAGTTTCTATGTGGGGGAAATTATGAGGTCATGCCAAGTTACAACCTTTTTAGAGTTCACTTGTACTGCTTTTCAAATTTAGGGTCATTTAGCTCAAAATAAATCATTAAATGCATGAAAAAATACCAAATGAAGTCAGAAAGGGTTGAAAATTGATGATGTGCCTTTGAATGGTGCATATTGAACACACCAAAAGTATGGAGTTAAAATAAGTTATTAAAAATGAAATCCCTTTGAACTAGATGAGTTTTCGTCCGAAACCCTCATACATTGAAAGAGATTGTCCAATTTGTACACGAAGTGCATCCACTTTTTGTCGTAACCCTGACAACTCTTTAGAAGTTGCTATGTGTGTGAAATTATAATGTCATGCCAAGTTACAACCTTTCGAGAGTTTAGTTGTTCTCCTTTTCAAATTCAGGGTCATTTTGCTCAAAATAAATCATTAAATGCATGAAAAATATAAAATGAAGTCATAAAGGGTTGACAATTGATGATGTGCCTTTGAATGGTGCATATTGAACACACCAAAAGTATGGAGTTAAAATAAGTTATTAAAAATGAAATCCCTTTGAAGTAGATGAGTTTTCGTCCGAAACCCTCATACTTTGAAAGAGATTGTCCAATTTGTACACGAAGTGCATCCACTTTTTGTCGTAACCCTGTCAACTCTTTAGAAGTTGCTATGTGTGTGAAATTATAATGTCATCCCAAGTTACAACCTTTTCAGAATTTAGTTGTACTGCTTTGCAAATTCAGGGTCATTTAGCTCAAAATAAATCATTAAATGCATGAAAAATATAAACTGAAGTCAGAAAGGGTTGACAATTGATGATGTGCCTTTGAATGGTGCACATTGAATACACAAAAAGCATGGAGTTAAAATAAGTTATTAAAAATAAAATCCCTTTGTAATAGATGAGTTTTTGTCCGAAACCCTCATACTTCGAAAGAAATTGTCCCATTTCTACACGAAGTGCATCCAGTTTTGGCCGTAACCCTCTCAACTATTTAAAAGTTGCGATGTGTGTGAAATTATGATGTCATGCCAAGTTACAACCATTTTAGAGTTCAGTTGTACTGCTCTTCAAATTCAGGGTAATTTAGCTCAAAATAAATCATTAAATACAGGAAAAATATCAAATGAAGTCAGAAAGGGTTGAATATTGATTATGTTCCTTTGAATGGTGCATATTGAACACACAAAAAGTATGGAGTAAAAATGAAATCCCTTTGTAATAGATGTGTTTTCATTCGGAACCCTCATACTTCGAAAGAGATTGTCCAATTTGTACAAGAAGTGCATCAAGTTTTTGCCGTAACCCTCTCCACTCTTTAGAAGTTTTTATGTGGGTGAAATTATTATCTCATGCCGAGATAGAACCTTTTCAGAGTTCAGTTGTATTGATTTTCGAATTCACCGTCATTTAGCTCAAAATAAATCATTAAATGCATGAAAAATATCAAATGAAGTCAGAAAGGGTTGAAAATTGATGATATGCCTTTGAATGGTGCATATTGAACACACCAAAAGTATGGAGTTAAAATAGGTTATTAAAAATGAAATCCCTTTGATGTAGATGAGTTTTCGTCTGAAACCCTCATACTTTGAAAGAGATTGTCCAATTTGTACACGAAATGCATCCACTTTTTGTCGTAACCCTGTCAACTCTTTAGAAGTTGCTATGTGTGTGAAATTATGATGTCATGCCAAGTTACAACCTTTTCAGAGTTTAGTTGTACTGCTTTTCAAATACAGGGTCATTTAGCTCAAAATAAATCATTGAATGCAGGAAAAATATAAAATGAAGTCAGAAAGGGATGATAATTGATGATGTGCCTTTTAATGGTGCACATTGACCACACAAAAAGTATGGAGTTAAACTAAGTTATTAAAAATAAAATCCCTTTGTAATAGATGAGTTTTCGCCCGAAACCCTCATATTTCGAAAGAGATTGTCCAATTTGTACACGAAGTGCATCCAGTTTTTGCCGTAACCCTCTCAACTCTTTAGAAGTTGCCATGTGGGTGAAATTATCATCTCATGCCAAGTTACAACCTTTTCAGAGTTCAGTTGTACTGCTCTTCAAATTCAGGGTAATTTAGCTCAAAATAAATCATTAAATAAAGGAAAATATTCAAATGAAGTCAGAACGGGTTGAATATTGATTATGTGCCTTTGAATGGTGCATATTGAACACACCAAAAGTATGGAGTTAAAATAAGTTATTAAAAATAAAATCCCTTTGAAGTAGATGAGTTTTCGTGCCAAACCCTCATACTTTGAAAGAGATTGTCCAATTTGTACACGAAGTGCATCTAGTTTTTGCCGTAACCCTCTCAACTCTTTAGAAGTTTTTATGTGGGTGAAATTATGATGTCATGCCAACTTACAACCTTTTCAGAGTTTAGTTGTACTGCTTTTCATATTTAGGGTCATTTAGCTCAAAATAAATAATTAAATGCATGAAAAATATCAAATGAAGTCAGAAAGGGTTGAAAATTGATGATGTGCCTTTGAATGGTGCATATTGAACACACCAAAAGTATGGAGTTAAAATAAGTTATTAAAAATAAAATCCCTTTGAAGTAGATGAGTTTTCGTCCGAAACCCTCATACTTTGAAAGAGATTGTCCAATTTGTACAAGAAGTGCATCCACTTTTTGTCGTAACCCTGACAACTCTTTAGAAGTTGCTATGTGTGTGAAATTATAATGTTATGCCAACTTAGAACCTTTTGAGAGTTTAGTTGTACTCCTTTTCAGTGTCATTTTTCTCAAAATAAATCATTAAATGCATGAAAAATATAAAATGAAGTCAGAAAGGGTTGACAATTGATGATGTGCCTTGGAATGGTGCATATTGAACACACAAAAAGTATGGAGTTAAAATAAGTTATTAAAAATGACATCCCTCTGAAGTAGATGAGTTTTCGTTCGAAACCCTCATACTTTGAAAGAGATTGTCCAGTTTGTACATGAAGTGCATCCACTTTTGTCGTAACCCTGTCAACTCTTTAGAAGTTGCTATGTGTGTGAAATTATAATGTCATCCCAAGTTACAACCTTTTCAGAGTTTAGTTGTACTGCTTTGCAAATTCAGGGTCATTTAGCTCAAAATAAATCATTAAATGCTTGAAAAATATAAAATGAAGTCAGAAAGGGTTGACAATTGATGATGTGCCTTTGAATGGTGCACATTGAACACACAAAATGTATGGAGTTAAAATAATTTATTAAAAATAAAATCCCTTTGTAATAGATGAGTTTTTGTCCGAAACCCTCATACTTCGAAAGAAATTGTCCCATTTGTACACGAAGTGCATCCAGTTTTTGCCGTAACCCTCTCAACTCTTTAGAAGTTGCCATGTGGGTGAAATTATGATGTCATGCCAAGTTACAACCTTTTCAGAGTTCAGTTGTAGTGCTCTTCAAATTCAGGGTAATTTAGCTCAAAATAAATCATTAAATACAGGAAAAATACCAAATGAAGTCAGAAAGGGTTGAATATTGATTATGTGCCTTTGAATGGTGCATATTGAACACACAAAAAGTATCGAGTTAAAATAAGTTAATAAAAATGAAATCCCTTTGTAATAGATTAGTTTTCGTTCGGAACCCTCATACTTCAAAAGAGATTGTCCAATTTGTACACGCGGTGCATCAAGTTTTTGACGTAACCCTCTCAACTCTTTAGAAGTTTCTATGTGTGTGAAATTATGATGTCATGCCAAGTTAGAACCTTTTCAAAGATTAGTTGTACTGATTTTCGAATTCACCCTCATTAAGCTCAAAATAAATCGTTAAATGCATGAAAAATATCAAATGAAGTCAGAAAGGGTTGAAAATTGATGATGTGCCTTTGAATGGTGCATATTGAACACACCAAAAGAATGGAGTTAAAATAGGTTATTAAAAATGAAATCCCTTTGAAGTAGATGACTTTTCGTCCGAAACCCTCATACTTTGAAAGAGGTTGTCCAATTTGTACATGAAATGCATCCACTTTTTGTCGTAACCCTGTCACCTCTTTAGAAGTTGCTATGTGTGTGAAATTATGATGTCCACTACAGGAATCAGCTTCTTTGCCGTCTGCCATGGCAGACGGCAAAGGCATCGATGGTGGACGGCAGAGCCCTTTGCCGTCAGCCAGCAGATGGCAAACAGTCCGGCTCAATTCCTGCCGGTAAAGTCCTTCTTTGTCGTCCGCTTCACCGAAGCGGACGACAAAGGTTTATGCTGTCAGCCGTTTGCGGGCAGCAGACGGCAAAGAGCGTGGACGGTAGTGAGGTGAGGTGGGAGCCGTTAGGGGTTAACGGCATGCTTTGCCGTCTGCTGGCGGACGGCAAAGTACCCAAATAGGAGTCACTGGGAAGCTGCCACGTGGCACTCTATGCCATCAGCCAGCAGACGGCAAAGAGATTTGAATCTTTGTCGTCTGCTGGCTGACGGCATAGCTGGCCTTGTTTGCCTGTCCTATTTGAGAACTTTGCCGTCAGCCAGTAGACGGCAAAGACCTTAGCCTCTTTGCCGTCTGCCAGCTGACGACAAAATACCCAAATCCCAGTGTTCCCAGGTTGCATAGGTAGCGGCCACGTGGCATGTTTGCCGTCTCCTTGATTTCGGCAAAGCTCTTTGCCGTTTGCTAGCAGACGGCAAAGAGCCTATATAACCCCTGTTTTTAATTGAATTCATTCAATTTGACAGAAATTCATAGATATACACAGATACACATATATATCCAACAAGCATATCCAACATTATATTTCCATATATATGCAACAAGCATATCCAACAATATATACATATATATCCAACAATATATACATATGACATAAGAAGTTTCCAACAACATATCCAGAGTGACATACACATCCAAACAAGTTCCCAAACATTCTTTCATAAACAAAACGGAAGCACATGCAAGGAGAATATAACAGTCAATTTTGGAGATAAAACATTTTATCTTGAATATAACAGTTCCCAAACATTTTATATTCTCTTTCTTTCTCTCCTCCCCCTCTTCTTGATCTTCTTCTTTTCCAACAAATGTAGTTAAAAAAGCCAATTTAGAGCTAAGCTAGGTAAAAAGGTCATTTTGGAAAGAAGCTAAGTTCAATGTATCATATTGGAGCTAACCTAGGTAAACTTGGTCATTTTGGAGCTAAGCTAAGTTAAATGGATCATATTGAAGCTAACCTAGGTAAACTTGGTCATTTTTGAGCTAACCTAGGTATAAATGTCATTTTTTCTAAGCTAGGTAAAAATGCTAAGTGTGTAGGTCAATTTAGAGTTAACTTAGGTAAATAGGTCATTTTGGAGCTAACGCGGGCAAATGGATCATATTGTAGCTAACTTAGGTAAACATGGTCGTTTTGGAGCTAACGTAGGTTAAATGGATCATATTGGAGCTAACATAGTTAAACTTTGTCATTTTGGAGCTAACCTGGCTAATTAGGCCATTTTTGACATAACTAAGCTTATTGTGTCATTTTAGAGGACAACAAGCTAAGTATGTGACATTTATGAGGTTAGCAAGGTTATTATGCCATTTACGAATAAAAACAAGTAAGAGGAGGAAAAGAAGAAGAAGAAGAAGAAGAAAAGAAGAAGAAATGTTCTTCTTCTTTTCTTCTTCTTCTTCTTCTCTTCCTATTCCTTCTTTTCTTCCTATTCCTTGATTTTCTTCATCTTATTATGTCATTTGTGGACTAAATAGGCTAAATTATGTCATAAATGGGCTAAATAGGCTAAATTATGTCATAAATGGGCTAAATAGGCTAAGTAAGAGGAGGAAAAGAAGAAGAAGAAGAAGAAGAAGAAGGAAAGAAGAAGAATAAGAAAAGAAGAATAAATGTTCTTCTTCTTCTTCTTCTTCTCTTCCTATTCCTTGTTTTCTTCCTATTCCTTGATTTTCTTCATCTTATTATGTCATTTGTGGACTAAATAGGCTAAATTATGTCATAAATGGACTAAATAGGCTAAATTATGTCATAAATGGGCTAAATAGGCTAAGTAAGAGGAGGAAAAGAAGAAGAAGAAGAAGAAGAAGAATAAGAAAAGAAGAATAAATGTTCTTCTTCTTTTCTTCTTCTTCTTCTTCTTCTTCTTCTTCTCTTCCTATTCCTTCTTTTCTTCCTATTCCTTGATTTTCTTCATCTTATTATGTCATATGTGGACTAAATAGGCTAAATTATGTCATAAATGGACTAAACAGGCTAAATTATGTCATAAATGGGCTAAATAGCCTAAGTAAGAGGAGGAAAAGAAGAAGAAGAAGAAGAAGAATAAGAAAAGAAGAATAAATGTTCTTATTCTTTTCTTCTTCTTCTTCTTCTTCTTCTTCTTCTTCTCTTCCTATTCCTTCTTTTCTTCCTATTCCTTGATTTTCTTCATCTTATTATGTCATATGTGGACTAAATAGGCTAAATTATGTCATAAATGGACTAAATAGGCTAAATTATGTCATAAATGGACTAAATAGGCTAAATAAGAGGAGGAAAAGAAGAAGAAGAAGAATAAGAATAAGAAAAGAAGAAGAAATGTTCTTCTTCTTCTTCTTTTCTTCTTCTTCTTCTTCTTCTTCTTCTTCTTCTTCCTCTTCTTCTTCTTTTCCTGGTTGGGCCTGCGGACACCACGGGGGTGTTCCCAGCCACTACAGTATGTCAAGGCTAATGCATTAGATATTAATTTGAAGAAACATGAAGGCAAAAGGTTAAAAAAGAGTAAATTCACTTACTTCAACCCATTAGGATGTATCAACCACCTCTGGTCGGGGGTCGTCGGCACGGGCGGGAGCTTTGTACCGCCACGCTGGTAGACCTTCTTGCCCTTGTGAACCAGCTCGCCCTCGCTGTAGCTATCATCAGAGAAGGTGTCCTCGCTATCATCAGTAGGGCCACTAGCATCCGGAGTCTCATGCGAAGAAGACTCCGGGACCGGAGTCTTCTGGGACGAAGACTCTGGGACCGGACTCACGTGGGGCGAAGGAGAGGCGCGCCGAGTCTGGTGGCACAAAGGATCGGCGACCCCAGTCTGGTGGGGCGAAGGATCCGCTACCCGAATCTGGTGGGCCGAAGAATCGATGACCGAAGGCTCATGGACCGGAGTCCGAGACGGGTCCACGTCAGATAGAGCGGTCCTATGGTCGGGTGAATCAGCTGGGGGTGGCGGCGAGGAAGGCTTAGCAGCCTTCCTACCTCTCCCGTTGCCACGTCCACCTCTAGCAGCCTTCTTCGTCCTCCCCCGACCTCTGCTGGCCGAAGAAGAAGTGCCCGCTGGTGCTGACTACATACTGTCTAGCAGCGCTCTCCGGAGGGGCTGTGCTGGAATAATGGAAGCACCCCTCCCAGGAGCGCTCGCACGAGGCTCGGAGTGCTCTGGACCCTTGGCCACCATCCTGTCAACACCTGCAAGTACAAAAAGTAAACGAAATTAGTATAACATAAATTTTTTGAATAACTGACATGAATACTATGTACATAATTTAAGAGTATCATCATCATGAACATAATAAAAAATTGAATACCTGACATTACTAATATTACTCTGAATCATCTATATATGCTCCGGGATCATTAAATGCATCATCATCATCACTATCAGTGATGAGCTCATCACCATCATTAATAAATGCATCAACATGTGGAAGGCCTCCTTTACGTAATTGTTCAAGCATTGAAAGGTCATCTGCAGCAGTAACTTCTTCTTGTTCCGGCTCTTCTTGTTCCGGCTCAGGGGTGAAGTCAGATTCACTATCGCTGTCTACTTCAATGTTCAGGGGTACAGTTGAGCAGTTCTTAAAATATTTTTTGGAAAGACGTGTTTCTTGGAAGAATTCTCCTTCGTCATATGTGTCTTGGTCATAATCCTGTTCATTGGGGGGAGGTGGTCTAACACGTGGCGGCACTTCATAAACGACATCCCAACCACTGAGATTTGAATCACTTTGACAAGCCCACGGTAGATAGAAAACTTGGGTTGCCTGTTGAGCCGTAATATAGACATCGGGAACATCCACATGGGTGCTTTGTTTGATTTCGACTAGACCTATATGTTCATGAGTCCTTCTAGTATCCTTCGGCTGGAACCAATAACATCTGAAGACTATGACGTTTGGTGGGTTTTCACCATAGAATTGAAGTTCATAAATTGCTTCAACTCTTCCATAATACTCGATACCTCCTTCGCCGATAGCAGAGACACAACAATTTGTAGTCTTTCGGTCGGCCATAGATAGCTCTTTGCCATAGGTATGAAAGCGATACCCGTTGATGTCGTATTTGTCAAATGAACGGACCTTATAGTCAAAACCAGTAGCTATTTGTCTCAATTCGGCATCCATAATCTCTGAATTAGCCTACAAGTTTAATACGAAAGGATTGTTGCATTAGTCGCAAATTAGCCAAAGAAATGAAATGGTCTAATGGAAATTACCGTTTGTTTGAACCAAGAGATGAAACTGGGATAGGCGCCTCCTTGCTTTGCCGGAAGCTCATACTCTTCGACGCAATCCTTTTGTATCACCGCTCCATACGAGAATATGGCGACGTATCGACTGCATCAAATATCCCGGAATAAGAGCAGTTCAAAGGAATTAGAAATTGCGAAACAATGTACGGAGATCTTACACGATGTACGGCCGCACTTCGGTTAGGTTGTTGAAGAGATACAGCGAAATGGTCCACCATTCTTCGACACCCAACGGTACTGGTTTGGAACCACTGGCTGGTGCGAGATCCCCTTTGAATAGGCTGAGGCTGGATCGACCCTTTTTAGGGTTGTCAGCATTGTACCGAGGCTTCGGATTATGCAAATGACGATTTTTGGCTTCGCAGTGTGCTGTCACGAAGTTTGCCGCCTCCTCAGTGATGAATGCCTTGGCCATCGATGCTTCAATTCTATGTTTGTTTTTACATTTTGCTCGGAGCGTCTTCTGCATTCTCTCAGTTGAGAAGCACCAACGATTTTGCACGGGCCCTCCCAATCTTGCCTCGGTCGGGAGATGCAAAATCAAGTGCTGCATTGGATTAAACATGCTCGGCGGAAAGATTTTCTCTAACTTGCAGATCAACTCCGACGCCAACTGTTCCATTTCTTCGAGGAGGCCAGGCGATATTTCTTTCGCACAAAGAACACAGAAGAAATAGCTCAGCTCTGCCAGTACTAGCCATTCATCCTTAGGGATGAAGCCACGCAACATCACCGGCATTATCCGCTCAATCCATATGTGCCAATCATGACTTTTTAGACCAAATATTTTCACTTTTTCAAGACTCGCTCCCCTCTTTAGATTTGCTGCATACCCATCAGGGAACATCAACTGCATTTTCACCCACAGAAAAATTTCCCTCATAGCTGGCCTTCCAAGATTGAACCATGCCTTTGGCTTCGTCCAATTCCGCTTTCCGTTCGG